>OY757930.1:39503213-39580713 GCA_963585895.1 Sepioteuthis lessoniana
ACTGCCACGACCTTGGCGATAAAAACAAGACTCACTTTAGTAATAAAAAGAGAAGTAAAATTACAATTTTGTTTGAATACTAAATAACTTTAATTTACAAATACCATACATATGATAACAGTTCTGATTAGAACTAAAATTACACAGTATAACATAAATAGCTCATCTGGAGAAACCATCAACAAATTTCACGTTTGTAACATACCCCCGCCCCCCCAAAAACATAAGGACTTCTAAAAGAAAAAAGTCCAAAAGGGCAAGGAAGTGATTTTATTTAATCAATCCTTCATATATATATATATATATATATATATATATATATATATATATATATATATATATATATATATCTTTAAGAAAAAAAACAAAGACCGGTTAATTCATGATTATAAATTTATTTCGGTCCCGTATTTTCAGTTTCTGGTGTGAGGGAATTACTCCAAACTTTTTAACCTGACCGAATATTACCTATATATATATATATATATATATATATATATATATATATATATATATATATATATACGAGGGGCATTCAATAAATAGGATGTTGCCAAAAGATTTGGCATTAGGAAACACAGTTTAAAGTTATACCTTTTTTCAGGAAAAACAATAGTGACGGGTCTTTCATGTTGGAGAAATATTTCAGTATGCTTTTCTCTATTTACCAGCTCCCCCAGAACTTTTTTTCTTTACCAGAGAGTCAGTATGTTTATACTCCATGAACTGTCATTTTGAATCTAGCTCGTCGCAACAAACCCACGTGTAGACGATTTGTAAATATTTTTTTTTCTTACTAAAGCATACTTATTCGTACAAACCTCACATTCCTCTGTGAATTTCACGTAGTTTACTCTTCTGTACAACCAAAAGTTTGATTACAACCTCTATTCAAGTATAGAGCACTTTGCTTGATTTGCTGCTATTTTGAATTGCCTTAAAACAATTATTTGTGCGACATTTTGAGAAAAAATTCTATAAACTAATTCTGAATGCAGAGTTTACATTTATGAAAGAAAGTTCTGAAAAAAACTTTACAAAAAAGGGTATTGAAAATAACCGATCAAATACAATATTTTACCCTTGACAAAATTTATTAGTTTTAAGATAGAGCTGGCCTGGGGTTGGTGTAAACTTAACCCAGTCTTTTTCAGACTAATAGTTAATCCAAAAGCAGTTTATAATCTATAGAAGTAAAGTGAGTAAAGTTGACCACTGTAGTCGAGGGTAACCTGAAGGCTCCGATTTCAACAGCTACTACACCGAAGTGTAGGGGTGGGCACAAATCCTTCCTCTAGATTGCTACACTTTACCCTTGATACGCATCTTTTAATGCTGAGTGTTAAGCAAGGAGGTATCAAGTACCATTTTTTAAGTTTTTGATTTGACTCGACCTGCGATTGAACCCCAGTCTCCCGCACCATAGGTGAACACTCTACCCACTAAACCAATGTGCAGAAATGGTCTATGATAGCTTGTTTGTCGTCTTTGTTGTGAGCAATGAGATCTGCATTGTCAGCATAGCGGAGCTTTTGCAAAAGGTTTTGGAAAATCTTCGATTTTGCGTTGAGACGTATTAGATCAAAGGCGTTAACTGTGCTTCTGGAGCGAATGTATTTGTCTACGTGACAGTCTTTGTAAACGCATGAGAGAGTTATGGAAAAAAATTCTTCCACTTGTCTTATTAAAAGACCCTCGTATAACAAAATGGATATGACTGTTTTATGCCAGAAAGTCAATGTTGTTTTAGGTCAGGTCGTAAAAAAACAAATATAATTTTTCTGTTCTTCAATATACGTCGAATATCTGATGGATCTTTGCCAGGTTTTTGTCGATTTGACAAAAGCCTTCGACATAGATAACTCGAACGCTATTCGGACCGTTCTTGGCAAACTTGGATGTCAAATTATTTGTGCAATTTCATCGTGACATGAAAGCTTGTGCCAACTTCAGCAGTTAATTTTCAGAACAAGTTTCCACCCATAAAGAGGTTAAACAAAGTGACATTCCAGACATGAACACTTTTTCCATAGATTTTGCTGTAACTCTCTCACGCGCTTTCAAAGACTGTCATATAGACATATATATTTGCTTCAGAACCATACAAAAAGTCTTTGATCTTAATACGCCTGAACGTAAAATCGAAGATTTTCCAAAACCTTTTTGTGAGAGCTCCTCTACGCTAACAATGCAGATCTCTTTGTTCAAACCAGAAAAGATAACCAAGCTATAATGGACCATTTTTCGAGAGCATACATTGTTTTTGTCTAAAGGAGAACGAGTTGAGTTTACCCCTCCGCCGGCCATCTCTACCTTGAACCTAATGTCTTCGTCTAGGGTATAAGATTGGATTTGATTGATTATTTTCCTTAACTAATCCGCTGTCATTTTAGTGATAGAAACCCTTGCTTTTGGAAGAAATCTAGAATGCAAACAAAGAATTTAGAAAGCTCTAAATTGTGTAGTCTGGCAAAAGCATAACCATTAAAATCAAGCTTAGCCTCTATGACTCTTGTGTTTTAACTTCAGTTTTATACTCATGAGAGACTTGGATTGCATATCGTCATCACATCAAAATCTTGGAAAGATACCATCGACTGAGCGTCTTACTAGGAAAGAGGAAGTCAGGTTACTTTAGCATCTGTTTTACGAAGAGTTTCAACGTGGTAAACATCTGAGACATAAACCTTAGAAATATGTTAAGGATGTTGTTGGAAACAATCTTAGGCTGTTTAGTTACGATCTTGGAGACATGGAGCAGATGAAAGAACATCGATCAGTTTGGAAAGTAATGATCGACGGTGGCTGTAAATCATTTGATGCACGGAGAATCAAACATTCATACTTGAACCGAGCACTTCGGAAACAGGACTTGATTTCGGCCCCGAACCCTTTTTAGCTTGAAATTATGAGTCTATTGGCTAAAAGCCAGAATTACTATTTATATGATTTATGATAGCAAACAATCACTGTCTGATTTTATACTGATCCTTTCTCAGCAACCTACAGTTACTTCGTGTCAATTTCGTGACAAAGTATGTGGGTCTGTAGCAAGTTTGACAGGCCATATGAGAATGCGTAGGGTTAAAGTCAACGCCAAAAACATTTCTTTTTTTTTTGTTACAGGCTTGGAAGGGGGATTTGGGTTGAGGGGCAACATGTGATCCCAAGGCTGCTATTTGTGGACTTGAGGAGATGGCCTGCTTTAGTAAAGGAGTTACAGTCACTGTATATAAATAGATAGGCGGTCTCCTCGTGGTGTAATGGTTAAAGAGATGGACTGCAGAATCGTAGTAAGTGAGTTCGAACTCCAGTCGCGCTATTACGTTCACTTTCGGGCAAATAGCCTTGGGAAAGGTATGAACCCCTTATCCTCCTAGCTATTGGTTAAATAGTACCACTAATGTTCTTCTTGGAGAATAGCTTCGGCATTAAATAAACTACAAAGGTTGATATACCATTAAACAAAGAAACCAAATCTATATATATATATATATATAGAGAGAGAGAGAGAGAGAGAAAGTGTGGAAATGATTAGATAAAAACACCATTCAAGGATTTTATGAATTTTTTCCTTAACTTAAGTGAAATGTCTAGTGTAAAACAGTAAAATGATACGGCCTGTCCCAACATGTTTTTTTTTTTACAAGAAAATAGTTAATAGTAGTTTTCATTATTTTAAAGTTAGATAATGGATCACTGTGTGTTCATGTCACTATGTCGAGGCAAAGTATATTTATAAGCTTATATCTATATGTAATGTTGGGCATGAATAATCAGCAGTTAGGAATATTATATCAGTAAGACCAGTTCTATTGTAAAATAAAAAACGATATATTTTTGCTTATAGAAACAGTTGAGTGACAATGAAATTGAATACATTTTGAAGTTTTTGAATTTTGGAAAGTAATTAAATTGTACTATATAGAAAAAATACGAGTTGTCAGCACCAATGGAAACGAAACTTCATGGCTTACAAAAGTTAGCTTATTTTATCACTTTGATTTTAAGATTTAGATAGGTTCCAAATTAGATCGAAAGTTGATTAATCTATTTATGATTGTAATTGGTTAAAATGCATTTTTAATAATGGAGGAAAGAAAAGATTTTAAAAATTATTTTGGGTTATTATCCCTCCAACTATTGCGAGGCTAATTAAATTGTAACGTCTGCAAACTCAAAGAAAGTCAGCGCTTGGAATGAAGGCAGTGATTGGTCAAAAAATGTAATAAAGATACAGATTCAATTTTATAAGTTTTTAGCATTAAAATAACATTTTGTTTCGTATGGAAATCAATTGATGTTCCATATAAATAACGTTTATTATCTTAAGATATGAATATGGCGCTTCGTGTTCAATTCTAGACGAAGTCAGTTGCATTTCCCTTTGCGGTAATGCCATTGGATAAGACATTAACTCCGTTCTTCTCATTAGAGGTTTATATGTTGTAGTTTCTGCGTTAATGAATTGGAGTATTCTCATCTCTGGAGCTGCTGTAAGCACTGATCCAACCAATTCCCTACTGACAGGACTTGACCCAAGGTCACCGTTTTAGCGGAGTACAAATCGTTGAATCCAGAGTTTTCAATCTCCAAGAATTGTTGCCTTTGCAAATCTAAAGAACCCAGCTTACCCAACCGATAGCAGGGGAAAGAAAAGCGGGGTTCATGCCTTTCTCAAAGGGAATTTGTACGAAGTGAAGTGCAAACGGATTCGTCGTAAATTTCGTATCCATTTCGTGCGACAATAACCATAACTCTCAGCGCACCTTGCAAATCTGTTGTTGATTCCTCAGAAATGAATACAATGATTCCATTTTCTGTATCTTTTGTACTTTCTAAGGAAATAAATAGGAGGATTCTGCTCCCTGTATCTGTAGTAGTTCCCGTGGAAACAAATAAAAATCATTACTTTCGAGGCATCCTTTCAATATGAAGAATGGTAATGAGGTATATAATTACTGTGCGTTGTCAGACTGTTTCAAAAGAAAGAAAATTGTCCCTGTTAATTCATGTAATTGGGCAGCTGATATAAATGGCATTATTGAACCGAATATAGCTGCATCATCGATGAAAAAAGAAAAAAAAACACGAGATATCCGAAATATAAAGAGAATTCTTCCTATTGTTTCATTCCGTTCTCGTAGAGGGGTAAGGTCATCGATCTTGGGATAGGTTGCAAAAGATGGATTGTCAATCTTCAAGTCTATTGTTTGACAGTATCGATTTGCATCACCCGAGGTGTGACCATAAATAATCGAAAGTAATATTTAAAGCTCTTGTTACTATCGCATACTTGAATGGAATCACAAGCACACAAGCTAAGTCGGCTGGGGCAGTAGAATACGACGACTGCATCTCTGCAGAAGTGTAAGACCCCCCCTACTCCAACAAGCATCTTAGATATCGAACTAAACCATCAAATGCTGGGGCTCCTGCCCTAGAGCTTTGGGAAATGTAGAGTACCACTTCATTGCTTTACTCCTGAAGGAATTACTCCCAACTCAGGTTTGTTAGGTTGGCATTTTTAGGTAAATAAAAGAACTATTTCATCATTTTCTATACTCGAAACCATTTGTCTATGCGTCAATAAATGACTGCTAAATTGAATTATTCGTATAGCATTGCAGTATTTGGCAACATTTGACTGTATACAAACTAGGTGGGTGTCACCGTAGTGTAATGGTTAAAGTGCTGGATAGCAGAGTCGTAGTACGCGAGTTCGAACTCCAGTCGCTCTATTACGTTCACTTTCCGCCAAATGCATACTGGGAAAGGTACGAACCCCTTTATCCTCCCATCTATGGGTTAAATAGTTCCCCTACCGTCCTTCTAAGAAAATATGGATTTGACTTTAAAAAATCTGAGGAGGTTGATATGCCATTAAATAATAAACAAGGGAATGAATAATATTGAATTGAGCTACTTGTCTTTAATACCAATACGTAAAACCATTTTTACTGCAAGTAAAGAAATGAGCTCTGGTTTGTTTATATTTTTTTTCCTATAAAGTATTCTTTTACAAATAATATATATATATATATATATATATATATATGAATAAGATGTGGCATTAAATACCCTGCAAAAGTTGATGTGCCGTAAATCACAAACAACCAACTAAACAACCTAGCAAAACACCATTTCTGATTCACTTATGAATTCCAGCTGAGAAATATATTACGGTTCAGAAATCGGAGCGTTTACGCTGAGATATTCTGAAAATACAGGACTGTCATTAAGTATTCGAATAAACAGATTATTTATTTATCACTTACATATATATATATATATATATATATATATATATATATATATATATATTCTTTAAAGAAATAACCAAAGACCGGTTATTTTAAGATTATAAATTTATTTCCATCCTGTTTTGCGTTTCTAGTGTAAATAAATTTATAATCCTAAAATAACCGGTCTTTGGTTTTTTCTTTAAAGAAATTATTGCTCCGTAAAATTAATTACATTGAGCTCTCTACCAGGAAAATTTAAATGTTCAGCTCGTGAATGATTTTCTTTTCCTGAAGGAATTACTCCCAACTCTGGTTTAACTGGACCGAATAATACATACATATATATATATAATCAATAGCGAGCCGCCAGTACGGATTCATTTAATTTCCTCTCGACATCCATCAATATCGGTTATTGATCTTGGTAAGTTGTCTCATAAGCACCCAGTTTCTATATAGGGCAGATGAATGTAATTTTTTGCTGTTCAGCTAATATTGGTGTGTCCATATGTTGGAGTCCTAAAGTAACGCTATGCTGCTAGAATTCAATTGGTGAGGTTCGGTTTGGTTTATTCAATAGCATTGCAACCTCTAATTTGTTAATGAATGCCGGAATTTGATTCTTTTGTTAATATCTTTTATTGTTATAACTGTTTATATCTTTCTATCATTTTTAATCCCATTTGTTAAAATGATTATCATTTGTTTACACACAGTAATAAGCTTTCAAGAATTTCTATCATTTTCGAAGAATTTATTAACAATTATATGTTGTGACGTAACTTCATATTTAATAGTAATCCTTTGAATACCGTCATATAGTTTTAAACATTCAAATCTAATGTTGCTCAGTCGACTGGGGTTGTAGAATACGCTGACTGCTCCTCTGTAGTGAGGTAAGACGCCCCCCACCAACGAGTGTCCTCATAGAGGACATTAAACAATCTGATGGTGAGGTTCCAGTGATGCTGGAGCTCTGGTGAATGCAGAGTACCCCTTCATTGCCACCGCTCCCAGGTCCACACTGGCCTGAAGTAGTAGCACATGATAGTGCCCTACATAAGAGTCAAACAGAACTAAACTGTGTACTATTGCTTAACTGAATTGTTTGAAATTGAACTGATTATTTGTATACAAATGGATTTGGCATTACAGCCAACAAAGGTTGACATGCCATAATGTAATATAATAGCCGAGGGATTTCGTTTTATATATCTTGCCTTTCGGTTTAGTTAGGCTGAGAACCTTTCGCTTAGCGCATGGGTTAGTTAGGTACAAAAATGGGCATAGGCGTTCACGCGCGCGCGGAGCGGACGTGTCATTCAGAGATGTCACAATAAAAATCCCAGATGTGACCAGGGATGTGAGTGACGTCACGCACCGGAAGCGTGGGCTGAGGTTTGAGAAAAGTCAGTGAGTTGAGATTGAGACCTGGGGCGAGGCCAGACGAATTTGTGCACTACGGGCAACGCACGTGTTGGGGGGGAGCAGATGGAAAAGTCAACATAGAAAGATTGTGCCTCTCTCCTTATGTCGAAAAACCTTTTAATTCAAAGGTAATAAAAAAAAAAGTTTTGTACCTGAACTAAGAGGTCGTAAGTGTTTCTGTGTTTCGGAATCCCTATGTTATATATGAACATTTTATGAACATTATATGTACGTTTCAAATATTTATGTATGGTATGTTACAATAAAACCAACCAACCAATCAACCAACCAATCTAATGATTTCAATCAGGTCTATTCAAATTAATAAATTATAGTTATTTTATGCCTCCAGGTTGGGAGTGTCGTTTATAGTAAGTTCATATTTAATTTTTTGTATTGTTTCTAAAGAGTTTTCTTTGCATCAGGTCCTATTGGATATGAATACTTTTTAAACAGATTTATTTGAACCATAGATAGGACCCAAATTGATACTAACACTCAAGGTCAGAGTAGAACTGAGAGTAATTGCATTAAAGGGGTACTCAATATTCCCCAAAGCTCCAGGGATGCAGCCTCACCATTAGATGGTTTAGTGCCATATCTAGGACGCTCGTTGAGGTGGTGATGATACTACTCTGGCCAAATGCCGCAGATGTTAAGAACTGTGGCCTCACCGTTAGGTTCAGTTTATTGTCATACTCAGAATACACTACCACTTGAGGCTACATTCGATCTGGGAGGAAAGGATATAAAAGAGTACTAGACATACTCCAGACCCTCACCCATGGATGTAATTTAGTGTCATACCTAATCCACCTCTTTTGGTGAGGTTGACTTGCCACTCAGCAGAGAAGTCTATGGGATTATTCAAAGGTTCGCAGACAGGGCACGCTGAACTCAGTTATAATGCATAGAAAATTGAGAATACAGCTAAGATTGCAGGAAACTTACATTTTCTTCTGGTATCATCATTATCATCTGATGACTCTCTCAGAATAGTCCACCATCTATCATCGGTCGTGAGCAACACGGCGAGAAAGAACATACCCATTTTGGGATGTTATCTTTCCGCCCTCTTCTTCTGTTCTCTTGGATGTGGCTGTGGAATATGCCGACTGCACCTCTGCAGATGGGTAC
Source organism: Sepioteuthis lessoniana (assembly GCA_963585895.1). Taxonomy (NCBI): domain Eukaryota; kingdom Metazoa; phylum Mollusca; class Cephalopoda; order Myopsida; family Loliginidae; genus Sepioteuthis; species Sepioteuthis lessoniana. The sequence continues at coordinate 39,512,024 of OY757930.1, forward strand.
GGCACTCCTCCAACGAGGCCATCTGTTGGTCATAGGTGGCGAACCGCAATGCTTCAGGATAGAAGCCTAGTTCTCGAGCTATCCTTAACGTGGCAATTAATGTGGTCAAATGACTTACAGCACTTAAAAATCCTGAACGAGACTGACTGCATTTCACATTGCACTAATACCCTTGGGAAAGGTATGAATCCAATTATTCTCCCTTCAGCTATTGCTAAATAGTAGGGCAGACTAGGTTCTTCAGCCTTGGTGAGGCAACTAGTCTAGGAGAAGGAAAACTTTGAATTGAAACCTGAAAAACTCCGCTTAAAAATTGACCTTGTGTCATATCCTGTCCGAGCAGAGGGGTTGGTAAATATATATAACACTTACAATACTCAACTTTGGCCCTTACTGGGTTAGAAGGGTAGTCAGGGAGACCCGATCCGATCAGTTGGCTGGTCATGTCAAGCCCTAGCACCTATATAGTTGTCCCGACCGTATTATTCAATTATACTAGTAACAAATAAATACCCAACTCTATCTTAAAAGGGCTTGAAGACAGTGGGTGACGGTCAAATCCATTGAGATAACAATACTTGAAGCCATTTAACTGTAAGCAAAACAAAAAAGATCAATATTAAATAGAATTATTAGTCTTAGATAACAATAATTGAAATCATTTAACCATGTGCAAACAAATCAGTATTATTAAATAGAATTATTAGTGATAGCACAATTTGAAACCGCAACTGCGTATGACACTAAACTGCATCGACCGGTGAGGTTCTAGTCTCGTATTTCGGGAAATATGAGTACCCCGTCATTACCATTATTCTTTGGTCCATTCTGAGATGTTAGAGTCTCATCTACAGGTCAAATAGAACGGTTCAATAATTTACAAATGGTTGTTATCATTAGTTACTTGGAACAATACAGCTGTGAGCAAATTAAATGTTTTAGATGGAAATACTTGATAAATCGATTTACCAATGTTAAATAGTGATGCATGAAACAAGTTAACTGTGTGAAAATAGAATTGTGTCAGCAATATTTGAAACTATTCAACTATGCGCAAGCAAATTATTATTGAATAAAATCATTAATTACTTGAAACCATTTACCAATGTGAAAACAAATGAACACTGGCTCAATTAAAAATAATGTTACTTACAAACGAATCGCTTACAAATCATATATATATATATATATATATATATATATTGGTTCAGTTTTGTTTTGTTTTATGACATATCAATCATTAGAGGTTATTTAATGTCAAATCAATTTTTTTTTACATATAAACAGTTCTATTTCAAACAGTCCAGTTCAGCGTAAATACATATTTTTGTTTACACTCAGTTTAAATGTCAAAAACCGTTCTATTTCAAACAACTCAGTTTAATATAAGTACAGAGTTTAGTTCTTTTTGACCCATAGAAAAGACCCTATCAGGTGCTACCAATACGAGCCAGAATGGACCTGGGAGCAATGGCAATAAAGCGGTACTATGCATTCCACAAAGCTCCAGTATTATTGGAGCCTCACAATCCGATTGTTCAGTGTCATATCGAGGACACTCATTCGAGCAGTTTTACCCTTCTGCAGATATGCAGTCTGTGTATACTGCAGCCCAGCCGACTGGGTTATATATATATATATATATATATATATATATATATATATATATATATTTATGATTTGGCATTAAATAACCCACAAGAGTGGACTTGTCCTGAAACACAACAGAGCGAAACCTCCCTTTCTGTCTGACACTTTCTCTTACTCTCGTTACTGTACTTTGCTGGGTAATTTTTGACAAAGCTGATGATCTTGTCACATGTTCATAAAACATCGTTTCTTTTTCCACAATGTTTAACAGGTAGTTACGTGACCAAATCTTTTTTGAGTTGGATATGATGGATAAATAATACTTCGTTATAGCAATTTTCATTCCATAATAAGTAATGTTTGGCGTTTTCATTGTACGTGGTGCATTCAATAGGTTTCCAGACTTTTTTGCACAGGCTTTAAAAATTGTTGTCGACTCTTGAAAATTCAGTATGTTATTGCTATACATATTATGAGATGACTGACCAATTTTTATGATTTCAGGTTCAAAGGAACAGCTACAGCAGCAATTGGAATACACCCTACTAAATCCTGATTGTCACAGTTGGTGAATTTCAAAAATGCAATCTGGACGTGAGGACACTTTAGAAGAACGATATGCAATAACATTCTGTTTTCAACTTGGAAAAAAGGCCACAGAAACGTATGGAATGGTTCAGACTGCTTTTGGAGCATCTTGCGTGAATCGAGATTCAGTTTTTGAGTGGCATAAGAGATTCAAGGAAGGCAGGGTGTCTGTGAGGGAAGATGGGAGGTGTGGGAGGAATAAGGAAGTCAATAGACCAGAGTTGATTGACCAAAGGGTTAGGGTTAGGGTTACTATGTTGAGGTTTTAAGGGAGTTCAGGTAGAGATTCCGTCATAAGAGGCCAGCACTCTTCAAATCGGGTCAGTGGCATTTCCACCAGGACAATGCACCAGTCCACAACTCCATCCTTGTGACAGACTATTTGACCAAGATGGGTATCAAGACAGTTCCTCAGCCTCCCTATAGTCTAGATCTTGCTCTCTGTGACTTGGTTATTCCCTGATCTCAGAGGCTGTCATTATGAGACAATTGAAGAAATGCGAAGGTCATTGACACGCTCACACAAGAGAACTTGCATGGGGCCTTCCAGAGGTTGTTGGAGCGGTACAACAAGTGCATTGCAGCCGGGAGAGATTACTTCGAAGGGGATTAGAGTTTTATGTGTGTACTATCAATAAAAGTGCCCACACGAAAAAAGTCTGGAAACCTATTTAATGATCCTCGTATATTCAATCATAAATTATAAAATCCAATCATTTTACCCATTCGGCTGGGGCTGTAAAATATGCCGACTGCATCTCTTCTGAAGCGGGAAACTTCCCTACGTGTATCCTGGATATGACAGTAGACCATCTAAAGGTGAAAAATCAGTCCTGGAGTTTTGGGGAATGTAGAGTACCTCTATACTGCAATAATCCCAGACCTACTTTGCCATGAAGTAGTGGTATTTATTAAGGTCCCATTTATCATTTAACTGCGTGTAAACAAAAGTTTTGTTGGTGTTGTGAAGCAATACTTAACTGGGTATAAGCGAACGACATCTGGCTTCTGTTATTTATTCATTTACAAATTATATATATATATATATATATATGCGCCCGTGGTGTAATGGTTATCGTCGTAGGAAATGGACACGGCGACACGAGTTCAAATCCTGGACGAGACTGATTGCATTTCACATAGCACTAATACCCTTGGGAAAAGTATGAATCCAATTATTCTCCCTCCAGCTATGGCTAAATAGTAGGACAGACTCGGTTCTAGGAGTCTAGGAGAAGGAAAACTCTGAATTCAAAGCTGTTAAACTCCGCTTAAATATTGACCTTGTGTCATATCCTGCCCGAGCAGAAGGGTTGGTATTTATATATATATATATATATATATATATATATATATATATATATATATATATATATATATTTGTATACATATAATATTCAGCATTAAATAACATGCAAAGTTTGATATGTCATAAAACCCAACCAAGCAATCGGCCATCATTGATTTAAAAGGAAATAGTTTAGTTTGGTTTGGTTTCTTTGTTTAATGACACATGAACTTTCGTTGGTTATTTATCTGTAGAAGAACAGCCGTGATACTATTTAACCCATTGCTAGTGAGTAACATGTATTTCATATCTTTCCCTTTGGAAGTAGCCAGAACCTTAGAGCCTGACTAGAATTCGAACTCTCTTACTACGATGTCGCAGTTAAACATATCGCCACGTGGGCTCCTTGAAGGAAATAGAAAATTCTCAGGGATGTAATTACAGAAAGGCGATACTGTGGTTCACTAATTCCTTAATTCAAACTATGCTAAAAAGTTTAAAATTTGTAAAAAGATAAAAAAAATTAACTAGTCTTGATTGCCTGATTGGCTCAAAATCCATTCCATCTGTAATATTTTTCTTTCGCTAATTCATAAGATTAGAATTAAATCATAATGTAAGGGCATGCACTCGATGTTCTGGGCAAAACGTGACTCAGTGGTTTCCTTTATTTTTTTTAATGGCTTCTATCAATAGCATTGCTGCTGAGACAATGTGATGGTCGTCCTATTGGAATCTCGTGACCATAGACACTGTTCTTAAAATTGAAATTTTCAGCGAGAGTTCTCAAGGCATTTTCTTTTTCTGTCTTTTTTTAAAGCAATGATGGTCTTGAATAAAAAAAATAATCACTGAAGTCTAATATTCCTCGGAAAACAACTCAGTTGATGAAGGTTAAAGTTCTGGTGCTGTTATTATCTACCCAGTTTCAATATATATATATATATATATGTGAGTGTGTGTGTGTGTGTGTGTGTGTGTGTGTATGTGTGTGTGTGTGTGGATATAGTAAAAAAAAAACGATTGAAGTTTTAACGAAAAACAATAGCTATACTTTTTTAACATTTTTCTTTTGTTTTGTTTTGTTTGGTTTTATGCCATATCAACCATTGTGGGTTATTTAATGCCAAATCCGACTAATACATACATCATCATCATTATCATCATCATCTCGTGCTACTTGCACGGATTTCCCAAACTCTCTCTCTCTCTCTCTCTCTTGCCATCCGTCTCGATTATCCATCGCTTCCGGCTGGTCTTCCAGGTTACATCTTGTGTCCGCACAGAGCGGCTGATGATAGGTTCTATGTGGTCGTCTTATACTTGCCCGTCCATGTGAAGGGGTCCATAGGAGAACGTCGCTTATGAGATTGTCTTTACTCCTCCAGCAGTGTCCTGTTTGCCTTGTTTGTCTCATTTGGATGGTCATCGAGATGGGAGGTGGCCGTATAGCAGCTGTTTTGTAGGATGTTGCCTCCAGGACTTTTTAAATATAGCTTTTTTTATTTTCCTTTGAGTGTTTAATATTTCAGCTCACTTTTCCCTTTTTAAAATTTTCAATATGTGATCTGCTATAACGGCAAAATCCCCAAGATAACAAGGTTCTTTCTTCTTGTCAATAATCTCTTGGTGTGGTCTTCGGGATCTTGCCGGAGAAGTGATAAGGCTGTGGAACATGTATTTGATTGTGATACCAATATGTAGCTGACGCTCTTGGAACCGTCTCAAAAGTCCTTGAGGAGAGATTTGGGTAACTGGAGATCAGAAGAAAAATCGAGACTATCCATCCTGCAGCACTCGTAATATCAACAACTGCAACTGCGATGAGTTCTGGAATTCTTTGAAGATATGCTATCATTTTGACATCAGTAAAAATACTACTTAAAACTGGAGGGAAAAAGTTGCATAGAGATAACATTAGAATGATATCGACAAAGAATTCGGTGTTAGAAGGAAAATAAAACATTCTAATACTTGAAATAAGTGATGTACTCTTATGGACCCCCACACATGGCCGTGCAAAAGCAGGACGACCAGCACGAACATACATTCAGCAACTATGTGAGGATACAGGATGTTGTCCTGAAGACCTGCCTGAGGCGATGAACAATGGGGAAAAGTGGCGAGAGAGGGACAGGGATATCCGTGCTACTATCACGACATGATGATGATGATGATGAATACTTGAAATAGCTTCCTTTCTGAAATATATAGCAAGGTTGCGTTGCATTCTAGAAAATAAATTTTTCTAATTGCTATAAAATGCCCGACTAATGTCAACCATTCAATTGAAGTCTCTTAAGGACTGTCTCTAATTACTGAAAACTGGCTTTTGACTCGGGTCATTGGCGAACTATTAGTTTAATATAACAAACCTTTTAACAAAGACAAAGAAATCAAATTCTACAAACAAGTAAAGGGGGAATGTATGAAAAAAAACTGTGAATGTGCATCTGAAGCCAAATATTTGTGGAGAAAACTGTGGGAATAGAGATAAGAGCACAACAGAAAGGTCGGCTTCTTAATCAATGTGATGAACGAATTACAAAGAATCGAAGAAATGCCAGAAGCGGAAATGCATCTTCAATCCCTAAGAGGATCCCTAAAGAAAATTGCAAATTGAAAGGTACCAGACCAAGATGGGATCTGTGAATTCTGCTTCAAATGATTAACAACAAATGCTTGAAAGAGGCTACCGATCTTGGATGAGCCTCATAACAGCAACGAGAAAAAAAAAAGCGAGCTGCAAGTACAAAAATAAAACAAAGAGAAGGAAACCTTTTTTCTTTAGTTGGTTTTTCGGCATATCAAAATCTTTAATGACAAATCCTGTAATATATATATATATATATATATATATATATATATATATATGTGTGTGTGTGTGTGGAAAAACTGATAACAACGATCCAAGTGGAAGGAATGATTCATTAACGGGTCGACACTATAGCGTTTCGGTTCTACTAAACCATCATCCGGACCAGGAAGGGTGATATTAATAATAATATTAATGATATCAATATGTTTTTCTACATATTGTCGGATTACAATCCTTTATTTACTCTTTATATATATATATATATATATATATATATATACACAAACACACACACACATACATACTTACACGCACATACGTATATATATATATATATATATATATATATGATTGTGTATGATATTTGTAAGCTGGTAAACATGTGAGATTAAACTTGTTTGAAAATATTCACCAGCAAACTATTCGCTTACAAATCACACACACACACACACAAAATATATATACACACACACAAACACACATATATACGTGTGTGTGTGTGTGTGTGTATGATTTGTAAGGGGACAGTTTGCAGGTAAATATTTTCAAACAAGTTTAACCTCACATGTTTGTTAAATGGTTTCACGTATTTCTATTTAATACTAATTATTCTATTTACTATTAATCATTTGTTAGCACACTGTTAAAAGTCAGTAATGCTGGAGATTTGGAGAATGCGGAGCGATTGCTCTCAGGTTCACACTGGCTCCGAGTGGTAGCACCTGATAAAGTCCTATCTATGGGTTAAATGGACCTAAAAAGTGTACTTATGCTAAACTGACTTGTTTGAAATGGAACTGTTTTTACATTTAAGTGTGTGTAAATAAACACTGAATTGCTTGATATAGAACTATGTTTGACATTTAAACTGAGTACTTATGTTAAAGTGAATTATTTGAAATAGAACTGTTTATTTGTATAAATTGGATTTGACATTAAATAACTTACAAGGGTTGATATGCCATGAAACGAAACGAAACGAAACGAAACCAAACCGTTTTCAACTATCTTAAATAATTATTAGTAATTCAGTTTATTAATTATTCAAATCAAATTCTAACAATTTACATACTGTTGTATGGTTTCACATAACTAATAATAATAATCCATAAGAAATGATTGAACAGTTCTATTTGACCCATAGATGGGACCCTAATTGGTACTACCACTCCACTGAGGGAACCTGGGAGTAATGAAGGTGTACACCACATTTTCCAAACTCTGAAACTCTATTAAGGCAGCCAGTAACAGCAATAACATCAAGAATAAACTGCCCAGTCGGCTGGGACTGTAGAATACGCCGATTGCATCTTCGCAGAGGGTTAAGACCCTCCGCAACGAGTGTCCTGATATGACATTAAACCATCCAATGAGAAGGCTCGACCCTTTGAGATTTATTGACTGTGGCGTACCCCTGTATTGCTATTGCTTCCAGGTCCACTCTGACTTGGAGTTGTGACACCCGTTAGGGTTCTGTTCATGGGTCAAAGAGAACAAACTGTGTGCAAAGACATGGCTCATTATTAAATTGTGACTGTTACGTTGTAGTACTTGAAACCCTTTAACTGTGTGTTAGAAAAGAGCCCAGGTTCTCTTTAAAATGTTATCTTCGAAATATGTCGACAAATCATATATATATATATATATATATATTAATGTATATATCTCAACAAGCATTAAATAACCTATAATGATTGATATGCCATAAAACCCAACCCAACCAAACTAATCAAGAATATCAATAAAACAAAAAATAAGAAAAATTTTGGAAGCAAAAATGGGAAGAAAAACATTAAGTAAATTGTAAATGAGATGATGTGGATATGGCAACGAAAGGAAAAACTCAGGAGAGAAACTGAATCTCGATTAATAGCAGCACAAACTATGTATGTCATAGCGAAATTGATAATATGGAAAAACCAAGTAGGTGTAGGCTATGTGGTGATAGAGATAAAACAGTTATTCGCATAAGTAAATGCAGAAAACTGTCAAAAAGAAGAAAAAAACATGAATAGGCATGACTGGGTGTTAAAGGTGATCCACTGAGAATTGTGCAAGAAACTAAAATTTAATCTAATTGATAAATGTTTTACGCATAAACCAGAATCTGTTCTTGAAAATGAAACGCATTACATTCTCTTGGATTTTTAAATACAAACGGGTCAGTAAATCCCGGCCAGATTCCAGACGTAGTTGTCGTTAACAAAGGAAAATAAATTGTCATTTAGTGAAACTTAGATTCACTAAATGACGATTTCTTTTCTTTTGCTCGACTATGGAGGGAAAGTGAAGAAAGACGAAAAGCGAGACGAATATAAAGACCTTGCCAGAGAACTGAACAATTTGTGGAACATAAAAGTGATAGTGATACCAATCGCTGTTAGAGCCTGTGCAACAGTCCCCCAGAACCTGAAAATGACGCTGGATGAACAAGAGTTAATTGGAGGAATTGAAAGTTTCCACATCAAAACACTCTTAAAATTGGCCGGGATACTTAAAAGAATCAAATATTTACAAAGGAATCAAATCATTAAATAATAGAAGTTTCAAATTTGCTGTTTAGTTTATCTGCTTTATTTGTACACCACTTTAATAATATTCTAAGCATAGCCGAATTTAGCACAAGGTCAGAAGTATGGACCACTCAGTGAGAAGCGAACTTTAAGCCTGGCCTACTGACAAATACGCTACTAGAGGCGTCCATGATATTTTGGTATAATAATGCGATATCTGGAATATTTTATCCGTCATATAGAATTCTGACAAAGAGCGTACGAGTGAATGGAACGAGTCTGATGTGGGAGGGTGGGGAGAAGGGCACGTATGCAAATTAGAAATGAATGGTTGGTTGGCTGGTTGGTTTTTCAGCATGTTAACCCTTTTTAAGTCATCTAATGCCGAAGATAGAATTTTTTCAAGCTATTATATGATATCCAGTAACTAATGACAATCTTTTGTAAACAATTAAAGCTTCACGTAACTATATCTAATAAAAATAATTTGTACACATTTGTATAGTTTCAAGTTACTATTGTGGCACGATAGGTGGCATTCTCTTCTGTGGGTGTGGGTGAGTGCTAGTCAGAAGATTCCTTTGTCCGTTTTGGAACGAAATTCATACAAAGGGCTTGCGCGCGAGATTTCTGGTGAGACCGGAAGAAGACGAAGAAAGGCAAGGTCTCAGGGCAATCAACAGAAGAAGGCAGTCAAGAGACGCCGGGGGAAGGCGACAACCGGAGAAAGGCGATTGCTAAGCGAGGAGTTGGGAACTGTGGACTCAGAACCCAGTTCAGCCGACGCAAGAGGATGAGTCAGCGTTCTTGGTGGCTTTGTGAGAATTTCTCTCGGATACACGCTCGTGATAGCCCACAAAAAAAACACACAAAAGTGTCACCAGCTTCTCTCTTGCGCTTGGAGCTAACCCAAGTCCGTGCCTGTTTGTTTTTCCTTTCTTCCCCCCTCTCGGTTGTGTATGTTGTGTCTTGTGTGTTTGTAAAGCAATGTGAAATGTCCCTAGCCGGAGATGAGAGAAACCACTAGAGGATTGATGGCTATGAGCTGGCTTAGGAGGTGGAAATTGTGGCGACTGGCTAGCGGGTATATTGTTACACTATTTCTGTTTAATAATAATCATAAAAATCATAAGAAGAATTAGAATCTCAGCTAGACGACCAGACCTAATGATTGTCAAAAAAACAAAACAAAAAAACAAAAAACAAAAAAACAAAAGCAAAAACAAAAGAACCCCAAAGAGAACGTGCCGAATAGTGAACTTTGCCGTTCCGGATGGCCATAGGGTAAAGCAGAAAGAAATCGAAATTATAAAAGACAAATTAGTAGACCTTGCCAGAGAATTGAAAAAAACTATGGAACATGAACGTCAAAGTGAAACCAATTGTAACTGGCGTACTATGTGCTGTCACCAAAGGATTGGTACTCGGACAGGAGGAATTAGAAATAAAAGGACGAGATGAGACCATCTAAACTACAGCATTGTTGAGATCGGCCAGAATATTAAGAAGAGTCCTGGAGAGTTGAGGAGACTTGCGTTCACTCACACTTCAGAGAAAGACCACCAGCTTACGCCGAAAAACTCTCAAGTATTTAAATGATAATAATAATGATAATAATAGAAGTTGGCGGACGAGTAGAGACCATCCAAACGACAGCATTATTGAGATCGGCAAGAATACTAAGAAGAGTCCTGGAGACTTGAGGAGACTTGCTGTCACTAAAACTCCAGCGGAAAACCATCAGCTAATACTCGTGTCAAAACTTTCAAAAGAGTAAAATAGTAATAATACACCGTAAAGACCAATTATGTTAAAGCAAAAAAATTGATAATACGCAACACAATAGCAAGTACAACTTATGCAAAGAAAGACGTGCAATTATGAATTACATAGTAAGCGATAGCAGTTAACTAGCTCAAAGAAGTGCAAGCCTAGGCACGGCTGAGTAAGAAATAGGGACCCAATGGGAATAGTGTAAAAGATTAGACATTGACCAAAATACCCGAAAGTATATGCACGGATCAGAACCTGTTCTAGAAAATGAGACGCACGGAATTCTTTTGAATTTTCAGATAAGAGCAAATCACCTAATCTTAGCCAGAAGACCAGACCAAAGAAAAAATTAAATTGCTGTCTGGTGGATTTTGCCGTTCCAACGGATCACTGATGGTTTGGTTGGTTTCTTTGTTTAATGGCATATCAACCTTTATAGGTTATTTAATGCCAAAGCTATTTCCCTAGAAGAACGTTAGTGGCACTATTTAACCCATAGCTGGGAGGATAAGGGGGTTCATACCTTTCCCAAGGGTATTTGCCCGAAAGTGAACGTAATAGCGCGACTGGAGTACGAACTCGCTTACTAGGATTCCGCAGTCCATTACACCACGAGGACACCCCCACGGATCACTGAGTAAAAATAGAAGAAAATGAAAAGATAGAGTAATACTTATATCGTACCGAAGAACTAGAATAAATGAAGATGTCGGTGATGCCAATTGTAAAGGGCTGGGAAAAGGGTCAGGAAAAATTGGAAATCAGAGAAAGAATCATGGCTATCCAACCAGTGTTGATGTGATCGGCCAGAATACTCAGAAGAATCCTGGACATATGTAAGGACTTGCTATCACTTTGACTCCTGTGAAACACTACCCACAAACGCTGGTGTGAAAAATCACTAAAGAAAAAAATATATACCCGAATGGATGAAGAAATAAAAGACCCCCATAATTCAAAAGACCCCGAAAGGAACAACTCTCAGAAATATAGATCAATAACATGTCCCTATGTTGGGAGAAATCTTGACTGGAGATTAGGAAGGAGATTTATTACACACTTAAAAGACGCGGACTGTTTCCTTTCGGGAAACAGAGGGACAGGAGAACTACTGTCCATTGAACAGCAAACTACTGTCAAGAACAGCAAACAGAAAATGTAGCAATGGCATGGATTGACTGCAAAATGCATACGATATGGTCCCCCAAAGCTGAATAATAAATCGTCAAATCATCATCATCATCATGTCATGCTGGTAGCACGGATATCCCTGACCCTCTCTCGCCACCTTTCCCTATCGTTCATCGCTTTTGGCAGGTCCTCTTGACTACATCCCATATCCTCACATAGTTGCTGAATGTATGTTCGTGCTGGTCGTCATGCCCTTGCTCGGCCATGTGTGGGGGTCTATAAGAGTACATCACTTATGAGTTCGTAGCAGTGTCCTGCATGTCTGGTTCGTCTAACCTGAATAGTTTTCGTGACAGGAGGCAGGTGGCCGTACAGTTGGTGTCTTGTGGGGTGTTGCCGCCAGAACTTGTTCAATATTGCTCGCAGCATTCTTTTGTAATTGCCGTCTGGCTTCTTCTCCAGCCGTTTTGTTAGAGTCCATGTAGTGCATCCATATAGCAGTATCGATGTGACCGCTGCCTGGAAGAAACTGCGTTTCAAAGCCACAAATTTCATCAAGAAACCCATGAAAAACTAGATTGTGGAATTGACTGCATAAGGAAAAAGTTAAGCTGAGGTGAAAATCTCGATAGGTATCTTCCAGAGAGATGTGTTTACACCATTATTATTTCTTATAGTAATGATACCTCTCAATCACTTACTTAGAAATGCACAGGGGTGAGCCAGCAAATTTATTAAATCGCAAGGCAAGATTAAATAAGAAATGTGTATAGACAACATCAAGCTGTTTGCAAATAAAAAAAAAGAAAAGAAAAAGAAAAAAGGATTAGAGACTCGAATACAAACAATAAAAATATACAGTCAGGATATAGGAAAAGAATTTGGCATAGAAAATTTCCTTGCTAATAATGAGAAATGGAAAAAAAAAGGAACAGAGGGAATAGAAATACCAAATCAAGAAAGAATCAGAACGCTCGGAGAAAAGGAAACTTACAAGTACTTGGGAATATTAGAAATGGACACAATTAAACAAGAGGAGATGAAAGAAAAACATAAAAAAAGTATCAAAGACGAACGAGAAAACTTCATGAAACCAAGCTCTGCAGCTGGGATCTCGTCAAAGGGATAAATACTAGGGCTGTTTACCTTGTAAGATACTCAGGATCATTCTTGAAACGGACAAAGGAAGAACTTTAACAAATGAACCAGAGAACAAAAAAAAAACAACAACAAAAAAACAAAACCAACAAACAAAATTAATGATGATACATAAGGCCTTACATACCAGAGATGACATCGACAGACTATATTTGATAAAAAAGAGGAGGAGGTAGAGGACTTACCGGCATTGAAGATTGCGTTGATGCATCCATACAACGATTCGAAGACTACGTGTAAAAGAACAAAGAAAGAATAATTATAGCGGCCAGAAACACCACAGACAACATAAAGATCAAGAGAACAACAACCCGGAAACAGAAATAGGAAGAAAAGAACTGTTTAGATACTTCAAACGACAAACTGACGAAATCCAACACGAAAAGACCTGGTTGGGGGTAAGAAAGGGAACCTTTGAGTGAGAAACTTAATCTCTTTTAACAGGAACACTAAACAACGCCATAAGAACCAATTATGTTTAAGTGAAAAAAAAAAAAAAAAAGACGACACAACAGAATTGTAAAAGTAGGTTGTGGAGCGATAAAGAAAAGAAGATTAACCATATAGAAACCAAATTCAGCAAACTAACGCATAAAGAGTACAAGACTAGTTACGATTTGGTGAGGAGGTGATCCACTAGGAATTTCACCATGCTGTCAAATGGTAGATTCACAAACCAGAATCCGTCCTGGACAATGAGACACCGGGAATTCTCAGGGATTTTAAATTACAAACAGATCCGGCTTGAATATCAGACCTAGTGATAATTAGCAAGAAAAAAAGAACCTGCTGAAAAGTGAACTTAGCCGTCTCGACGAGCTACAGAGTGAAAATTAAAGAAAACGAAAAAAGAGACAAGTACTTTGACCTCGCCTGGGAACTAAAAAAAGTTATTGAACATGAAAGTGACGGAAATATCAATTATAGTCGGTGCACTCGGAACGGTCCCCAAAGGCTTCGTAATGGGACTAGAGGAGCTGGAAATCGGAGGACGAACAGAGACCCTGCAAACTATGGCATTATAAACATCGGTCAGAATACTAAGAAAAATCCCGGAGATTTGAGGAGACTAGCAATCATTCAAACTCCAATGAAAGACAACCAGGTAACGCAGGCGCAAATTAACTCGCAAGGGGCAATGATAGAAATAAATACAGCAGCTAGAAACAGTAATGGCAGCATAAACACAAATAAAAAACTAGAAAACAGAAATGGGAAGAAAAACAACTATACCGATTCGTCAAGTAAAAAACTGTCTGAAATAAGTCTGAAAAGAAATTCAAAGAAGTCTTAGGAATTAATGATAAACTTTACATAATTAGTTGGTTATTTGGTTTTTTTTAGTAGTTTTTTTTGTAGGGAATCATGATCATACCCCCACCAAAAAAAATCTGTGAAAGAGGTTGGGGAAGGGATCAGTTTGTTAGAATATATCTAGTAAAGAAAGAGTTTATAGAAGTAATTTGGTCTTATTGTAAATTTCTTTAGATTTTTGTGTATAACATCAGTTTTTAGAAATGATATCACATTGTTTATTTCATTTTTTAAACAGTTCCTTCATATTGTTTGCATTATAGAAGGTCTTTTTATATGGACTTGGTCGGTACATTGTTGAAATCGGCAAAAATACTAAGAAGAGTCCTGGTTACTTGAGGAAATTTGCTGCCATTCAGATTCTAGAGGAAAACCATCTGGTAACGATGGTATGAAAAACTCTCAAAAAAGTACAATAATTATAATTATAATGTCTTACACAAAATAGAACAAAAAACAAGTTACTTCGTGAAGTTTTCTTTGGGAAATAAAAGCTTGGAATATAACCATGTTCTTGTCGTTCTGGGTTAGAAGAACACAGTATTTCTAAAAAAGAAGAACTTTTAGCTGTTATATTTAACAAGGCATTTATCTCTAGTAAAGATTTCGAGTTTATGCCGAATGAGCTCGTAAATACCAATTATAAGACGTATTATATTCGAAAAGTTTTCAAAGATTTTGAGGTATAAATATCAGATTCCATTTAATTCTATTCACCTTCAGTAAGATTACGGTTCCAACGAAAATTTCCTTATAAGAAAGTTTTATCATACCAGAGTGATAGTCGAAAATATCAATTTAAAACTCTGTTCACTGTAATATCCTTTATTTTCTCTCTTTCTTATTGAGGTTCGCCACATCCAATCATCTTTATTAAAAGAACGATTGCTATCCATTCATGAAATCAATAAAGAGCTAATTAACCGAAGTAGAAAAAAAAAACAACAACTTTCAAAACACATTTGAATTAAATTTCGCCGTCTGTCGAGTCTCTCTGTAATGGTCTGCCATTAACAGTACTTTTCATATTTATCTTTTTCCCGATAGCATGGATGACATAAAGTAAGAAGCAAAACCTTCACATCATATTTAATACAATGAATCTTGCTATGGCTTCTTTGACAAGAACACGACAAAACACAATTGAATCTAACACTAGAAATACAATGGCTTGAAAATAAAATAGGAATTATGCTTCCATTTTCGCTCGTGCGAAGAAAGAGAGTATGTGTTAAACATTATTTGACTCGCGGGAGAATGTGGTAGGCTTGCTATGAAGAGACGTCAGCTTTTAATCATTCGTGGTTTGAAATAAAAAGCGTTTTTTCTTTCTTTTATGCAGATCTTAACAAAAGCTGTTGCAATACAAGTCCCGACGGCAAAAACCATACTAACATGGATGAAAATCCATTAAAACTTATTTCTGTAACGTCATGTAATCATACAATGTGTGATTTTGATTTAAACTAGGTGAACCACTACATTGTCAGGATGGGAGATTAGAAAGCGCCAACTGTCTCCAACACAGAGTTAAGAATAGCTCGCTACCCCACCGCCCCCAAAAAACAACCTTACATCTTATAATTATCTGATGACAGAGTTTTCATGTCTCATAAAGATTCATGTCCAATTTTCAGGATTTAGAATATGGTGACTGTATCTCTTTTAGAGGAGAAAACCATTACTTTCTGCATTAAAAGTGATCCTGAGTATGATACAAGAATCTGAATAGTGCTAAGACCTACAATTCTATGCTGTGGCAGGGTGAGGCAACCCTTCATTGATAATATACCCTGGTCCACTTTGACCCAAGTAGTGACAGTAAGGATTCCATCTATGGATCAAAAGATAGAAACCATATAATAGTCAAGGTTTAGTTACTTTATTTTATGGCATATCAACCTTCGTGAGTAAGTTAATACCAAATCTATCATTGCAGAACGGTAGGGATAATATTTAAACCAAATCTAAGGGAATAAGAACATTTACATCTTTCCTAAGGGTATTAGTCCAAAAGTGGACGTGTAATGATTAGAAAAAGTAAAATAAATGAAATAAAATAAGTTAAAGAAGTGCAGAAGTTCCCAGATGTCTCTGACAAGGAGTTGTAATGACGCATGGCCGGAAAAGGAACCGTCCCTACGCAAAAGAGTCACTTTAACCTCGACCGGAGCATAGAACAGACGCTCTTTCACGCGGCCGTTAGCAGGAAACACATGGCTGATGAGATTTAGAAGCCTGACACTATGCCTGATGCAAGCGAGCTAATGCCACTTAAACCAAAAACGATTAGTGCATTTGAACCACTTGTTTAGAAGAAACAACCATTCATAAATAGTCCAGGAAGACATTCCTCGCGACAAAGTAGCAGTGTGAAAGCCCCCAAATAAAGTTGAAGTTCAAACGGTATCTCCTATCTTCGTCTCTTTCCTTTTCTTCCTTTGCAGCCTTCTACAGAAGCTAACGAATTAAGATGGTGTTGGAAGAAAAACAACAGAATCAGATATCTTAACGCAAAGCCCTAAAAACCAAATCAACAACAAAATCTTCATAATCTCTACAGACGTATTTGCGCGACAGGAGTTCAAACTTATCATCTCTGCGCACGTTAACCTGAATGATACGGTGACTTCCTCCAAAACCGATTAAGACTTAAAACCATAATTCTAGTAAAAGTGTTTAATACGTACACTGAGCCAGTTAGAGAACCGAATGATTAAGAAAAGCTTAATTCCTGGGTGTCATCAAAAAAGATCTTCAGGTAAAATCTCATTGAAGTCGACATGTAAATCCTTTTCAGTGAAATTCGGTTGGTAAAATTCTAATATTTTAATTACGATTTTTACAGTGTACTAGATATGACACTAAATTATCTGATGGATAGTCTCCAGTCCTACATATTTGGAAAATGTGGAGAACCCCTCCATTGCCATTATTTCCTGGGTCCATTTAAGGGCCAAATAGAACTGTTCAATCATTTTCTATATGAAAAACTATTTAGCTGTGAAAACAAATGATTAAAATTAAAATGAATTTTTGGTAGTGGATGATAATACTTGAAATCCTTTACCTGTGTGCGAACAAATGAGGTCGGGCACGTTTAAAATGTTACCTAAAAACAATTCGTTTACAAATTATCTATCTATCAATCTATCTATCAGAGGAGGATGAAGATGATGATGAGGAGGAGTTGGCTCTAAAAAACCTACAAGGGCTGATACACCATAAAGCACAACAAATCAAACACTATATTTATATATATATATATATATATATATATATATATATATATATTACACTCACAATTAGACCAATTTTAATCATTTTTAAAAAAATAAAATCAGCTAATCGGTTTCGGCCCTCCCTTATCACAGGCGAATCGAGGAAAACGATTTAGAAGGAAAAGGCGCAGGGACAGTGCACTGAAGTGGAGGAAAAAAAAAAAAGAAAAAAATGCCAGCTGAGTAGAAAGGGAGGGGTAAATTAAATAGAAATCAAATTCAAACCCAATAAACATTCCCTATATTTACAGAGGGACGGTTTATGGGTGATAATATGAATAGTCTCAAGCACTTTCAGGTGATAATCCGAGTGGGACTTGCTTTGAATAGTAAACAAGTCCGCTATATTTGTCTCAGCCTCCCACCAGACAGGACTTGGCACAAGCGATAACAATATATTTATTGCTACGGAGTGACTTGAGTGTACGAAAGTGTTCACTTCTCCAATCAGATTCCCAGGTGGACACCGGATTTCCCGAATAAGCGTGGGCAAGATCATTAAGTACCGCTTTGAGGCCACTATCACGGTCCGTAGAAACCGGCTGAAGTCACCTGAGTTGTGCAAACAAAACTTCAAACTCGGAATAAACCTCCTCATGTTTGATACTGCGAAATGGAATGCAATGATCCGCAGCAATAATTCTATTGTTATCACTAGACCCGACAAGGGCTCTGGGGTAGTAATTTTGGATTATCAATACTACGTTAATAAAATAATGTCCATCCTTGATGATATCTCTAAATTTCTCTGACTGGGCCCTGTTGATAGTTTCGACCATACCACTTCTTTTGAGACTAAGTTTCAAAGAAGGTTGGTCGAACTTATCAAAAAAGGTCTTCTCTCTTCGGCCATCTCGGATCAGATTAGACCGACTGGATCTATACGACCTCGTCTTTATCGGTTACCTAAAACCCGTAAGTATGGGGTACCATCATCATCATCATGTCATGCCGCTTGCACAGATATCCTTGACCCTCTCGCCACTTCTCCCTATTGTTCATCGCCTTCGGCAGGTCTTCAGGGCTACATCCCGTATCCTCTCATAGCTGCTGTATGTATGTTCGAGCTGGTCGTCCTGCTTTTGCTCGGCCATATGTGGGGATCCATAGGAGTACATCACTTATGAGCACGTCTCTGCTTCTCCAGCAGTGTCTTGCATTTCTGGTTCGTCTAACTTGGATAGTTTTCGTGATGGGAGGCAGGTGGCCGTATAGTTGGTGCCTTGTGGGGTTTTGCCGCCAGGAATTGTTCAATATTCCTCGCAACATTCTTGTGTAATTGCCGTCTAGCTTTTTGTCTAGCCGTTTTGTTAGCGTCCAAGTGGTGCATCCATACAGCAGTATTGATACAACCGCTGCCTGGAAGAAACTGCATTTTATTTTATCGGTCAGGTTTGCAAAAAAACCCATGGGGTACCACATAGACCTATACTATCAATAGTGGGCTCTCCACAGCAAAAAGTTGCCAAGTGGCTTGACAGGTTATTGCAACCAGTGCTCGTATATTAAAGTACACATTGTATAAAAGACTCTTTCGAATTTGCTGGTTTCATTGGAAAGTATTCTCCCCTGAACAAAATCAGGTGTTCTTTTGATATCTGTAGTCTCTTCACTTGTGTCCCCATCTTGGAAACTACCGATATATGTGCAGATATGTTGTAGCAGAGTTATCTGACCCCACCTGATATTCCAGAATTGATGAAATTCGCTACTGCATCTACTGAATTTAGTTTTGATAACATCATGTATAGACTGGTGGATGGAATTTCGATGGGCTCTGCTTTGGGCCCTACTATGGCTGGTATTTTTGTGGGTTTCCATGAGGTGGATTTGTTCTCCAAATATAAAGCGCTCGAAGTGTAATTTCGTTATCTAGACGACAATTTTTGTGTATTTGGAGTGAGTCTGCGGCTGGCGAATTTTTCTCAGATTTGAATAACATGCACCCTGCGCTTTGATTTAACCTTGAGAAGGAGAATAATTCTACTCAACCTTTTCTCGATGTATTGGTGTATAAAGAGAATTCCGCATTCCTAACAATTGTACTTTTACTGGCTTATACATTCGTTGGGATTCATTTTGTCCCAAAAAGCAGAAGATAAATATAATTAAGACCCTTACACACCGGGAATTAATGATATATTATGAGTCCCAGTTGAACGACGAGGTCGAAATTATCTCTGGGACACTTTGGGACAATTGTACTTTTACTGGCTTATACATTCGTTGGGATTCATTTTGTCCCAAAAAGCAGAAGATAAATATAATTAAGACCCTTACACACCGGGAATTAATGATATATTATGAGTCCCAGTTGAACGACGAGGTCGAAATTATCTCTGGGACACTTTGGGACAATTGTACTTTTACTGGCTTATACATTCGTTGGGATTCATTTTGTCCCAAAAAGCAGAAGATAAATATAATTAAGACCCTTACACACCGGGAATTAATGATATATTATGAGTCCCAGTTGAACGACGAGGTCGAAATTATCTCTGGGACACTTTGTAACAATGGCCTCCTTGAAGACATTGTTTGATCTGTCATGAGGGATAAAATTTCTGATTTCAGTAAAATTAAACCTGATTCAGTCCAGAGGTGTCCTGTATATCTCAGGTTGCCTTGGCTTGCTGATATTAAGTAATTGATTTTGCCAAGCAGATCTCTGCTTGTGTACGTAAGTGCTATTTTTCTTCCACCTGCATGTGGTTTTTAACTCGCAGACTGTTTTGACATCTGGTCGAAAAGACATTCTCCTCCCCACTCAACATAATAGTTCTTTGATTTATTCTTTTAGATGGGTTTGCGGTTTGCAATAGATAGGGAAAATCAATTAATGTTTGGATTCAAGAATTAAACCTGTATGCACAAAAATACGGCAGGGGAACTACTTTGCTGACCGAATAAACAACATATACGGGTCTTCCATTACTATAAATAATCGTAATTGTACCTCGTCCTACTATGCAGACTTGTTTATTATCCTAAGCAAGTCCCACTCCAGCGTGATCAGTCGCTGCTTCATGCAGAGGTTTTTCAGCGGACTGTCTGGCATCCGTGCTGGATGGTTCAACGTACTATGGCAGACTTGAGGCCGAACGGCCCCCAGCTTCGGCTAGGCCACCCTTGGGTGGGCGAGCTGCAACACCTTTTTATAGCACTGGACCTTGATGTCCAATTTTAGCTATTATCAGACTTAGACCCAGATTTGGGTCCAAGTCCAGCTCGGCTCATTAGACCCGCATGACATTTTGTGGACCGATGAGTAGCATAGTCCAGCAGAGTTTCGGCACGGATCCGACTTTTCCCGATCTTCCTCTTCCCTAACATTGAGCGGTCATGCTTTGGCAGACTTAAGGCGGAAAAGCCCCCGGCTTCGGCTGGGTCACCTTCTGGCGAGCTGCAGCATTAACACGTTTGTCACCTTTGTATTGCAGTGGACCTCGCTGTCCAGTTTAAGCAATAATTAGGCATTCGTGCTTAGACCATGTTTGGCTCATCAGGCTCTAAGTGGGCCGATGACCAGCAAAGTCATGCAGGGCTGGAGCATCGGCTCGTTCCCAACCTTCCCCTCTCCTAAATCCCCACTATAATCAGCTTTCGGATCATTGATCTTGTGTCAAGTCCTATCTGGTTAGAGGCAGAGACAAATATAGGGGACTTGTTTACCATTCTAATCAAGTCACATTCAAACTATCACTTGAGACCATTCATTTACTCACTTATAAACCGTCCCTCTGTAAACAGAGGGAATGTTTATTGGGTTAGAATTTGATTACTATTTAATTTACCCCTCCCTTTCTAGTCAACTTGTATTATCTCTTTTTATCCCCTCCATTTCATCACGCAGTCCCTGAATCTTTCCTTCTTAATCGTTCTCCACGATTCAAATCTGATCAGGGAGGGCCGAAACCGGTGATTTGATTTTATTTTTAAAAAATATTATCAAAATTGGTCTATTTCTGAGTGTAATAAAAAATTTTACCCCCCATAAAATATTCAAATATATACATGTACAATCATCAGGCAGGTCGTTGTGTGAAAATAATCAAATATATATATATATATATATATATATATATATATATATATATATATATATATATATAGATAGATAGATAGATAGATATAGATAATGAAATGAACAAAACGACATCAAACTTTTTCATATATCAAAAATGCGTGGAAATTTGTATTTGTAAAAATAAAAAGTCTTTAAAAATTTTCTGGAGATTCGATTTATATACAAGAATATGAAACTTTTAGTTTCAAACTTTTATGATATTAGCTGTTGACAAAATACCCTCACACGCATACCTATACACTCACGTATATATATATATATAATAATATATCTATCTATCTATCTATCTATCTCTCTCTCTCTCTCTCTATATATATATATATATATATATATATATATATATATATATATATAATGTACAGAATATTATTAATTACCAAAATAGCCACATGTTGATACAAGCTAACCTGTCTATTAGCCTCGTAAATAGAGAATAATCATATTTTCCTCTTTTCATTTTGTTGTTATTATATATATATATATATATATATATATATATATATATATATATATATATGTGTGTGTGTGTGTGTGTGTGTGTGTGTGTGTGTGTGTGTCTCAAGTTTGAAACATATCGGACGTAAGAACGAAATAAATAATTCTTAAAATGATATTGATCTCTAAGTGGACTTATTCGTTTTGAAATATTCACTTTTACTCTCTTTCGACGAACAAAAAAGAAAAAAAGTTTACTCCCCCCATATATATATATATATATATATATATATATATATATATATATATATATATATATATATATATATATATATATTAGCAGACGGGGTTTTCTGCATATGAGTGTACAGGTGTAAGTCTATACAAGTTAAAATATATGGAAATATACACAGTTTGAATGTAAATATATTTTATTATAAATATGTTGGTAAATATTCTGCCAATGTTCTGTCTGTCTTTTTTTATTTATATATATATATCTATATATTTACCGGTTCCTATGTACGAGCAGGATGCGAAACAAGGTCAATTTTTAAAGTGAACTCAACAAAAATGTATCCAGAGTGTTCCTTTTCCTAGATCATACCAAGGTTAAAGACCCCAGTCTGCCCTAGTATTAAACCACATTTGGAGGGAGAATAGTTGGATCCATACCTTTCTCAATGGTATTAGCTACAATGAGAAGAAAACAGCCTCGTTCAGAATTTGAACACACACACACACACACACACACACACACACACACACACACACACACACACACACACATAATATATATATATATATATATATATATATATATATTATATAATATGTGTGTGTGTGTGTGTGTGTGTGTGTGTGGTAGTGGGAATATCAATGTGTGTTATTGTAGACTGTTAATATAGGAAACGCATTTTTTGCTACTAGATAGAACAAGTTAAAGTAGAACCGAAAGAGAAAAAAAAATACGAAAAAAAGTAACAAAAAATAAACGGATCAAATATTATATCTATGTTGATATTGGAATTGCATATTTTGTACTGTCTGTGTTTTATTGCTGTTTTTAAAAAAATATCCCTAACCTCCAACCCCGCACCCCCGCACCCCACAAAAAACACATAATATAGAGATCAATTTTGTCTGCTTGCCTACGACTAGAATTTAAAAACGATTCGAAGATCACCCCGCTAAAAAACACAGAAAAAGCAACAACAACAGCAACTACAAACTTCTGTTCTCCAAACTATTTTTAAAAAAAAGTAAAGAAAAGGAACAAGTGAAATAAAAAACAACAAATTAACAAACAAAGAAAAAAGAACATTAAAAATAAAAAAATACGTCATGAAAACTTTTCAACACATTTATTCTTATGATGGCCTCAGAGTCTTTCGACAGGATTTGGATTCAGTACAGTCGGTTCATTTTACAAAAAAAAAAAAAAAAAAAAAAAAATTGCCTTCATTAGTCTCCAGGTCCAATTTCTTTCTTTCTTTCTTTCTTTGGTTCTTTTTCTTACCCTCATTCTTTCTTCCTTCTTTTCCTTCTTTCTTTCTTTCTTTCTTTTGTTCTTTTTTCTTACCTTCATTCGTTCTTACTTTTTTTGGCTTTATTTCTTTCGTTCTTTTTTCTGTTTCTTTTTTTCTTTCTTTGGTTATTTTTTATCTTCATTCACTCTTCCTTTTCTTTCTTTCTTTCTTTCTTTCTTTTTCTGTTTCTTTTTTTCTTTCTTTGGTTCTTTTTCTTACCTTCATTCATTCTTCCTTTTCTTTCTTTCTTTCTTTCTTTTGTTTTGCGCATATTTTCAATTACATTTCATCTTGCCTCGTCGTACTACTTTTTCCCCTTCATTTCTTTCAGCATTAAATGTTCTTCTTGGATTCTAACAGATGGATAAGCACTGAAAGAGGAAGCTTTATAATCGAACTTTTGTTATTGGGAAGTCAAAGATCCAATATCAAGTGTAACATTTGAATAGTCACGTGATTTATTATCTTAGCACCGGCGCTTTCGCTTTTTTGCCGGCAACATATGTCTCTCTTGTTCACTCTTTCTCTCATTCTTTCTCCCACTCCCTCTATCTCTCAATCTCTGTCTCTAACATTTCTATTAATGCCATGTGCGAATGGTTTCTGTATGAAAGATGTGATTACCTATCTGTCCGTAATCTATCTATCTATCTATCTATCTATCTATCTATCTATCTCAGTCCGCTCATTTCAGTTAGTATATCAATCTATATATGTCAGAATGCTCTAACCTCTCCCAATATAACTATCTGCCAATTCTACCTTAATTCATGTTAGCTGCCTTAGTTTATTTTAGTCTATTCATTAGTCTGTTGTAGACGGCAATGGTATCGATAACCGAAAGTGGTCTTCGTATGTTTGTCGTATCTGAGAACCTAAACTCACCTCTAACAGTATTTGAGTATGGGATACAATTCGGTAACTTGTAGTCGAGGATGTGTATTAGAGTTTAGTTGAACAATGCAAGAACAATCCACGATGAATTAACAACAATGTTTTATTGCCTAAGCAAACATTAAAGAATAAATACAAAGATGACCTGAAATACTAAAAGTGTACATTCTAGAGAAAAGTTCTGTTATTTTGAAGAGTCTTTTAATGTAAGTTCTTGATTAGATACATGCCCAGTCGACTGGGGCTGAAGAATACGCCGATTACAACTGTCCAGAAGGGTAGGAAGAACCCCACAAACTAGTGTCCTGGATATGCCACTTAACCATCTGGTGGGGGTTCTAATTCAGGAGCTTTACGGAATGTGGTGTACCCCTTCATTGCCATTAGTGCCAGGTCCACTCTGACCTTGAGAGGTAGTATCTGTTAAAGTCCTAACTATGAGTCAAATAAAACTGTTTAATCATTTACTATACTTAGAACAATTTAACTGTATGCAAAGAAAATAGAAATGCTTGAATCCATTTAACTGTGTACAAGCAAATGATCAATTATAAATAGAATCATTCATATTAAACATTAATACTTGAAACCATCGAACTGTGTGCCGAGAAGAATTCTGGCTCAATTAAAAATAATGCTACGTATAAACTATTGTTTAGATGTCATATATATATATGTATAAACAAGATTTGCCAAAACCCTCAAGAACTGATTTGCCATAAAACACAACCAACCAACCAACCAACCTTAATTACGTACGTATGAGAAAGAATAGATATGTTGAATAAAGACTTAGATGTTTAAGACATGTGGCAACAGCTCCTTAGGGAGCCCAGTCACCCGAACTGTTCATGTCGACAGGAGCGGGCGTTTGTGCTCTACAGTGACAATAACCGAAAGGGCATTTGACCTTGCCTCGCCCTTATTTTATATGCTAATTTAGTCATGCGACCAAGCAGCCATTAGAATAACTATTTGGCATGCAAAGGATTATATCCCTGCCGGTTGTAAGCTCTAAAATCAAAATCGGCTTTTGTTGATTCTCGATCTGCAGAGTGGTATGTTTTATGAAGCTTGTTATTACACGACAAGCATTTAAATCTTTCTATGGACATTCGTTTTCACCCTGCTCAGTAATAAATTTATACCGGAATTAAATCGTTCTTTGTTAGATTGTTCGTGCCTGTGTTTAGAAGTAAACAGTTTCAAGTCGATATCAAATAGATATCTCAATAATGATCAATACTAACCGCTATGAACCCAATCACTCTTTCGAAATGCCCTTTTCTTACTGCCTATGATGGTTCTATCTTCAAGAGGGTAGAAAATATTTCCATATTTGGACCAAATAAGAAAAAATAGTTATGAAATATTTACATCGTATGTTATAACCCACCCCTTTAATGCCATTAATAGCTAGAATTATGTTGTTTTGAAATACTTGCATAGTATTACACACACATACAAGCATATATATATATATATATATATATATATATATATATATATATATATATATATATATATATATATATATGGAAGTAAATAATGGTGTATGATCCGAAAATATTGAAAAAAGTTGATGAAGTAATCCAAGTTGAAGGAGAGATCTCTTGAGAAACAAAATCGACACTTTCGCGTTTCGGATTTAATGAACCATCATCACGATTGTGAGGGATGATAATGTTATTATCTATCTATCTATCTATCTATCTATCTGGACCATTTATTCTTAATTTTAGAAGTACAAGACCGACAATTCGACGCTTTTGTGGATAAATAGTCTTCAGAGAGATATGCCCTGAAACATGTCATTAACAGGCTGTCATCAGAATATTTTTTGCATCTAACTTTTATGACAGCCACTGCCATTCTGATTGCCATTTAATCAACTTTCAAATCAATCAAATATTAATATGAACCTTCATTTGCAAACCAAACCTTTCTGAACCTCGAGAAGTTTTTGGCAAGATTACTAACGCTTAAGCTGCCAACTGAACGGTTTTAAGTCGATATCAAATACGTAGATATCTCAGAGCAGAGTATGCGAACATATCTGAACCCAATTGCTCTTTTAAAATAAGATTTCTTTCTATCATTTTTTTTTCTTTTGGCAATAAACATTCTCTCACCGGAGGAGAGATCAACTGCGTGACATTTCTATGGAGTCTGTATCATTTTAACACTGTGGACCATAAAAAAAAAATAATAAAATCTTTCAAAACCAGCAGCTGTTCGAACAGTGTTGTTTTCATATACTTGTAAATCCTGCAATGTATTAAAGGCTCATTACAATCTATCTATCTATCTATCTATCTATCTATCTATCTATTGAGTTTAAATTAAGTAGATCGGCTGATCAACGGTGGGCGGGTACTCCGGGCAGTATCTACGTTGGAGGGCTTATTTTAACCCTTAACAACGGAGGCAACCAAAAATGGCCCCACCCTGGTGATCAAGCATTTGTTTTCTGACAGTCACATTTCTTATGAGATTCGTAAACCCACCTCTCACTTTAAATTTGTCGTTGTGACAAATCTAGCCCGGCAAGAGCTCACATCTATCTATCTATCTATCTTGGGCAGTTTTAATCTGTCTATCTATCTTTCTAACCTCGTCTGTTGTTATCTATTTATCTATCTATCTATCTTGGTCTGTTGTTATCTATCTATCAATCAATCTATCTATCTGACCTTTCTAAGGCCTCTCGGGCATTCGGACCGGGGAGGGATTATCTATCTATCTATCTATCTATCAGTTAAAGACTATTAAAATAGCTCTCTTTTCATATCAATGTACATATGTATTTACCCAACCCCTCCATCACTACTAGGAAGAGACATGAGGTATATTCTAAAACGGAGCTTTCTTTCTTTTTCACAAGTTACTTAAGCAGAACTAAAAAAAAAAAAACAAACAGTATATATATCGTTTAATTTTCCCATTGCTGGGGAAAACAGATGAATTCTTGAGGGCAAAGTGAAGCCTAAGCAACCTCGTTTAGAATTTGAGCTCGAGTCCAATATTCTATATTCAACAACGATGACCGTTACGGTTAATAAACCTCCACAATGCACCTATATATTGATATCATTTCTCATAGATAAAAACCAACAAGTAATATCCGAAAAAAGCTTGAATTTAAGATCTATACTCAGAAAGGTAACAGCCGTGATCGCAACTTCAATATTTGTGGAAGAATCTGCTTAAATAGAACTGGAATTAAAAGCCATTTATGTACTCATGAAACGATACCACGCGTAGATCATCAAATTGTTATCAATTGAAACATTATGTGTCCCTTTTATGAGAAGAATGCAAGTCAGTGACAGGGCTTAGAACGGCTTCCTATAATACATATACATTGTTTAACTTCAGTGTCTTAGATGACTAAGGGGGTGTCTTTGTGGTGTAATGGTTAAAGCGATGGACTGCGGATCCGTAGTACGCGAGTTCGTACCCCAGTCGCGCTATTACGTTCACTTTCGGACAAATGCCCTTGGGAAAGGTATGAACCCTGTTATCCTTCCAGCTATGTGTTAAATAGTACCACTACTGTTCTTCTAGGAAAATGGCTTTGGCATTAATATACCTCCAAAAGTTTATATGCCATTAAACAAAGAAACCAAACCAATCAAATGACTAAATTACATATAAATTACCAACAGCGTACAATGAGAATAAACAACTTTTACAATGTTTAACTATAGTGTCCGTGAAACTAAAATACATAGTATATATATATTATATATATTATTTAAGTACAATATTCCAAGAGACTGAAATACATATATATTGTTTAACTACATTGTCCCATAAGACTAAATTACATATACATTGTTTCACTAAACTTTCCTATAAAACTAAATAGAGGATACTCGTGGCGTAAAGGCTAACGTTCTGGATGGCGGCCGCCATGTAAACGATTTCGAAATATTACGTTCACTTTCGGACAAATAATCTTGTTAAAAGGTATGAACCATCTTATATCCCAGTTCTGGCTAAATAGCAGCATAGCTGTGCTTCTACAAAGACGAAGGTTGACGTGCCATTTAGTAAAGAAACCTAAGCCTATGACTAAAATATACATATTGTTTACCTACAATTTCCCGTAATCTGAAGGGATTGTGATAAACTGTGACATCGTAGTAAACCAGTCGCAATATTACGTTCACTTTCAGACTAATACTCTTGATAAAAGTATGAACCATCTTATATGCCAGCTCTGGCTTATTTAGCAGCATAGTTGTGCTTCTACAAAAATGAAGACTGACATGCCATTTAAAAAAGAAACCTAATCCGAAGCGAAAGTGCAGGACTGTGACATCGTAGTAAGCCAGTCGTAATATTACGTTTACTTTCGGTTTGAAGGTTTCTTTGTTTTAATGGCATATCAACCTTTGTAGGTTATTTAATGCCAAAGGTATTCTCCTAGAAGAACAGTAGTGGTGCTATTTAACCCATAGCTGGGAGGATAAGGGGGTTCATACCTTTCCCAAGGGTATTTGTCCGAAAGTGAACGTAATAGCGCGACTGGAGTTCGAACTCGCATACTACGATTCCGCAGTCCATGTTTACTTTCGGACATACTTTAAGGAAAGGTATGAACTCCTTCATCCAACCCTCAGCTATGGATAAACTAGTACCACTATTTGTCTACTACGAGGAGGGCTTTGGAATTAAATAACACGTGAAGTTTGACGTGCCCTTAAACAAAGAAACTGAACCGAGCCATAGGAATAAAATGCATAGATTTTGCTCAACTACTATTTCCCATAGTCTCTGTTGTCCCAAATTTGTGCATGAGATTTAAAACATCTTGCTTATAAAAAAAGGTTTGTCATTCTTTTACAAAAAGATATGCAATGATCATGCTCAAAAATGAAGTTACTGTCATTCTGTATTTATCTCAGGCTATTCACTAGTCCTTTCAATTAGGCTTAGTATATGCTGACGGTATCCACCCCTCACCCCAAAGGGGTGTCCTCATGGTGTAATGGTTAAAGCGATGGACTGCAGATCCGTAGTACGCAAGTTCGTACTGCAGTCGCGCTATTGCGTTCATTTTCGGGTAAATACCCTTGGGAAAGGTATGAACCCTCTTATCCTTCCAGCTATGGGTTAAATAGTACCACTACTGTTCTTCTAGGAGAATGTCTTTGGCATTAAATAACCTAAAAAGAGTTGATATGCCATTAAACAAAGAAACAAAACCTCACCCCTAAAATAGAGTTCTGAGTATGTCACTTAGCTGTATCTGATGCATAAGCTCCAGTTTTGGAGATCTGAGGAGTGTTGAGTCCTCTTTCATAACAATTATTCCCCGGTCCACTCTGACCTGTTGTGTTAGTACCTATTAAGGCCTAATCTTTTAGCCAAGTAGATTTGTTTAAAATTACTTGTATTGTACAGTGCGCAAAAATACTCTCAAGAAAAACTAAATAAGATATGCAAGTTTGAACGCAATTTCTAAGTCTCTTGACATAAATTAACCCGTGACGACTCGACATGCAACTATAGATTGGCGACCTTAGTCGAGGGTGACCCGAAGGTTCCCTTTTCAATAGCTATTACACTGAGGTGTCGGGGAGGGCGCTACTCTATTCCCTGGATTGCTCCACTTTACCCTTGATCCTCACCTTATATTGCCGACTGCTAAGCGAGGCGACATCAGGTACCATTTTTGAGTCTTTGGCTTGACTCGACTTGGTATTGAACCTCGGTCTCCCGGACCATTGGCGAACACGACTCATTAGGCTATAATCAATAAATATGTCAATTAATCACATGATTCAGACAGCTATGAACACATTCAGGTATATATGTAGCCCTGTCGGTTGGGGCTGTAGAATATGCTGACTTCACCTCTTATAAAAGCAGCCTTAAAGCATTGGGGATTGAAGTAGACCACTGAGAAGCACTGACCAAAAGTTGTGCATTCCGGAGGAACGGGTGTCGGGATTTTGAACTAAAGTGTGTGAAGCATGCAACATTAAAGCCTGTCATTCGAAAGTAAGACAAGATCGCTTCAAATGTCGACATCCAACCGGAGCTGAAGGCTACCATATCTTAACGTTTTCCTTTCTGTAAAGAGAATCTCATCAGCGAAGGCGAAAGCAAGCAGTTTACGAGGATGTGTTACCACCACGTCCACCATGATACACTTGTCTTTCGTATGACATTTTTTTGTAAATCGTCTGATGTTTGACAAGGCACCTCAAAATACACGAAGATGTTCCTCAGCCGGTAATGTAGTGTTGTGGGAACCTTACCCATCTCACTATAATGGACTCTTCTCACCGTTATTAATACTGAGATTTCGCTGCCAGAAGGGCAGATCTGTATCGGGGTTATACGAACAGTACGAGACTTCTAACCTTTTCTATGTAACTCTATCTTTCTTGTGTAATATAATCTGTTGTCTAATATCCGTGTTTTCGTTTTCATTAGTGACCCTTTCTGGGGCCATAACAAGTAGAAAGATGAAAAATTTAAGGATCCCCTCTGAGAAAGTTTATGCAGGTCGGATTCAGGGTTGATAATTCACAAGCGTACATATGGTCATAGCAGTGATCAATGAAGAGATCGTGATCTTACAAGAGGGAGCTATCACCATGCGTAAGGGTCGTTCAAAAAGTTGTCAGTTTTACTCAACCAAATCAATGAAAACATTTAAAGGAATTGGATATTACTGAAGGAACCTAAAAAAATCTATAGCAAAATATCCTAAAATTTGCGCTACTATTGAACCCATTTTACTAGTTTTTCTTAAAGAAGAATTTATTGAAACGACTTTTAATCTTGAAGCCAAATTAATGAATGCAATTAAAGAAGATAGATAGAAGTAGATGAACAAAAAAAATAACCGTAGCAAAATATCCCAAACTTTATGCAATTGTTGAGTCCATTTTACTAGCTTTTTCAAGTTTGTGTATTGTGGAATCTGAGTTTAAACATGTTCATTATTTACTTAGCATTATTTACTTAGCAAACCAGAAGAGAACTTTAATCATAGAATGTGATGATTTGAGGCTTAAAATAACTTCCAAGCAAATATTCATGATCTCCTCAGTACCCACCAAACCACACCTCATTTAAAATACTTCAGGAATTAAAGGTGTATTTTAATTTCTAGTTTACCGATTCTTTTCTCATATAGATCGTATCAAATACGGGTAAATTAGTTATGTTTGATACTGTAAATTGGGGCGTACAACTTGACTTTTCAAGACTGAAAAAAAAAAAATCTTTACGATCCTCAGGGTCAACGTATACGACAGGGCTAAAATCCTAACATTTACAACAGAGTGTTCTATATTTCTTGCTGCGGGGCTCACCCATCCACATTTTAAGAAACAGAAAAATCTAATGCTGATTTTTCTAGTTTTATAAGGAATGATAGTGTTTAGCCACAACAAAAAATGTTCATCTATGCTTTTCTTTCTGGATGAGGCTGAGAACCTTTTGAACAACCCTTGTGTATTTGAATATATAAAATTTTGATGTGAGGTAATGAGATGGGATGAAAAGATTATTATGTACTAAAATACAAATCAACCGTATCTTCAAGATGGTCCCCTTGGGAAACATTACGCACATTAAGACATTTTTCAGACTTCTAAAAACTCTTCTAGAACTTTTCAGCCGACACTGATTTCAGTTAGTTTGTCAAAACCTGTGACATGACCGCCAAAGTTCCCCGACAGTGACCTGGGAACTGAATTTTTCTTATGAGAGATAAGAAATGGTCACAAGAAATTAGCTCACTGAGGTGAGAGGGGACAAACAATTGTTCATAATGTTTCTTGAGAGTTATGAGAATGTTTAGTTTTGTTTCAGGTTGTTAACCCTGATTAAATAAGCCGATCAGTATTCGTACATCACCAATCATTCTCAGGGTCAAACTCTTGTAGCTTTTCATAAGTATGAATAGCTTGGCGGAGGCCATTCCTCCAAAGGCCTACAACTAGTTTCAATTAAAAGTTTTCTTCCCTTAGACAGGTTGCAATATCAATAACTGTGTCTTTACTTTTGTCATATCTTTTTTACTTGTTCATCTTACACATTTCATCTCTTGGCCATCTTGTACTACCTGAAAAATTGTACTTAATGTAGGACTTGAATGACATAAGCCTGTATTAAATTGTTAAATATTCCTGGTGAATTGCTCTGAGCTTGATCTTGAGTTCGATTTTCGTGAATGTTTTACGCGTGTTTAAGATTAACATTGTTCAAGTGATTTTTACTAGAGTAACCAACCTGAAAAATGTCTCAACATTTCAGAGAATAACCTCGTAAGTATTTTAATTACTCTTTTCTTTTATCTGGAAACCAAAAAGGGTTTCCGATTCACGTAAGCTTCTTTATTTTTTATTTAGAGATTACTAGTTCTGTACCCTAGTTTTGGTCGTGATGGTACTACGCATTTAGCGTGTCTTAGGTAGGATTAGCTTGGCGGAGATCATCTGGTTGGAATTAACAGTTTTCCTTCTAGACCGGTTGTTATAACAACATTAAAAAGCCCACTCAGCATCACTATTTACCCTTAGATGAAGAGAGAAGAGTTAGATTTATATCTTTCTCAAGAGTATTATCGATACATGAAATGTAAACAGCCTTGTTCAGTATTTGAACTCGGATACCCGAGTCTACTTCTTAAAATGACAATACAACGAAAATACAACGAAATCCTTCTTGCTTTTAAAGCCAGCAGCTGGAGAAAAATTTTGTTAAAACACAAAGTTCTGTTTTACATTAATTATGGTTTTCCATCGAAAAAGTTCTCTGTTAATGTCTGCTTTGTTCGATAACATTCAGACTCGGTAATCTCTTAATATATATATATATATATATATATATATATATATATATATATATATATACGCTTCTTTAAGTTCCTCCCATAAAATGTTATGTACACCATCTCTTGCTTTGAATTGCAGCAATAAAAGGTATGGATTTCTTAGATATGGTTTTCACTATACAAAGGCCTAAAGTTTGAACTCTGACAGATAGCAAGAAATTTTATGGCACTCCTTGTTCTAAGAATGGGTTTTTCCTCATCTCGTTTTTCTTCTGAATGGCCACTTGTGGAACCCGCCTCATAGGCCTGTTAACAATTCTAAGGTCAGCCGAGAAGGTTTTAAGTGAAGCATAAACTTTCTCATGTATCAAAGTTTCCCTATATTCACAATGGTATTTGAGAGTTAAAGTTTTGTGACAAGATATCGATAGTTGTTTGGGTGAGCCAAAATGTGAATATAATCATGCACAAAAGCCTTTTCCTTCCATTTGCCCAATAAAATGAAAAAATTAGATACAGATAACATTTTGATAGAAATCTGATAAGGCATGTTAACAGTTCTCGGCCTGACTAAGAAAGGAATGAAGAAGACGTCGGAAAAGATTCCTCAGTTTGATACGCTCGGCAAAACATTACTCAATTTAAAAAAAAAACTATATGAAAATTTTCAATTAAAGAAAAATATAACTGCATTCTTGGATTGGCCATGAACTTTTCAGTACCCTTTCGTTTCTTTTAATGATTAGATTTGTCTATATATGATAACGTAACTCAGCACATCCAAGCGGAGGTTTAGTCAGCGCAATTATGTTTTGAGCTGTTAATGTTTTTGGCTTTGCAATGGTTATTAATAAATATTTTCAAATATGGAAAAAAAACCCAAAAAAACTAGTTCTCGAAGATGTAAAAAGCAGAAAATCTATCAATAGTTTAGTGTTAATTAATATTTAACTAATGATTTGAAAATTAACATTTTTAATATAAAAATTAATGAATAATGAGATTGTAAGTGTTCAGTGGGTTAAAATATAATACGTTTTGAGTAGTTTAATTTTTTTATTATTTTGGTATTTGTTTCTTGAGTTAATATTTGGCGAACATCATTGGAGTTTGGAATTGAATGAACTATTTGATAAACCTGTTTCAATCCTCTCCATTATAGTGAAATTAGCGGCTCTCTTATTCTTTCATATATATATATATATATATATATATATATATATATATATAAGAGCTTTATAACAAATATATATATATATATATATATATATATATATATATACATATATTGGTATAAAGAGCTTTATAACAATTATATATATATATATATATATATATATATATATATATATATATTGGTATAAAGCTCTTCTCATTAATTGAGCACGCCAGTAATAGTATGTGTATATGTAAATAAATAGATACGTAAAATTGTACGTAGAAAAGGTAAAATAGAAGAAAAATATGTTTGATGATTTGTTTATTTGCCAATACGTTTCGACTTCAATCTTTTTTGAAGGCAAATGTGTTTTAGCGAAATTATTTGAGTAGAAGAAAAAATTATGATAGATAAATTTTGATTCAATTAGAAGTCTTCATCAGCGCTTGTAGATCTTGCTATGTGAAAAAGATGGATTAATCTGATTTACCCAACCCCTCCGCTCGGGCAGGATATGACAGAAGGTCAGTTTTTAAGCGGAGTTTAACAGGTTTCAATTCAGAGTTTTCCTTCTCCTAGACTAGTTGCCTCACCAAGGCTGAAGAACCTAGTCTGCACTACTGTTATATAGTCATTTACATGTTCAGGCAGCATCACAACGACACCATAATTAAGACGCATGAAGGAAGAATTAAGATGCAGGAAGGAAGACACAAGAAGACTTCTTTACAATTATATTTACCTCTCACTTTATTGCAAGGGTTCGAAAGGGTTGTTTAAGGGTTGTATGTGAGAGGATGCTGGAGATCGAACATAAACTTCATATTTTGACCCCACTGTTATGACCGTCACGTTGTGTCGTGTTCTCCTGATGTTGGGGTCCACTCAATCGGGGGTTTTCCGAGGGCCCCCTCGGTTGGGTGTGGCCTTTCCTACCACATCTGGTCTCTACTGTCTGGAATTATACTGGCAACTGCATTGGGGGTTTCCGAGATCCCCCTCGGTCGGGTGTGGCCTTCCCTACAGCATCTCGTCTCTAACCCTCTGGGAGTCTGCTGGCAACTGCTTTGGCACCCCAAACTCAACTGAGTTAAATAATAACTCAACGCCCACACGATCGCCTACTGGATCTTTGAATCGGATGTTTAATCGTCATCAAGCGGAAATAACTGTCATGCAGTTCAGAGGTTACTCTCTTCCGGTGCATGACTGTAATGGCACAATGAGACCTTCACCTTGTCCCATATCATAAGCCTTAATCCGCCCACGCGATCTCTTTCGATTACTGGCCATTGGAATGTGTCACTTCCTTCCGGTGTATCACCTTGGAATAGCATTTTGGGGCCGGGTCGAAGGTCAAAATATTACATTCATCCGTAAATTATTTTTCAAAATTCCACATGTGGAATTTTCTTCACGTTCGTCTCCATCACCCTCACGCATATTTTACAGAATAATTTACAAGGACAATAAATGGCTGAAAACGCAAAAAGAATCACTTGAACCACAGCAAACAAAATCTTACTTAGAAGGCGACCTTCTCTCTATGTAACACTTGCCGGGCTAATTATTATCTAAATTTCTCTTACTATCTTTGCGTGGTTGGCCATCTTGACATGTGTGCATCAAGGTACCATACGGATGCATTTTTTTTATCTTCTCAACACAACGGGCCCTCCATAATTCCTTGAAGAAATTTCAAAACCCTAAAAGGACCATACTCTGGTCCATATTCTGGTCACAAACTTAGTGACCCTGCTCATTCCAGCAATACATTTCGCCTGGATTCCCCATGACCACACTCCAGTTCTTTGCTCAACAGGTTCCTACCTGGAGTAACCGGATAATTTCATAAACTAAAACACAATATATTCAAGGCCCAAAGCATTCCACAAAAACTACAAAAATCATGGCCCAAACAACGTATCACAATACATCCGAATGTATCACAATCTGGCACGCATGCTGTAAACCACCTAAAATAGTCCACGCAAAATACTAATTAGCAATGTGTTACCCATTTTTTTTCATTAAGTTTCTGTTTCCATGCACACTGGTTTGCAAGCCCTTGAGGAAACATGTTTTACCTGATCAAACCCGCGCCGGGTTTCTTTTCAATTTAATCAGGAACCCTCGTGTCTACCAATATATAGGCACCTCGCCTTTCTCAGATTCGTTTCACTTTGCCAAATCACACACGAATCCAAAACATCATCGGGACTGAAAGAGTCAGACATTATCCACAAAATTTTGGAGTAGGCCACGCCTTTTTTCTTTTATTCCATTCTCGGTACTCCAAAATAAAAATAGAACAGCTTCATGGGCCGGCGAATTCTTCGATAGAATTGCTTTCTTTGCCGTCCACCCATCAACAATCTCAAACCAATTGGATGAATGTCTGTCCTATTCTCGCGTCAGCCACCGATTTCCTCAAAAACAGAACACCCCCCCCCCCAAAAAAATATTTCCTATTCCACGAAAACCCCAAATTCTAAAAAAAATTTTAGAATCAATATAATTTCAAATATCATTAAACCTAGAATAAAATCCTCTGTTAATGGTTTTCGTAAAATTTCATAATATGAACAGGAAAAAAAAATTCTAATATCGCCTTTAAACTCAAACAAACTCAAAAAGTTTCACTTTACAACAAGTCAAAACAATATTACCATCACAGTTCAAAAATGTTCAGTTTTCTTTTCTTCTTTTTTTTCAATCTATGTAGTGATGTACTGTCTATTTAAAAAAAATTTTCGTTCTTTCTTTCTTTTTTTTATATGCTGTGTTCAACAATGTTCAAGTTTCTTCTTCTTTTTCTTTCCGTCTTTTTTCTATTGTCCTGTACGTTTTTGTTTTTGTTTTCATTTTTTTCCTTTTTTTTTTCTTTTTTTTTTCATAATAAATTGCTCATTCATTGTCCCTTTTTTTTCCAACCTTATATCTACCTCTCTGTCTTTACCTTAACACGATAACTATAGGTTTGCTTCCCAGTTTATTCAATTTCAGTCTATAGTACCATAAATTAAGCCTGATTTATAATACAAGTTTCTCAATAGCTTACGAGCATTCTACTTCTTTCTTTTTTCTTTGCACAAAATATCCCGGGTTTTTTCTCTCTAAACAACCCAAACTTTTATAAATTCTGCCAACATTTCCCAATTCAAAATATTTCCGAATCTGCGAATCTTCGCCACACTTGGTTCTGTCAAAATTCTGCGCATCTCTTAATTACATCCAAAACCCTGTTTCAAAATATCTTCCCCAATAACAATCTCAAAGCTTCACTCCAGGGGGAACTCACAAAATACCTGTCTGCCTCGTCAGACACAAAAAACATCTGTCTCTTAGTTACCCTGCCTCCACGGCAAGACCGTTTTCAAGACAATACCTATGTCTTCAATAATTGATATCAACACTTTCTACAGCAAAACAACCGGCCTGATTCTACCAGCGCCGAAAATATCGATTCTCCCAACTTCATAAATATCGAAAAATTATATGCGCATCATTCAGACAAACCACCAATGTGCGAAATTCTTGAACAATACCATTAATGCTCCCAAGATTCCATCTCTCGGATTAAAATCTCATTTCCAATCCACAATTTCCAAATATGAAAACCTGACCAAAAGGTCTTAACTACAGATATGCGGGATTCCAAATCTTGGACTGAAATTCTAATTTTCAATCACCACCTGTCTGGACCAATGAAAAGTTACAACGAATTTTTTTTTTACTCACAAAGACCTATTTGCGATAAAAAAAATCCCCATTCATAAAATTTATCATAAAATTTATTGTTTACGATAAGCTGTCTATCAAAAAACGGACAATAACTGTCCCATAGCCATCTTTGTTCCCTTCTTTTTTCCTCCCTCACTACGATACAATATTACACATAGCAGTAATTTCAATTTTTATCTAGGGATCACAAATTAAAAAAAAACATTATTTCCAATTTTATGCATCTAGAAAGGCCCTTGTCATTAAAACAAATCTTTCACTATTATACCCAAATTAATCAACAGAGAGATAGAATTATAAGAATACAGCAATTAACTTACATTTTTTTTCTTTCTTTTCTCTTTTCTGTTCCTATTTTGTTCTTGTTTTTTTTTTTCGTTTTACTTCTTTCAATTCCAGCATTTTTCTTTGTTCTTTTTTTTCTGTTCTTTCCGCGTCGGTCGGTTCCCTTTCCTTCCTTTTTTTTTTTTTTGCTAGTTTGTTCTTGTTTTTTCTTTTTACTTCTTTCCATTCCAGCATCCTTCTTTATCCTCTTCTTTGCTGTCGTGTTGTGATGCTTAAAACTGCAGTTTACGGGAACTAGTTTCATTCTGAGTTCTTGAAGAACTCGCCTGGCACAAGCACCAAATCGCGATAAATGTTATATAGTCATTTGCCGTATCATAACGACTCAATAATAAAGACGCAGGAAGGAAGACGCAAGAAGACTTCTTTAGAAATATATTTACCTCTCACTTTATTGCAAGGGTTTGAAAGGGTTGTTTAAGGGTTTGCATGCGAGAGAATGCTGGAGACCGAACGTAAACTTCATATTTTGACCCCACTGTTATGACCGTCACGTTGTGTCGTTCTTGTTCTCCTGATGTTGGGGTCCACTCCATCGGGGGTTTTCCGAGAGCCCCCTCAGTTGGGTGTGGCCTTCCCTACCACATCTGGTCTCTACTGTCTGGAATTATACTGGCAACTGCATTGGGGGTTTCCGAGGTCCCCCTCGGTCGGGTGTGGCCTTCCCTACAGCATCTCGTCTCTAACCCTCTGGGAGTCTGCTGGCAACTGCTTTGGCACCCCAAACTCAACTGAGTTAAATAATAACTCAACGCCCACACGATCGCCTACTGGATCTTTGAATCGGATGTTTAATCGTCATCAAGCGGAAATAACTGTCATGCAGTTCAGAGGTTACTCTCTTCCGGTGCATGACTGTAATGGCACAATAAGACCTTCACCTTGTCCCATATCATAAGCCTTAATCCGCCCACGCGATCTCTTTCGATTACTGGCCATTGGAATGTGTCACTTCCTTCCGGTGTATCACCTTGGAATAGCATTTTTGGACCGGGGCGAAGGTCAAAATATTACACTACTATTTACCCATACCTGGAGGGAGAATAATTGGATTCATACCTTTCCCAAGGGTATTAGTGCTATGTGAAATGCAATCAGTGTCGTCCAGGATTTGAACTCGCATCGCCGTGTTCATTTCCCTACGGCGATAACGATTACACCACGCGCACCTCACGAAAAAGATGGATTAATACCCGGTTGATATGTTCAAATTGCGTCATGTCATGTCATGGAATTTTTTTGAAAAGTAGATGGCGTTTGGTGGTATAAGAAACGGGTTTGTGACGTTTTATTTCTTTGAATATTTAGAGAAAGGTGTGCCAATTTTTAGTGAGAATTTTGAATTCTTTTAATATCTAATATTTAATATCAACAAAATAATAAAAAAAAAACAAACATGAAAAATAAACTTATAGCTAGTCTTAACATATAATCTATATACAAACATACCCGTTAAAATTTCATCCTCCAACTGAAAATTCATCAAGAAAAATCCAAAAATCCTCTGCCATTATCTGTCTCTAAACCCATTAAAATAATTGAATTACGCACCAATCAATCCTTCTTCAAATATAATGATACTTACTATCAACTGAAATTTGGCCGTCCCATGGGATTCCCTTTAAGTGGCATTCCAGCTGGCCTTTACCAAGAATATTTTGAATCCCAACCTATCTAACACATCTTACCTAATGATATTTACAAAATCTGCTGCCATACTTTAGATACATCAGCATTTTACTCATTTATCCCAAAGAGCATAATATTCCTCAAATCGTACAATAACTCAACCAAGTTGAACCGAGCATTAATTTACAATACGAAATTGAGAAAAATAATTCCTTACCTTTCCTGGACATCTTACTAATGAACAACAACAACAACAAATTAGAATTAAAAGTTTACCACGAGATAAAAAACCAAAGTGACTACATATATCTTTTATTCAAACCACAGCCATAAAACAAAACTCGGCATTCTCATAGTTTTTTTTCCTTAGAGCCCTTAAAATCTGCTTCCCAAATTTCTAAACAAATAATTTAAACTCTCCCATAACTCTCTTTCCAAACTACAATATCCCGAATTTTTCATTCACCGTGTCAAATCAAAAGCCATAAATATCCATAAACATACATCACACAATATGAATAAAACCTAACTCAAACACCAACCCTATAAATAAAGTAAGTTGGCGGCCTTTGTCGAGGGTGACCCAAAGGCTTCCTTTTCAATAGCTACTACACTGAGGTGTAGGGGAGGGCGCTACCCCATTCCTTGGATTGCTCCACTTTACCCTTGATCCGTACCTTATAATGCTGAATGCTAAGCATGTCTGCACCAAGTACCATTTTTTGAGTCTGTAGTATGACTCGACCAGGGAATGAACCCTGGTCTCCCGTACCATTAGCAAACACTCTACTCATTAAGCCAATGGCCGGGTTAACCTTCTACCCCCAAGTCCCACTGCCACTCTAACAAAAAAACAAAACAAACTTAAATCACTGAGGTATAAAAACCACTACCTGCACAACAAAATCAATAAAACAAATCGTAAAGAACAACTCCAAAAACACATTCCCTATCCAACGCAGGTGTTTACAAAATCCGCTGCCAAAATTGCAATAAATTTTACTTAGGAAAAATAGGCAAAAATTTAAACATAAGAATCTATGAACATAAAAAAGACTTCAAAAGTAGCAATACAACAAACTTATTAATTTCTCATAACATCTTAACTAATCACATTTTTTACTTTAAAAATTCTGCCATATTTGCCTTCATTTATGATAAAAATAAAAGAAGAATAAGTAAAGCATGTTTCATGGCACACCACAACACAATACCACAATGACAAGGTTTTTCCAAAATTTCACCGTCTATAGAAAAATATCATATTAAATGAATTCAAAATTCACGCTAAAGATAAACATTCCAAGCAATAAAACGTCACAAATTCGTTTCTGAAACTATTAAACGCCATCTACTTTTCAAAAAATAATTCCATGACATGACATGACGCAATTTGAACATATCAATTTGTATTAATCCAGATTTTTCGTATCGCAAGATTTACAAGCCCCGGTGAAGACTTCTAATTGAATCAAAATTATGTATCATAATTATTTCTCTTACTAAAATAATTTTGATAAAACACTTTAGCATTAAAAAAAGATTGAAGTCGAAACGCATGAGCAAATAAACAAAGCATCAAACATATTTTTCTTCCGCTTTACCTTTCTTACGTACATTCTGTCAGATTCAACTCATTTCTTACTACATACGTAAAATTCCTTCCCTTACACTGAGAGGGACGATAGCTTTGGTTAAGATATCTGACTGACGTAACGTCAGTCGGATTTCGATACCAGCTTTCAGCATCTCGCGTGTCGAGCCGCACTGAAGATTTGATACAACGAAAATGTCTGCGGAGCCAAAAACTACCGAGGCATAACACTTACATCCATAGCAGCCAAAATCTACGATGCCTTACTACGAAACCGCATAGAACCCAAAATCGACAACATACTTAGAAAAAACCAAAATGGCTTCCGAAGAAATAAATCCACGACCTCACAAATATTGACCATCCGTAGAATCCTTGAAGGTGTACGGGCAAAAAACCTACAAGCGACATTAATATTTGTTGACTTTACCAAGGCTTTCGATTCCATTCACAGAGGAAAGATGGAAGAAATCCTACTAGCGTACGGCATACCTAAAGAAACCGTAGCAGCAATAACGATTCTCTATAGAAACACTAAAATAAAAGTACGATCACCAGACGGAGACACAGAATACTTCGACATTGTAGCAGGAGTACTACAAGGGGACACGCTGGCCCCGTACCTCTTTATCATTTGTCTAGACTACGTACTTAGAACATCGATTGACAAAATCAAAGAGAATGGCTTCGAACTGACGAAGAAAAGAAGCAGAAGATACCCCGCAACAACAATTACCGACGCTGACTACGCCGATGACATAGCGATACTGGCAAATACACCTGACCAAGCCGAAACACTACTGCATAGTTTGGAACGAGCAGCAACAAGCGTAGGCCTCTATGTTAATGCACACAAAACGGAATATATGTGCGATAATTAAACGGGGGACATCTTCACTCTAGAAGGAACCCCTCTTTAACTAGTAGACAAATTCACATACCTAGGAAGCAGCGTCGAATCAACCTAAAAGGACATCGAAACCAGGTTAACGAAAGCATGGATAGCTATCAATAGGCTATCGATTATATGGAAATCAGACCTAACCGATAAAATGAAACGCAGTTTCTTCCAGGCAGCGGTCACATCGATACTGCTATATGGCTGCACTACATGGACGCTAACAAAACGGCTGGAGAAGAAGCTAGACGGCAATTACACAAGAATGCTACGTGCAATCTTAAACAAGTCCTGGCGGCAACACCCCACAAGACATCAACTGTACGGCCACCTGCCCCCTATCACGAAAACTATTCAAGTTAGACGAACCAGACATTCAGGACACTGCTGGAGAAGCAGGGACGAACTCATAAGAGATGTACTCTTATGGACCCCCACACATGGCCGTGCAAAAGCAGGACGACCAGCACGAACGTACATTCAGCAGCTATGTGAGGATACGGGTAGCTGTCCTGAAGACCTACCTAGGGCGATGAACGATAGGGAGGAGTGGCGAGAGAGGGTCAGGGATATCCGTGCTACCAGCGCAATATGATGATATATATATATATATATATATATATATATATATATATATATATGCTCCACTCCGTGGCTTGAGCACTCGAGTGGGGAATCGCAAGATTCCAGATACGAGTAAATGCAAATCTCTCATCATGAATGGAGCACTTCGGCAGCCGATAAGCGTATATGTAAATAAATATGTAAGTAAATTCTTTGGCTTAAGTTGAGGGGGACTATGACTGTGGGGTAAAATATGCGACTGACGTAAAGCCAGCCGGGTTTCGATCCCAGCTTGAAGCATCTCGCGTGTCTAGCCATCCACAAGCGGAAGATTGGACATGGGATAGGAAAAAGAAGAGTTGGACCCCACAC
The DNA here is from genome assembly GCA_963585895.1 of Sepioteuthis lessoniana. Classification (NCBI taxonomy): domain Eukaryota; kingdom Metazoa; phylum Mollusca; class Cephalopoda; order Myopsida; family Loliginidae; genus Sepioteuthis; species Sepioteuthis lessoniana. Next base: position 39,555,531 of record OY757930.1, read on the forward strand.
GCAAAGAGGTGAAGACAGAATCCCGAGCAAGCTCGAGCGATAAATACAACAGAAAACGAGGAAGTTCTGTGTCTGCTCTTTCTGTTTCCTTCTCTCTCTCTCTCTCTCTCTCTCTCTCTTTCTTCTCATTACTGCCTATTTCTATCGATCTATCTACTGCAGTTGACTAAGTTCATACTCTGTTTCTCTCTTTGCCACGACTACTAAGTGGTTTATTAGCGAATAAACTTTTGTATTAGCGTACCTAAACGGTGTTATGTGTGCTCGTCACTTTTTCTCACGGCGAGGTTATATATATATATATATATATATTCATCATACAACGTGTGAAAGCACGTGCGATACCCAGCCCTCATCAGCCGCCAACCAGGGTGATAACACAGTTTCGGTAGCTCAAGGCGGTACGGCCACTCCTGGCGCTACCAAGCAGCTTTTGCCTCCGGACAGGTTATTTAAAAGAAATATATATATATATATATATACGCCAGATCAACTAAAAGCAGAGATTACATTGGACGTTCGTTCATCTTTATTTTTAGTGCAGTTTGTTATTTAAAAACGTGTTTACTTTCGGCCGTTGATGTCATAGCAACCGTTTCTTGATGTTACGTAATCACACGGGGATGGTGGTTCCGCGGGCATTTCCTTCATATTGAAATAACTTCTACATCCCTCGTCTATTCGGTTCGTTTTCCTTCAGTTTTATCTTTTTTTATGCGTTATGCACCAAAGCAATCCAGACAAACGTCATATATAATTCTACTGAAAGATCTTATTTGTTGATCATCCTGGAGATATTCCTAGCAAGCCAAGAATTTAGTGCCCCAAGGGTAATCAGATAGCTACTCGGACAAACTCAGACCAGGAGCTTTCTTTTTACTCACCACCCATCTTAATGGGGGCCATTAAGATGGGTGGTGAGCAAAAAGAAAGCTCCTGGTCTGAGTTTGTCCGAGTAGCTATCTGATTACCCTTGGGGCACTAAATTCTTGGCTTGCTAGGAATATCTCCAGGATGCTGACGCTCAGCAGTAGGCTCTTGAACACTGTGGGGGTATTCCTGATTCATAAGCCCATCATACGATTTACATTCTCCGGTAGGAGAATTACGTTGTTTGCACCCTCCCAAGCTGTTGAATTTTCTGCCGCAATCACATGTTGTAGCCTTTACCGTATGAGCAAATATGATGGGTGATATATTCTCCCTCCCCACTACAGACAACCTGAGGGCATTTTTCTTTCGTTGTACTATTCATATTTGCTAACGTTATATATATATATATATATACCGGCCCATTGTTATAGAGGGTAGGGTGTTCGCCAAAGGCCCGGGAGACTGGGGTTCAATCCCATTTCGAGTCTTACCCGTCTCAAAAATACTACTTGATAAGACCTTATCTAAAACCCATTATTATAAGGTATGGATTAAGGGTAAAGTGGCACAATGCGGGGAGAAAGAGTAGCCATTGAAAAGGGAACCTTTGGGTCACACTTGACAGCAGTCGCCAACTTTACTTTACTTTATATGTATATAAATATATATATATGTGTGTATGTGTGTATGTGTGTGTGTGTGTGTGTGTCTGTGTGTGTGGTAAAAGCTCTCAGTCGCAGACGAAGTATGAGAGTTCGACATTTCAATTAAAGGTGTGAATTTCTAGACTAATTACACGGGTGATTATAGTAATGAACGGTTCAGTAGGACTAGCAACACATTTTCGATGAGTTGATAACCAGATGAATAGAGCAGAGATACTTCGAACATAACTGATGATCTTTTCAATACTGTTTTTCTCTTTTCCTAGACAGGTTGCTCTGCTGGCTATGGAAGCCGGTCAGCTCAACAATATACCCATGACTCCTGGGAGAGTAGATGGATTCATGCCTTTCCCTTAGAAACACAGCAGAAAGCAACTCGAAACACTAGATATTTCGGCATATCTTTACATTCATTTGATCCAGATTTAAAAAGAAATTTCATATATCCTTCATTTCCTTCCTAACACGTATATATATATATATATATATATACGAGGATCATTAAATAAGTTTCCAGACTTTTTTCGTATGGGCACTTTTATTGATAGTACACTCATGAAACTCTAGTCCCCTTCGAAGTAATCTCCAGCTGCTATGCACTTGTTGTACCGTTCAAACAACTTCTGCAAGGCCCTATGGAAGTCCTCTTGTGTGAGCGTGTGAATGACCTTCGTCACAGCCTCTTTCATATCCTCAATTCTCTCATAACGACAGCCTCTGAGCTTCAGGAATAACCAAAAGTCACAGGGAGCAAGGTCTGGACTATAGGGAGACTGAGGAACTGACTTGAGGCCCATCTTGGTCAAATAGTCTGTGACAAGGATGGAGTTTTGGACTGATGCATTGTCCTGATGGAAATGCCAGTATCCCGATTTGAAGAGTGCTGCCCTCCTCCGAGGGAATTTCTTCCTGAACTGCCTTAAAACCTCAACATAGTAACCCTAACCCTAAACCTTTGGCCCATCAACTCTAGTGTATTGACTTCCTTACTTCTCCCACACCTCTCATCATCCCTCACAGACTCCGTGACTTCCTTGAATCTCTAATGCCACTCAAAAACTGATGCTTGACTCATGCAAGATTGTCCAAAAGCAGTCTAAAGCATTCCATACGTTTCTGTGACATTTTTTCCATGTTTAAAAGAGAATTTTATTGCATATCGTTCTTCTAAAGTATCAGATTGAATTTTGAAATTCACCAGCTGTGACAATCAGGCTTTAGCTGTTCATTTGAACCTGAAATCATAAAAATTGTTCAATCATCTCATAAGATGTGTACCAATAACATACTGAATTTTCATGAGTCTACGACAATTGTAAATGCCTGTACAACAAAAGTCTGGAAACTTATTGAAAGCACCTCGTAGATATATGTGTTGGTTTTAATTACACACACACGTACATGCACACACACATATATTTATCCGTGTGCATGTATGTGTGGGTTGATATATAAATATTCGATTCTGTCATTTTCTTTTTGCAGTTTTGTCGAAAATTTATTTCAGAAGTCATTATTATTCTCGATTGAAATTAAAATAATGATTTGTATTTTTCAAATGAAGTAACATTTAAGAAATCAATAAATCAATTTAGAACTTCTTCTTCTTCTTCTTCTTCTTCTTCTTCTTCTTCTTCTTCTTCTTCTTCTTCTTCTTCTTCTTCTTCTTGTCGGTTGGGCCTGTAAAATAGGCTGACTACATCTCCGCAAAAAGGTAAGACTTCTCCCAACGAATGTGCAGGATATGACACTAAACTTCATCTGATGGTGAAGCTCCATTCTTGGAGCTTCGGCAATTTCGAGTACCCCTTCACTGTCATGACGCTGGAATAATAGTACCTGTTAGGTTACATCTATTTAATCATGAACTATACTTGAAACTATTTAACAGTGTAAAAATAAAACTATTAGTGTTATCAAACTATAAATCATTTGACTGTGTGAAAACAAATGAGCCCTTGCTCGTTTAAAAATCAATACCTATAAATCATTCTTTAAAAAATCATATATATCTAATATATATGTATAAACGGGACCTTGCATTAAATAACCTAAAAAGGTGGATATACCGTAAAACCGAACCAAGCAAACGTCTTTTTCTTTTTGTCTGATACGCATTTTGTAACTTTGTGGAAAAGCAGGGAAAAAACTAAGTGACAGTCAATAACCTCGATATATATATATATATATATATATATATATATATATATATATATATATCGCAGAAAATGTGCTCGTCGACTCGTGTTCAAAACCTGGACGGGGCTGTTTGCATTTCACATAACGCTAATACCTTTGGGAAATATATGAATCAAACCATCCTCCTACCAGCTATGAGTAAATAGTATAACAGACTGGGCTCCTTTACCTTAGCATGGCAACCACTCGAGGAGAAGGAAAACTCTGAATTCAATCCTACTAAAATTTGCTTAAAAGCTGACCTTGTATCACACTTTTCTTTTGTGGAGGTTAGTAAAAACATATTTTACGGCGCCAGTCTCACGAACCAATTCATTCGCTTAGTTTTGTACAACTGCAGGATGAATATATACGTTTTATGCCAGTAAACTATTCCTTTCTTGGTAAGGCTGAGAATCTTTCGGAACTTCTCATGTATATCTCTCTTGGGCATCCATTTTTTGTGTTTGATCCCGGGTAAAATTTTCAATTCTGAACATAAAATTTTAATCCACAATTTGATTAATTCTATGGCAAACTACAAGTATCATAGATTTTTTCTTTGTTCAGGAGGTTTCACATCCGAGGCAGATGTTCATTTGTGATTTAAGAGTTTTGTTTTACCTGAAATCTCTTTTCATACATCAACATAGATTAACCATAATGTGCCTGGATTGGAATATTTCAAAAACGTTAAACCTCGGTATTTTGTCTGAAATATTTCCTCTGGTATATTCTACCATTCTGTTAAAATTCTGATATACTTCACGTTAACTAAGTTAATGAATGGAAAAATCTGTCAATCTTGAAGGTAACTTTGGGCTAAAAAAACCTGACCTCGTTTATACAATATGCAACAGAAATGCCTCCCACATTTTAAACACATGCCCGTGTGTCACAAGTGGTTGGTTGGTAGGCTGGTTGAGTTTTATGGCATATCAACCATTGTTGGTTATTTACAACCAACTCATGCTTTTACATATGTCATCATCATCATCATCATCATGTCGTGCTGGTAGCAGGGATATCCCTGACCCACTCTCGCCACTTTTCCCTATCGTTCATCGCCTCAGGCAGGTCTTCTGGACTACATCCTGTATCCTCACATAGTTGCTGAATGTATGTTCGTGCTGGTTGTCCTGCTTTTGCACGGCCATGTGTGGGGGTCCATAAGAGTACATCACTTATAAGTTCGTCCTTGCTTCTCCAGTAGTGTCCTGCATGTCTGGTTTGTCTAACTTGAATAGTTTTCGTGATAGGAGGCAGGTGGCCGTACAGTTGGTGTCTTGTGGGGTGTTGCCGCCAGGACTTGTTCAAGATTGCTCGCAGCATTCTTGTGTAATTGCCGTCTAGCTTCTTATCCAGCCGTTTTGTTAGAGTTGGTTGGCTATTACACCATATCAACCATAGGGACGAGCTTATAAGTGATGTACTCCTATGGACCCCCACATATGACCAGGCAAAAGCAGGACTGCCAGCTCGTGCATACATTCAGCAGCTAGGTGAAGATACGGGATGTAGCCCTGAAGACTTACCAGAGGCGATGAATGATAGGAAGAAGTGGCGAGAGAGAGTCAGGGATATCCGTGCTAGCGGCACGACACGATGATGATGATGATATATATGATTCATAAAGTCATTTGGTAGATACATTTTAATCGAACCTGAGCTCATTCTTTTGTAAAAAGTTAAATCGTTCAAGAATTTCTAACAAACACGAATATTTGTATTTACTATAACTCATTTGTTTGCACACAGTTAAATAGTTAAAATATTGCAATATAACAGTAATAATGTAACACCAGCCATTTGTTTGAACACATTTAAATAGATATACATATGATTTGTAAGTGAATAGTTTCTCGGTAATTTTATTCTTAAAGGAGTTAGAAGTAATGTGTTAGCACTTTCGTATCGCTATTGTTTCAACATAGTGAAATGGTTTCAATAATTGATCTCTAATACTTATAATTCTATTCAATATTAATCATTCGTCTGCATGCTATGAAGTGATTACAAGTATTGCTATTTGATACTAATTTTTCTATTCAACACTATTCATTAATTCGCACATATTTAAATGGTTCTAAGTATAGCTATGTATCACTTAAAATTCAATTAAACAATTCAATTTAGCATAAGTCATTTGTTTGCACATAGTTTAAATCTCAAATTGTTCTATATGACCCATATATAGGATTTTATTAGGTGCTGCAACTCCGAGTCAGAATGGATCTGGGAGCAATGGTAATGAAGAGGCTCTCCACATTACCCAAATCCCCACGGCTCAAGCCACAATATCAGATGGTTTATTGTCATATCCAGGATACTAATTGGTGGAGAGGTCTTACCCCTCTGCAGAGACGCAGCCAATGTATTCTAAAGCCCCAGCCTACTGGGCTGTATGTTGCAAGTGAACTTAGACAAGTAGAAATTGTAGCTCCATTTTGCCATTGTCTTATCATTTTTTCAGATACGATTAGCCACGAGCATAGATTTGACTGGTGAACACCGTGCATTTGTAGTTGAAACGTTTTTTTATGACAAGTGCATTTGTAATTGCTAAACAAAGAACTTTTCCTGCTCATTTCAGATTTCATGGGAATCTTGTTCTAGATAGAATTTTCAACTCTTTGCAAGTTTAATTTAGTTAATTATTTTGGCTTTGTACCAAATTATTAAGGATATAATGAATAATTATACCGAATGTCTACATAAGAAAAAATTCAAATATTACTTAGAAAATGACAAAGACACTGACGGTAAGGGTGCACTTTTTTTAAAGAAACAATTCAATTTTATTTTTAACGCATTCAGTTTTACCAGGTGTTCCATTATCAGTCAGGAAACCAGAACCTGTCCCTGTTGTGAATAGATTTTGTCCGTTTGAATTAAACAAATTTTGTTACTATAATGTAACTGCATGTAAAAATACATTTCGGGAAATTACGCAATTGCTTATTACGCAATCTATCTTCGATTGACATTTGAAACAACATGATGTTTGCGAATATTTGATATTTTTGGATATCACCAGTGTCCGAAAAAAACATTTCGGGTAGCCCACAAAAGAAGAATGTCAGAAGTGACGATTATATCATATGTATGTTAAAAATAAATACTCCTAAGTATTTTTATTTCTCTAATATCAGTTTTCAAATACAAATGGATCACTCAATCTTGGCCAGGAGATCAGACTCCAGGTTAATAAACAAGAAAAAAACTCGTTCTCTTATAGATTAAGCAGTCCCACTGGACTATAGAGTGAAAATAGGAGAAATGCTTAGATATTGGCTGCGAGCTAAAAAGGCTGTGGAATATGGTGTTAACAACTATTGTTGGTACGCTCTGAACTGTACCCAAAGGTCTGGAAAAGAGAAAGGGAAACTGTAGATCAGAGAAAGAATTAAGACCATCAAAACCATATTATTGTTAATATTAAATAGAATAGTTTGGTTACGTAATTCATCGGTGAGATCTATTTTTGACATTTACTGTAGTGTTTGAAATTAAATCCCATGTGGAAAAATGCAGAAAGTTCAATAAGGTTGATGGACATCCGTTGAACTCGAGTTCAATCCGAGGCTCTGACAGTAAGGCTTTGGTCAGGTGATCCAAACGCTTCCAGAGTTGATAATAAGTTAGAGAGAAACGCCCAAAGCGATTTGTTGAAAGCTCTATTTTGCTCTCAGTAATACCAAGTTCAGGCCAACCGAGTAATGATTAAAAGTCGCCGATGAAGAAAGGTATTATTGGCTTATAAATTTGTGGTCGCGTTATCACTCTTTATCATCGGGCAAGAACAAAGATGGCAACACGAAAGAGACAACAGACTGACACAGGACGGCAAGATGACCTACCAGTGAGAAGACAAACTGAGGAAAAGTGATGAGACAGGAGGTAACCGGATGTAGTTTGGTTTGGTTTTGTGGCATATCAACCATTGTTCGCTATTTAACGCCAAATCTTCTTTATACATATATATATTAGATATGTAAAATTTTGTTTTGTTTGTTTTTAAAGCCTAACAACTAGTGTACGTTATCTTATGCCAAATTTTCTTCATAGACATATATTAAATATATAGGATTTTGTTTGGTTGAGTTTTATGGCATATCAATTATAGCATGTCATTTAATGCCAAATCCTCTTTATACATATTATATATGTTTTGTAAACGCATCGCTTGTGGATTAACATTTTAAACGAGCCAGAGCTCATTTATGTGCATACGGTTAAATAGTTAAACATATGATTTTTAAGTCAATAGTTCGTAGATACTTAATTTTAAATGAGCCAGAGCTCATTTCTTTGCACACAGATATTCCTATTTTATACACAGTTTAACGATTCTTAGACAACTAATTCTATGTAGTATTAAAACTATTTATTTTAGATAACAATATTTGAAACTATTTAAGTAAGAGCAAAAGATGATTATTTGCACACAGTTAAATGGTTTCAAGTACCTCCATGTAACACTAACAATGCAATTTAACCACACAGTTAAAGATTTTCAAGTATTTCTATTTAACATTAATAATTATATTCTTCATTATTCATTCGCTAGCACTCAGTTAAACAGTTCCAAATATTATGCATCACTAACAATTCGATTAAACATCAGTAATTTACACACTGTTAAATGGTCAAACAGTTCTACTTCTAACAATTCAATTTAACGTAAGTAATTTATTTGCACACAGTTTAAATGTCAAACAGTTCTATTTGACCCATAGATAGGATCCTATAAGATGCTACCATTTTTAGCCAGAGTGGATCTGGGAATAATGGCAATGAATTGGTACTCCATATTTACCACTGGAGCTTCACCATTAGAGTGTTTAATGTCATATCCAGCACATTCGTTGATGTTGGGGTAATACCCCTTAGCAATGGTGCAGTTGGCGTTTTTTAATGCCTCAGCCGACAGGATTTCCGGTCGTAATGTAAGGTCCATATAACATGTAGATATCATTCAATCACCATTCCTATCCGAGGTCGCGGTAAATCACCTGAAGAAGGCCAGAGGTGAAATTTGGCCGAAACGTAGTGAAAGAAGAAACAACACACAAAAAAACCTACCAAGATGAGGACAAAAAGTCCGCAATAAATAAAAATTAATTCTCAGATGTAGATATCAATATAACACGTAGAAGAGTCTTCTCGCTAAGACTTCTGTGAAAAGCCACCTGTTATTACAGGTGTGTAACGTTCACAAGGATTAGAATAAAAGTAATATATTTAATTCGTAGATAGTATTTATATTCGTATATGAATAAGCTTTCGCATAAATGTAAATAATTCAGAACGTGTCATCAGGAAAAATAAACAACAAAAGACGTTTGAGAACAATGAACTTAACCGATATTGAAAACAGGATCTAGATTGCTTACAGTACTTGCTTTTGTTTAAGTGCCAACCTCTCTATATATTGAAGAAGCTCATCACAGCTTAACATTGGCGATCGAGCGGAAACCGATGCTCTCAGAATGACTTGACCGTTGACGTAAGCATTCTGTATCATTTACATTTTTCATTGTATTATTATTTTCATTCTGTATTATTATATGAAATCGAATCAAGACGATTAGGTATTGGTCTTGTAGCTTCTAAAACTGCCCATTGGTTGCTTTTCTTTCATATTTAAATAGATTGAATGAATTATTTGTATATGATGATTTTTGATTTTGAGAAAGCGTGTGGAGGGCAAAAGATCACTTGCAGGAAGGGGTGAACCAACCCCCGATAATATAATCTTTTTGTTCCACCGTAATGTAATATGGTGATTGAATAACACGATCAAATTTTCGTGGCTACATTGATCTAGTCAGGCTCTCCTGTCAAGTACTTCTCTGTGGTGTCTTTTTTTGAATCCTGGCTCTAAAGGTCAAGCGGTCACCGAAGGTATTATAAACCACCAATATTTGAAAAACTAACAATTTTACATCTTCGACCATATCGTTACCTATTGTAATGTTTCTGAAGTGGGTTATTGGAATAATAACTCAAATTTTAACCTGCAATGAAAAGGGTTAATTTCACAAGACGTACAAGAATGTGTTAACAAAGGTATATTACTGCTTAGTTTCGCTTGGAGAGAACAGGTATCTATCCAACACCCCAACATGCTGGAATATGGCACAAGGTCGTTTTATTGTGGGAACCACATACAGGTAAAAACCCATATGCTGGCAGGTGCCAAATTCTTTGCTCCGATGTCATTTCCCGAATGGGAGGCTTCAAGCACCAAGCAATGAACTTAGTCCTACAAAGCAAGGTAGATCTCGGGGGATGGCCCACTGAAGCCAAGTGAATCGCTGCCATTTTTGCAAGGTGGGCGGACACCAAGGTGTTTTATAGTAGGGGCGTTACACAGGAAAAAGCCATGTGCTGGCAGGTGCAACAAGTCTTGGCCTGTCGGTATTTCCATAATGAGGCGCCTCAAGCACCAAGCAATGAATTTGGTCCTGAAAAGCAAGTAAAAACTTGGAGGACAGCTCTCTGAGGCCAAGTGAATCTCGGCCACTTTTTTTAGCAAGGAAGACTTTCCAACCTCAGAAAGCACGACCTCCGGCCAAATATTGTCAATGATTATAGTCCATTCTAATAAATAGAGGGTAGCATTGCGTCTCTGTAACACCTTCCCTCGAGATTATTTTCCTAGGAAATTATTATTTTTTTAGGATCGGTTCTCAAAGGTTATAACCGCTTCCTTTTTCTTTAACTTGTCCGTCTACGGACTACCAGTTCATGATTTTGTGTTAGGATGTCAAAAGTATCGGAGAGTACATCCAACGGTACTTCTTCCTGTGCAGTTACATCATAAGTGGATCTGGATCTCAATTGATTGTCCTCACATATTGCAGCTTCGTACCATATAAATAATTCAGAAGAAAACTTTATCCCCCGGCCTGATATATTTTGTTGGACTTCTGGTCTTATTAAAAAAATTGTTTACGTCCTGGCAATAGTTTGTCGAAGACCGATTTTATTTTCCGAGCGAATGTTAGCTTGGTTGGTGACATTCCTGATACTGTGTTCGGGTTTGGGGTTAATCTATAAAAAATAAAAAATTACTGTATCCTACCTTATTTCTCCATGCCGTTGAACTTTTTAAGGACTCTCTTGAGAGTATCAACGGAACTTTTGCCCTGCCCATTTGATCTTGGAGGGTATGGGGCAGTAGTAATGTATTCAATCACTTAAGATTTGTAAAAAATTTTAAAATCGCCCCCATTTACTGTGCTCTATCGTGGCTGACAATCGTTTCAGGTATACCAAAACAAGCAATTAGTTCCTGGAGAAAGCTTATCGTTTCTATTGAAGAGAGTCTTCAGCATTTGAAAATCTCAGACAATCTTTTGTAGCTGTCTACAACGATTAGGTTATTAGACCTATGTTATAATCCTGGATAATCTATATGTAGTCAGGACCAAGGAATGTCAGTTTTGAGCCATGGTTGAAATTTCACCGGCGGAGATTTTGCTGCAAGTATACAAATTCTGCTAGTTTGCGCTACTTTTTCAATTTTCTGATCCATCTGCGGCCAATATGTATAGCGCTTCATTAGAGATTTCATACGCGAAATTCCGAGGTGCCCTAAATAAAATTTCTTCAAAATCATGTTTTGAAGTGAAAGTGGGTATTACAATCCAATCTGCGTGCATTAGTACTTTGTCACATATTAAGAATGCAGAAGTTATATTTTTCACCTTTATTTCAACTTTCATTTTTATAATGAAATCATTTTTTCAGGCTTTATCTTAATTTCTTCCAATATTATGGATAATTCTCCTACTGTTCAACATAGTGCCTCTTTTAATTCTTTCTCAACTCTTAAAACTGCTATTACTGTGTCATCCAGTAGTTCGGCAAAACTTGGGATCAATCTAGACAGACCTAATGACTTAATTTCTTTAATGGTAAAAACTCTATTTTATACTCATCGTCCATTAAAAAGGTCATCCAGATCTGCAATCTCTTTGCTGTATGAGTAGGGACACCTTTCTTTAATCCATATATGGAAATATAAAGGATGGTGATCAGTCAAGCAACACAAACTTTCTTCTATGAACGAATTTTATAAAATTTTTAAAGCATTTATTGCTAAACTCTCTTTTTCCATCTGACTATAATTTTTTTCTGCCTCAAATAAAGTTCTTGAAGCATGTGTCATTGACTTTGTACGGCCATCTTCTAATTTATAAAGGATCACTACTCCAATACCACATTCACTTGCCTCCAATCCCACAACAACCTCAAATTTAAGGTTAAAATGTTTTAATGATAAGTCAGATACGAGAATATGTTTTTTATTTAGTCAAAAGCTTTCTGGCATAATACGGACCATTTCCACCTTACTCCTTTTTTTAGTTGATTATCATATTTACCCAACCCCTCTGCTCGGGCAGGATATGACACAAGGTCAATTTTTAAGTGGAGTTCAACAGGTTTCAATTCCCTTCGCCTAGACTAGTTGCCTGACCAAGGCTGAAGAACTCAGTCTATCCTACTATTTACCCATAGCTGGAGGGAGAATAATTGGATTCATACCTTTCCCAAGGGTATTAGTGCTATGTGAAATGCAATCAGTCCAGGATTTGAACTCGTGTCACCGTGTCCAATTCCTGCGACGATAACCATTACACCACGGGAACCTTTTAGTTGATTATTGATTGGTGTTAAAGCTTCGAGAAAACACTTCTGCCATTTAATTTAGGAAAAATGTCTGCAGGTGATGGCAACGGATACGTTTGTGGTTAAAGGCAATCATTTAAACTAGTTGAAAAATTCGAGTATTTTGTGATTTTTCTTTTTTACATATTCAGTTGGAGCGGGCCAATCCGAGTGTTCGACTTTTGGGAGGACACCCAATGTTTCAAGTCGCTCTGATTCCTTGATTATCGGTTCCAAAACCGCAAACAGAACTTTTAAGCTTGAAAATTGGCTTCACATTCTTTTTAACCGCAAATTTTATTTTCGTCTTTCTGCATCTTCCATGTCCTTCTGAAAATAATTATCTTTAAGATCCTTAAGTAATTTTTCGGCTACCTTATTTGTGAAAGTGGGACAAATTCAATTTTATCACAAAAAGAATTCCTGAGTAGTTCCTGTAAATCAAATAAACAATTCAGTTCATCCCAAATTAATATAAAGCATTCTGCGACACAGAGACATTTGATTTAAGAGTCCTTCCAACAAATGAGATGTTACAATGAGTACACCTTTAAAATTTATCTTGACACTCCACGCGCAACCTTATCAGTTTTCTTTAGTAAAGATTTGCCAATTTTTTTTTCATGTTTCTTCATGGATAATCAAAATATCACTTCCGGTGTAAAATTGAAGTTTAACTTTTACATTGTTCATTTTTACGTACACAAATTAACGTTTCTGACCTTCAATTTCACGTCTTGATAACACAATATTTATATTACTTTTTGTGTTTGACTTTTTCCTAAATTTTGTCCGTTTAGTTCTGCAGTGTGTCCTTCGATATATTATAAGCTCACAACAAAAACAACTTTTGTTACGGAAAATAATTCACTTTTAAAATGCAGACCACGGCAGCTAAAACACGGATTGGGTTTCGCCAAATCTTTCTTAATTTTTATTCGTCAAATTTTAGAACGAACAGCATGCACTTGCGAAATATCCTTTTTTTCGATTCTCGTATTTTCATGTCTCAAATTTACACTTCTCAGACATTTTTAAATAACTTTCCGAAGAGTTATATCAGGGTGTGCCATCACAGCCGTCTCTTTCACTCACCGGATATTCTGCTTTCTATCTGCTGACTGTTCCGCTTGGTTGGCTGTGACATCGGACAGCACGGTCGATCAACTTATCCATTCACATTGGGTGCTTTTTTTCTCCCGACCACAAATCATCGCTAATCAGAGTCGCCAATCGAAGAATAGACAGATGAGATTGTACGATTAAGAAAGAAAAATAATGGAAACGCCAACAAAGAATAGGACATGGGTTTGTAACAAGACAAGATTATTTTGTTTAGTATAAATGTCTCTGAAATAGTACATGCATTCATCCTTCCCGACGGTTGATTAGTCATGTGACTCGGAGGCCTAGTCTACAGTTTAATAGTTAGTCAATTTCTCGGCATTCAGAATCTGGTACAAAGGCCTCACAAAATATCGTACAAAGTTTAATATTTTTTTTTGCTTCTCTGCTTTCGGCTTTTCTCTTTTACTCTGCTTTCGATAGTCTGGTTCAAGGTGATCTCAAAGTATCGTAATATGTTAGTTTTTCTCTGCTTCTCTACTTTCGAGCGCCATGTAGATGGACAGGGCTCAAAATGACGTGGAGTCTCGTCGCTGGTTCTCGCAGCTCTTTTCATCTTTTATGTAATTCTGTTCTAATACTAGAGTGGTGTTTTGGATGCTATTAGTATCATCATTTCTCTCGTGCCCGAGGTGTAATGGCTATCGTCGTAGGAAATGGACACGGCGACACGAGTTCAAATCCCGGACGAAACTGATTGCATTACGCATAGCACTAATACCCTTGGGAAAGGTATGAATCCAATTATTCTCCCTCCAGCTATGGGTAAATAGTAGGACAGACTGATCTTCAGCCTTGGTGAGGCAACTAGTCTAGGAGAAGGAAAACTCTGAATTGTTAAACTCCGCTTAAAAACTGACCTTGTGTTATATCCTGTCCGAGGGGAGGGGATGGGTTAATAGGAGTATCATCTTTTCTCTCCTAATTTGGATTCCACTAATTAATTCTTCCCTTCACTCTCCCTCAACCTTCAGTGTTCAGTTTCCTTTTACGTTCACCAAAAGTGACAGGTATCCTTTTCTTACTACCTCAATATTTAACACTAGTACCATTGGCATAATGGTTAGAGTGTTCGCCAATGGCCCGGTCAAGTCATACCAAAGACTGAAAAAATGGTACTTGATGCTATCTTGCTTAACACTCAGCATTATAAAGTACATATCAAGGGTAAAGTGAAGCAATCCAGGGAAAGGAGTAGCACCCTCCCCTACTCCTCGGTGTAGTAGCTATCGAAAAGGAAGCCTTCGGTTTACCCTCGACTACGGTCGCCACCTTTACTTACTTACTTACCATTCCTTATAGTTACATCTACCACGTGATATGGACGCCAGAGAGCTTTAATTCTCAAACAATTTCAAAATTATTTAAAACAAATATATTTTCTTCTCATTTTAATAGTATGTGTATTCATTCTTCTAAAATTCATTTTAATTAATTGTTCACTTTTTGTCTCTACTGATTAATTCTTCTAAAATTCATTTTAATTAATTGTTCACTTTTTGTTTGTACTGATTCACTCTCTTAAAATTCATTTTAATTAATTGTTCACTTTTTGTTCATACTGATTAATTCTTCTAAAATTCATTTTAATTAATTGTTCACTTTTTGTCTCTACTGATTCACTCTCTTAAAATTCATTTTAATTAATTGTTCACTTTTTGTTTATACTGATTCATTCTTCTAAAATTAATTTCCACTAATTCCATTTTCTCGTTAATAAATTTTTCTAGTGGAAATGCCACTGAGCCGATTTGAAGAGTGCTGGCCTCTTCCCTAGGAATCTCTTCCTGAACTCCCTTAAAATCTCAACATAGTAACCCTATCCCTAACCCTTTGCCCAATCAACTCGGGTGTATTGACTTCTTTACTCCTGCCACACCTCTTATCATTCCTCACAGACTCCCTGCCTTCTTTGAATCTCTTATGCCACTCAAAAACTGATGCTCGATTCATGCAAGATGGTTAAAAACACTCTGAATCATTCCATACGTTTCTGTGGCATTTATTTCATGTTTAAAACAGGACTTTATTGCATATCGTTCATTTAAAGTGTCCTGACGTCCAGATTGCATTTTTGAAATTTCTCAGCTGTGACAATCACGCTTTAGTAGGGTGTATTCCAATTCATGCTGTAGCTGTTCATTTGAACCCGAAATCATAAAAATTGGTCTGTCATTTCATAAGATGTATAGCAATAAGATACTGAATTTTCAAGAGTCTACAACTATTGTAAAGGCTTGTACAAAAACAGTCTGGAAAATTATTGAAAGCACCGCGTAGGTTATTTAACACCAAATCCATTTTTATAGAAATAATCAGTTTTATTTTAAACAATTCAGTTTAGCATAAGTACACAGTTTAATTGTCAAAAACAATTTCTATTTCAAGCTATTCAGTTTAGTCCAAAAGTTCTAATTCAATCAATTCATTTTAGCATAAGTATAGTTTTTGTTTACACACAGTTAAATGGCAAAAGTGTTCTATTCCGATCAATTCATTTTAGCTCAAGTACGCTGTTTAGTTCAATTTGAACCATAAAGAAGAACCTATAAGGTGCTACCACATCGGGCCAGAGTGGACCTGGGAGCGATGGCAATGAAGGGGTACTCCACATTCCCCAAAACTATTGCATTACTAGAACTTCACCATCAGAGGACACTCGCTGGGGAAGTCTTAACCCTCTGCAGAGAAGCAGTCGGTGTATTCTACAGCCCCAGCAGACAGGGCAAGTTGTCTTTATGCTTGAAGTAAGTTTTGCACAAAAATTAAATATTTAATCATGTTAGAATTTAGTTCATGCAACAACAAATTTTCCCAATTTCGATTTACTTTTCCTGGATAGGTGACAAAGTTCTCGTTGTCACCTTTATTTATTATAAAATAACAAACTTCTCGCGCTAAAAATATTAGATAAAATATTTACAGTTTCTTCAAAAGAGATATCACCAATTTCACTCGGAAGTACGAAATTTCGACATTTATTATTTCATCTGGGCTAAGCCTCTGTTGAAGTAATCTGAATTTTTTCGCCAGTCTAATTTTCATATTCTTTTTTGTATAAGCAGGCATACCTTTTAAAATAGGATATAAACGTTATACATTCTTGTGGATAATACTTAAATTCTCTGAAAGAATTTGCAATTACCTCTTGGGTGAAAAACTCAAATTTCCTTCTTCGTTCAATCTTTTCTGTGCCACAGCTTTCAATAATGTAGATAAATCGTTTTGGATCTGTTCTTGTTGGAGTCTCAGATTTTCTAATTGTACCTTTTGACTTTCGAAGAACGCTTTCGTCACTGCTAATGGTTCTTCCATTTTTCAAAAACAGCAGTTTTCGTTTCGTGTCAGTTGAGAATTCGAATCCTGTCATCACTATTGTAATGTTACTGGGGTGGGTTATTAGAATAATAACTCGCACCATAACTTACAATAAAAAGAGTTTATTTTACAAAACGTACAAGGACCTGTTAACAGTTCTATAATACTGTTTAGTCTATGTAGGAAAGCACGGGCATTTATACAACACCCAAACATGCTGGAATATGGCACAAGGCTATTTTACTGAAAGGATCTTGCACAGGTCCCATGCGCTGGCAGATGCAAAAATTATTAGCCCCGTCGACATTCCTTTAATGGGGCGCCTCAGGCACGAAGCAATAAATTTGGTCAAGCAAAACAGGTAAAACCTGGGAGGACGGCCCCATGGGACCAAGTGAATCTTGGGTATTTTTCTCGATAATATAATCCCATAGTTCCACTGTAATGTAATATTTTGATTGAATAACACGATCAAAATTTCGTGGCTACATCGATCCAGTTTGGTTTTCCTTTCAAGTACTTCTCAGTGGCATCTACTTTTTGTATCCTGGCTATAAAAGTTGAATTGTCACCAACCGTTTTATAAACAACCAGCATTTGAAAAACTAACAATTTTACATCTTCGACCATATCGTGACCTATTGTAATGTTTCTGAAGTGGGTTATTGGAATAATAACTCAAATCGTAACCTACAATGAAAAGGGTTAATTTTACAAGACGTACAATAATGTGTTAACAAAGGTATATTACTGGTTAGTTTCGCAAGAAAGGTATGGGTATCGATCCAACACCCGACCATGCTGGAATATGGCATAAGGTCGTTTTATCGTTGGAACCTCACACAGGTAAAAACCCATATGCTTGCTGGTTTCAAATTCTTTGTTCCGTTGCCATTTCCTGAATGGGATGCCTCAGGCACCAAGCAATGAACTTAATCCTTCAAAGAAAGTAAAATCTAGGTGCTAGCTCACTGAGGCCAAGGGAATCGCTGCCATTTTCGCAAGGAGGGTTGGCTATCGAACCTCCCACGCTAGGAAATCACAGCCCTCGATCAAACACTATCAATCATCATATTAAAAAAGAATTGTACATTCTAATACAGATAGGTATCATGTCTTCTCTACTACATAACTCCACAAAAGAAAGAAAGAAATATACTGGAGGTAAGGGTAAATGAACACCCGACGAATCTCCAAGTGTTAGTTAAAAGAAAAAGAAAAAATCACAAAGAGTTTGTAAAAATTTCCGGCGAACTTTTTAAAAACGCTTGATCTTTTTTTCACTTATGATTTAATTGAAATTTGAAGACTTTTACTTTCTGAGGGTCCATAACATCAAGACATAAAAAAACCGTTCACGGGTTAACCCGTCGTAAAGATAAATGTCACTTAATCTAATTCATCCTTTCATTGTTTGTTTGTTTTTTAATCCAGTATCTTGAAACATACATTTCTTTCCTTTTTCTCGCTTCTTTCCTTTTGTTTTTTGTCTCTTTCCAATTTCTTTATGAAACCAGAATATATCTTAGACAATTTCTTTTAAGAATGTGTTAATCGCGTGAGTCAGGATCTTTACTTTCTGGGCATACATTTTTAGTCCCGAAACACTGTTGATTCATTTTGCTTGCATACAAATACGGCAAACGCCTCAAAGATAATTTCGTGCCGATAAACCATATCTGTTTGAGCAAAGAGAGGTGAATTGTCAACTGGATTCGCAAATAATTGTTTGCCATGATATAACTGCATTTTCTTGATATATACTTCATCATAGAGAATTATGCTGTCTTTTTGAATGGCATGAAGATCATGAAATACAGATAGCAAAAATAATTTTTAATGAAGTTTTGAAACTTTTTAATGTTGCTAATGGTGGCAATTGAAAATACTCTCATAATCTACAATGCAATGAGCGTGATGTCGCAATGTACACAAAAGCGCATATTACTATATCTGAGCTGTATTTAATGCCAAACATTTGGGAGGAGGAATTTTGCCGAAAAATGCTAACTCAAGATATTCTTCTCGTGACAAAAAATGACAGAATTTAAATAATTAAGTGTTTTCGGACAACTGACTTCATTCTTATGATCACAATAGAACTTCGAACCACGTCCTTTATTTCATACATGATGGTCGGTTGGATTCTGTTAAGCAAAATCGTGTTCAAATATTACATATTCCTGTATTGTTATTCACCTGCAGCCACGTCTGAATCTGCATCCTCCAGATGATTGTCACTTAGGAAACCTACGTCTATAATAGTTACGCTATGTGTTTTGCTAGACAGGTCAGAGAGAATTTTTGGGACCTATAAATTCAATGCTCTCAAATCACTATGCAGTTCTACGATTATGCATGCCTTTTTTTTACCTGAGCTCATATTAAGAATTTTTAAAACTAACCTTTTGGATTATTGGTTCTTATATTCTATTCATCTTTATATCTAGTCTACTTAACACTTGAATCAGAGCGAGCGATCGCGTGTATTGAATAAAAAATGTGGCTCGAAGTTCCGTGTAGGCTCCCGAGTTCGACAAGAGACACCTGAAGAAGGCCGGAGGACATATCGGACGAAACGATGAGAGCATAAGAGTAAAGGTGAAGAAAATAGTCCGAAAACCCTGAATGATAAAAATCGTCAAGTTTCGTCTCAGAAATTCAAATAACTAGAATTGAAATATTGGATAAATTCTTCCAATGTTGACGAACTATCAACTGTAGTTATATAGTTTTTAAACACGTATCTCTATAATGAAAAGTTAGAAACCTGAACTTTTAATAAAATCTCAACAAAAAGAGAGGGATACCGTTAACTTTTTAATGACTGCGCCGTTAAAATGTTTTCATTAAAAATGCTACACGCAAAGACATTTTTGCTGTAAATTTGACTTGCTTTCAAATGTGTTTAATTAATCTTATCTAATTCTAAAATAACATTCCTATTTAATGTAACATAGCCTCCCCAAAACGGCTCAAAAGAAAAATACGGGTGTAAAGTTACCCTTTAAATACAACACAAAACGAGTTAGTTGGTTGCTTGACACGAAGACTTATTTGTTAAACCCTAACCTGATAGCAGTCGTATCAAGTCAAGCGGGAGAGAGAGAGAGAGAGAGAGAGAGAGAGAGAGAGTGAGTGAAGAGCGAGTGACAGAGAGAAATAATATATCAACTAATTAGATATACAGTGGTAGATGAGCTCCGAGAGACGGCTAATGTAAGCAGCGGGCTTAGGCTTTTTGTCACTGACCCGTCCAATTCGGTTGTTGTTCTAGGTGAGTGAATTTTTCGCATCTTCTGCTTCTCAGTCCGTTCCAAGCCTACAACTCACTGAACCGAATTAAGTCATCCCAATAAATAATACTGCTTATATAATATATTAATTATTTCATCAGCTAATCGTAAGAACACGGGTCATTAGATAACTTTCCATAATTCTGATAGTTAAATCAGCTGTCATTGAGTTCAAATTGTGTTTACTTTCAACATGCTGTCTGCAACCCTGAGTTCAAAACAAAACCTTATTTTGAAATGAGCTGACATCCGAACGAGGCAAGTGCAAACGTGCGATCTTTTCAATGCAACCTACTCTTCAATGCAAGCATTTAGCTAACTTACAATTCATCATTAGTCTAGTGGGTAGAGTCTTCGCCAATGGTCAGGGAGACCGGTGTTCAATCCCAGGTCGAGTCACACCAAAGACTTTAAAAATGGTACTTGATACATCCTTGCTTAACACTCAGCAATATAAGGTACGTATCAAGGGTAAAGTGGAGCAATCCAGGGAAAGGAGTAGAGCTCTCTCCTACATCTCGGTGTGGTAGCTATCGAAAAGGGAGCCTTCGGGTCTTCCTTCGACGACGGTCGCTAACTTTACTTTACTTTAAAATTCATCACCACAAATATAATAATTAACAAATATAAGGCCGGAGGACATATCAGCCGAAACGTTGTGAGCATTAATTATATTGCATTCATCATCAATTTGATTTCGAGGAGCATTGAAGTTTTATTCTTTTTTTTATATCCCTTTGTACAGATTGTATTAGACTCTTTCTCAAATCTACAGGACGAGATTTTGAGCTTTATTAACTCGTTTCTCTTCAGGTAGCTGGTATTTTCTTTTTAATAACTTACCAATTTGCACCTTGCCACCACTCTGTATCATGTTACGCATTTCCTCCAAGATTAGACGGTGAAGAAAATGAGTAATACCATTATTTAGAAATTAGTAAAGAGATCAGTTGCATTTTGTTTATGACTTTCCTTCAACACAGACGATCACACTACAACAGAAGCCAGTATTTCTTCCTAAAGAGACGCTTGTGGTTTCCCACATTTCCAAACGGGAACAAACCTATGATTATCTCTCAGTTATTTTATCAAACTCCCAACTTAAAATAACCGTCTTAAGTTGTCTTAACCGTCTTAAGTTGTCAATCTTAAGTTGTCTTAACCGTCTTAAGTTGTCAATCTTAAGTTGTCTTAACCGTCTTAAGTTGTCTTAACCGTCTTAAGTTGTCTTAACCGTCTTAAGTTGTCAATCTTGAAACGATCAATCCCTCAAGACAAAATTCATCTATCCCACCATAATCTTACACCTGATAGTATCTTAGTTCCTTAACAAACTTAGGTAAGACGGGAACGACTCATGTAACCTTAAGCATAGTCTGTAAAACAAACTGGGTTAACGGTGCTCTGGACATGAAATGGCTGCCTCTCACCAGTGAAACTGCTACCCGGCAGTGTGGACGACATCCTAGGGAAAATCATGGGAACTCACGTGTTAGGTATTAGAAACAATCATACTTGAGAATTTGGGACTTTTGGAAAGGGTCAGAGAGATAATGTGCTAAAGGTAGAGGGACAAGGAACGGCTTTAATTTCGGAGCAAGCGAAACTGCCCCACTGCCATTGGAGGTGGGCTACAGCAGATATTTCTTTCATTGATTTGAGAATACCAGTTCATGTCTTCCTGTTTTTGAGATCGGTCTAGAAATAGGTTGAAACATTGATAATAAAGTGTGAGTCATTTTTCTGTGACCATGTGTCTGTTTTTTTTTTTTTTTACTTTTCTTGCTGTGAACTCACTGTCATTTCTCTAACTCGTTTTTTGTATCCATAAACTTTCTTCGAGACTACCCACCACAAAGCAGCACTATAAGGTAAGCATTGTAGTTTTTTTTTTTTTGCAAAGTTTAGATAAGCTTAATGAGGACGGAACACACTTCACTTGGAACATGGTATTTGATACAAACTTGGTTAACATTATTGTAATGTGGACATACTTGTTCTTTGCAAAGTTTAGGTAAGCTCCCAACCTTAGCGTGATTAACATGTGTCATTACGATGGAGTTATCGTCCGAAATCATCTGAGATCATAAACTGCCTCTTAAGATATTTTTCTTTCTTCCTTCCCCTTCTCTCTGTCTGTCTGTCTGTCTGTTCCTGTCTATATCCAAAGCAGGATACGCATTTACGGGGTTAGGTTAGGTTAGTTGTGTTATATGTCATAACAACCC
The DNA here is from genome assembly GCA_963585895.1 of Sepioteuthis lessoniana. Lineage (NCBI taxonomy): Eukaryota > Metazoa > Mollusca > Cephalopoda > Myopsida > Loliginidae > Sepioteuthis > Sepioteuthis lessoniana. Next base: position 39,577,893 of record OY757930.1, read on the forward strand.
TTGTGGGTCATCTAATGCCAAAACCGCTTTATATATATATATATATATATATATATATATATATAATTTTTAAATGAATATTGGCCCAGTTAGCTGGTGCTGTAGAATACGCTGACTGAATCTATCCAGATGGGTAAGACTCCCCCAACGAGTATCCTGATATAACGCTAAACAATCAGATGATAAGGCTCCATTAATGCAGGAGCTTTGGGGAATGTGGATTACCCATTTATTGCCACTGCTCCCGCGTCCAATCTGGCACAAAGCTGCAGCACCTGATAGGGCCCTATCTATGGGTCGAATAGAACTGAAATGTGTCATCACACTAAACTGAATTGTTTGAAATAGAACTGTTTTAACATTTAAACTGCGTGCGTAAGTTAAACAGAATGCATTTAAATAAAACTGTTTTTACATTTAAACTATGTGTAGATAAATGACTGACGTTTAATTGAATTGTTTTTGATACATAGCAATATTAAGAACGATTTAACTTAGTTGACTAAACTAATTAACTTGAAATAGAATTGTTTTTGACATATAAACTATGTACTTATGCTAAACTTAATTGCATAAGATATAATTGTTTACATGTATAAAATAGATTGGGCATTAAATAACCTACAATGGTTGATATGCCATAAAACCAAACCAAACCCAACAAAATATAAATGAATAGTTTTTGGTAACATTGTTTTTAAACGAGCTCATTTTTTAGGCACTGTTAAGTGGTTTCAAGTATTGCTATGTAACACAAAAAAATCAGCTATTTGTTTGCACTCTGTTAAATGCTTAAATAGTTATATTCGTCGAATGGATGGGACCCTAACTGGTACTACCACTCCTGGTCCAAGTGGACCTTAGAGTAATGGTAATGAAGGGGTTACTGCACTTTTCTCAGTGTTCCCGGCCAGGAGCTTTACCATCAGATGGTTTAATGTCATATCCAGGACACTTGTTTATTGGGGGGGGGTATTTCTCCTCTTTAAAGATGCAGTCAGTGTGTTCTACGGCCCCAGATAACTAGACTGATGCAATTGGGATTTTCTTTATAATTTCTTGTTGGCTGGTTGGTTGATATTTTTTGGCACATCAACAGTTAGTTGTTGGTCATTTAATGCCATATCCTGCTAATACATCTATGATTTATAAAAGAATAGGTAACATTATTTTGAAATGATCCAGAGCTTATTTGTTTGCACAAACTTAATTGGTTCCAAGTATTGTTATCCAACACTAGTAGTTTTATTTGCACACAGTTAAATGGTTTCAAGTATTGCTATTTATTGTTTTCACACAATTAAATGATTTCAAGTATTGCTATCTAAAGCAAATGATTTCATTAATATTAATCATTTATTTTCACACACTTAAGTGATTCAATTATTGCTATTTAAGGTTAGTAATTCTATTCATCAATTACTCCTATCTCATCATCATGTCGCACCACCAGCGCAGATCTCCTTGACTCTCTCACGCCACCCTTCTCTATCACCAATCGCTTCCAGTAGGTTTTCAAGGGTACCTCCTGTATCGGCACAGGTCTGTTGTATGTTGGTTCTTGGTGGTCGTCCTGCCTTTGCTCGTCCATGTGAAAGGGTCAACAGGAGAATGTCACTTATGAGTTCGTCCCTACTTTTCCAGCTGTGTCTTGCATGCCTGGTTCGTCTAACTTGGATAGTTTTCGTGATGGATGGTAAGTGATCGTACAGCTGCTGCTTTGTGGGGTGCTGTCTCCTGGAGATGTTCAGTATTGCTCGAAGAGTTCTTGTGCAGTTGCCGTTGCACACAGTTAAATGGTTTCAAGTATTGCTATTTATTGCTTTCCCACGATTAAATGATTTAAAATATTGCTACCTAAAGCAAATAATTTCATTAATATTTATCATTCATTTTCACACATTTAAAATGATTCAAGTATTGCTATTAAAAATTAGTAATTCTATTTATCAGCTACTCCTATCTAATTTAATACTAATCATTTGTTTGCACACAGTTATATAGTTTCAAGTATTATTATTATTTTATTATAATTTATTCTAAATGATTAAATATAACACTAATAGTTTTATTTATTATCAAAATAATTCCTAGTTAAAGATTGAATGGCTCAATTCGACTCATTGATGGGAACCTATTAGGTAATAACATTCAGGGTAGAGTGGACTTGGGAGTAATGGTAATGAAGGGTTAATACAGCTTGCCCAACCTCTAAATCTGGAGCCTCACCATCATATGCAGTTTAATGTCATATCCGGGAGATTCTTTGCTTCCGTCAGAACCAACTATCGAATGCATCTCTAAATTTAAATGTAAAAACATAAAGATTGATATTTCGTTAAGCTTACATTAAACTACTTTTCAGAGCGAACGTAACTCACTGGATGTGCTTATTTTCGATACAGACCATAATTTCTCCCAGTCACTTCAACCACATCTCTCTGGAACCGGCCACAAGAGATCAAAAAGCATGAGCAACCTGGAGCCCATCTCTGACCTGATGCTCCAATCCTCTTTTGAGAAGAGCAGCTTTTAAACCAGCGAACTCTCCTTAAGACGAGTAAATAAATATATCCAATATTTGAATAAGAACCGTAAGCGAAATCTATCTTTATAAACTGCTAGTAGTGGCTTTGGAGGTGCAATGAGGCGGCGGTCACAATCCTTCTTTGCTGATCTGCTAATCTAAAAGCTTAGATCTTATCCCGTTTTATTGTCTCTCCATGTACAACCTGCTTTTGTAGTTTCGTGTGGCTTTGCCTGTCATTCTAATCTAAGATTAGAATGACGTAGGTTTTTCGGGCAGGTTTTATGGCAATTT
>OY757930.1:39583213-39618213 GCA_963585895.1 Sepioteuthis lessoniana
ACAACAGTCAAACACAACCCCTGAGGACAACCAGCAAAGTTGTCGAAAATGCTTGGTTTAGAAAAGGAAAATTTCTTTACTATATCGACCCAGACATAAAGAAAATAATAAGACGTGAACTTCTTCACTCAAAGATTCTAAAAAGAAAATACTCTACGGTCTTCAAGGGAACATGATTATAGTGTGTGTGTGTGTGTGTGTGTGAACATGATTAGGCTGTAAATAGCCCACAAAAGTTGATATCACATAAAACACAACTAAACAAAACCAAAGAGTGATTAGTGTGGCTGCTGTGTCATTTGTATTTAGATTGTAATGTAATTGGCATTTAATAATCCTTAAGACAATCATGTTTATTTTGCAAGGTGAATTTTGATTACTGAATTTTCTTTTTTTTTTTTTGTTTAAAAAACTATAAATCCGAAATATTCTTTACATTCCCGCTGTCTGACTATGTTTCGGGTTTTTTAACAACCCTTTTTGAGTTTCTCATTTTTTAGCTGTTAATTTAATTTTTTTAAACAAATTCTCATTATATCTTTATATATATATATATATGCGCGCGTGTGTGTGTATGTGTATGTATGTGTATATATATATTTTATTTTTTTCCTATTCTATAATTCTGACTGTGTGAAAAACCCTGATATAATTTGTCCATTAAAAATATTATACACACTGATATCTGTGAAAGAATTCCATAAAAAAGAAGACTAAAAAAATTAGTACTGCTTGAAAATAATCATCCAACACCAACGTCTAGTCAAAAGAAAAAAACACCAACTGAATACCTTAAGCTAAATGTAAGCATGCTCAATACATTTATTAGAACGAGGTTCGAATACCATTGTAGGTATTCGTATATATACATATATATATACATGATAAATACAAATAATACATTTTTTGCCAAAAAGAGACCTTTATGTTTTGGTGACTGAGCAAGTATAAAACCGAAAATATGTTTTAATTTAGAGCTGTAGAAGTTGTATATCGTGTGTGCACGGATGTTTTATATGTGTGTGTGTGTGCATGTATAATTGTGTACAATGCACCGCACAGTACCACACAGATAATTGTGCATAGTGCACTGCATTATACGACACCAATGATTGTGCAAACCACTCAAAATTTCAAGTAAGCGACTTCAGTTGTTTATATATATTTATATATAACTGGATTTCTTCTAAGCTGGATGCGTTTCCATCCTACAATATGAATGCACCACATGGACACTTAAAAATGCATAGAAAAAAGCAAGTTGGGAACGACACAAGAACGCTGCATGCTCTCTTGAACAAATCCTGGAAACAACACTCTACAAAACACCAGCTGTTATGGTACCTACTTTCCATCTCAAAAACCATACAAGTAAGACCCACAAGACATGCAAAGAAGCAAAGACGCACTCATAAGCGACGTTCTCTTACGAACTCCAGAACATGGACGAGTCAGTGTTGGCCGACCAGAAAAGTTTAACATACATCAGTTCTGTGCAGACACAAGATACGGCCCAGAAGACCTGCTATGAACGATAGATGATAAGGATGGAGAGAGAGAGAGAGAGAGAGATAGAGAGAGAGAGAGAGAGAGAGTCAATAAACTCTGTGTCGTCTGCACAATTTGATGATAAGGATTATGATATGTGTGTGTGTGTGTGTGTGTGTGTATGTGTGAATCCAATAATTCATTATCTGCTATCTTAGTCAGCCAGAGAGAAAAATGATTTTTTCGTTTGTATGTCTCATGAGCAATTGTCTAACCACATTATTCTTTCGTGTAAATGTCTTCAGAACGAATGTCTTATCACGTAACAAAACCTCACGTTATGTAGACGCTTGACTTGCCAACTTTATCACACTTCCATCTTAAATAACGGAATTATGGTGCCTCTAATACTAATATCCTTTGGTTTTATCTGAAGTTCTTCTTTCCTCGTATATATGTATATGATAAAATAAGTTGAAAAGTGGATAACCCAACACTGACAGCGGATTCAATGATATTTCCTTCTTTATTGAAAAAAGAATTATTGGTATTCCTAATATGATTAATTTGTCGTAGAGTTGTTTGCTGTGTGTGTTACTGGGTAGAGAGATAGGTCTGTGGGTAATATAAATAGTGGAAATGTTTTTTTAAGTTTATTGGATGAGTGTACGTAGAGAGCTTTTTTAGCATTTAATACGAAATAATTTGATGTTTTTAAGGGAATGCTCAAAATATTTAAATTCTTCATCTAGGTATTGTGCTCGTAAATAAAAGCCAATTATGAGACTTGTTTTAATTTTTGCTGTGGTGGTGGGAGTAACCCAATTATACAAACCACATCACATACCATTAAGAATCTCGAAACGACCTAACAATGTAACTGCTTCTCACACAGGAATATATTCTATTACATGCAAAGATTGTGACAAACGTTACATCGGCGAAACTCAACGATGTCTAGAAAAAAGAATCTACGAACACAGACGATCAATCAAATTAAATGACAGTCGAAATAACCTTTTCTCCCGTATGTTAGATATCAAACACACTTTCAATTTTTCCTAATTAAAAGCATACATTGCGAAAAGTCTCGCAGACTGTTAAAATATGAAGTCATTTCCAAAACCAAACATATTAAACAACGACCCGGTTTCTACCAAATTACAGCCTACTTGGCAGACATTATTTTACTTGGGAATAATATCTGAATAGAAAAAGGATTAAAAATTTTTTTTAGCAGAAAATTGACATTCTTCTCCCAAAATACTTCCATACTTAGAGATGCTTTTCTTTTTCCTTTTTTCATTTAGATATTCCAATCTTGTCAAATATGGGGATTTTTATAAGCTCCGAGAAGCCCGGTTTATTCCTACGTTTTGTAAAAGAATAAACCGTACTTCAACAGCAGTAGGGAATTAGTGACAGCTTTTGAAGAAAGGAAGACGGACGACTTTTACGTGCAAAATTTATATACAACAACAACAATAAACAGGGGTTTACACAAAGTGGAACAAACAACGAATGGAAGAGTTCACAAAAGAGTTCAAGAAGATTCCGATAGGTGGTAGGGTTTTGTAAGGTTTAGTTGTAAGGTTGTTATAAGGTAAGGTTTGGTTGGTTTCTTTGTTTAATGGCATATCAACCTTTGTAGGTTATTTAATGTCAAAGCTATTCTCCTAGAAGAACAGTAGTGTTACTATTTAATCCATAGCTGGGAGGATAAGGAGGTTCATACCTTTCCCAAGGGTATTTGCCTGAAAGTGAACGTAATAGCGCGACTGGAGTACGAACTCGCGTACTACGATTCCGCAGTCCAACGATTTAACCATTACACCACGACGACACCCCGTAAAATTATAAGGTAAAGGTTGTTATAAGGTAAAATTATAAGGTAAAGGTTTAAGATAAATTATGGTTAGGTTTGTTATGTGAATGTTGTAAGGTTGTAAGGTTTTGCGAATATTTCCAGATAAAATGCCTGCTGGAACTTAACTGTGTGTCCTGTTCCTTTTAACTCAGCACGTGTGTTCGTCGCTCTTGGCTCCTTCCTGGCTGGTGGAAGAAGGTACCAAATACGTTTGCCGTCAATGGACCTGTTGCTAACAGCGGTGTGAGTGGAAGAAAGAGGAAGAATCTCCAGTGGAGCCCTTTTTTATAATAAACGCCACGTGACCCTAAAGGGCTGCTGATGTTCGGTGAAACAGGATCACCAGTTCCTTAACAAAATTTCTACCCAAAGTCTCTCATGAAATGGGATATACCAGAAATTTCAGCAACCACCACTCCGACAAATATATTTCAATCTTTCCATTTTTACTTCTCTTCCATTTATCCTAACTAGAACCTCCCCCTCCTCATATTTCCTTTTTCTCACGGAAATTAATGTATCAATTAATGGTCAAATCTCTGATAAAATTTGATACGCTTGACTGTGCCCAGCCGTGGCCTTCTGACCAATATGATCTCAGTCAAAACCAATAACCCCTGCCACCATCACTCTAACCTATATCTATTACTCTTCTTTTCTTTCCTTTTCTGTCTCTTTTCTTCTGACCCTTCCCTCCTTTCATACTTTTATCATTATTTCATCTATTTTCTCAATGCACCTGTTGTGGGTTATTTACTGCCTAATCCTGTTTACATACATACACACACACACACACACACGCACACTCGTTATAAAATCGTGTTCCCTTAAAGACCGCCGAGTATTTTCTTTTTAGAATCTTTGTGTGGAGACGTTCACGTCTTATTATATATATATATATATATACACATCTTATTATATACACACCCACACACCCATATATATATATATATATATATATATGAAGGTAGCAGAAAAAACATAATCAAAATAGGTGAATTTATTATGATTTAAAGTCGACGTTAACGTTTCGGTTTCTGTAACCATCATCAGGACTTGGATATCAGAATAGTTCACTAAGCGATGGATGCTTGGTGAGATGACGGGAGCATCCATCGCTTAGTGAACTATTCTGATATCCAAGTCCTGATGATGGTTACAGAAACCGAAACGTTAACGTCGACTTTAAATCATAATAAATTCACCTATTTTGATTATGTTTTTCTGTTACCTTCCTGCAGTCGGATTCTAATCCATATTTACTTTCATATATACATATATATATATATATTAAAGTTAGGATAGTGTAGACATGCAGTCAATTGTACTTAGTGACTTTCAGTTTCTCGCTTATGCGTTTATCAAATCAACATCTTTTGGGTAATAGTTTGTGTCTTTCCATAAATTAAATACTTGGTTCAACCTGCGATACAATTAAAAATTTAAAAAGAAACAAAGCAGAAATTTTAATAGAATTAATAAACGAACACTTCCCCATACCAAGGAAACTCTACAAAATATACAATTGGAATACACATAAAACTTAGTAACAATAGCACTGAAAACGTGCCAGAAATAATTAAAAAAAAACACACAAAGAAAACATATTATACACTGTTCGTGACGGTTCCCGTGGTATAATGGTTATCGTCGTAGGAAATGGATTCGGCGACACGAGTTCAAATCCTGGATGAAGCTGATAGCATTTTTCATTGTACTTGGGAAAATTATGAATTAATCATTCTCCCTCCAAATATGGGGAAATAGTTAGGTGGACTAGTTTAGCAACCAGTCTGTGAGACGAAAAACTATAAATTCAAACATGTTAAACAACGCTGAAAAATTGACCTTGTGTCACATCCTGTCCGTGCTGTGGGGTTGGTAATTACATATAAAACAATAAAGAGAAACATCTACAACTGAAAAATAAAACGCAAATGTCCTTCAGCGGAAACTGTGTACAAACAAACGTCACGTGCCAAGCCCGTGGAAGATGTACAGAAAATACATTAAAATATAGACAGGTGTACCAATGAACCCAGGAAGTAGATGAGCCACACACAGAGAACTTCATTAAACAATTAAATTACGAGCACAACAGAAGTCTTTTAAGACACATTTGTGACCTAAAGAAATCAAATCAAATCGGACAAGTGTTCACCTGGAAAGGAAGAAAACAACACCAGCTAACAATAATGACCCAGAACGCTGCAAACTTTGCCTAGAAGAAAAATAGCAAAAAACACCAGCCCTGAACATAAAAAAGATAAGTGATCAGTACTCATTTTCAAATGCAAACACGAAAACAAATTTTTACTTAATAACCTGAAAACCAAAGCCTTCAAAGATTGAAAAATAATTAATAAGTAAATAAATACAAATAAAGACGTGAAAAAGTGAATAAAGAAAATAAATGAATTATTAATTAGATATGTTAGGGGAACACAAAATCAAAGTTACTACTACTACTACAACTACTACTACTACTAGATTTATTGGAACGTTAGTTCTACAACTGGGACCAGAGTGTGTTGTATATCGGGGTAGATAGTGACAACCACACTTGTTTATAAAAATATAAAAAGAAATATCTTTTTTATTTACGAAAGTCGTGGCGAATTGGTTGTATGAGAGAGAGAAAGAGAAAGTGAGTGAGAGGGAGAGACAGTGAGATAATAACAGAGACATATACAGAAGGATATATATATATATATATATATATATATATATGCGGGAAGAGAGAGAAAGAAAAGAGAAAGAGAGAGAGTGAGTGAGAGAAAGGGAGAAGGATAGATTACAAAAAGAAAATTACATAGATACAAAGAGAGATACATAGAGAGAGAGGGGGGAGGGAGAAAGAGACAGTGAGACAGATAACAACAGAAGCATACACAGAAGGCTTATATATATATATATACCGAAAGAGAGAGAAAGAAAAAAAAGGGTGAAAGACTGAGAGAGAGAGAGAGAGAGAGAGAGAGAGAGAGAGAGAGAGAGAGAGAGTGAGAGAGAGAGAGAGGGAAAGGAAGAGTGAAAGATTACAAAAAGAAAATCAGATAGAAAGAAAGAGGGATACAGAAAGATAGAGAAAGAGAGAAAGAGAGAGAAAGTGTGTGTGAGAGACACACGCACACACACACACACACATAGATATAGCGAGAGAGAGAGAGAGAGAGAGAGAGAGAGAGAGAGAGACATAGAAACACACTTACACAAATCTATCCATCTATCTACAGATCGGGAAACCTATCATCATATTTACACCACATTGACATAGATATATTTAGAGCCTTGCTCTTCGTGCTTCTTTTATGGGTGACTTATACAGAGCAGCCTTACAACCCTGGAACTGTTCCATGCCGGGCTTGCGCCCAGACAGCGTGACTTTTTTAACTACCTGCTCTCGCCGTTGACTGACCACCGATTCCTCTGACCACTGGGATTGAAAACTTCCGTCATTATATATATTTTTCGGTCACCCACATATTATTCCAACTACGCAATTCACGTGGGGTTTCTGCCATCCCTTGTTTACCTTAAGAAACAGATGCGCATCCTGTTTTTGAAATCCACACTAACCGGCCGTCAAAGGTTAATAAGCAACTGAAAGAACGGAACGCAAAATGAATTCAGATTCATATTTAAAAAGATTTGAAAATAATTCTATTATACAGAATTCTTAAAGATCACTCCAGATAAAAAAATTAATATTGGTGGTCATTTACTTATAGTTAAATGTGTCTTGAGTTCTAACGTAATTTCAGATTTCAATTTTTTTTCTTAGAATTATAAATCTTTGTAAATAAACGTAAAGCCAATTTTAGGAGTTTTGTAATTTCTGTTCGTTAATGTATCAATACTGCTGCTTATTCAAAAACACCAAAAGCCAAACTGCAAATATTGAATTATTAGATTATTAAACTTTGGATTATTAAATTTTAAAAATGTATTAATAGCTCATAAAGTGTCTTCAGTAACCAGAATCATTAAGATCAGATCATAATTGCGTAGTAAAAAAAAATGTAGCATCGGCATTTGAAAACTAGATGTGACACTTAAACACAGAAATTACACACACACACACACACACACACACACACACACACACACATATATATATATATATATATATATATATATATACATGCGAAAGACAAATATTTTACAGGAGTCAAAAGTGAATATCCTATCACTTCAATTCCTCAGCATGGAATACTCTAATCTATTTGAAGCAGGATGCCAGGATTTACCTAAAACCTCTTATCACCTGTGATATATATATATATATATATATATATATATATATATATATATTAAAAGTCTTATCTATTTCAAATTCATTGTATCTTTTATCATTTTATATTCTTTAGGAATGATACATTTATTCCAAAATGCAAAAACTTTAATTTTGCCTGCTGATCATGAAAACGTAAAACTGACTACGTATTGCTATTAACATATAAGGTTATCGTGAATTTTGACCATTGTTATAGATAAGGCATTCAGACAATAAGTTTTTCTTTACATTAATTTTAATATTGAATGTTATATATATATATATATATTTATTGATATATATATATAAAGCGTTTTTGTACTTTTATGTTACTGTCCCTTGAGGAAGAACGCTCAGTATCTGATATATATATTTTGGAGGTGCCCGTGGTGTAATGGTTATCGTCGCTGGATATGGACACGGCGACACGAGTTCAAATACTGGACCTGGCTGATTGCATTTCACATAGCACTAATAACCTTGGGAAAGGTATGAATCCAATTATTCTCCCTCCAGCTATGGGTAAATAGTAGGGCAGACGAGGTTCTTTAGCCTTGGTGAGGCAAATAGTCTCGGAGAAAGAAAACTCTGAATTCAAACCTGTTAAACTCAGCTGAAAATTGACCTTGTGTCATATCCTGCCCGAGCGGAGGGGTTCGGTAAATAGGATATATATATATATATATATATATATATATATATATATATGTTTCGTGGTTGGCAATTTAGTTATGATTTTAAAAAAGTTACGTCGCACCAGTTAATGTTTTGAAACAAAGATAAGATATCTACGAGCAAGATTATCATAAGCGTACCCAAGGTTGATTTTGCTGTCTTTCCCCACCATATTGGATTCTGACATAGAGCATCCTATAATTCATAAATTTATACTTAGTGGTTTAAAATGGACGGCTTAGTATACTTTGTAGAAAGTACTGTATGAAATATTACTGTATTTTAGAGCCAATCCTTATAAACCCTTGGAAAACACCTTAGTGGGGGCACAAGCATTTTTATTGGTTGTAGGACCGTGAGACACATAAGGCCTTGTGCCTTCTTGTATTTATTACAAGAAATAAAAGGACCGTGAGACACACATTTTTTGTTCTCTCAGTTGATTATTGTTTTTTGATGGCTTATAAGAGGCGTCTCCTTTTGAACAAGCATCATAAGAAAAATATGTTTAAGATATGAATATCAAGTGAAGGATTTTCGCTTGGAATTCATAGCTCTACTCATAATTTGGTCATTTTATGAGTTTCTTTTGTATTCTGATCGTTATTAAACACATTGGATCTTGCGCATGTCTACCAATTCGCCAGTGTCTTTAAGTACATGCCTGGTTAAGAGTGGTCACTTCGTTTTCTTTCTGACTGGAGTTATTTTATATGAAATATCGGTAAGTACTACTGTTATACATTGTAACCTTTAAAAAAGAATCACCGTTGTTGGTGCAGAAGCAATTGTCACTTGGTTTAAATGTTTGCGGAAATGTTTGCCCTTTAATTTAAAGAGCACTGCAACATTAGAACTACACAATGTTGTATACCTCTCATAGATCCAACCAAGAACATAATGAAAGATTATGAGCGAACATCAATCAACGAAACGAAACACTTCTTTATAAAAATATATCTCTCTCATTTTATTCTCGAAAGGGGCTCACAGTTTGTTGTTAGTTGAGAGAAAGATGGAAAGACATATACTAAGAGAGGGGACTTATTCTTGCCCCATATCTTCTTCCTGGAGCCAGGGGGTGCCAACGCTTGCACTCCCTTGCAAGCCGTATCATCAGAGACGCCACTAACGCCTATGATCGGCTGCCTATTCCTGGCTCGACTCTCGATTCTGACTGGGCTGACTGTCTAAATCTGACCGTGTGGTTCTCATATCACGTGGTCTCCGTCCGGTTATGCACCTGCTCGACTGGCCTACACCGATGCACTGCCATCCCCCTGTTTACTAATCACAACAAGACAGCACACGGGGTCACATGGAACGAACCCAAAATCCATGTCAACAGTCATTATATAACACACAAACTAGTAACCTAATCTGACTTTTGATCTCATGAGACGCATGTTGATTTTCTGGGATAATTAACGGAAAAAAGAATTACGTTGTCAAAATATTTCTAAAAAAGTCAAACCTTGTTAAATGGATGTTTGGTCTTTCAATGTGTAGTGAAGTCAGGCATAATTGTTTCTCCCTGGATCATTTAAATATAAAGACTAAAATTATCTTCATCTTAACTTAGCCACAGTTTCGTCATATTTGAATGAGCTTTCGGCAAAGCAATTTCTTTGTTCGTCTTTTATTAGTTAAATAAACGATTTTGTGGCGTAGATTTGTCCCATCGCTCTAAAATTTGTATCTCTTTTTGCACTTTTATCTTAACTTTCACGCTACTGAATTTTTCCTTAGTTTCATTCATAATTCTTTTTACCAAAGATTTACCGAAGGAGATGGGCAACGCTAAAAATACCTTTGCTTTGAGTGATGGCATTTCGGGGAGTTACTCGAAATAGCTCCCTGTTGATCAAATGATTTATGGAAACGCTCACCCAAAGATAACTAGTTTGCTAGCAGAATTCTGTCTGTTAGTAGACTAATATACGAGTACCATGAGTTGGATTTTTACTGAGAGTACTGCTATTGCACAAATACCTGGGTCTTACTAGAGAGCTGAAAAAAAGCTGTGTACCTTGAATGTGACGGTGATATCAATTGTTGTCAGTGCTCTTGCAATTGTCCCCGAAAAAAGGGACTGGGGTACTAGAGATGAGGAGAACGAGCAGAACAATCAAGATCATGGTTAGAAACAGCTAGAAGTTCAGTTGTCAGGAATATTTTGTATAGAAAGGGGTAACAAATCATTTTTTTGTTAATCCTGGCAGCCCACTAGAGAAAGTGACGGGAAGCGAGCAATAGCAACCGACAGGAAGCGCAACGGACCAAGTAACGAGAAATGAACAACAGCAACCGTATAGCAGCCCAACAGACATTGTGATGAAAGCTGAACATCAACCGAACCGACAGGCAGCACAAAGGACAAAGTGACGGGAAACGAATAACAGCAACTGACGGGCACCGCAATGAACAAAGTAAGAGAATCGAAAAACAGCCACCGAATCACAATGCAACAGACTAAGTGACAAAAAAACCAACAGCAGCACCACGGACAACATGACGGAAAAGGAACAGCAGCAACCGACTGGCAGGGCTACGGGCTAAATAACGGGAAATGAACAACATCAGTCGAATGGTACTGCGACGGAAAAAATGGCGAGAAATGAACAACAGCCACCGATAGGCAGTGAAACGGACCAAGTGACGGGAAACAACCGACAGCAACCTATTGGCAGTGCAACGGACTAAGTGATAGGAAACGAACAATAACAACTGTCAGGCAACACAACAACAGACAATAGGCGCCAGAGCAGACAAAGTAACAGAAAACGAACAGCAGCAACGCTTAGCGCAACAGATCAAGTAAGGGGAAATGAATAACATCAATCGAATGGCAGCGCAACGGACAAAATAAATGGAAATAAACAACAGCAGTTGATTGACAGTGTAACAGACCAAGTGACAGGAAACAACCAACAACAACTGATGGGTGACGGTACGGATCAAAGAGATGGGAAATGAACAACAGCAACTGACGGGCAGGACAAAGGACAAAATAACGAGATACAAACATCTACCAACAGGAAGAACAACGGACAACATGACGGGAAATGAATTACATCAACCGACGGGCAGTGCATCAGACAAAGTAACGGGCAACAACCGAAAGTAACCGACGGGTAGCGTAACGGATCAAAGTGATAGGAAATGAACAATAGCAACTGACAGTCAGTGCAGCGGATGACATGACCAAAAACTATTACAGACAACCGACACCCTGTACAACAAACAAGGCAAAAAACGACCAGTTGCATCCAACAGGCTACACAATGGACAAAGTTACTGGTAAGAAACACCAGCAAACCCCGAGTGGCGCAAGTCAAAATCCTGATGAGCATAAAATTTATACAACAATCCGTGGTCAAAGAGAAGATTTTTTGATTGGCGATATTGGTCGAGGAGATTGTATAATTTGGATTGTTGGTAGAAAGAGCGGGTAAAATTTTTTTTTACGTCAAACGTAAATGTACGTAGATAGAACATTTAAGATGTCTCTTACGTTTATTTTACTAAATTGATTTTGATATTCTTGTTTTAACCAAATCCTATTCATCTTTTAATCATCAATATTTGGCCATTCCTTATAATCTTATTAACTATTCAAGATGTGCCAAATGCACCAATACATTTGAGTGAGTGGCTTAGAGGCTAAAGTGTCGGATTGCAACATCGTAATAAGTAAGTAAGTAAAGTTAGCGACCATAGTCGAGGGTAACCCGAAGGCTCCCTTTTCGATAGCTACTACACCAATGTGTAGGGGAGGGCGCTACTCCTTTCCTGGATTGCTCTACTTTACCCTTGATCCGTACCTTATAATGCTGAGTGCTAAGCAAGGAAGCATCAAGTACCATTTTTTGAGTCTTTGGTATGACTCGACCTGGGATTGAACCCAGGTCTCCCGGGCCATTGGCGAACACTCTAACCCCTAGGCCAATGTCCGGTTATAACATCGTAATAAGTGACTTCAAACTCCAGTCAAGCTAATACGTTTACTTTCAGGCTAACACCATTGGGAAAGGTATAAATCAATTAATTTTCCAACTATGGGTTCAATAGCAGCACTACTGTCCTTTTAGAAGTGTGCCTTTGACATTAAATCAACCTTGAAGGCTAATATGCCATTAAACAACAAACCCTAAAACATCCACAGTAATTCTATCAGACCATCGAGAAAAATTGAATTTTGACTAGGACTTGTGAGGCCTTGTTTTCGTTTGTTTGGACATTACGTAACCCGCGAAAGGTTGATATACCACTAAACAAAGAAACCAAAACTGAACCAAAAACGTAGCACCAAAAATACCTGACCAATTATTGTAGTCTTGTGTCAGACTTGGATATCTGCGTAAATAACCATAAGGATTAATTATTAAGAAAAGAGATTTGCATTTTTATTACTTTTCTTGTCTTCTTGTTCATTACATTGCGTTATTAATTTTCACAGCTGTAGTCCTGAGACGAGATATGTGCTGGCTGGCAGTGAAGGAGAATTATTTATTTATTTAATTTTATTTAACTAAATGTTTGTTTTTCGAGGAGCAAGAATAACGTTCCTGTGCTATTAAATTCATTATTTTATTTTCCTTTTGCAGTGAGGTCAAATTAAATTGACCGTGGGCGGGTATTGCTCCATCCGTATTGGTAAAAAAATCACATCCCTCATTGATAACGTTTCTTTAAGAGTTAAGAGCGAAGGAAGAGAAGAATTTAATGGTTAAAGACCATATTAATAGATAAGTGAAAGGAATTTTCAAAGAGCCCATTCCACCCATAGGTGTCGGTAGAAAGATGTACCCGATTTCCAACTCAACCAAGGTTGATCGAATTGAGTTAACGGCATGTCAACCCGTTTGGGACTATTTTATACCAAGAGGTAAATTGTGAGGAACGATTAGATTTATTCTATGTTTTCCCAAGGATCATTTCAATTTTGATGGTGAAGAGTCTGTTGTTTCTGCAGTTAAGAAATTTTGGGATCGCTTTGTGGGATAGGTTTGTAGTATAAAGTGAAAGTTTACTGGTATATTTTTCGGTATAATTTTATTTCTTTTCGGTAGGATAAAATGTGATCCATACTGATACTTTAAAATGTATTTCACATGCAATTTGTCTAGTAAAAGTTGTTTTTTTTTCTGTTCACAGCAAAATCAATGTATTCAATTAGAATGTATTGTACTGTACAAGTTTGGTTTCTTTATTTTATGGTATATCACGCTTTGTAGGTTATTTAATGCTAAAGTCATCCCTCTAGAAGAAAAGTAGTGTTACTATTTGACCCATAGCAGAGAAAATAATTGGGATTGCACCTTTTCCTAGGGTATTTGTCCGAAAGTGAACGTAATTGGTAGACTGGAGTTCGAACTCGCTTACTAGGATTCCATAGTCCATCGCTGTAACAATTAAACCACGAGGACATCCCCTACTGAATAGGATGTATGATATGCCGGGCATTCTGATTGGTTTTCCTGTCAAAGTAAAATGGATTATATTAATCAGATTTGATATTTTCCCTAAGCCCAAGGGGATCATCAAGAAGATACTAACAGGCAACCGTTGTGAAGGCATGGAGGGTATCAAGAAGGCCGTAACGACGGAACTAAATGGCATTCCAGAAGAATACTTCCAGCAGTGCATAAAAGCGTGGCAGAAAGAGATTGGAAATTGAATTAAACTCGAGAGGGATTTCTGAAGGGAAAATCATGTAGTTTCTTATTTGGAAATAAAATGAATTATTTGTGACACCAGTCCCGTTATTTTTTAGATATATCTTGTATTTCTGAACTTCTTCGGTGTTCTGTCCTTCAGATCTTTTCTTAATGTGATCCTGTAACAACGATTTTTATCTTCACAATCCCATAATGCATTTTTTTTTCTTATTATGTAGTGGTCTTCGAGGTTTTTCCAAGTGCTCTAATAATGTAAATTATGATTTCAATCTTGCATTTTACCAGAATATTTCAATTCTTCAGATAACTAATTTTTCATTCTTTTTTTTTAATGTGCTCCAGAAACAACGATCCTTATCTTCATACTCCAATAATGCATTTTTTGATGATACTTTTATTCTTATTTATCAATTTATTTACTTTTCTGAATGTTTTCCCTACTTCATTTCTACGTCTGATGTTCTCATGTTTTTACAAGGATCTTTTGAGCAACTAATTGAAGTTTGATACAGTGAATTGAAAACATTTGTTCTCATTCGCATTATCAATGTGATCTGGAAATAAACCTTTTTTTTTTCAAAGCGCAGGGTCCATTTGCTGCGTTATTTTTATTAGAAATTACTTTGTTTCTCTTTGTTATTGAAAAAGAAAACTTGATTTGCCACGAGCAGATTATTTAAAAATCAGTTCTAATGAACATTTAGATTATTTCTAGTGTTTCTAATTAGAAAACTTAGGTCACTGCATTAGAAAAAAAAACTTCGAGGTCGATTGAGTGCAAACTGTGAAATGAACAAAGTGGTTTTGTTTCTTAATTTAATTTAACTCTGGAAAACCATGAAAATCTTATTTACATACGTATGTATGTATGTATGTATGTATGTGTGTTTTTCTTTTTTAGTAAGAGATGTGATTTTATCTATTTTAACCTATTTCTATCCATATCGATCTTTTTTACCATCCATTAAACAAACGAGTTTCACACACACACACACACATTTATATACGTACGGTTTCTTTCAAGGTTAATGGCATGTTAAACTTCGTGGGTTATTTAATGCCAAAGCCATCTTTGTAGAAGCAAATTAGTGGTGCTTTTTAAGCTATAGCAGAATGGATAAAGGAGATAAATCTTTACCAAAGCTTTTAGTCCGAAATTAAACGTAATAGCACAACTAGAGTTCGAACTCGTTCACGACGCCACAGAGACTCCTTCCCCACCTCTCTATCTCTTACTCTCTCTCTCTCTCTCTCTCTCTCACACACACACACACACACACAAACACACACATGCACTCTTTCTCTCTCTCTCTCATAAACACGTGTGCTCACTCTTTTACTTTCTGTCTGTCTGTCTGTTTGTCTCTCGCTCTCTCTATATATGTATATATACATGACAATATATTTATACATATATATATATATTTATGTGTGTTTGTGTATGTGTGTATGTGTGTGTATAAGTTGGCCGACCGTAGTTGAGGGTAACTCGAAGGCTCCTTTTTCAACAGCTGCTACACCGAGGTGTGGGGAAAAGCACTAAATCTTTGCCTGGATAGCTCTACTTAACCTTGATCAGTACCTGAGTGTTAAACAGAGGTGCACCAAGTACCTCTTTTGAGGTACAACTCGATCAGGGATTGAACTTCGGTCTTCCAGGCCATTGGCTAACATTAATCATTATGCCAATAGACTGATATATATATATATATATATATATATATATATATATATATCGTATTTGATGACTTATAAGATGTCATAAGAGACCAAGTGTCTTCTTTAGGTTACTGGCTAGTGAAGTTCTAATGCTACAGTGCCGTTTTAATTAAACCGTAGACATCTCCCCAAATGTAAACAAGGTGACAATTCCTTCTACAACAACAACGGTAATTCTATCCTAAGGTAACAACGAATAACTGTAGTATTAACCGGTACTTCAAATGAACTAACACCAGTCAGAAATAAAACGAAGTGACGACTCTTAACCAGGCATGTACTTAAAGGCATTAGTGGATGAGTGTAATGGTTATCGTCGCGTGGTGTAATGGTTATCGTCGTAGGAAAAGAACACGGCGACACGGCTTCAATTCCTGGACGAGGCTGATTGCATTTCACATTGCACTAATATCCTTGGGAAAGGTATGAATCCAATTATTCTCCCTCCAGCTATGGGTAAATAGTAGGATAGACTAGGTTCTTCACCCTTGATGTGGCAACAAGTCTAGGAGAAGGAAAACTCTGAATTAAAACCTGTTAAACTCCGCTTAAAAACTGACTTTGTGTCATATCTTGCCCGAGCGGAGGGGTTGGGTAAATATGGTGTACACCAAACTTGACGACACACACAAAATCCATTGCGTTTAATTAGGATGCTAATACAAAAGAATGTGTGAAATTCGATGGATGTAGGACATAATCAAATAATATTAAGTGGTGAGAATAGTAGTGGAAGGAAAAGATCTATTTCGGAACTTGAATGAGAAAAAAAAAACGTTGATTTTATAATGATAGAAAAACTTCATAAATAGACTGCGCATAAATAGGACAATATTGGCCAGCCATTTGCAAAAGATCAAAGATAATTTAAAGTCTTATCAACCATTGTTGAGTGCAAATTACATGGAGAAAAACCTGAAAAAGAGACGAATAAAGTTGCACTTTGTGATTCGAGAAAAAACAAAACAAAACAAGGATGCTTATTAAAAAAATACCCAAAATGCAAGTAAATTGTTAAAAAAAAAAAAAAAGAAGAAAAAATCGGAATTAATTTCAGTATTGTGTAACGTGGATAAATTCCTATTATAACATTTGTCTTTATACGAGTTTACATAATCCAAAGCAAAATTTTTAAAAGATTGATCAAGTGAAAAAAAAAAAAAAAAAAGAAAAAAAAAGGTAAAGCAAGGAAGATCGTCAGGAGGATTTGAAAGTGAAAAAATCTTTTTCTTCACTGTTTTCACATCCTCCAACACTCGCTCTTTTCATTCCTAGAATGACAAAAAAAAAAAAAAAATTGTAAAAATTGTAAAAAAATAATTAATCAGATGATTGTCTTGCAGAAATGCATGGAACTAGACGTAATGGACAATAATTAATATTGCAAATATTCATTGAAAAATTTATTGTCTAAATCGGGTCTACTAAAAATAAGTACTTGGCCGTTTAAAAAACATCTTATATAATTTATGGGTTCAGTTTTGCTCCAAATTATCAAAATTATATCTATGTTGGTTGTGTTTCTTGGTCTATCAATCTTTGTGTTGTTTAATGCTAAAGATATCATTGTAAAGCATCAACTGATCTAACCGATCTATTATGCGGCATTATCATTATCACCAATATAATGTCATGCTGCTTGCACGGATTTCCCGAACCTCCTCCTCCTCCTCTCTCTCTCTCTCTCTCTCTCTCGCCATCCGTCTCTATCATCCATCGCTTCCAGCAGGTCTTCTAGGCTACATCCTATATCGTTACAGAGCTGTTGTATATAATTTCTAGCCGAGCGTCCAACATCTGCTCGTTCGTGTGAAAGGGTCCAGCGGAAAACCTCCCTTAAAGATTTATGTGAAGTGATTAGGCGTAATGCTTTTTGATACTACTTATTCTTGTCAACACTTTTCATTCATTTGCTTATGGTCAAATGTTTCCAAGTATTTTTATATAATATCAATAATCCAATTTCGGCACATATTTACAGAGTTTCACGTCTTGCTATCTGACACAAATATTCCATATTCCTAATTCATTTACACGCAGTTAAATGGTTCCAATTTTGCTATGTATCATTAACAATTCAATTAGTCATTTGTTTACTGTTGAATGATCAAATCGTTCTATTTCGAACAATTCAGCTTGACATCATTCATTTGTTCACACACAGACTAAATATCTGTTGCATTCTGGTTAGTGAACGCTTGAAACATTAAATAAAGGACAAACCACGATATGAGAGGAAATAGAGATATATTCTCAGGAAAAAGTATATACAATCGAGAGACTATTAGTAGACAAGAACATTGGATTAGTGAATACAGAAAAAAGATATAGTCCAACGATAGTATTGGCTTCCGTTATTACGGTAGCAAGTAAGGTGATCTAGTGCGATCTCCAGTCTCCAACGCTCTAATACTAATCCTATAAGAAGCTGCTCTTAACATTCTAGTCTGCCCTGGTATTAGTAGCAACTGCTATATAAGGCAGATGGACTAGTTCATTGTGTGGAAAAAGATGGGTGATACCCAACAATATCAAACGACTCTATTTGACTTATAGATAGAAAACTATCTGGTGCTACCACTTCGGTCAGAATGGATCCTCGAGTAATGGCAACGAAGGGGTGTATTCGATATTTCCCAAAGCTCTAGCACTGGAGCTTGACCATTAGATGGGTTAGAGTTATATTCACGACACTAGTTGACTGGGGGGGTCTTACCCCTTTGCAGAGATGCACTCGTGTATTTTACACCCCCAGCCGACTGGGCTTTCTAGGAATTTGAGTTTTAAAAGTTAGAAGACCTATGTGTTCCGAAGAAGAAAATAACAGACCAGGAAACTTTTTCGCAGTTCCATCAAAAGGTACATTGGAACTGAAAGAATCCAGAAACTTAGAAAAAGATCCCAAATCTGAGCAAACGGCATTATGTCTATCCTGGTCAGGGCACTGGAAACAGTCTCTGAGAGTCTATCCAAAAATTCGAAGACCTGGATATTAATTGAGACAGCAAATGCATTGATATTCGCAATCTTAAGGAGACTTATAGAACAAAAAGAACATTTACTGTCTCTTAATTTCCAGTGAAGCTAACTAGTCACTGCTATTGTGCCACGTAAATAAGTAAGTAAAGTTGGGGACCGTAGTCGAGGGCGACCAGAAGGCTCCTTTTTCAATAACTACTACATCAAGGTGTAGGGGAGGGCACTACTCCTTTCTCTGGATTGCTCCACTTTACCCTTGATACATACCTTATAACGCTGAGTGTTAAGCAAGGACGTATCAAGTACCAAATAAAGTCTTTGGTATGACGTGACGTGGGATTGAACCCAGGACTCCCAGACCATTGGCGAATACTCTACCCACTCAATACGCACATATTTGCGAAATATATTTCTGCATATATATATATATATATATATATGTTGCAAAAATGCGTATATATATATATATATATATATATGTATATTATTGAAAAACGTATGTATATATAAGAATTACAATTAAGCGAAACTTACAAAAAAAAATAGACACCCCACAGTAAAAATTGTTTTCAGCTTGGGACCAGGAATTCTAAAATTCTACAATGCATCTAACACAGCTGCAATAGTCACGTGATCCTTAGTCACGTGATTTATAGTCACGTGATCCTTAGCAACGAGCAACACACATTCAAACCAGTACCAAAAATGTAAGCGTTCACACAAGACATCACCTGAACGCGGGGAACACACCCATTTAAAAAAAATTCTTGATCATAAAGTAAACCCTCAACTCCATGACACAGGGGTACTCAGGTATAATGGCAATGAATAAAGATGAAAAAAAATTTAATTTGTCATCAATCGCACTTTGGATATTTCGTTCGCCAACAACATCAACAACAATAAAAATCTAAACACCAAATCCTTGTCTGTTTTTTTCAATAAAATATGCCCTAGAACAGAAGCAACAGCTTAAATAATCTATCTATCAATCTATCTATGAGGAAAAGTAGATTAAAAAAAAAAACCCCAAAACAAACAAATAATCCAAAATTTGATTATTTTATTATGAAAGTCGACCTTGACGCTGCGGTTATAATAACATACTTCAGGACTTTAAACTCATGAAATGTGTGGTTTGATGAAACATCCATTGCTTTTTTAACAACATTTTTCATGAATTTAAAGTCCCAAAGAAGGTTATTATCATCATCATATCGCGCTGGTAGCACGGATATCCCTGACCCTCTCTCGCCACTCCTCCCTATCGTTCATCGCCCTAGGTAGGTCTTCAGGACAACATCCCGTATCCTCACATAGCTGCTGAATGTACGTTCGTGCTGGTCGTCCTGCATTTGCGCGGCCATGTGTGGGGATCCATAAGAGTACATCTCTTATGAGCTCATCTCTGCTTCTCCAGCAGTGTCCTGCATGTCTGGTTCGTCTAACTTGAATAGTTTTCGTGATAGGGGGCAGGTGGCCGTACAGTTGGTGTCTTGTGGGGTGTTGCTGCCAGGACTTGTTAGGATTGCACGCAGCATTCTTATGTAATTGCCGTCTAGCTTCTTCTCCAGCCGTTTTGTTAGCATCCATGTAGTGCAGCCATATAGCAGTATCGATGTGACCGCTGCCTGGAAGAAACTGCGTTTCATTTTATCGGTTAGGTCTGATTTCCATATGATCGATAGCTGTCCATGCTTTCGTTAACCTCGTTTCGATGTCCTTTTCGGTTGATTCGACGCTGCTTCCTAGGTAAGTGAATTTGTCTACTAGTTTAAGAGGGGTTCCTTCTAGAGTGGAGATGTCCCCCTATGGTTATAGCACATATATTCCGTTTTGTGTGCATTATCATAGAGGCCTATACTTGCTGCTGCTCGTTCCAAACTATGCAGAAGTGTTTCGGCTTGGTCAGGTGTATTTGCCAGTATCGCTATGTCATCGGCGTAGTCGGCGTCGGTAATTGTTTTTGCGGGGTACCTTCTGCTTCTTTTCTTCGTCAGTTCGAAGCCATTCTCTTTGATTTTGTCAATCGATGTTCTAAGTACGTAGTCTAGACAAATGATAAAGAGGTACGGGGCCAGCGTGTCCCCTTGTAGTACTCCTGCAACAATGTCAAAGTATTCTGTGTCTCCATCCGGTGATCGTACTTTTACTTTAGTGTTTCTATAGAGAATCGTTATTGCCGCTAAGGTTTCTTTAGGTATGCCGTACGCTAGTAGGATTTGTTCCATCTTTCCTCTGTGAATGGAATCGAAAACCTTGGTAAAGTCGACAAATATTAATGTCGCTTGTAGGTTCTTTGCCCGTACACCTTCAAGGATTCTACGGATGGTTAATATTTGTGAGGTCGTGGATCTATTTCTTCGGAAGCCATTTTGGTTTTTTCTAAGTATGTTGTCGATTTTGGGTTCTATTCGGTTTCGTAGTAGGGCATTGTAGATTTTGGCTGCTATGGAAGTAAGTGTTATGCCTCGGTAGTTTTTGGCTAATCCGAGGTCCCCCTTTTTAGGGAAGGGGAGTATGCATCCCTTCATCCATCTATCTATCGGATTTTGATTGTATACTGCGTTGCAGTGTCGGAGCAGTATGTCGTCGAATTGTCTGGTCTTCCATACTTCCGGGGGAATTTCGTCCAGCCCTGCAGCTTTCCTATTTTTAATTTTTCTGAGAACCGAGTCGAGTTCTTCTTGTGTGAACGGTCCTAGTTTAATGTCTAGTTGTTTGCTAATTATTCTGGTGATTGGTTCATGTGTTATTTTTGGTGGGTTTCCAAGTAAGTTTTCGAAGTGCTGTTTCCACAGTTTTATTCTTTCTTGTTGGTTCGCTGCTTTCAGTTTTGATTTGGCTGTGTTCTTTCTTCTGCTCACTTCGTTTATTGTTTGCCAGGCTATTCTAGATTGTCTATCTTCCAGTCTCTAATCTTATCTATCTGATTTTGAATGTATTCTGTCTGTTTCTTTATATATATACCTGCTAATTGATATTGTGCCGTTTTTAGTTTTAAGGCATTTGTGTTTGTTGGTTTTTTCGATAGTTTTGGAGGCTGTTTTCACTAGTGCACGTTTTTCTCTCACCGCTAAAGTTTCCCATGGGACTCTATATTTAGTTTTAAGTTTTGTTGGAATGTATTTCGCTGCTGCCTCGAAGTGTGCATATTCGTCGTTTGGTGTACTTTTTTCCGTCTTTTCTTGTAGTGTTTCGAATCTGTTTCTTAATTCTAATACGTATTTATCTCTTATATCTTTGTTGTTTAATAGGGCCCAGTCATAGTGTTTGGTGGTCGCTGTTCGTTTGGCGTTTTTTCGTAGGCTTAACCGTATTTTCGCCGTGACTATTCGGTGATCGGTGGACACACCCTCAAAAGAGGAGTATGCCTCGCAATTCAATGCACTATTTTTCCATTTCTTGTTTATAAGGACGTAGTCTATCTGAGCTTTAGTATTGTTTGCGTACGTGTTTGTCCATAGTTTGCCCTCCCTTTTTTTGGTAGTTTGTATTGAGGCATGCTAATCTATTTTCTATCATGAAATCTGTTAGATGTTGCCCATTCCTATTTGACGTGTTGTGGAGGCTGTATTTGTTGTTTCCGTTTTTCCCGATTTGGGCATTCATGTCTCCGCCAATGACTAACATGTTGTGTTTCGGGATGCTACGCACTAATGAGGATAACTAATCGTAGAAGGTGACTAGTTCATTTTCTTCACTAACATTGGTGAGGCTGTAGCACGAGATGATTGTTGCTCTGAGTTTGCCGTTAAAAGTAGCTGCCATCATTCTAGGTTGTATTTTCTCAACGCTATTAAGCGTTTTTAATGCTCTAGGTCCTATAAGTAATCCTACCCCTCCTACTGCGGCGTTGACAGAGTTTTTCCATGCGGATACAGTGACGAGCGACCAGCCATTGCCAGTTTCGTGATATTTGATATCTTCGGTGTGCGTGTATCTGTGTTCTTGTATGCATATTATGTCTATCTTATGTTCTTCGGCCGATGCGATTAACTCTGGTAGTTGTCCTATTCTATTTAAGGTTCTTACGTTAAATGTGGCTATTTGTAGTGTTTGCTTGCATTTTAGTAGTTTTGATTGTTTGAGCACTGTAGCTGATTTTTCGAACACTGAGGCCAGGGCTCCAACCTCAGCAGGACGCGCCCCTTTTTTACCCGCGCGAACAGCGATGCGGTTTGTGTATGTAGTTTGAGTGTGGGTCATGGTTATCTTTCGATGGCTGTTTTATTCTCTTCTATAAAAGCCACTCTTATAGAGGAGCAGCAGTAGTTCCCCGATCGAACTAACGATCCTGAGCGTAAAGTCGTCAAACTCACGTCCAGGACCCGTTTAGTTATTGAGTTTGGTCGTCCATGGGTTTATTCAAATACCTTTACATACATCATGCTGCTTCCCATGTGTACGCAAAAAAAAAAAGTGGGGTGGTAATTTTGATTTAAGTTTTCTTAAGTTTTAACTTGTTAAAGTCCAAGATTAAGGTACTTTCGTCAGACTTTCACTGGTACTGATTTTTGCTTTTTTTTGCGGTATTGGGACTTTTCCTAGGCTTTTTAGTTTTTATTTTTCTTTTTTCTATACTACAGTTGGGAACCTAGTAGGCTTCAGGAATTATAGAGCTTAAAAAAATTTTTTTTTTCGTGTTTTAGGCTTTTACTTTTTCTTCTAAACTATTGTTAGGCCTTTCTTTACGAATTTTTAAATTATATTATAGAAGAGATTCAAAAACATTCTGCCTTGTTCGCTGACATTTGGAAAGAGTCTTAACATCAATTTGGCTTTATAGTAGAGTAAGCGTGTCTTTACATTTAAAACGCATAGTTTAAGCATTATTTCACAAAGAAAATACAGCATAACATTTTGTAAAATTCAGCATTTTAAATTGATAGGACTTAAAGACATACTGACCAATATTGATATATTTCTTCCTGTTGGCTCCTGAGTTCAAATGCTTCTTCTTCGTTTTAACTTTTATTTACTACTGAATTTTATAACCGAAACGATTAACGTCGACTTTCATGATAAATTCATAAATAAGGATAATTTGTTTTTTTCTACTTTTCTTACTACTGTCGAATTTGATTTTTTTATTTACTTCCATATATATATATATATATATATATAAGTGTGTGTGTGTGTGTGTGTGTGGTTAGGCAGCAGTCGTTCATTTAAGCATATTTCATAATATAATAAAGAAAGTATTTTTCTGTATAATTTAAGATCCTTTCAAGTTTTCTTATTCGTGTCTTAGTTTCATGTTGGAATTGGTAGATGAATTTCCCAAAATTGTCCCGAGCGCTTTTGGACCCTACATAGGCCATCATCAGGGGTTGCTTGCTTGTGCAAGATGTGTTAGCGACAATGTTTTGAAATACTTTCAGAATTTTTTCCCCCGTATTTCCGTGGAAAGCGTTCCCTTTTTAAATAGCGTTCCATTTTTTAAATACTTCAGCTACCCTGTGTTATCCAACACTGTGTTCCCACATTTTTGTTATGGTATAAAACTATCAAGAATCTTCAAAAATCTTTAAAAAACAAAAACACCTTACACAAGCAAGCAACCCCTGATAATTGCCTATGAGGGGTCCGAAAGCGCTCGGGACAATTTTGGAAAGTTTATCTATCAATTCCAACCTGAAATTAAGACACTTATCCGAAAACTTGATAGTATCTTAACTAGGTTATACAGACAAAACTTGTCTTTATTATTTAATGAAACATGCATATATATATATATATATATATATATGGAAGTAAAAAATAGAAATAAATCCGACAGTATGGACAAAAAAAGAAAAAGAAAATAATCAAAAAGTAATGAATCTATTATAATGGAAAGTCAACGTTAAAACATTTCGATTTTAATAAACCTTCATCAAGATTTTAAGATGGTGAAAAATAAGAAGGGTCCGGAAATACTCGGGACAATTTTGGGAAATTCATCAACCAATTCAAATCTGAAAGTAAGACAGTTATCACTAAACTTGAAAGGATCTTAAATAAATGATACAGACAAAATTTGTCTTTATTATTTAATGAAACATGCTTAACACACACACACACACACACACACACACACACACACACACACACACACACACACACACACACACACACACATATATATATATATGACAGAATCTAATATACATATATATATATATATATATATATATATATAGACAACGATATTTCACACAGGATACGATGTTAAGGTGTTGACGTCGGGTATGATATTCTGGATGCAGTTTTCTGTGCCACAAAAATTGAACGTTTAAAAAAACTTAACAGGCACTCCAGAAATTATAGGAATTTTTTTTAAATACATGCGAACACAATACGGGGACGATATTTCTTTTTAGAATAGAGTGATCACAATAACAAAATCAGTTGATAAATATTGTTCTTTCTTAGACTAAAATCAAATTTTGAATTGGATCAATGCAGCCCTTTTTAAAAAATTTCATTGAAAACCCCCGATATACACGGAGTCTCAAAATATATCCTACCCATTAATACGATAATGATTTATGACTGAGACAAGCGAAATTGTTGTCATTCGGAACACGTCCAGTAAAAAAATGCATTCTTTGAGCTAGAGGCATCAAATACTCTTTTTTTTAAAATTGTTATTATATAAGCTTCCAGAGTATGCAATATCTTTTGAGCTTCTTGTCTCAGTAATAAATCATTACCATATTAACAGGTTGCATCTATTTCGTGACAGTTTTGATGATTTTGTCTCCAAACAAGTAGTGTCGCAAAATATATTTCCTCTCGCGCTCAAGGCATTGTTATATAGGATTAATAGTTGTTATGGAATACTATTTTCAAATCTGAAACAAAAAAGAACACATTAGTAGAGTTATTAGCACATGGTTCCTATGTGTATTGAGACACCCTATAAATCGATAAGACTTTCTTGTCATCATCAAGTGGCTCTATTAGCATGGATTTCACAGTCTCTTTCCTCATCCGTCCCTACCATCCATCGCTCCCAGGAGGTCCCCCAAAGTACACACGGTTTCCGCACAGAGCTGATGTAAATAAGTGTTTGCTGGTCGGCCAACACTGGCACATGTCTGTGTAGGGTCCCATACAAGGGTCCCTATGAGTTCGTCCGTAATTCTCCAGCAGTATCATGCATCTCTTATTCGTCTTACTTGGAAGTTTTATGAGGTGGGAAATAAGTGGCTGTACAGTTGCTGTTTCGTGGGTTGTTACAACCAGGATTTGTTCAAAATAGCTCGTAGCATTTTTGTGTAGTTCCCATCTTGCTTTTTCACTACACATTTTGTTAGTGTCCATGGGGTGCATCTTTACAGTAGTATTGACACAGCTACAGCTTGGAAGAAATCCCGTTTTATTTTATCGAATTTACCGGACATTTTTCTAAAATTAAACTTGAATGGTATCTATGTTGCCTTTTTGATGTGTTTGGTAACTTTCCTGAGCTATTTACTGCCAAAGATATCCTTATAGTAGAACAGGAGTAATACAAATTAAGCCATAGATGGAAGGATAAGAAAGTTAATACCGTTCCCAAGGGGATACAATGGCGAAACTAGAATTCGAACCCGTTTACTACGATATCGTAATCCAGAAGGTTAACCATTACATCACAAAGACTCCGTCGCTTTTTTTTTTTTGTATTTACGTTAAAACTTCCAGAGATAATTCTATCGAATTCTCTTGTAAATTATATTTTGAATAAGATCTGATACCCTTTTTTTTTATTCGGGTTCAAAACCCAAGAGATGATCATGTATTTGTGTGCCTGCACAACATAGATATATCTCTTTAGACTTGACTCTTCTCATCTTTTTGTAACTGTTCATTTAGAAAGGTGACATAGGAAACAATTCACGTCAAGAAAATCGCATCGTGTCAAAATCTTTTTTTCAGGCAAATACGTTATTTTAAGCATCCTACTTTTGATAAAATAAATATACATCTCATTGTAATTGACGAGATGCTCAAAATGGCCAGAGGAGTTAATTTACTTATATAGTCAAGCTGCACAATAATGATTAAATCTATTATTGGCTCAGTATTTTCGAAATTGTCACGCTGTTTCCAAATGGGTAAAGCTTATGGTGTTTGTATGCACGCCACATCAACTGAATGATTTTAGATATTTATGTCAATAAATATACATCAATTTGACTTCTGAAGATTATTTTAATGAAGTGAACGGGTTAAAACTAAAATATCTATGTGCATGTGAGAAAAAAGAAAGACACAATGGATTCGAAATTGCAATACAAAATCCATTGTCTATATATATATATATATATATATATATAAAACAAAAAATACAAGATAATAACTTTAAAATCATTAGACAACAGGGAAATAACGGCTTGAACTGGTAGAACAAATGAGTATTCATTGGAGATCAAATTCTTAATTGACTGTATTATCTACAAAGCAAAAAGGCACGAAATGATGTATATTGGATTAACAGAACGATCATAGATAATAATAAATATATAAACATTAAACTTCTTTCCGGAATACACAATATGGTTGTTTGGCAGCTGTTTTATGACTTAAAAATACTTGTTTATTTTTTAATGCCAAATCCAGTTTATATATATATATATATATATATATATATATGTGTGTGTGTGTGTGTGTGTGTGTGAATCTAAACAAACGAAAGCTTCTACATAATGCCTTATAATCCTCGAGCTGATGTGGCTCACTTGCTGGTTGAGCGGTATAATACAAAGTCTAACATAAAGTTGGCCGGCTTTCGATCCCAGCTTTTAAGCGTCCTACGTATCTTGCCACACAGAAGTGTTGTGATACAATTAAACACTCTGTCTGTGAATGACAATAAGTATATATATATATATATATATATAATTTGTAAGTGAACAGTTTATACGTAACTTTATTTCTATATGAGTCGTTAGAGTTTATTTGTTTGCACATAGTTAAAAGGTTACAAGTATTCTTCTCAATCCCTGATCATTCTATTTACTATTTATCATTTGTTCGCCCGTCGTAAAATGGTTGCAATTATTGTTATTTAACATTAATACATTTATCAATTTTTCCTATGTATTATAAGGAAATTTGTTCACAGCTGTATGGTTTTAAATAACAACGACTCATAATCCGTAGTAAATGATTGTAGCCTGCAGCTGTAGAATACTACCACTTCATCTCCATAAAGGGGTAAAAACGAATGTCCTACTTTGGTTTGGTTGGATTTTATGACATATCAACCATTGTAGGTTATTTAATGCCATATCCTCTTTATACATATTTATTAGATATATATGATTTGGTTTGGTTGGGTTTTATGGTATATCAACCATTGTAGGTTATTTAATACCAAATCCTCTTTATACATATATATTAAATATGTATGATTTAGTTTGGGTGGGTTTAATGGGATATCAACCGTTGTTAGTTATTTTATGCCAAATACTCTTTATACATATATCTCACATATATATGATCTCTAAACACAAGGGAACGAAATGAATTGTTCCAAGTACTGTAATATATCTCAAACAATTAAATTAAACATCTGTCATTTGTCCACACGCAGTTAAATGATCGAACAGTTCTATTTGAAACAATTCAATTTATCATAAGTCATTTGTTTACGCACAGATTAAATGTCAAATTGTTCTATTTGACTCATAGATAGGACCCTGGGCCAGAGTGGACCGGGGAGTGATGGCAAGAAGGGATACTCCGCATTTTCCAATGCTCCAGCATTACTGGTACCTCACCATCAATTTGTTTTGTATCATATCCATGAAACTCATTGTAGTGGGTCTTAACCCTCTGCGGAGATGCAGTCGGTGTAATACTACAGTCTAAGCCGACTGGGCTGGAAAGTCCTGGCTATGAAAATAAAGTTCATCTGATGGTGAATTTTACTTCTTGGAGCTTTAGGAGATGTTGATCCCCCCTTCATTATTATTAATCCCATGTCTACTCTAACCCAAAGTGTTAGTACCTTTCAGGGTCATATTTATAAGTTAAATAGAACTGTTTATAAATATGAAATAGAATTATTAGTATTAGAGAGTTATACTTTAAACCGTTTAACTGTGTGCAAACAAACAAACATTGCCTCGATTAAAATTGTTACTTAGAAACCACTTACTTAAAAATTATATCTAAACAGGATTTGGCAGTAATGGTTGATATGCCTTTTAACCACATAATCTCATCTCATCAAACATTTGTAAATGATTGGAAGTTTTATTTCATCCTGACATAAGACACAAAGATATACAACCAATCCAAGTCAGAGTTGACCTGGGAGTAATGACAATGTTGGGGTACTGTATGTTTCTTCATCAGATGTGATTTACTGTTATATCTTGTGCACTCCTTTTAGATGATAAGGTTACCCCTCTGAAGAATTGCAATCGGTGTTTTCTTCAGGTCAACCAACAGAGCCGGTACAAGACTATCAAAACATATATGATTATAAAGCAAAAGCATGCGAAAAAATTTGGTGGTCGATTCTAAAAAAATATTTATAAGGGTTAAGGACATTGTAGATTGTGCCCGGAAGAAAAATACGATATAATTAGCTTTCAAGACTTGAAAAATTTGCTGGGGTAAAGAACGGAGTTAGGTGGTGTTATTTCTCTTATTCAAGCGTCTCAGATGGAATTCAAATTTATACATATATATGAACGTCTAGTTTTTCATTATTGCATATATGTATATATACAATGATGAAAAACCAGACGTTTATTTAAAAAATTCAAAAAATAAAAAGTCTTAATTCTAATAAGAACTCTAAAATGAAAAAAAAAAAAATACAGCAAATATATTACTCTTTTAAGAAAAGTCAGTAAATAAAAAAATTAAATAGAATAAATAAAACATTTCGTACACTAATCTTGTCACGTACAATTGGAAATAAAACGCGATTAATTTTCTCATTTTTTCGTTTCATTTTTTTATTTGAAATTAATTTTTCAAGTGAGACAAAACATCACCTACTAGCATAGAGCAGAAGATAATAAAAAATAAAACGAAACATAGAAAGCTGGCAATTTATTCATATATAAATAGATACAACCTTTGAATATTTTGTTTTTTCATATTTGATATTTGCATATATATTAAGTGTTTACGTAGAGATATCTACAATACATCACTCAATAAGTCCCGGAACTGACATATAGATGGCACCACTAATGAAAAAAATCCATATGATTTTTAAAGAGTAGTAACCTTCAAATGGGACGTGTCTGAATTTGAGCCCAATCGGATTATTAGTATACAAATTGCAGAGGGAAAGGAGTAGCGCCCTTCCCTATACATCAATGTAGTAGATATTGAAAAGGGGGTCTTCTGGTCACCTTCGACTAGGGTCGCCAACAACAACTAATGCAAATTTTTAAAAGGATGGAAAAATCTGAATTTCGGGTGTTGATAAAGCATTGCTTTCTGATGGTAAAACATACTGTTCAAACAAAGCAATGGATTGATAAGTGTTATTAGGACTCTGATCCGTTGGAAACAACACTTAAGAGGTGGTAATTGACTTTAAACGCGGTCGTACAGACATAAATGATGCTGAACGCTCAGGTGGCTCAAATTTGGCAGTTGTCTCGGAAAACACCAAAAACCTCATACCACAAACAAAATACAGACAGCAAATTCAACATAACTGTAAACTACCATACATATGTGGTCTTCCAAAAATTAATAAGGATGGTATTCCATTGAGACTTATTGTCAACAACCGAGGTTCAGCTTGTCACCCATTGAGACGTTTCCTTGTGGAGATCATCAAACCACTAACTGATAAGTCCTTATCATATGTTATCATATGTTAAGAACTCAGCCCACTTTGTAGAGAGAATTAGTGATGCCTCCATTCATTCTAACCAGATGGTGAGTTTGAATGTAGTGAGTCTGTTTACAAAGATACCCACTGGTGAGACACTTGCTGTAGTACGGGATAAACTGGCTTCAGACCCCTTGCTGGAAGAACGCACTTGTATCCCGATAGATAATCTAATGGTAATATTGACTTTCTGTGTGGAGACCACCTACTTCGGGATGGGATCTAATATATACCGACAAGAAAAAAGACTGGCTATGGGTTCACCATTGTCCCCAGTGTTGGCTAACATATACGTAGAATACTTTGAAGAAATGGCATTAGGATCTACATCACTAAAGCCATCAATGTGGCTTAGATACGTAGATGACACATTCATTCTTTGGTCTCATCAGGAAGATGTTCAGATATTACTCGATCACGGAAACTCAATCCGACCATATATACAGTTCACTATGGAGAAAGAGCAAGATAACAAATTACCCTTCCTCGATGTATTAGTTACACGCACAGAGCAAGGATTCAGGTCATCTGTGTACCGTAAGTCCACTTTCACCAGACAATACCTCAATTTCAACTCCCACCATCCATATACGGTAAAGAAAGGAATAGTCCGTTGCTTACAACATCGAGCAAAAACAATTAGTAAGCGATACTGATGCATATCAAGAAGAAATTATTAGTCTGAGACAAAACCTCCATCGGAACAACTACCCAGAGAGCATAACATCGCCTCCAAGAAACCTAGATAGGAGGATAGAGGACAATACCCAAAAACTCACCATGGTATGTCTGCCCTATGTCAAAAGACTAGCCGAAAGGATCCAAAAGATATTTAGTCTATATGACATCAGGACAGTATTCTCAAGTGGTTCAACTCTCCGGAGATATCTCTTTCAGGTCAAGCCACCAACGGAATTTAACATGATTTAAGAACTGTGTTTATTCCTTACCTTGCAGTGGTGGTAAAATATACAAAGGTGAGACAGGTCGCCCACTAAAAGTAAGGCTAAAAGAACATCGGAAAGCAGTAGTGCGAGGTGAGATTGAAAAGTCGTGTATGGCAGACCTTATATGGAAGGAAAAGGGAAACCATCTGCCCTTATGGGATGAAGTTGAAATAATTGATTGCTACTGTCCGAATGCAAAAAAAAAAAAAAAATGAGTTTTTTCGTAAATATGTGACTATGGATGAAACATAAATCCACCATTTCACTCCGGAGTCAAATCGCCAACCAGCTGAGTGGACGTCAGCAGGTGGACGCAGTCCAAAGCAACCAAAGACGCAAACATCTGCAGGCAAGGTTTTGGCCTCCGTATTTTAGGATTCAACAAAGAAAGCATCGAATTGTTAGAGAGGCGTTGGAATCTGTGTATCACTCGAATGAGTCTATATTGATGAATGAAGTCGAATTTTACCTGAAAGTTGTTGTTTTATAGTTAGCCCCGGGACTTACTGAGTGATGTGTTAATTACAATTTGTGCGTATGACTATTTAAAAGCAAAAATCTGTGAAAAGGGCTAATCTGAAAAATACGTTGGAAATGTAGCATTGGGGTTAAGAAATATTCTTTTCTTGAACTTATCTATCTATCTTTCTACACACACACACACAAACATAGATACACAAACAAACATATATATATATATATATATATATATATATATATATCATGATCATAATGATCTTCGTGTCACGCCATCGGATATCCATTACCTTCACTCCCCACTCTCCTTATCGTCCATTGCTTCCAGCAGGTCTTCTGGGGTACATCTCGTATCTACACGGAGCTGCTGTATGCAGTTTCTAGCTGGTCGTCCTGACTTTGCTCGGCCATGTGAAGGGGTCCACATTAGTACATCACTTATGAGCTCGTCCCTACTTCTCCAGCAGTGTCCCGCATGTCTGGTTCATCTAATTTTGACATTTTTTGTGATGGGTGGTTGTTGGCCGTACAGCTGCTGCTTTGTGGGGTGCTGCCTCCAGGACTTGTTCAATATTGTTCACAGTATTCTTAGTACAAGAAAAGAAATAAGCGCATATTATCATATGTATATCATCGTATATATATATATATATATATATATATATATATATAAACCCGTCAATCAACCTCTTTCCATCATTGAGCCTCCATATATATATATATATATATAATTTTACTCTAGTAAGTGCAAATAGAAGATAAATTTTAATTATAAACTGTGCATAGTGTTTTTAAAAGCCTAGTCCTAACGGCAGACAAAAGGCTAATCATTTGTCTATCTATCCCCACACATATACGCGAGTATAATATCATATATATATATATATATATATATATATATATATATATATATATATATCCTCACACATATACGCGAGTATAATATCATATATATATATATATATATATATATATATATATATATATATGTATGTATGTATATTCTAACAAGTGAGAATTGAACAGATATTTATTATTACAATTTCTGTGTGGTGCTTTTTAAAAGCCCAATCCTAACGGCAGACAAAAAAGAACTAATTTGAAAGATACGTTGGAAATGAGGCATTAGGGGTTAAGAACTCTTTCTTGCTCATTCTTTGAACTATTCTGCATATATATATATATATATATATATATATATATATATATTTGTGTGTGTGTGTGAATATATATATATATATATATATATATATATATATATATAATATATGTGGGGGGCATAAGTAAAGTTATAAGCTTATATTCTTTTCTAAATATTTCTCTCTCAATAAATCAATCATTATCTTCTACCCTATCTCTCTCTCATACATAGGCACACACACTTTCTTTCTCAGTATATGAATATATAAAATGTCGATGGAAATATTTGTAAATAAAGTTTTTAATATTGTTAATTTTGGTTGGTTGGTTGTTTTTTTTTTTTGGCATATTATCCATTGTAGGTTATTTAATGCCAAATCCATTTTTATACAAATAATCAATTCTCTTATAAACAATTCAGTATAGTCAAAGAGTTTTGGTTCAACTAATTCGGTTTAGTATAAGTATAGATTTTGTTTACATACAGTTAGATGTCAAAACAGTTCTATAATTAATGATTAAGTTTAGTGTTAGTTTAGATTCAAAGTCAAAAACAGTTTCATTTCAAACAATTCAGTTTAGCATAAGTACGCAGTTTAATAGTCAAAAACATTTCTATTTCAAGCTATTCAGTTAAGTCAGTTCTAATTCAAACAATTCAGTTCAGCAAAGGTACACAGTTTAGTTATATTTAAGCGATAGATAGGACCTTATCAGGTGCTACTACTCAGAGCAAGGGTGGATTTGGGTGCGATAGCAACGAAGGAGTGCTCCCCAAAGCTCCAGCATCACTGGAACCTCACCATCAGACTGTTTAATGTCATTTAATGGGACACTCATAGCGAGGGTTACCCCTCTGCTGAGGAGCAATCTATGCATTCTAAGATTTATATATATATATATATATATATATATATATAAATGCATATATATATAAACGCATATATATATATATCATCATCATCATCATATCGTGCTGGCAGCACGGATATCCCTGACCCTCTCTCGCCACTCCTCCCTATCGTTCATCGCCCTAGGTAGGTCTTCAGGACAACAACCTGTATCCTCACATAGCTGCTGAATGTACGTTCGTGCTGGTCGTCCTGCTTTTGCGCGGCCGTGTGTGGGGATCCATAAGAGTACATCTCTTATGAGTTCATCTCTGCTTCTCCAGCAATGTCCTGCATGTCTGGTTCGCCTAACTTGAATAGATTTCGTGATAGGGGGCAGGTGGCCGTACAGTTGGTGTCTTGTGGGGTGTTGCTGCCAGGACTTGTTGAGGATTGCACGCAGCATTCTTGTGTAATTGCCATCTAGTTTCTTCTCCAGCCGTTTTGTTAGCGTCCATGTAGTGCATCCATATAGCAGTATCGATGTGACCGCTGCCTGGAAGAAACTGCGTTTCATTTTATCGGTTAGGTCTGATTTCCATATAGTCGATAGCCTATTGATAGCTGTCCATGCTTTCGTTAACCTCGTTTCGATGTCCTTTTCGGTTGATTCGACGCTGCTTCCTAGGTACGTGAATTTGTCTACTAGTTTAAGAGGGGTTCCTTCTAGAGTGGAGATGTCCCCTGTTTGGTTATAGCACATATATTCCGTTTTGTGTGCATTAACATGGAGGCCTATGCTTGCTGCTGCTCGTTCCAGGCTATGCAGAAGTGTTTCGGCTTGGTCAGGTGTATTTGCCAGTATCGCTATGTCATCGGCGTAGTCGGCGTCGGTAATTGTTGTTGCGGGATATCTTCTGCTTCTTTTCTTCGTCAGTTCGAAGCCATTCTCTTTGATTTTGTCAATCGATGTTCTAAGTACGTAGTCTAGACAAATGATAAAGAGATACGGAGCCAGCGTGTCCCCTTGTAGTACTCCTGCTACAATGTCGAAGTATTCTGTGTCTCCATCTGGTGAT
>OY757930.1:39623213-39677915 GCA_963585895.1 Sepioteuthis lessoniana
ACACAAAAAAAACGTGGAATAAGGAAACTACTTAATCTCACAATATCAGATAACTTAGAGTCAAAATAGCAATTTCCGTAAAAAAAGAAAAACACCAAAAAAAAAAAAACACCAAAGAAATGTGGAATAATGAAACTCCAAACTTCAGAGAACTCAAATTTTAAATAACTTAAAGAAAGTAAAACTGGAGACTTCAATTTAAAAAATACAAGGATTAATAAAACTACTTAACTTAGAACTTCAGATAACCTAGGGTTAAAATGACGACTGCAATAAAAAAAAACCCGTGGAATAATGAAATTATTTAATCACAGAACTTCAGATAACGTAAGGAAAGCAAAAATATCGACTTCAATGATGAAAAATGCGAGAATAATGAAATTACTTACACTCGGAACTTCAGATAACTCCAAGTAAGTGAAAATGGAGGCTCAAATAAAAGAAAAAAATTACGAAGAATAACGAAACTACTTAATCTCAGAAAATAAACATTGCAATAACAGTAAAAACGTATGGACAAATGAACCTGTTTACTCGCAGAACATCATTTTTTCATGACCATTTATAATAGTTACTCAAGCAAATGGTTGGTAAGACGGTGATACCAGTATCATGGTAAAACGGAAGTAATTAAACTCAGAATATTAGATATCTACGACTAGTTAGCAAAAAAACAAAACAAAAAAAAAAAAAAACAACAAAAAAAAAAAAAAGAAAAAACAAAAGCTAAGATGGATATTCAATCGCTAAAGTGTTTTCCTCAGCATCCTTTTGTTTTTCTTGGAAAGCGATGCTGTAAATAATACACAGAATCACGACTCACAAACGCAGAGAAGCGAGAATACATATGGATTGTAAGTAAGTTGGGTAGCAGACGTAAACATTTACAAAGCCAATCAATGCGATCAGTT
The DNA here is from genome assembly GCA_963585895.1 of Sepioteuthis lessoniana. Lineage (NCBI taxonomy): Eukaryota > Metazoa > Mollusca > Cephalopoda > Myopsida > Loliginidae > Sepioteuthis > Sepioteuthis lessoniana. The sequence goes on from OY757930.1 coordinate 39,624,125, forward strand.
CGGAAAGTGCATCACGTGGCGTGATGAATGTTAAATGATGAGACACCTTATATTTAAGACGCTCGGCGAAATATCACGAGGAGTGAAATGCTGAGTCAAGCGAAGAAAGTTGAAATCTTATTGATAATTAAGCAAATTCAAAGCATGAAGCAATCAGAGTGGAGAGAAGTCTGATCTGATTTGGTATCTATCTATCTATCTATCTATCTATCTATGTTATCTTTTTGTGTATCTATTAATATCAGTCTGTCCATATGTATGTATGTATGTATGTATGTAGCTAGCTAGCTAGCTTGTTTGCTCGCTAACTACTTCAGTCTGTTTATTTCTTTCTTGCTGCGTTCGTTTCTCTCTATCTACCTCAGTATGTTATCTATTTGTGTATCAATTATTGTCAGTTTTTCCATATCTATCTATCTATCTATCTATGTTATCTTTTTGTGTATCTATTAATGCCAGTCTGTCCATATGTATGTATGTATGTATGTAGCTAGCTAGCTAGCTAGCTACTTCAGTCTGTTAATTTTTTTCTTGCTGCCTTCGTTTCTCTCTATCTGTCTGTTATCTATTTGTGTATCCATTATTGTCAGTTTTTTCCATATCTATCTATCTATCTATCTATCTATCTATCTATCTATCTAAGTATATTATCTATTGGTCTATATATCAATGTCAATATGTATGTATGTATGTATGTATGTATGTATCTATCTATCTATCTGAGTATATTATCTATTTGTCTATATATCAATGTCAGTATCTATCTATCTATCTATCTATCTATCTATCTATCTCACCATTTTGCTATCAATCTATCCGTTAGTCTGTCATTTTGCAAGTAAAACTGCGTAACAGGAGTTGCGCGAACTTTAACAACTTATGCGTAACGAGTTAGTAACAAGATGTAGTTTAATATTGTCTTCAGGCGACTGTGACAAACGGTTAATGCTGAAGTGAATTATAGAAGTAAACACGCAAGCAGAAAAACAAAAACCAGGAGATTGAGTTGAAAGGAATGTTGTCTTTCTCTGTAAGCAATTATTGACAAAATCTGTTTTTGCATGTATTGATTCTTGCATTTGTTCAGCGTATGTAAATCATGTTAATATTCTTCCTTAATTGCTGACTGTGGTGTCAGTCCTGGATTCCTAAGAGGGTAAAACTTGTTTATCATCATGAAATTCGAGACTGGAATTATTGTTTCTGCTTGTGGAAGCTAACGTCTGCCTTCCTTGACTACTAGACTGCTACTGACCAACACGGGGATTCTGGTAATCAGAGCAACTTGCATTTGTCGATAGTATAAGGAAATGTTATTTTTTGAAATAATAACTCACCTGAGTCATTTTCCATTATTGTGGTGTAATGGTTAAAGGCGATGGACTGCGGAATCGTAGATAGTGACTTCAAACTAGTCACGCTATTATGTTCCGTTTCGTACAAATACTCTTGAGAAACGTAGAAAGCCCCTGCCTCCCTGCTATTGGTTAAATAATACCACTACTATTCAAGAAAGATGGCTTTGGTATTAAATGACTTAGAAAGGTTGATATGCCATTAAACAAAGAAACTAAACGAAACGAATCTATAATTAAATTTTGTGAAACGTTTATGTTAGTTTATGTTATTTTGGTTTATGGAATATCAACTGTTCCCTGTTACTTAGCGCCAATTCATGTTTAAACACACGTACACACACGCACACGCTGTGGAGATGGCTGTGGTGTAACGATAATCGTTGTACGAAATAGACACAGCGACACGAGTTCAAATCCCAGACGAGGTAGCTGACTTTTCACATAGCACTAATACCTTTAGGAAAGGTATGAATCCAATTATTGTCCATCCAGCTATGGGTAAATAGTAGAGCAGACGGAGTTCTTTAGGATTGGTTTGGGAACCAGTCTAAGAGAAGGAAAACTCCGCTTAAAAAAGATCTTGCGTCACATCCTGCCTATGCAGACGAGTTGGTTAATCGACACAGGCAAACACTCGGGTGGGGAGATGCTCGTGGTGTAAGGATTAAAAAGCTGATCTGTGGAATCGTAGTAAGAGAGTTCGAACTCTAGTCGCGTTATTCGGACAAATACTGTTGATTTTGAAGAATAGCAACAAAAGTTGATGTGCCATTAAACAAAGAAACCAAACTACGCACCCACATATATATATATATACATTTTTTAAAAAGTGAACATTCGTGAGTAACTTTAATTTTAAACAAATTAATGCCCATTAATTTGGAAAGTTTAATGGTTTCAAGTATTGATATTTATTGTTTGTACACAGTTAGATGATTTATCAGTGGAAACAGTTCTATTTTACCCATAGATGGAACCCTAACAGTTACGTCCAGTGGGGAACTTTAAATAATGTCAATGAAGGGGTATTCCCCACCCACTAAGCTCTAGGACTTGAGGTTCACCATCAGGATCGTTTAATATCATATCAAGGTTATTTACTGATTGTGGGAGTGTCTTACTCTTTTGCTGAGATACAGTCGGCGTCTGGGGTGTTTTTTTTATGTTAAACACTTAGTTGAGCTACTGTTACAGTTTATTTAACGGCTTATCAAACCTTATGGCTTATTAAACGGCAACATTTGCTTGATTTATAATTTCTAATGCAAATAATAGTTTCACGCTCATCATCATCATCAATCGTTCCTGGCATGTCCCCTAGACAACATGCAGTGTCCGCTGAGAGCAGATGCAAGTAATTGCTGGTCGGCCATCAATGGTGTGTCTATGTGCTGGAGAACGTCACTTATGAGTTCGTCCTTGCTTCTCTAGCAGCACCCCACATGTATTGTTAGTCCTACTTGGATGGATTATGAGATAGGAAGTAAGAGGTCGTACAGATGCTGCTTTGTGGGGTGTTGTTTACAGGATTGATCCAGTTACTAAATCTATTTGATAATAGTCATTTGTTTAAAAACATTTATATAGTTTAAAGTATTTCAATTAAATACATGGCCCAGTCGGCTGGGGCCGCAAAATCACCGACTGCATCTCTGCAGAGGGGTAAGACTCCCTCAGTGAGTGTCCTGTATATGACACGAAACTATCCGATGGTAAGTCTCCAGTTATGCTGGTGGTTTGGGGAAAGCAGAGTAGCCCTTTATTCCCATTGCTCTTAAGACCACTGTCCCGGAGTAGTAGCACTTGATAGGTTCCTATCTATGAGTTAAATAGTACAAAACTGTGCACTAATGCTAAACTAAATTGTTTGAAATAGTATAGTTTTGGCATTTCATCATCATCATGATGTCGTGCCGCCAGCACGGATATCTCTGACCCTCTCTCGCTACTCCTCCCTATCGTTCATTGCTTCTGGCGTGTCCTCGGGGCTACATCCCGTATCCACACAGATCTGCTGTATGTAGGTTCGAGCTGGTCGCCCTGCTTTTTCTCGGCTATTTGAGGGGGTCCATAGGAGAACATCACTTATCAGCTCATCCCTGCTTCTCCGGCAGAGTCTTGCATGTCTGCTTCGTCTAACTTTGATAGTTTTCGTGATGGGAGGTGGGTGGCCGTACAGCTGGTGCTTTGTGGGATGCTGCCTCCAGGACTTGTTCAAAATTTCCCGCAGCATTCTTGTGTAACTGCCGTCAATCTTTTTCTCCATCCGCTAAGTTAGCGTCCATGTAGTGCATCCATATAGCAGTATCGAACGGTCACTGCTTGGAAGAAACTGCGTTTCATTTTATCGGTCAGGTCTGACTTCCATATGACCGATAGCCTATCGAAAGCTGTCCATGTCTTTCTTAGTCGCGTGTCGATGTCTTTTTCCGTTGATGAGACGCAGCTTCCTAGGCAGGTAAACATGTCAACTAGTTTCAGAGAGCTACCGCCTAGTGTGGAAATATCACCTGTTTGATTAAAGCACATGTATTCCGTTTTGTGTGCATTGACTTGGAGGCCAAATATGCGTAAAAATATACTTATGCTAAATTGAATTGTTTGAAATAGAACTCTTTTTGACATTGAACCTGTGTATCTATGCTAAACTGAATTGTTTGAAATAAAACTTTTTTTGTATGCTAACATTTGTTCATACGTAGAAAAATTGATTTAGCAATAATAACCTACAATGGTTTATATGCCAAACCAAACCAAACCAAACCAAACAAAAACCAAACAAAAACTAAACCTAAACCAAACGAATACAAAGAATGGTTTCATGTAACTATTCTAATTTGTGTAAACCCAGTTTTATGCTTTCAAGCATTCCTATCCAATACAATGATTTTCTTATTTCTGGCGTTCTTTGGCCAAATTATATCGTTATATTCACTTTGTAAACAAACACGTCTTTGTAAAGAATCAATATCAAAAATGCGAAGACCTGTTTCTCGGGAAAGTAGCATTCCTCAGTTTAAGAGATTGCCTCTGTGCAATTTTTTCTGCTACGTTACTTTCATTAATGTCGTGTGATTATTAAACGAGCGGTATCAACCAGTAGACATATCTGTCGATCCGTCTCTATGATAACCTTTTTCAATGAGGAGACATGCTTATAATAAAAACAGCGAAAATAGAGAAAAAGATAGAATGAATACGTTGATAGAAAGACACCGTCTCTGAAATTCAGAAAGATGCCTGGAAGCTACAGCGTCCGGAAGATTGTGATTAAACATTATTAGGAAAATGGTCTGGTTGAATTAACATATAATAGTAACCATAAATTGTTTCACAAATTCAAGCAGAAAGAAGCAACCGAAATGTGATAAATAGTCCGAATTAATTCATTGTAGTAAGAAGACGTTGTATCAGAAATTCCGAGAGAAAGAAACCGTCGGGTACGGTGGCCAAAATGTGATAAAGAAAAGAGTTTTATATGAAAACTTTGAACAGAAATAATATGGGAGGATATCGGGTGAAACGTTATAAAGATAACAATGATGTGATCATCTGGATGAAGCAATATGTAATATCAAGAAAATCTCCGAAGAAAGATGCTGAATACAGTGGCCGAAACATTTTGATAATGATGATAAAGATGCGGAAACTGTTCCAAATGAAACGGTGTATAATGAAATGAACGCCGAAGCTTATGGTATCTGAAATGTTAGAATGAAAACAAATATCAGAAACCTGATCTGAATAAATCAGTGAATAAGATTAACGGCAATTTGGATGAGGGCCAGAGAGTACAGTGACCAAAACCTTGTGATGAAGAGAATAAAGGTGGAGTAACTATTTTGAATGAATCAATATTGAATACTTACAATATCTTGAAGAAAGACCGAAGAGTAAAGTGGCTGAACCCTTGTGGTGAATAAATTAATGGGACGTAACTATTTCGAATGAATCAATAGAGAATACTCATTATATCTTGAACAAAAAAACCGAAGAGTACAGTGGAGGATCCCTTGTGATGAAGAAATTAATGGGACATAACTATTTCGAATGTATCAATAGAGAATACTTATTATATCTTGAAGAAAGACCGAAGAGTACAGTGGCTGAAACCTTGTGATAAAGAGAATAAAGATGAAGTAACTATTGAGAATGAATCAATATAGAATATTTACAATATCTTGAAGAAAGACCGAAGAGTACAGTGGCTGAAACCTTGTGATGAAGAGGATAAATGTGACACAACTATTTCGAATGAATCAATGTAGAATATTTGCAATATCTTGAAGACCCAAGAGTACAGTGGCTGAAACCTTGTGATGAAAAAAACAAGCAAACATAAAAAAGGATCGAATTGAATAAATCTGTAACGAAAAGAAAATCGTGTCTCATGGATTTGGATACAAAGAGAGGCTAACTGGTATGAGCGTTTCTATGTACTGCAGTAAGATAATCTGAAAGGATGGCTTAAGAGTCCTGTAGCAGGGACAGTTAGATAAAGCGAATAAAAGTGAAAAATTATTTTGAATCAATCAATGAATAATATTTACACTATCTGAGGGGAAGACCGAAGAGCCCAGCGGCCAAAACCATTGTGGTGAAGAGTATAAAGTTGAACTATTCCGAATGAATCAATATGGAATATTTACAATATCTTGAAGAAAAGTCAAAGATGCCAGTGACCAAAATCATTGTGATAAAGAGAATAAAGTTGAAGAAATTATTTCGAATTGATCAATATAGGATATTTACAAGATCTCAGAGGAAGACCGAAGACTCCAGTGGTCATTATATTGTTATAAAGACGAAGCAATGTTTTGAATGAATCAATGTATAAAGGTAACAACATTTAGGAATTGTTTAGATATAAAAGTTTTCTTTGTCTAAATTCATTGTTGGCATTAACTCCATTTGTTGCAGTGAGGAAAGATTAATGAATTCCTGCTGTGTTTTTTACGTGTTGCTTACTGTTTTGTATATTCAACTCAGCTTTTCGTGATTCTGTTTTGTTTTGTTGTTTTCTCGGAACAATACTCACATCCCATTTATCTTGTACGTCAATAATTAATGATTTTAAAGTTATCTACGTTTATTTTTTATGCATTTTTTCCAATTTTTTTCTTCTTAGAATATAGCAAGATGAATGAGATGCTCTCCTCTGTTTCTAAAACTTGCGTTGTTCTGAAACTGTCGCACGAAAAAGTTGTCGAATTCACCTGATATCTATCAGAAATAGACGATGAGGGTTTCTTAAAAAAAAAGCAAAACAAAACAAAATAAAACAAAACAAGATTTTTTAAAAAGTCCCAGCTTTGATTGAGATAAAAAAAAAAGGTCACATAGATCAAGACCTAACTTCTCGACATCATGATTCAAAAGCAAGACATATCTGTAGATAGTTGGAAGAGGAACAGACAAAATAACCAGCTCATGTTTCAACGCCAGAGCTGCCTCGAAGGCCGCTTCAAGGAGTTTGTATGTCAGGTGGCTGTTGACCCAACCAAAAAACTCACACGTCATTGAAGCCAAGAATACACACACCGTAAGACTTACCCACTCCCAGCAAGAAAATGGTGTCCAAAAAATAAACTGCATCCGATAGTGAGATTCCAATTTGGGGAGATTTGGTTTGATTTATTTTATGGGCTATTCAACACCGAAAGTTGACACAGATGTAAATGTTTTATTATAATCAAAACTATATTTTCAATGATCAATTGCTATCATTTTAAATCGCCCTATTTTATTAGTCTGTAATAATGGTTTTATTCATTAGTTTATTGGTTTAATTGTTCAACGTCATATCAACTACTTATGGGTTATTTAACGCCGAAATTTAATTCATTTGTAAATGTTTAATGGTAATTCTAACTTTTTATATTTGGTTTGGTTTATTTATTTCATGGCATATCAGCAACTTATAAAAGCGAAATCTAATTCATTATTATATGCTTGATTGTAATTCTAACTGTTTTTGTTTGGTGTGGGTAAATTATTTAATCAATCTTATATATTTTATATTTTTTAAATTGAGGAATTATATTATAAATTTGAATTACCATGACCAGAAAATCAGGCAAGGACTGTGGGCAATATACAGAACCGAAGACATAGCCCTGGATGTGACTGTGTCCTCTATAAGTGTACAAATGTAACTACCAGAAAAAGCAAGACACTTGGCCATGCATTTATCATGACTAGTTCATATGGCATCACTTGTGTGTGATATTCATGGCATAAGTGATTCCTATAAACTATGAATAATATTTAGACAGATCTAGTTGACCCATAGATGGGACTCTAACAGGTGTAGAATACTTATGGATTTTAATTAATCATTTTAAAAACTTTGAATCCGTGGTTGCAGGTTTTCGATTTCTAAAGATCAGAATTTGCACAGACCTTATTTTGTATTCGCATATCAGCTCTGGACAAAATAAGAATTTGACAGGTTTGTTTTGAAATCAGCTGTAAGCAAAATATTAAAAATAACCATTTGGGTAGATATCAATTGTTATTAGCTATGACATGTCACTAAAAAGTTTTAGTGATTACGTGTCATTAAAAGATTAGTAGAGAGAATAATTAGTAGAAAATATATGAGTTTTAAGACGCTGAAAGTGTTGACAGTTGAAGATGGAGAATCCAGTCGTAATAGTCAAGAGTTGGGGTTGGTCGCAGCTAGAGACAGAGCTGGGTGAGACGGCGGGGAGTAGTGAACAAGTGTCTGAGTCTGGGGTTGTCCGTTCTGACTTGCTTAATAAGTATATCTCTGTCTTTCCTTTCGCCTCCCACTCTTTGTTCAAATTATCGATGTAATGGACTCAAGTGATTCCTTTAATCTATCACTCTCGTTTCGCTGCTACTATGAAAAAGAGTTAGTAGTAATAAACTTTTGTTTCATTAAAAAAAGCAGAGCCGTTTTGTATTTGTGTTCTGTTACAACTTTCGACATCACTGGTAACGCCAGACAGGTACTATCATTCTGAGTCAGAGTAGATCAAAGAGAAAGTGGAATGGAGGAGTACTTTAATGTTCTAAAATCTTGAGCTTCACCACCCGATGCAAATTTAGTATCATACTCAGCACACTAACCATTTCTTTTCACGTAGTTAAATGATATCTAGTATTCCTTTAACATAACCAATAATTTTCTAGAGGGTAGAGTGTTCACCCAGGAAACCGGGGTTCAATCCCATGTCGAGTCATACCAAAGACACAAAAAATGGTACTTGATGCTTCCTTGCTTAACACTCAGCGTTATAACGTAGGTATGAAAAGTAAAGTGGAGCAATCCAAGGAAAGGAGCAGCGCCCTCCCCGACACCTCGGTGTAGTAGCTAATGAAAAGGGAGCCTTCGGGTCACCCTCGACTACAGTCGCTAACTTTACTTACTCTTAGCTAATTTCAATTGTTCCGATATAATTTTATTATAATAGATATATATGTCTGCTTATAACTGAGACTACGTCGACACCAACGCCACGATTCCCTGAGTCATCCAAGTCACATTATTCCTGACTTTTATTTTCCTTTAAATCTCAAATTATTTATAAAACTGTTTTATCTCTTTACACAGTTGGTATTCTTAACGTATTAATAATATGGATTTTCATTTGTATATATAAAGAAATAGCGGTTTGCCGTGACAACGGAGAAGCTAATTTAGTAATTTGCATATCGATCTATAAAAAACAATTTAAATGAATATTTGCTTGGTATCATTGATTTATTATCGTTTAGATTTAATCTAATTAATATAAGCAAAACTCAAATTTTAAATTCATTTGCAAATAAATGTGATTTTTTTTACCCTTACTTAGTTAAATTAGGTTGGTTGGTTGGTTGTTAGATAGGACCCTATCGGGTGCTACCACTCCGGGCCAGAGTGGACAAAGGAGCCATGGCAATTAAGAGGTACTCCGCATTACCCAAAGCTCCAGCATCACTGGAAACTGACCATCAGATTACTTAGTGTCATATCGAGGATATAGGTTGGTGGGGGTGGGGGTCTGACCCCCTCTTCAGAGTTGCAGTCGGCGTATTCTACAGCCCCAGCCGACTGAGCAATACACAGAGTTTTAGGAGGTGCCCGTGGTGTTTAGGTGGTGCCTGTAGTGTAATGGTCATCGTCGTAGGAAATGGACACGGCGACACAAGTTCAAATCCTGGACGAGACATTGCATTTCACATAGCACTAATACTCTCGGGAAAGGTATGAATCCAATTATTCTCCTTCCAGCTGTGGGTAAATAGTTGGGCAGACTAGGTTCTTCAGCCTTGGTGAGGCTACTAGTCTAGGAGAAGGAAAACTCTGAATTGAAACCTGTTAAACTCCGATTAAAAATTGACCTTGTGTCATATCCTGCCCGAGCGGAGGGGTTGGTAAATATGAATACACAGAGTTAATTCCGAAACAGTTTTATCTCAAATAATACAGTTTAGCATAAGTGCACAGTTGAGATGTCAAAACAGTTCTATTTCGAGCTAGTCATTTTAGTATAGGTTCGCAGTTCCAATGTCAAAACAGTTCTATTTTAAACAATTCAGTTTAGCATAAATTCGCAGTTTAAATGCAAAAATAAGCATAGTGAAGGGAGCAGAGTTTAGTTCTATATAAATCATAGATAGGGCCCTTTTCAGGTGCTACCACTCCGGGCCAGAGTAGACCTGGGAGCGATGGCAGTAGAGGGGTACTCTGCATTCCCCAAAGCTCGAATATTACTGGAACCTCACCATTAGATTGTTTAGTGTCATATCCAGGACACTCGTTGGGGGGGGGGTCTTACTACTCTGCAGAGGTGCAGTCGGTGTATTTTACAGCAAGTTGAATTAGGAAAATTAAGCAATGGAAGTCTGATTTGTTTCTTCATTCCTAGTTTCTTTGCTTCATGGTATATCAAACTTGGTGGGTTATATAATGCCAAAGACACTCTTGTAAAAGGACAGTAGTGATGTTATTTAACCCACATGCCTTTCTTAAGAGTATTTGTCTGTAAGTAAACATAGTAGTGCAACTGGAATTCGAACTCGCTTTCTACGATTCTGCACTCCAGCACTTTAACCACAACGTCACAAGAACTTCCTCAATAAAAACCGGGAGTCATGAAACTCATACGTAGTCTAATGAAAAAAAGTCGTGAACCCCTTTGAATTGTCCATTTAAAGTTCCTTGGGCGCTTAGTGATAAACTTAGCCCAGTTAAAGTGGGTCCTGAAGGGAAAGCCCTATATAACAGGGCAATCAACTAAAAAAAAACGCCCATTCTGTTCGAATACCAGTTCCCCACCAACGAAAAACCAAGGGTAGAAAAATTTATTCAACTTTCAATTAAGTCAGATTTGACATGCACCCATGTAGTGGATGGAGAGATATGTATGAATCGAGACTTGTGAGTGACTTTTGTAAAACAATGCTTCATTCTTTTGACATTTCCCTTTTGTGGTACCTCGGGCGCCGAGTGATAAGCTTAGCCCCGCAATTCAGTTTGTGTTAAATGAAAAAAAAAACCCTTTGGACCATGAATTCAACACAATAATAACAATTTGGTGCAAATGGAACGGCTCTCCATTCCCGGAAAATGAATGGAACCTCCAATCCCCAGAAAATTAGTAGAACAGGCACCCCACTCCCGGAAAATCAGGAGGAAATGATATCTGACTTCCCACAAAATCAGATTTGACATGAAATCTTTTTATTGGGGAGGGGTCACGCACTAATCAAGATTCCTGATAAATTCTTGATAAACTCAGGTTTCTTATTTGGGAACGCCTCAGGCGCCAAACGATTTACTCACCTCAGCGATGTAGTTATAGCTTGGAGGGAAGGTCCACTTGGACTGGTCGATCCTGGCATTCACGCCTGGTTGCCCCCTGAAACCATAGAGAGGGAAGACCATGTTATTAATGGGACATTTGTCACTGCCTACCACCAGACAGGAATTGACACAAGGTCAATGACCCGAAGGTCGGCTTAAATGGGGATTTGGAGAGGGGAAGTTCAGGCACGAACAGAGGCTCGAGCCTTGCTGGACTATGCTGGACATCGGCCCACTTAATGCAATGTGGGCCGGATGAGCCTAGCTGGACTTGGATCCAAATCTGGGTCTAGTTCCATATGCCTGTTTATAGCTTGAACTGGACAGCAATTATGTTATCGATGGGTATTTGACAGACTTCCCTTCAAGTCACAATTTGGCACAAGCTCATTTTATAGTTGGGAGCCACACTCGAATCGAGTTGCTATTCCAAAAAATGCTGCTCCCTTTGGCATTCCTCTTTTGGGGTACCTCAGGAGCTAAGAGATTTACTCAGCCCTGCAATTTAGGTATTGCTTGCAGGGAGTTTCTATGGATCCAACCGGCGCGAATGCCAATCAGTCATCAGAAAAAAAAAAGGGTGATGTAAGATATTTGTCCGATATCTGACCAGATCAGATTTGACACAAAGTCATCTTTTGCGAGGGATCATGTTTGATCCTATCGATATTCCCGATTTTGTAGAACCCCAGGCGCCTAGCAGGTACTGCTTGGAGAGAATATCCCCTGACACCAAGCAATTAGCACAATAGCACCTACCTGGCGTGAACGACAGGTAAACGCTGGAAAACTAAGGTAGGGTAAACCTGTGGCGTTTAATTTCCTGGAATGCGTCATATATATCTGTAAGAAATGAAAGTTTACATTGTAGCAACTTACCAAACTTTTTGCTTAGATGTGGCACAAGGCCATATGAATGAGGTTTGGTTTAAGTTTGGTCTAGTTTTATGACTCATTAACTATTGTACGTGATTAATGCCAAATCCATTTTTATTCATATGAACAGTTTTATTTCAAGCAATTCAGTTAAGTATAAGTATATAATTTTTGTTTACACATAGTTAAATGTAAAAATAATTCTATTTAAAACAATTCAGTTTAGCATAAATACACAGTTTCAATAAAAAACAAAGAAACAATTCCATTTCAAACAATTAGGTTTAGCATAAAGAAACAGTTTAATTCTATTTGATCCTTCGATAGGACCCTATCAAGTGCTACCACTCGTAAAGCTTTGCTCGTATACCTTGCAAACCATTACACCCCAGAGATACTTTAAAAGTTTAAATTGTATATTGAGGGGATAATGTGCATTCTGGTTTTCATAAAACTGTGTATAGTAATCTACTTTGTGTTATTGAATTCTAATATTCCTTTTTATTCAAAGATATTAGAATCAACCGTACGTATGATTTTGTATGAAAAATCAGTCGAAGTAAAATATGAATAAGTGTAATCCTTTTATATGCATTCTTATTTATTTTCGTCAGTCTTTTTAATTTAATATAATATTTTATTACATTAGAGTTTAAATAATGGCTCCTTGAGGGCACCTATTTTCATAAGTACTAATATAATATTTTATTACATTAGAGGGCGCCTATTTTTACTAGTACTTATATAATATTTTATTACATTAGAGGTTGCCTATTTTTACTAGTACTTATATAATATTTTATTACATTAGAGGTTGCCTATTTTTACTAGTACTTATATAATATTTTATTACATTAGAGGGCGCCTATTTTTACTAGTACTTATATAATATTTTATTACATTAGAGGTTGCCTATTTTTACTAGTACTTATATAATATTTTATTACATTAGAGGGCGCCTATTTTTACTAGTACTTATATAATATTTTATTACATTAGAGGGCGCCTATTTTTACTAGTACTTATATAATATTTTATTACATTAGAGGGCGCCTATTTTTACTAGTACTTATATAATATTTTATTACATTAGAGGGTGCCTATTTTTACTAGTACTTATATAATATTTTATTACATTAGAGGGCGCCTATTTTTATTAGTACTTACATAATATTTTATTACATTAGAGGGCGACTATTTTGACTTGTACTAATAATTTAAGTACAGTTATATGGTTTCGAGTAATGATTCAGTTTTTATTTTGGTTTGTTTTCATGGCATATCAACCATCGTAGGTTATAAATACCAAATCCATTTTTATACATATAAACAATTCAATTTCAAATAATTCAGTTTAGCATAAGTACATATTTTTAAAGTAAAAAAAAAAAAGAACTTTAGCATAAGTACACTTTAGTTCTGTTTGACCCCTCGAGAGGACCTATCAGGAGCTACCACTCCGGGCCACAGTGGACCTCGGAGCGATGGTAATAAATGGGTACTCCACATTTGCCAAAGTTCCAGCATTACTGGAGCCTCACCATCAGATTGTTTAGTGTCACTGGAGTCTTATCCCTCTACAGAGATACAGTCGGTGTATTCTACAGTCCAAACCGACTGGGCATGATCCGGTTTTGAATTCTTTGTTTAATGGTATATACTTTCTTGGATTATTCAATGTCAAAGGTATCATTGTGAAAGAATAGCAGTGATACAATTCAACCAATATTTGGTAGGAATCAGGGGGTTCATGCTTTTCCCGGAAGTGAATGTCATAGCAGTACTGAAGTTCTCTCTCATTTACCTCAACTACTTTCGATATTTCTCCTCTCACGAACTATTTTTATTTAACAATGATGATAGTCATTTGTTTGCACATCGTTGCATAGTTTCAAGCATTCCTATCCAATACTAATTATTTTAAAATAGATCTATTTAACTCATAGATGAGATCCAAATAGAAACTAGCATTCTGGATTAGAATGGATATGAAAGTAATTATAATGATGATGTCTTATCACATATGTAGTTTCATGCCAGCCACTATTTTCTGGGGTGCAGATACAGTCAGCATATTCTAAGCCTTGCCGATAGATTCATGGATGATTCACTCACTTTTATGATAACTAATTATAATTATTTGTAAACAATTATTGCTTGGAATCAGTTTTCTGAATACAAGCAGTTAACCTAGAGTTAAAGAATTGCCCAGTCGGCTGGGGCTATAGAATACACCGACTGCACCTCTGCAAAGGGGTAAGATCCCCACCCACAAAGAGTGTCATCAATATGACACTAGACAATCTGATGGTGAGATTCAAGTGATGCTGGAGCTTTGGGGAATGCAGAGCACCTCTTCATTACCATCACTCCCAGGTCCGCTCTGATCCGGAATGGTTGCACATGATAGAGCCCTATCTATAGGTTAAATAGAACTAACTGGATACTTACGCTAAATTCAATTGTTTGAATTAGAACTGTTTGACTCAACGGAATAGCTTGAAATAGAAATGTTTTTGACAATTTAACTGTACTTACATTTAAACAGCGTGCTTATGCTTAACTGAATTGTTTGAAATAGAACTGTTTTGACATTGAAACTGTACTTACACTAAACTGAATTGTTTAATATAGAACTGTTTTGACATTTAACTGTGTGTAAATAAAATCTGTACTGAATTAGGTGAATTAGAATAGTTTGAATTAACTGAATAGCTTGAAATAGAACTGACTATTTGCACAAAAATGGATTTGGCGTTGAATAACCTACAAAGGTTGATATGCCATAAAACTCAAATGACCAAACCTAGAGTTAAAGAAGTTGGCGATCGTAGTCGAGAGCAACTCGAAGGCTCCCTTTTCAATAGCTACTTCACCAAGGTGTAAGGGAAGGCGCCACTCCTTTACTTGAATTACTCCACTTTACCCTTGATCCATACCTTATAATGCTGATTGTTAGGCAAGTAGTTATTAAGTACTATTTTTTGACTTTGTAGGAGATTGAATCCTGGTCTCCTGGCCATTGGCGATCACTAGGCCAATGGGCCGGTAAAGTTTAAAAGTTTTAGGTATTCCTATCTAATATTAATAATCAATAGTTTTATACCAAATCTATTTGATGGATAAATAGGCTGGTTGATTTCTCAGAATTTCGTTTGATTTGGTTCGGTTTTATGGCATATCAACCTTTGTAGGTTATTTAATGCCAAATCCTCTTTTATATTAGATACAAATGATTTGTCACTAACAATTTGATTAAACATCAGTGATTTGTTTACTCAAAGTCATTTCATCAAACAGTTCTTTCCCAAACAATTCAATTTAATACAAGTCAACAATGCTAAAAGGTTCTCGGTATTGCTATGTATCTCAAATAATTCAATTAAACCTCAGTCATTTGTTTACACACAGTTAGATGGTCAAAGAGTTCTATTCCAAACAATTCAGTTCAGCATGTCATTTGTTTGCACTCAGTTTAAATGTCAAACAGTTCTATTCAACCCATAAATAGGACCCTTTTATGTGCAAACACTCCAGGCCAGAGTCTACCTGAGAGCGATGACAATGAAAGAGTACTCCACCTTCCCTAAACATCCAGCTATATTTGAGCTTCACCGTCCGATTGCTTTATTTCATATCCAGGGCCTTCGTTAGAGTAGGCGTTTTAGATTTGACGAGTAAGTCAGATTTTTTTCAGCTACTAAATGGTTTTCATGGGCACCAGTCTTGGCTAGCCAGCAAAAACTTATATACATCACCTCTGTGAAGACATTTTGGTGTTGTCTTGATGTGTACGATGACTGATAGTATCGGATGACGTGAGAGATTCATACGAATAAACAGTTCTATTTCAAACAATTCAGTTTAGCATAAGAATACAGTATATCAAAAACATTTCTATTTCAAGCTATTCAGTTTAGTCAAACTATTTCAAACAATTCAGTTCAGTATAAGTTTAGAATTTTGTTTACTCAAAGTTAAATGTCAAAATAGTTCCATTTAGTTCTATTTGACCCATAGATAGGACGCTATCAGATGCTATCACTCTTGGCCAGAGTGGACCTGAGAGCGATGGCAATGAAGGAATACTCCGCATTCCCCAAAGCTCCAGCATTACTAGAACCTCACCATCAGATTTTGAGTGTCATAACCAGGACACTCGTTCGGAGAGTCTTACTCCTCTGCAGAGATGAAGTCGGTATATTCTGCAGCCCCAGCCGACTGGGGAAGATATATATATATATATATATATATATATATATAGAGAGAGAGAGAGAGAGATTAATATTAATATTACTTTATAACATATTTGGCTTTCCGTGGTGAATGTCTGCGAGTGCAGTTGGTGTCCACAGTTACATATTTATTTTAGCTTTCCAAATTTTAATTTGATGATCGAAAATTATATGGACGGAAATGTTATCTGATCTATGTGGTTTCATGGAATCCGGAACATCGGGTAACTTTACTACGATTACAACTCAATAGATAAGAAAGGAAAGGAAATATAAAGATACCTGTCAAAAATGTGAAGAATAATGAAACTACTTAATCTCAGAACATCTTACTACTACTACTACAACTACTACTACAACTTGTTGTTCTTGCCGTAATTATTGTTGTTGTTGTTGTTGTTGTTGTTGTTGTTGTTGTTGTTGTTGTTCTTCTTCTTCTTCTTCTTCTTCTTCTTCTTCTTCTTCTTCTTCTTTTAATGATAATAATAAGTTACAATACTTTACAAGGGAACTAAAAAAAACTATGGATCATGAAAGTGACAGTCATAACAATTGTTGTTGGTGCACTTGGGACAATCCACAACGGATTGGTACAGGGACTGGCGGACTTGGAAATAAGAGGACTAGTAGAGACCATTCAGACATCAGAATTATTAAAATCGTATAGAATACTGAGAAAAGTCCTGGAGACTTGGGGGGACTTACTGCCACTCAAACTCCGGTGAGAAACCATTAGCTAATGCTGCTGGGAAAAATTCACAAATAATAATAATAATAACCAACAACACGATAGACGTTAGAATGACAATAACTAGGAAACAAATATGGGGAATAAACAACTCTATGGCCACTTTAAATGACTAATAAATTCCATCACTCGAGAAAACCTAGGCGTGGCTAAGAAAAGGAAACCTTAAGAGAGAAACGGAATCTCTCCAGTAGAAGCACAGGACAACGCCATGAGAACCAATCATATCAAAGCGAGAATAGACAAGACTCAGCAAAATAGCAAATGTAGATTATGCGGTGACAGAGACGAAACGATCAATCACATAATAAGCGGATGCAGTAAATTAGCACAGGAGGAGTATAAGACGAGACACGACTAGGTCGGTATGGTGATCCACTGGGAAATGTGCAAGAAATTTAAATTTGACCACACCAACAAATGGTATATGCACAACCCAGTGCCTGTCCTAGAAATGACACACGTAAACTACTAGGCGACTTTGACACACACACGGATCACCTAATCTCGGCCAGAAGACCAGACCTTATAATAATTAACAAAAAAAAAAAAAAAGAGAACTTGAAAAATTGTCGACTTTGCTGTCCCAGCTAACCACAAATTAAAACTGAAAGAATGTGAAAAGAAGAATAAGTATATCGACCTTGCTAGGGAATTGAAAAAGCTGTGGAACATTAAAGTGACGATTATACCAGTTGTGATTGGTACTTTTGGCACAATAACTAAAGGATTATTAAAAGGCCTGGAGGACTTGGAAGTTGGCTGACCGGTAGACTATCCAAATGATAGCATTACTGAGAATGGCCAGAATGCTAAGAAGAGCCTTGGAGACTTGAGGAGACTTGCTGTCACTCAAACTCCAGTGAAAAACCATCAGCTAATACTGATGTGAAAAACTCCAAAGGAGTAAACAATGATAAAATTGTCTGGAATAATGAAAATGCCAGAAGATCATATATATATATATATATATATATATATATATATATATATATATATATATGTATATATATATATATTCTTCTTCCTCTGCTGCTGCTTCTGCTTCTCCTACAACAGCTACTAATACTACTGCTTATACTACAACTACTAATGCTACTAATATTCAAATAATGAAGGAAAGGTAAGATGGAGACATCAATCAATAATGGCTGGAATATTCACAGTAATATATCTCAGAATACTAGACTTTACTACTCTTCCAGGCAGCGGTCGTGTCGATACTGCTATATGGATGCACTACTTGGACGCTGACTAAACGGCTGGAGAAGAAGCTGGACGGCAATTACACAAGAATGTTGCGAGCAATATTGAGCAAGTCCTAGCAGCAATACCCTACAAGGCACCAACTATACGGCCACCTACCTCCCATCACGAAAACTATCCAAGCTAGACGAACCAGACATGTAGGACACAGCTAGAGAAGCAGGGACAAGCTCATAAGTGATGTACTCCTATGGACCCCTGCATATGGCCGAGCAAAAGCAGGACGACCAACTCGAACATACATACAGCTGCTATGTGAGGATTCGGGATGTAGCCCTGAAGACCTGCCAGAGGCGAAGAACGATAGGGAGAAGTGGCGAGAGAGAGAGTCAGGGATATCCATGCTATCGGCACGACATGATGATGATGATAATGATTACTGCTTCTACTGCTTTTACTACTACTACTACTAGTTGAAGAAAACAACAGAATGGTGTAGATACAAATCAACAATGAATTGAATAACGAAATAATAGATTTCCGAACACAAGACTATACTACTACTACTACTACTACTACTACTACTACTACTACTACAGCCACCACTATAATCACCACCGAGTAAAGAAAAGAAAGATACAGAAGCCAATCTGTATGGAATAATGAAACTAATCTCAGAAAACCAGACAACTTAAAACTACTACTACTATTACTACCAGTAGTACTTGTAATAGTAGTTAATAAAAAATGAAAGGAAATCAGCAATGAATGAAATAATAAAAGTAGCCATAGAATTTCAGACTACTTTTCTACTACTACGACAACTTATTTTAGTAAAGAAATGGCCCTGTCGGTAAGGGCTGTAGAATAAAGACAACGACTACGCATCTGCAGAGGGTTAAGACTCCCCCAACGAGTGTCCTAGGCATGACACTAAACAATCTGATGATGAGGCTCGAGTAATGCTTGAGTTTTGGGGAATGCGGAGTACCCCTATATTACCATTGCTGCCAGGTGGTAGCACCAGATAGGGTCCAATCTCTGGGTTAACTAGAACTAAACAGTGAAATTATGCTAAACTGAATTTTTTGAAATTGAACTGTTTTTACATTTAACTTTCTAAAAAAAAAAAAAAAAAAAAAAAAAAAACTGTACGTATGCTAAATTGAATTGTTTTAAATAGGACTATTTATATGTTTAAATTTCTTCTTCCATACTTCTGAGTGAATCTCGTCCAGCCCTGCAGCTATCCTATTTTTAATTTGATATCCCCACACTAGACGGAACCCCTCTTAAACTAGTAGACAAATTCACTTACCTAGGAAGCAGCGTCTCATCAACCGAAAAGGACATCGACACGCAGCTAACGAAGGCATAGACAGCTATCAATAGGCTATCGATCATATGGAAATCAGACCTAACCGATAAAATGAAACGCAGTTTCTTCCAGGTAGCAGTCGTATCGATACTGCTGTATGGATTCACTACGTGGAAGCTAACAAAACGGCTGGAGAAGAAGCTGGACAGCAATTACACAAGAATGCTGCGAGCAATCTTGAACAAGTCCTGGCGGCAACACCCCACAAGACACCAACTATACGGCC
Organism: Sepioteuthis lessoniana; assembly: GCA_963585895.1. Taxonomy (NCBI): domain Eukaryota; kingdom Metazoa; phylum Mollusca; class Cephalopoda; order Myopsida; family Loliginidae; genus Sepioteuthis; species Sepioteuthis lessoniana. Next base: position 39,643,969 of record OY757930.1, read on the forward strand.
ACCTGCCTCCCATCACGAAAACTATCCAAATCAGACGAACCAGACATGCAGGACACTGCTGGAGAAGCAAGGACGAGCTCATAAGTGATGTACTCCTATGACCCCCACATATGGCCGGGCAAAAGCAGGAAGACAAGCACGAACATACATTCAGCAGCTATGTGAGGATACGGATTGTAGCCCTGAAGACCTGCCAGAGGCGATGAACGATAGGGAAAAGTGGCGTGAGAGGGTCAGGTATATCCGTGCTAGTGGCACGACAAGATGATGATGGTGATATGTATAAAAATGGATTTGGCGTTAAATAACTATTAGGACCACCGTAAAAACGTCAAATTTATCTCCCATCGACCATTAAAAAGGACAGTTCACCCCCAGCTAATAGGTGAATGCTAGGATATAGAAAAAGGAGACCTTCGCCATAACACCAGGGACGCAGCACGCAGGAATTTACTAGGCTCTCAATGACTGTCTTTATCAAACTTTAACAATCGCTTGCGGTACATATTTTCCAGAAAAATAAAATCCCTAGTTTATTCCTTATACTCGGCGAGTGTGTTATTTTTCCGTAACAGTTTTATTTTGTTATGTTAAAAACATAACAATAACCTACTGTGGTTGATATGTCATAAAACCGAACCAAACCAAATCAAAGAAAGGAAAGGCTAAGATAATTCCCAATATTGCCTTTGATGATACTACTATAAGATAAATCTTATTAAATCTGATATTTTGTCATCATCATAATTACCATCATCATCATCTAGGTATGTCGACAGCACAGATCCCTTTAACTCTCTCTCAACATTCATCCCCAGAGACCATTACTCTTAGTAGTCCAATAGACAGCATCCAGTCTTTGCAAAAAGGCGGTGAATTTAAGTTTTGCTGGTCGGTCTACACTTGTGTGTCCATGCGTAGTTGTCCATTTTGTTTTGTAATCTCTTTTATTCAAATATATTATCTACCAGATTGTCATGTTTTGTATTTGAAGTAATCGATACTTGCTAGGTATTGATTACTACTGCAGTGAATCAACACGGTGGATGATGAAGACGAACGACCTGCTGCTATGTCTAGTATCCCTTTCATTAACTAAATTCCCGGATGTAGTAGGGGCCGTAACCACTGTGGCGCCAGAGGTTATTTCCTTTGTTATTAGTTAGGATATTACACAGACCTTGAAGAGTGGAAGGTCAGAATTAAATGAGCTTAGGAAGATTGAACAGCATGAAATCCACCAATAGCTATTGCTTTCCAGCTTGGAAAATCAGCATTCAAAAACTCTACCACTTTACCTGAGTTAGAAAATCGATCTCCTTTTTTGAAATGCGCAATTATCTCGCTTAGCAAAGCTTTGTTAATGATTAAAAGGTTCATTGTGTCTTTTCAACCAGTTCGCTCGTTGTGCGATTGTAATTGTTACTCTTAACGTGATTGTAGTTTCCAACAACAACAACGAAAAGGAAATAAAAAAAAAAAGGTAGAACTTTTATGACAAAGAAAAAAAATCTTGATTCTAGAACTTTCTTCCCACTTTTGTTCTGATGACCTCTTCAATACTAAAGGCGCTCCTCAAGAATTCTCTATCTCTCACTCTAATTATGTACCAGAATACGTTTTTAATGTATTTACGAACAACTCTATTTTTCTTCTTATTTTCTTTTATATTTTCAAGATAATGTCTTCGCCTTTTTGTCCGATTCTTCAGAATCCTTTTTTTAGTTTCGCTTCTACATTCCATCTATTGTCATTCTTCCTCTTGAGGCCGTTTTTCCCATCATGCAATTTCCTAATGTTCTCTTCTTCCTTTCAGCGTCTGTCATTCCTTTAGATCGCTTGTCAATTCCCCGCCTTCTATCTATTCAAATGTGTTTTAACCATTACTTCTTTGAATTTCGTGAGCATTGCATGTCTCCCTCGCCTTGCTTTTACGCTAATACACCGAGAACAAGACTATTATGTCTGGCGTCACACGCTGCCCGCTTTAAAGGTGTTTAATTTGTGGGGATCTTATTGGGACTGGATCCGGTTTCCTGAGCTGAGAAACAGTTTCTTTAAACAAACAAAAAAAAAAAAAAAAACAAGTTTCTCGTCTTTTAGTTTGATGTTGAATTTATTTAATATCTGAAATTGTTTTTTTTTTTATTTCTAACTTGAATTGTTATTAAGAAAAAAAAAGTATTTTTTGTTGTTGTGGCGGCTCAAATGATCTTGACGCAATGTTTCTCATTAATCATGTTTTCATTTAAATACATATTTGTTAAGCCTAGCTCATTCCGATACGGAAGTATTTGGAGGTATATTGTCGTAAAAGGTTATGTTGCGCTAATATTTCAATTGCAAAATATGAGCTTTCTTGAAAAATAAGCATAATACAAACACACACACACACACACACATACACACACACACACACACACATATATATATATATATATACGTATATAGTCAAATTTCGGCTGCTTTGAATGTAGAGGTTTCTTTCTCCTTGACTGGTTTCCTTGCCTTATTTAGATAAAGAGCCTCTTGTGAAGGGAGAACAGTTAGATTTATGAATTTAGCGCGAAGTGAAATGAAAATAGCTTATTCCGAGTTTTGGACTCAGGTCACCGATTTTGTTTCCAACGACAATAATCGTCACACATAATTCACCTCTCTCCTTTCTTTCTATATTTGTCTGTTTGTTTGTTTGTTTGTCTGTTTCTCTCTCTCTCTCTCTCTCTTTGTCTTTCTGTTTCTCTCTCTTGTGACTCGGTTGAAGATAGACAATCTAGAATAGCATGGTAAACGATAAACAAAATGAGCAGAAGGAAGAGCACTGCCAAAGCTAAACTGAAAGCTACTAGCCTACAAGATCGAATACATCTGTGAAAACAGTATTTCGAGAATTTGCTCGGAAACCCTCAGAAAGTTACTCATGAATCAATCACGAGAATTATAAATAAGCAATTAGACATCAAAATAGGACCGTTTACTCAAGAAGAACTCGACTCGGTACTGAGAAAAATTAAAAACAGAAAAGTAGCAGGGCTCGATGAATTACCCTGAGAAATATGGACGATCTGACAATTCGACGTTTTACTGCTCTGACAAAGTAATTCCGTATATAATCGAAATCTTATGGGGAGATGGATGGAGGGATGCATCATCCCCTTCCCTAAATCCTTCGGATTAGCCAAGGACTACCGAGGTATAACACTTACGTCCATACCGGTCAAGATATACAATGCCCTACTACGTAATCGCATAGAATCCAAAATTGACAATATACGAAGGAAGAACCAAAATGGCTTCCGGAGAAATAGATGCTTGACGTCATAAATTTTGACTATCCGTCGAGTTCTTGAAGGTGTACGTGCAAAAAACCTAGAGGTAACAATATTATTTGTCGACTTTACTACGGCCTTTGACTCCATTTACAGAGGAAAGATGGAATAAATTCTTCTCGCCTACAGCCTACCTAAAATAAACCGTCGCAGCCATAATGATGTTCTATAGAAACACCAAAGTAAAAGTCCGCTCTCGGGATGGAGACAAAACTACTTCGACTTTGTATCAGGAGTACTGCAAGGAGACACACTAGCCCTATACCTCTTTATCATCTGTCTAGACTACGTACTAAGAACATCTATTGATAAAATCAAAGAAAACGGTTTCAAGGTAACAAAAGCACGAAGCAGAAGGTACCTTGCAAAAACAATTACCGACGCTGACTACGCCGATGATATAGCGCTTCTGGCAAATGCACCCGCCCAAGCCGTAACCCTGCTACATAGTCTGGGTCGAGCCGCTGCATGCATTGACCTCAATGTCAATGCACCCAAGAAGGAATATAAGTGCTTTAATCAAACATGCGACATCTCCACACTAAAGGGTAGTTCTCTGAAACTAGTTGACAAGTTTACCATCCTAGGAAGCAGTGTCTCGTCAATTGAAAAGGACATCAACACGGGACTAATAAAGGCATGGATAGCTATCGATAACCTCTCGGTCATATTGAAGTCAGACCGCATCGATAAAAGGAAGCGCAGTTTCTTTCAAGAGGCGGTCGTGTCGATACTGCTATGTGGATGTACTACATGGACGCTAACTAAACTTATGGAGAAACAGCTTGAGGGCAATTACACAAGAATGCTGCTGGCAATATTGACCAAGTCCTGGAGGCAGCACTCCTCAAAGCAGCAGCTGTACAGCCAACCACCACCCATCACGAAAACTATCAAAGCTAGACGAACCGGTCATGCGGGACACTGCTGGAGAAGTATGGACGAGCTCATTAGTGATGTACTCCAGTGGACCCCTTCATTTGGACGGGCAATGGCGGGACAACTAGTTTGAACCAACATACAGCAGCTTTGTACCGATACAGGATGTAGTCCTGAAGACGTGCCAGAAGCAATGGACGATAGGAAGAGGTGGCGAGAGAGGGTCAGGGATATTTGTGCTGATAGCGCGACATGATGATGATAAATATGTGTGCCTTTGTGTGTATACTTGTGTGTGTCCGTATTTGTGAACATATGTGTGTATATGTTTGAGTTTCGGGTAGGAGAGGCTCTAGTCTAATAACAAAGCCCTGGTGAAGACAACTCTTTCCAAAATGAAAACTGGAGAAGGAAATTCCAGTAACAAATTACGCATTTCGTATATTTTCGCAAGTTAAATTAGTTATTACTCAGGATATTTTTGGATGTAATTTAGGAGGAAAAGAAGGGTATCATCTGTCAAGCATTATATAGTTGGATCTGCTTGAAAAAAAAAAACAAACTCTGCCATTCGATCAGTCGGAATGCTTCTCGGTCCTTGTGCTTTAAAATCGCTAAATACCACAGGGAAAATTCAATCGAGAATGGTGTGTGTTACATTTAATGGCAACCCAGCACAACAATCGGCTCTTATTACAGTCTCACCAGTGCCAGTGATGAAACAGACATGACCACTTTCTATAATGAGTTATTTTCTCTTCTCCGACTCATTCCTAAACACAACGTTTTAATCCCCAGTGGAGTTGCTCATATAAGCAAAGATGGAAATAACAAATTCTGTTTAGTCACCTTGCCAAAAAAATGATTTCCCTTTAGAACAGGCTTGCATGACTAAACACCAAATAAAAAAAAGGAAAATTACGGACGTAAACCTATGCAAATGATTCTAACACTCAGCAAGCTTATACCCTTAAGAACAAGAAAATAAACAACACTTTCACCTGTGTGGCATTCTCTTCTTTTGAAGGAGTCTCTGTCGATAATAGAATCGTCTCGGTAATGATTCGTCTGAGTCTACGCAGAAATAAAAAATAAAAAGATAATTTTTCACGGTATGTCTGGTCATCACTTGCCTAAAGTGGTATTAGCAATCAATATACTGTTGCAGTAAAAAAACAAGTCCGATATTCTTCACGAATAATTTGAAAGACATTATCCAACTGACGAATATGAAAAAAATTACCGCCCATATGGAAGGAGTAACTAAGTCCATAGCAATCAAACTAAAAGCTAAATACACTGTTCCCTGTGAAGTTGATAAAACGAATAGGAACATTTTTACCGCCCATATGGAAGGAGCAACTAAGTCCGTAGAAATCAAAGCAAAGGCTAAATACACTATTCCCTGTGAAGTTAAAAAAACGAATATGAAAATTTTTTTACCGTCCATATGGAAGGAGCAACTAAGTCCGTCGCAATCAAAGCAAAAGCTAAATACACTGTTCCCTGTCAGTCAACAGCAGTTAAGGAAAAATGAGATAACATGAAAAAAGCATTCATTATAAAAAAAAGTCCTACAAGCACTGAAGAGAAGAAACTTAAGAAATCCCAATAACTAGGACATACCAAAAAGAACAACTGAAATACACTCAAGGTCAAACCAATAAAAACAGAAATTCGGTTGAAGAAAAAAAATCATGATCAGCATGGCTGATAGTAAATGAAGTAAGCGGAGGAAAAATCACCTTGAGAGCTAAACTGAAAGTTACTAGCAAAGTAGAAATAGTTCAGAAAGCGAAATAACACTACAATAATCTTCCTGGAAACCCAACAGAAATCAATGATTAACCTACTCCAATTTTTTCAATAGCCAACAAAACATGAAACTTAGACAGGATACGGAGAAAGAACCTGGCGCAGTATTAAATGAATAGATAAATAAATAAAAGAACATTTGCAAGCCTTAAAGAAATATATTTTGAAAGATGGAAGACAAAGAAATTTAACAAACATCCTTCTTCAATTATGCTATGCTGTGTATAAACAAAACATGATCGTATCTATCGTGAAGTTCATAAAATTCTTAGGAAAAATCAGAACAGCTTTCAGGAATCTGATACACAACTCATGTTCTGAATATTCATCAAATTATCGAAGGAGTTTGTGCAGAAAATCTATTGTCAAAACAGTTGTTTGTAGATTTCTCCAAGGTATTTGATTCCATACTCAGTGGAAAGATGGAGCAAATACTGCTAGCATATAGTCTTCCCGCCAAAAATGCTGTTCTACAGAACCACGAAAGCAATGGTTCGCTCAGCCAGTGGTGAAACCGACATCTTGTTATTGTCACTGGAGTCTTGCAAGGGGATACATGAGTACCATATCTATTTACAATCTGCCTAGATTACGTAATACGTTCACTAAATGATCTAATAAAAGAAAATAGCTTCACATACAAAAAAGATAAGAAGCAGAGGATATCCCACTGAAATTATCACAGATGTAAACTATGCAGATGATCCAGAACTTCTCTTAAGTTTCCCTGCGTAATATCAAATGTCTACTGCATAGTCTGGAAAAGGCAGCAAATGGCATTGGCTTCCATATAAATTCAGATACAGAAGAATTAATGAGTCTTAAACAAGACAGAGCTATCTATTCATTAAATGACAAAAACTCTAAAATTAGTTGACCATTTCACATACTTCGGTAGCTATATGTTATCTTTTGAAAGGAGGTGTTATCTTTTTAAGGAGGTGCCCGTGGTGTAATGGTTATCGTTGTAGGAAATGGACACGGCGACACGAGTTCAAGTTCTGGACGAGACTGATTGCATTTCACATTGCACTAATACCGTTGGGAAAGGTATGAATCCAATTATTCTCCCTCCAGCTATGGGTAAATAGTAGGGCAGCCTGGCTTCTTCAGCCTTGGTAAGGCCACTAGTATAGGAGAAGGAAAACTCTGAATTCAAACCTGTTAAACTCCGCTTAAAAAGTAACCTTGTGTCATATCCCACCCGAGCTGAAGGGTTGGGTATATATGGTTATCTTTTGAAAGTGATGCCAATATCGGCTTCTGAATGGCAGGAAATGCTACCAACAGATTACCAACAATATGGAAATCTGATTCCTCTGATGAAATAAACCAGTAATTCTTCAAAGCTATAGCCGTGTCAGAATAAATGTATGGCTGCACCACCTGGACTATAACAAAGCGATTGGAGAAAAAAGCTACTTGTTAACTACATAAGGCTGCTACATTCTGTTTTGAACAAATTTTAATAACAGCATCTTACAAAACGAACACTTTACGGCCACTTGCCTCCCATCTTACAAACCTTCCAAGTCAGGATAACAAGATTTGCTTGGAACTGCCGGAGAAGCCAAGAAGTACTCATAAGAAAAGTTCTTTTGTGGTCTACAATACGGAGACATACAAGTATTGGTCGACCAGCAAAAACCAATATGCAGAGAGAGAGAGAGAGAGAGAGAGAGAGAGAGAGAGATGATCATGATAATCACGATATACATATTCTGATCTATGTCTGCAGGCATTTTACAAACAACACATAAATTTAACAGATATATTTGTCGAAATCAGTAAGTACCTAAACTGTTCTAAGCAATAATGATTATCTAGAGATTATATCCACTCATAAGCCAATAAGGGATTACACATCTGCGTACAACACAAACTGTTACACACATTAATGCCTTCGTTTACTCTGTACAGCAAATGTTAATTATACGTAAGTAAACGACCGAGCCTGAAGATGAATTATCACTATTACAAACATCGAATTTAAAGATGTATAAAACGAATATTTTTCGAAAGTCATGTTGCCATTTGATTTGTCTGTTTGTTTGGGTTTTATGGCATATCAATCTTTGTTGGTTATTTAATGCCAAATCCATTTTTATATAAACAGTTCGATTTCAAATATTTCAATGTAGCACAAGTACACAGTTTAATTGTAAAAAAAAAAAGTTCTATTTCAAGCAATTCAGCGAAGTCAAACAGTTCTAATTCAAACAATTCAGTTTAGCATAACTATCATTTTTGTTTACACACAGTAAAATATCAAAACAGCTCTATTTCAAACAATGCAGTTTAGCGTAAGTACATTTTCAATGTCAAAAACAATTCTATTGCAAGCAATTCAGTTTGTCATAATTACGTAGTTTAGTTCCATTTAACCCATAGATTGGATCCTATCAGATACTACCATTCCGGGCCAGAGTGAACCTGTGAGCGATTGCAATGGAGGGAACTCCGCATTCCCCAAAGCTCCAGCATTACTGGGACCTCACCATCAGATTGTTTAGTTTCATATCCATTACACTTGTCGTGGGGAGGGGGTCTAATCCCTCAGCAGAGGTGAAGTCGGTATATTCTACAGCCGCAGCCAACCGGTCAAATTGCTATTTGTGGAGAGATTTTAAATCTTTACCGCTAAGATTATTCTTGATGGTAGAGAATTAAAACCTACGTTAGTCTGGGAAGTAAGGGAACTGTTAACATAATCATTTTTTCACGTTAGCAAAATTTGTTTAAAATAAGATGTTTCATCTTGTCAGCGAGAATATCCTGCAGTGAGCTTAGAACTTCCTCCAAAATAAATGTCCTTCTTTTGTCACTAAACTGTATCTGACGCTGAGGCTCAAATTCTGGTAATCTTCAGACTTTAAAGTACACTTTCATTGCAAGTATATATTTTGACCCTGAGCAGTAGTGTCTGTGAGGGTCCCATCTATGGGTCAAATATGTTGAAAAATTGTTTGTATTTTTCAGGAATAATTGATACGATAAAATCTAAACTATTGATAAAATCAGAGAAAACGGCTTCGAGCTGACAAAGAAAAGAAGCAGAAGGTACCCCGCAAAAACAATTACCGACGCCGACTAGGCCGATGACACAGCAATTCTGGCAAACACATCCAACCAAGCCGAAAAACTACTGCATAGTTTATAACGAGCCCCCGAAGGAATTGGCCCCCATGTCAATGCACATAAAACGGAATATATGTGCTATAATCACACAGGTGACATCTCCACACTAGACGGAACCTTTCTGGAACTAGTAGACAAATTCACCTACCTAGAAAGCAGTGTCTCATCAACCGAAAAAGACATCGACACGCGGCTAACGAAAGCATGGACAGCTATCGATAGGCTATCGATCATATGGAAATTAGACCTGACCGATAAAATGAAACGCAGTTTCTTCCAGGCACCGGTTGAATCGATACTGCTGTATGGATGCACTACTTGGACGCTAACTAAACGGCTGGAAAAAAAAGATAGACGGCAGTTACACAAGAATCTTGCGAGCAATATTAAACAAGTCTTGGGGGCAACACCCCACAAGGCACCAACTATACGGCCACCTGCCTCCCATCACGAAAACTATCCAAGTTAGACGAACCAGACATACAGGACACTGCTGGAGAAGCAGGGACGAGCTCATAAGTGATGTACTCCTATGGCTCTCCACATATGACCGGGCAAAAGCAGGACGACCAGCTCGAACATACATTCAGCAGCTATGTGAGGATATGAGATGTAGCCCTGAAGACCTGCCAGAGGCGATGGACGATAGGGAGAAGTGGCGAGAGAGGGTCAGGGATATACGTGCTAACGGCACGACATGATTATGATGATGATGATGATGATGATGATTAATGTTTACAAAGGATTATTATTAGTTGTTTGAAATCATATAACAGTGTGTAAACAAATGATCATTATTAAATAGAAATAGAAGTACTCCTTTATTACTACCAGGTCCATTATAATCCAAAGTGGTAGAGTATCTGTTAGGATTGCATGTATATATCAAATAGATCTGTTTAAAAATTATACTTGTAACCTTAAATTATCTGTATTAAGAATAGTTACTTGATGCTACGTTTTTCTTTTTACTAAGGATTATTATTAACCATATAATTATTAGAATTATATAAAAAAAAATATTTAAAACCATACTGACGTGTGGAAATTATTTATGTTAGATAAGAATACTTTATGACATATAACAGTAAATTATTTGTATTTAGACTAGTTACTTGGAGCTATCGCCGTTTACGAAGAATTATTATTTATATCTTAAAACAAATGACTATTATTTAATCGAAATAGAAGTAGACCTTTATTACTTCTAGGTCCACTATAATCTTTGCTAGTACTTGTTAGTATCTGACGTACGTATCAAATAGATCTGTTTAGAATCATTCGTATTTAATAGGAAGAATTGATGCTATATAACTGTTACTTATTTTTATTAAGAATGGTTTTTAGAAACTATGGTTGTTTACTAACGATTAGTATTAGTTACTTAAAATCATATAACCGTGTGCAAACAAATAACAATAATCAAATACAAAAATTACTTGAAACTATATAGATATTAGTACTAGAAAGAAATACTTGAAGCCATACAACTTTGTGCAACTTATTTTCACTTGATAGGAACACTTGATATCATATAACTGTTAAATTCAAGATCAAATTTAAACATAGGCTTTTGTTATTTACTTATTGCCAAAAAAGAAGAAATAAATTCAATCATAGCCCCAATTTTCTAGTTGCTATGCAGCCTATTCAGATTAACCTGAGTTTTTACAGCAAGGCAAATTCTGCATCACACATTTTTTATGTCGACCTATATATATATATATCCATTATGTAATATAATTAGGGACTCAGGGTGATTGTTTTCGTAGTAAGTTATTTCCTAGCTAGATTTAGAGGTCAACCAGAAAACATTAAAAAAGGAGGGATGTGTATGTGAGAGAAATTCAAGAGAGAGAGAGAGAGAGAGAGAGAGAGAGAGAGAGAGAGAGAGAGAGAGAGAGAGAGAGAGACGATGGTAAGGGAGAAACAAACAGGAAAGTGAACGGTAGATTCTTGAAATCCAGGTCATGATAGCAGCAGACGACTAAGTTAAAAATGGAAGAATCTCAAAGGAGAGCCGTTAAAGGGGACGTGGGATAGAAAACAGAAAAATAAAGTTAGCTGGAGACCAGCCACGAAGATGTGGAGACATGTAAAAAATTATGGCACCTACTTTGGGTGAGTTCCGCGAAGGGGTCCCACACAAGCCGTGAAGAATAATACTATTGTCTGGGTTTGCCTCTTTCGTCCTGCAATTATTTATTACTCTTTGTCTATGTAAAGCGATTGACTCATTTCATACTCTGTTACTATCACTTTTGCGACTAAATAAAGGATCTGTAGCAAATACACTTGGTATCAAACGAACCAACAGACGGTTTTTTGTGTGTTCACCACTTCTAACTTTGCGGTCACAACAGGTGTCCGACTGAAACTTTTGGGGTATTGTTACACTCATCAACCCTTCAGAACCATGATGGTACAAACGACTATGTGGTATGAAAGCGCCAGAATTAGACAAACTTTGCATAAAGAAACAAAACAAGTTCAATATAAAAGGTACAATAGTGAGGAGCTGTAAATTTACAATAGAAATTATAAAAGACAAACTTGAAAAATACTGTTTATATGTCAGCTTATGAGTCAATTCCTAGTGTTATAAGATGTTAATTCAAGTTAAGACCTATATCTACTAGAGAAGTCAAACTCCACTCAAACAATAAAGTAGTAAGTTTGGCTTGATTTGGTTTTATGACAAATCAACCTTTGTAGTTTAGTTAATGCCTAATCCTGTTTATATATATATATATATTGAAAGTATATAATTTGTAAACACATTTTGTTTATAACATTTTAAAGGAGCCTGATCTCTGTTTCTTGTGCTTCGTTAAATGATTTCAAGTATTTCTATTTAACACTTATTATTCCATTCAACACCGGTTATTGCTTGTACCCTGTCAAACGGTTCTAAGTAATATTGGTATTACTATCAATTCAATTAAACATCAGTCATTTGTCTACACAGTTAAATGATCAAAGAGTTTTATTTCAAATAATTCAATTTAACATAAGTCATTTGTTTACTCTTATTTTAAACGTCAAACAGTTCTATTTATAACATAGATAGGACCCTTTGTGGTGCTACTACTCAGGATCAGAGTTAACCTGGGAGTGATGTCAATGAAGGCGTACTGAATTTGCCAAAGCTTCAGAATTACTGGAGCTTCACCATGGGATTGTTTATGTACCATAACCATGATATGGCTATGTGTAACGTACATAGAATGTTCGTAACATATATACATAAAACATAGGAATCCCGAAACACGAAAATCACTTACGACTTCTTAGTTCAGTACGAAACTTTTTATTACCTTTGAGTTTAAAGGTTTTTCGACATAAAGAGAGAGACACACAATCTTTCTATGCTGGCTTTTCCATCTGCCACCCGTCAACACGTGTGGCACCCGCTACAAGGTCACTGCGAGCTAGCGAAAGTCACCCTTCTTCTTCGGACCGCAAGACTCAACTAACTGACTTTTTTCAAATCCCCAAAGTCCTCCGCGCGCACTTCCTATGCATGACGTCATTCACATGCCATGGTCAATTTTTCTATCTGGGATTTTTATTTTGACATCTCTGAATGACACATCGTGAACACCTGCGCTCATGTTTGCACCTAACTTACCCACGCACTGAGCCGAAAGGTTCTCAGCCAAACTAAACTCAAAGACATAAAACGAAATCCCTCGGCCATTATATTACATTCAATGTAATATCCACGGCTCACATTGGATGGCGATCATACCCTTTCGCAGAAATGCAGACAGTTTATTCTACAGCTTTATCTCAATGGCTAAATAAAGTAGTAGTAGTGCTAGTAAAGGAGACCACCAGTTACTTTGGTATGAAAAACTCAAAGAGTAAAATAATATAACTATTGTTTCAGTCTGTGAAGTTTGCAAGGCTTTAAATAAACTGTTAGGAACCATTAGGAGAGAAAAGAAAATGTCTATTCTTGCATAAATATATTATGGGTTAACCAAACTTCTCAAGGATTTGACACAAGGCAATGAGTAGCGGGTTCGCCAATGATCTGGGAGACCAGGGTTTAATGCCAGGTCGAGTCATACCAAATACTCAAAAAATGGTACTTGATGACGCCTTGCTTAGCACTCAGCACTATGAGGTATGGATCAAAGGTGAAGTGGAGCAATCCAGGAAATGGAATAACGCCCTCCCCTACATCTCGGTGTTGTAGTAATAGACAAGGTAGCCCTCAGGTCACCTTCGACAATGGTCGCCAACTTTACTTTTTACTTTTATAGCTCGTTTGAATTTATAGTTTTAGAACACCTACAGAATAAATGTAGATATAAGTGTACAATGAATACAATTCTGAAACCTGTCGGCATAAAATAACCCAGACGAATTGGCATGCCTTGTGAATGTATTTAAGTCAGGTTTATCTCTCAGCTGGGTAATATTTATATTTACCAACCCCTCCGCTTGGGGAAGATATGACACAAGGTCAATTTTTAAGAGGAGTTTAACAGGTTTCAATTCAGAGTTTTCCTTCTCCTAGACTAGTTTCCTCACCAAGGCTGAAGAACCCAGTCTGCCCAACTATTTACCCATATCTGGAGGAAGAATAATTGGATTCACACCTTTCCCAAGGGTATTAGTGCCATGTAAAATGCAATCAGTCACGTCCAGGATTTGAACTCGTGTCGCCGTGTCCATAATCTGCGACGATAACCATTACACCACGGGCACCTCTGGGTAATATTGGACTATTACAGGTGGGTTTAGCGAAGTGTATCTTGGCCATCTACCTTCCATCTCACAATCCATCCAAATAAAACAAACAGGATATGCAGAACACTGCTGGAAAGGTAAGGACAAACACATTAGCGACGTACTAATATGGATTCCTAAACATCGATGCATCAGTGTTGGTCGATCAACAAGGACTTGCATACATCCGAAGAACCTACCAGAAACGATAGATGATCGGGATGGATGGCGTGAGGGTCAGAACATTCTGTGCTGTTAATGGGACGTGATGATGGCGATCATCATTATGAGTATTACATTTCTTTTCTCGTATATGAGTTAAGGTTATTTAGTTTAATGGCTTTTCAGCTCATGTAGGTTATTGAATGCCAATTCCTATTTATACAAGTATATTTTTTTACATCATACAACATGTTAAAGCACGTGCGATACCCTGCCCTCATCAGCCGCCAACCAGGATGATAACACAGTTTCGGTAGCTGAAGGCGGTACTGCCACTCCTGGCGTTCCCAAGCAGCTTTTGCCACCAGACAGGGTATTTAAAAGAAATATATATATATATATATATATATATACACCAGATCAACTAAAAGCAGGGATTACATTGGACGCTCGTTCATCGTCCTTTTTAGTGCAAGTGGTGACTTAAAAACGTCTTTACTTTCGGCCGTTGATGTCATAGCAACCGTTTCTTGATGTTGCGTAATCAGACAGGAATGGTAGTTCTGCGTGCATTTCCTTCATATTGAAATCCCTTCTATATGCGTCGTCTATTCGGTTCGTTTTCCTTCAGTTTTATCTTTTTTTATGCGTTACTGCACCAAACCACTCCTGACAAACGTCATATATAATTCTGCAGAAAGATGTTATTTGTTGATCAATGGGTGGTGAGCAAAAAGAAAGCTCCTGGTCTGAGTTTGTCCAAGTAGCTATCTGATTACCCTTGGGGCACTAAATTCTTGGCTTGCTAGGAATATCTCCAGGATGCTGACGCTCAACAGCAGGCTCCGCAACACTGTGGGGGTATTCCTGATTCATAAGCCCATCATTTGATTTACATTCTCCGGTAGGAGAATTACGTTGTTTGCACCGGCGTACATTGTGGATTCGTAACCCTCGCAAGCAGTTGAATCCTCTGCCGCAATCACACGTTGTAGCTGGGTACATATCCAGATCGTTACCGTATGAGCAAGTATAATGGGTGATAAATTCTCCCTCCCCGCAACAGATACCCTGAGGACATTTTTCTTTCATTGTATTATTCATATTTGTTAAGTTCCTGTCTTTCCAGTTTGCACTCCAACTTTCTAAAGAGTCTCTGTGCCTTTCCAAAGAGTCATCTTGCTTTCCAGAGAGCCTTGTTGTTCAAATTTTCATCATACAACGTGTGAAAGCACGTGCGATACCCTGCCCTCATCAGCTGCCAACCAGGGTGATAACAGTTTCGGTAGCTCAAGGCGGTACTGCCACTCCTGGCACTACGCAGCTTTTTCCACCGGACAGGGTATTTAAAAGAATTATATATATATATATATATATATATATATATATATATGTGTGTGTGTGTGTTTGTGTGTGTGCCAGATCAACTAAAAGTAGAGATTACATTGGATGCTCGTTC
The DNA here is from genome assembly GCA_963585895.1 of Sepioteuthis lessoniana. Lineage (NCBI taxonomy): Eukaryota > Metazoa > Mollusca > Cephalopoda > Myopsida > Loliginidae > Sepioteuthis > Sepioteuthis lessoniana. The sequence continues at coordinate 39,659,491 of OY757930.1, forward strand.
ATCTTCATATTTTTTAGCAGTTTGTGATTTAAAAAGGCATTTACTTTATATTATTTTTGTGTGATTAGTAAGTTGATAACTTTTTAAAACGGGTTAATTGTTATTTGTTTCCACATTTACATAGTTTTAAATTTGTTTCTTTTAACATTAGCAATTCTATTTATCAAGTATTCCTAATTTCATATTAGGGGGGGTCCTCGAGGTGTAATGGTTGAAGTGATGGACTGCAAAATCGTAGTAAGCGCGTTCGTTCTCCAGTCGCGCTATTACGTTCACTTTCGGGCAAATATTGTTGAAAAAGGTATTAACCCCCTCATCCTCCCAGCTATGGGTTAAATAGTACCACTACTGTTCTTCTAGGAGAATGGCTTTGGCATTAAATGACCAACAAAGTTTGAAAAAACATTAAACAAAGAAGCCAAACCTAATTTCATATTAATCATTTGTTGGCACACAATAATAATAATCATTTGTTTGCTCCCAATTAAATGATTTAAGTTATTGCTGTCTCAGATTAATTGACCCTCAGACACTCCTTTCAAATACCGTTACGATAAAACCGGGTTGGTTTGCTGTTTGCCATAGGGAAAATTTAAAGAGTATTCTACAGCACCGGCTGACAGTGTAGCTCCTGATATGAGTCTTCTGACTGTTTTCTTGTTCTCCAAAACCAACACTTATCTTCGTCGTCGGTGTTTAGTCAGTTAGTTGCTTGCTTGATTGATTTTAAGACCATGTCGAGTAATCCACCTTATAACAACTGATTAGAAAATTTCGAACATTCAATATTAAAGATTTTTCCGCATAGTTATATGGTATCAAGTATTCTGATGCAATTCCTTTGCAAACATATCTAGTTGTTGGCGACCATAGTCGAGGATGACCCGAAGGCTCCCATTTAAACAGCTACTACAAAGAGGTGTAGGGGAGGGCGCTACTCCTTCCCTGGATTGCTCCACTTTACCCTTGATCCGGACCTTATAAGGCTGAGTGTTAAGCAAGGAGGCATCAAGTACCATTTTTTGAGTCTTTGGTATGACTCGACCCGGGATTGAACCCAGGTCTCCCGGGTCATTGGCGAACACTCTAACCGCTAGGTCCATATATATATAGAATTCTAACACGTACTACAACTCTAGGCAAGAGTGGACTTGGAAGTCATGACAGTGGATGTGTATTCTACAGAATAGCCCCTTTTGTAACGTAGTATTTCCCTTCTACAGGGGGATGCAGTCATCCCATTTGAAGCCCTACCGACAGTGCCACAACATTTGGAATCAGTTGAAAACGTGCAAAAGGTCTTACCATGCCAAATGAAGACAGTGTTTGTCAAAGACTTTCAGAGCATTTATGGAAATTGATAACTACGTCTCCACTGATAAGTTTTTTTTTTTTTTTTTTTTTTTTACTTTATGCACTACATTAGGGCGCCTTGTGAGGATTGAACTCAATGCCAGCAGTATAAGGTGGTTATCATATACTACTTTACTGGAATGCAATTTAATCCAATGTCTTTAAATAGTAAAATCCATTTCAATGCTAGTATTAGATTTGGATTTGGGTACGGCATTTGATACGTTATCTCATTATTATTTACTTGTGAAAATGAAAAAGACTGATATATTACTAAAAAGTAGAAAATATTGGGAAATATCGTTTGACAGTTAGAACAATGAAAATAAAACAAATGGTAATAACTATTGTAAAACACTGGGTATACATTCTGGTATTCCTCAGGGATCAATACTGGAGCATTTGTTGTTTTTGATTGTCATAAATGATTTATCTAATGATATAAAATTAGAAATAGAACCATTTGCTATATAAACTACTTAGTAGACAACTATCAAAAGAAATTGCACAGATGTACGTAAATAAATAGCCATATTGGGAAGAAAAAAGCACTCAATATGGGATTCAAAAACATTGAAGTTAAGTATTGATCAAACATCAAAGAAATCAAAAAGTATGTGAGGAATGAGTTTAAGGGTTTGCTTTGTTGATACAATAAAAGCTGACAATTATTTTGTCTATTGTATGCAACAACAACAACAACAACAGTAAGAATAATAAGAATAAGAATAGTAAGAATAAGAATAGTAATAATAAGAATTGTAATAGTAATAATAATAATAATGATAATAATAATAATAAAGTAGAAGACAAGTAGGGACCATTCAGACTACAGAATATTTAAGATCGGTCGGAATACTAAGTGTCCAGGAGTCTTGAGGAAACTTGCTGTCATTTAAACTCTAGTGAAAAAAACACCAGAAAACGCTGGTGTGAAAAACTCTCAATGGAATACATGATATTAATAAACTAATAATAATCATCATATCAAAGCAAGAACAGATAATATATAACAAAATCGCAAATATACGTAATGTGAAACGAAACGATCAATCGCATAATAAGTAAATGCTGCAAATTAGCAGTGAAAGAGTATTAGACTAGACAGGAGTGGGTGGGCAAAGTACTTCACTGGAAATTGTGCAAGAAACTGAAATTTGACCATACGAACAAATGGTATATGCACAACCAGTCATATGTCCTGGAGAATGAGAGACACAAACTACTTTGGGATTTTGACATACAAACGGATCACCAAATCTCGGCCAGACGATCAGACCATATGATGATTAACAACAACAACAACAACTTAGAAAATTTTGGACTTTGCTGTTCCTGCTGACCACTGAGTAAAATTGAAAAGAAGTAAAAAGAAGAATAAGTACATGGACTTTGCTAGGGAATAGAAAAAACTGTGGAACATGAAAGTGATGTTTATACAAATTATAATTGGTACTCTTGGTACAGTCACTGTAGGATTATTAGAGGGAGTGGAGGACTTGGAAATAAGAGGACGTGTGGAGACCATCCAAACTACTTCAGTATTGAGATCGGCTAGACTACTGAGAAGAGTCCTGAAGACTTGAGTAGACTTACTGCCACTCAAACTCCAGTGAGAAAGCACCAGCTAAAGCTGAAGAGAAAAACTCCCAATGAGGTAATAATATTAATATTAATATTTATGCATTTCTCCTGAAAAACTTTTTCCAATGCATTTCTATATTAAGACTCTTGGCAATCCATTGCTATTGTAAAACACTTTCCAATGCCCTGCTAAATCAAAACTATTTCCGATGCATTCTTTTACTAAGTTAAGTATCTTGAAGGAGATTGTTATTAAAGTGATAATTTAAAAATAAAATCTCAGTGGCATTGATTTTCATGCAAATATTGTAAATATACTTACATAAAGTTTGTTTTACCTATATTGGCAGAAACATGTTACTCTTTCTTTTTGTCTACATTACGTAGATTTGTACGTGTCATTAGGAGAGACATATATCCGTTCTCCTTTTTTTTTTTTTTTGGTTGGGTAGACATTTCAGAAAGTTTTTAGCAATGCTGGTTGTTTATTTACTGTCTTGTCACATATATGTTAAGCTGGAAAGAAAATGCACGCATGAAACATAATAAGTAGACTACTACTACTTATGATGATAATGACTTAATGTAGAATTAATTAATAAATCATGACTGAAAATAATACTGGGAAGAGTCCTGGAGACTTGAGGAGATTAGCTGTCCCTGAAACTCCTGTGAGAAACCATCAGCTAACGATGGTGTGAAAAATTCTCAGGAGTAATATAATAATGGAATAGAGTTAATTAAAAAAAACTATGACCGTAAAAATTACATTCCATGACTAAGGAATCTGGACTGGAAAAAAAGTCAAGATAGAAACCGAAAAATAAAAAAAGTATCAGAAAATGTTTCAGATGATCAACATAACTGATTAAAACTTTTTAACTGATGCTGAATCAAAATTAGCGAGAGATAAAATTGGTATTTCCCCAAAGAGACCCGAACAGAAATACAAAACCTAGATTGAAAAAGAGGATATAAGGACAAATAATCAAATTATGAGAACAAACAAAAGTACGAAGGAAAGAAAAATACATAAAAACGCAATGTAAAGAAAAGATTGAAAAAAGAAAGACAGCAACAGACAAGACTGGAAACTTGAACAAATAAAACAAAAGGTAGCGGTGAAAGATGGGAAACTCAGAAGATACTGGGACAGAATTAAGCAATACAAGAGAATTTATTAGACGGGACCTTACAAAAAAGTCGGTGGGAAAAGAATTTAGATAAATGAACAACAGTATGCAAAGGAAACCAAACTGTTTGTGAGCACGGTATGGGAACAGAAAGAACATAACAGTATTTTCTTTAAATGCATATCAACCTTCGTGAGTTATTAAGTGCCAAAGGTTTGGTTTAGTTTGGTTTGTTGGGTTTTATGGCATATCAACCTTTATAGGTTATGTAATGTCAAATCCATGTTAGCTAAATTATCTGTTCTATCTAAAACAATTCAGTTTAGCATAAGTACACAGTTTAATTGTCAAAAACATTTCTATTTCAAACTATTCAAGCAGTTATATGTAACAATTCACTTAAGTGTAAATACAGTTTTAATGTGGAAAAACAGTTCTATTTCAAATAATTCAGTTAAGCATTAGCATGCAGTTTAAATGTAAGTACGGTTTAATTGTCAAAAACATTTTTATTTCAAGCTATTCGGTTTACTCAAACAATTCAGTTTAGCATAAGTATGCTGTTAGTTCTATTTAACCCATAGATAGGGCCTTATCAGGAGCTACCAATACGGGCCAGAGTGGACCTGGGAGCGATGGCAATAAAGGGGTACTCCACATTCCCCAAAGCACCAGCACTGCTGGAACCTCACCGTCAGATTGTTTAGTGTCATATCAGGTCACTCGTTAGGGGGGTGGACTTATCCCTCTGCTGAGGTGCAGTCAGTGTATTTTACAACACCAGCCGACTGGGCAATACACAGAGTTAAATGTCAAACAAATTTATTTCAGATAATGCAGTTCAGCATAACTACACAGTTTAGACGTCAAAACAGTTCTATTTTGAGCAATTCACTTCATCAGTAGTACGCAGTTCCAATGTCAAAACAGTTCTATTTTAAACAATTCAGTTTAGCATAAATACGCAGTTTAAATGCAAAAAATGAGTATAGAGAAAGAAGCACGGTTTAGTTCTATTTAACTCATTGATAAGACCCTTAAAAGGTGCGACCACTCCAGGCCAGAGTGGACCTGGGAGCGATGTCAATGAAGGGGTTCTCCGCATTTTCCAAAGCTCTAGCATTGCTGGGACCTCACCATCAGATTGTTTAGTGTTACATCAGGACACTCGTTGGGGGTGGGGTCTTACCCCTCTGCAGAGAAGCTGTCGGTGTATTCTACAGTCCTAGCCGATTGGGCATTTAAGTGCCAAAGACATCCATTTAGAAGAACAGTAGGAGTGCTATTTAACCCATTGCTAGGAAGATAAGAGTGTTTGTCCGAAAGTGAACATTATAATTTCTTGGTGGGTTGAGTTTTATGGCACATCAACCTTTGTAGGTTATTTAACGCCAAATCCATTTATATGTACATAATCATTACTATTTCAAACAATTCAGTTTAGCATGAGCACACAGTTTAATTATCAAAAACCTTTCTATTTCAAACAATTCAGTTTATTTAAACAGTTCTAATTAGGCTTATTCCGTTTAGCGTAAGTACAGATTTTGTTTACACAGTAAAATAGCAAAACAGTTCTATATATAACAATTCAGTTTAGTGTAAGTATAGTTTCAATGTCAAAAACAGTTCCATTTCAAACAATTCAGTTTAGCATAAGCACGCAGTTTAAATGTAAGTACATTTTTCTATATTAAACAATTCAGTTTAGTGTAAGTACTCTTTCAATGTCAAAAACAGTTCTATTTTAAACAATTCGTTTTAGCATAGACACGCAATTTAAATATAAGTACAGTTTAACTGTCAAAAAACATTTCTTTTTCAAGCTATTCGATTTAGTCAAATAGTTCTAATTCAAATAATTGAGTTTAGCATAAGTATGCAGTTTAGTTCTATTTAACCCATAGATAGGTTCCTATCAGGTGCTACCACTCCGGGCCAGAGTGGACCTGGGAGCAATGGCAATGAAGTGGTGCTCCGCGTTCCCCAAAGCCCCAGTATTTCTGGAACCTCACTATTAGATTATTTAGTTTCATAATCAGGGCACTCGTTGAGGGGGAGGTCTTACTCCTCTGCAGAGGTGCAGTCGGCGTATTCTACAGCCCCAGCCGACTGGCAACAGAGAGGCCGAATGAATAAATTACATGGAAAAAATTGCAAAGACGTAAGGACGGATTCGAGTGGACATATATCTAAACTCCGAGCAACACTCAATAATTTCCTAAATTAGAAAACACAAAGCTCCGATGGCAGACATTGATTTTGGTTTTGAAAAATTTATATCCATCTACGACAGATTGGCTCAGCAACCGAGTAAATGCTTAAATGGCAACAAAGGGAAAAACTACCCTAATCCAGAAAGACTCTACAAAAGGAACAATCCACTGCAACTCTAGACCGATAAAAAGTTTACCTAAGATGGTGAAAATCCTAACTGCACAGATACGAGAAGTACAAGTGAAAAATATATTAGAATATCTATCTAATGAAGAAAATATCAGACTATAACGTAACTGAACGGGTCACAGGAAATTGAATGAATAAATAAATAAAAAATAACGCAGACAGTAGTCACTGAATAACAAGGTCAAAATCTTGTGTGCATGTTCTGAGCGATGGGAATTAATATGGTTCTGCTCCCGTCACGACAGGCGAAAATGAGGAGACAACTTTTCAAGAGTCGACGGCAGGACGCGATAAGGTGCAGACGTCAGAAGAACTCCTGCCACGAAGATGTAAGGGACGAAAGTTTACGAGCCCTAATTGGGCGAGAGCGTTCCAAGGGGAGCGTTAGACTACGTGACTCAGTTGACAAGCATGTTAAAACCAGGAAAAATTTCAAAGTCTGTGTATGCTCATCCTGTTTTCATAAGGATATGTTGCATATAATTGTCTAATTGACAGTAGTATCATGTTTCTATACTCCCCTTCTTTCTCCTGGCAGCTACTAGTGACCTAGTAGTAAATAAACCTTGGTGTATGTTTAACAGAGTTTCGCATTTGTCAACTTGTTTTCACGGCGAGGTCACAACGAGGGTTTAAAGACTCTTTAGTACGGTTATGGTACACGACAAAATTATAAAATTTATCAAGAGAGCCATAGAAAACTGGAAAGAGGAATTAGCAGCAGAAGAAGAAACCATAGCAGAGTTAAAAAAAATAAAATACATCGAACTTTAAATTCAGCAAAGTCGTTAGTGAAGCCCTTCAATTCGATTTAAACTGCGCTGCCCGGAGTCGAAAAACCGCAATATAATAAAGTTAATAAACAAAAACTGTAAACATTATACTTTGTTTGGTTTGGTTTTATGGCACATCAACTATTGTTGATTATATAAAGCCAAATCCTTTTTTTACATATATATTAAACATATACGATTTGGTTTAGTTTTATGGCATATCAACCAATGTAGGTAATTTAATACCAAATCCTCTTTATACGTATATATCAAATATATATTATTTGGTTTGGTTTGGTTTTACGGCATATCAACCATTTTAGGTAATTTAATGCCAAATCCTCTACATACATATTAAATTTTTAGAAACAGGTTTTTTTAATTATATTTTTAAACGAGCCGAGCTCATTTTCTTTCTTGCCCAGTTAAATGGTTTCAAGCATAGCATTGTAACAGTTACAATTTCACCTCAGTAATTTGGTTGTTTGGTTGGTTATTTTGTTTTACAGCGTATCAAGACTTTTGGGTCATTTAACGCCGAATTAAATTTCAAACAATTCAGTTTAGTGTAAATATAGTTTTTGTTTACAAACAATTAAATGTCAAAACAGTTATATTTCAAACAATACAATTGTGCATAAGAACAAAGCTTAGTTCGATTTGGTTTTATGGCATATCAACCATTGAAGGTTATTCAATGCCAACTCCATTTTTATACAAATGAACAGTTCTATTTCAAACAATTCAGTTTAGCAAAAGTACCCAGTTTCAATATCAAAAACAGTTCTATTTCAAAAAACTCAGTTTAGCATTAGTACACGGTTTAGTTCTTTTTACCTCATGGATAGAACCCTATCAGGTGATACCACTCCAGGACAGGGTGGACATGTGAGCAATAGCAATGAAGGGGCACTTCACAATCTCCAAATCTCCAGCATTAATGGAACCTCACTATTAGATTGTTTAGTGTCATATCCAGGACACTCATTGGAAAGGGGGTCTACCCCACTGCAGAGAATCAATCAGTGAATTCTACAGCCCTAACCGACAGGACAACTCAGTTATTTGCTTGCCCTCTGTTTAAATGTCAAACAGTTCTATTCGACCCATATTTAGGACAATATCAGGTGATACTACTCCTGCTGAGAATGGACCTGAAAACAATGGTAATGAAGGAGTACTCCACGTTCCCCAAATCTTCAAACCTGGAGCCTCGTCAACAGATTGATTGATGCTAAATCCAGAACACTAGTCGGAGGAATCTTATCCCTGCACAGAGATGCGGTCGGTCTATTCTTCAACCCCAGCTGTACAGACATAATGATTTTAACCATTAACAAATCCATACAAGACTAATTACTCTGACAAGTAATACTAACATAGATGACAATCGTAGAACACATATTATTGTTTTAATAGGTTTGTCCAAGAACTACAGCATTTTTATGACACCTTCTGATAAAGCTGTAGGTGTTGTCTTAAGAGACTGTACACATTGTAATAAAAGTAATAGAATTATTAAATGACAAAACCACCTATAAACAAATTACACTTCAAACCACAAGTAAAATTATCGATGTTTTCAATAAGTCATTTAAAAAATAATCGCAACAGAAGACATTCTGCTCTTCATTAATTGATTGCTAACTTATTGAAATGATAGATGGATTCGACCCCTTCCAAAGTAGCAACGAACAGCATTTAGCATATTTATCATAATGCAACAAAAACAACCCAGAACTGTTCCAAAAAATATCAAAGAACTTTCTAAAACCCGTCAAAAACATTCATAATTAGTAGAAATTTAGGCTGCGATTAAAAATACAGTCTACATAATCATCTGTAAAAATTGCAATGAAATTTACATAGGATGTACACAAGTACTAAAATCTTGATTCTCTTTATATAAAAGCAATATCAAATTACCAGATAATAGGAAACTTCATGAATGCGGCAAAAGAAGCAATAAAATAATGCCAATGTAGCAAACCAATGAAAACTAAGTACTTCAACTAAATGAAAAAAAAAACTTTATAAATTTCAATCGAAATTAAAGAGAGCTTAACCACACACACACCGACTAGCTTAAAAAAACTCATCTACGTCTGGGGATAAATATATTCCCACACACAATAAATCTGTTTAATGCTCTTTAAAACATGTATACGGGTGTATGTATACGTAAGTATACTTACATATTTACATGCGTGCACACCAACACCCTAAAACATACAGTGTATATATTCATATATATACACAAATACATTCATTGTAAAAGATACAAATTTACTTGGACAAGAGGTAATTAGAAGGGGAAGATAAAACGATCTTTAACAAAACTACCCAAAATCTTCATGGAACAATTAAATTCAGTGGGACAATCACAGACAACAAAAAAATCTTGAATTGAACAAAACCAAAACAACCTAAAAAAAAATCTTTTCAACAGAAAAAATTCAACATACCAACAAAAAATCCAAATGCCTAGCGAAGGTTACAATATCCGAAATAAGAATAAAGAATTATGATAAATGCATTAAAAATCCCAAATAATAAATCTTAAAGGTTAGAATGTCCGAAACGCATACCATTATATAGAATTATGATAAATAAACAAAAATCCTTAATCATAATTTAAAATAATTTTCAGATCTATCCATTTTAATATGTATGTATCTATCTATTCGTTCCGAACTATGCAGTAGTGTTTCTGCTTGGTTGGGTGTATTTGCCAGTATCGCTATGTCATCGGCGTAGTCGGCGTCGGTAATTGTTTTTGCGGGATACCTTCTGCTTCTTTTCTTTGTCAGCTCAAAGCCGTTCTCTCTGATTTTGTCAATCGATGTTCTAAGTACGTAGTCTAGACAAATGATAAAGGGGTATGGAACTAGCGTGTCCCCTTGTTTGGAACGAGCAGCCGCAAGCATAGGCCTCTAAGTCAATGCACACAAAATGGAATATATGTGCTATAATCAAACGGGGGACATCCCCACTCTTGACGGAACCCCTCTTAAACTTGTAGACAAATTCACTTACCTAGGAATCAGCGTCGCATCAATCGAAAAGGACATCGACACGAGGTTAACGAAAGCATGGACAGCTAACCTAACCGATAAAATGAAACGCTGTTTCTTCCAGGCACCGGTTGCATCGATACTGCTATATGGGTGCACTACATGAACTCTAAAAAAACGGCTGGAGAAGAAGCTAGACGGTAATTACACAAGGATGCTGCGAGCAATCTTGAACAAGTCATGGCAGCAACAACCCACAAGACACCAACTGTACGGCCACCTGCCTCCTATCATGAAAACTATTCAAGTTAGACGAACCAGACATATAGGACACTGCTGGACAAAACAGGGACGAGCTCATAAGTGATGTACTCTTATGGACCCCCACACATGGCCGTGCAAAAGCAGGACGACCAGCACGAACATACATTCAGCAACTATGTGAGGATACATAATGTTGTCCTGAAGACCTGCCTGAGGCGATGAACGATAGGGAAAAGTGGCGAGAGAGGGTCAGGGACATCTGTGCTACCAGCACGACATGATGATGATGATCTATCTATTCCTATTTTAGGATATAGTTATCAATAAATTAATGAAATATGTATAGATACGAGGAACCTTCCATAAGTTTTCAGATTGTTTTTGTACAGGCATTTAAAATTGTCGTAGACTCTTGAAAATTAACTATGTTATTGCGATATATCTTATGAGATGAGTGACCTATTTTTATGATTTCAGGTTCGACTGAACAGCTATTGCAGGAATTGGAATACACCCTACTAAAGCCCGATTGTCACAGCTGGTAAATTTCAAAAATGCAATCTGGACGTGAGGACACATTAGAAGAACGATATGCAATAAAATTCTGTTTTAAACTTGGAAAAATGCCACAGAAACGTATGGAATGCTTCAGAGTGCTTTCCGACCATCTTGCATGAAGCGAGCATCAGTTTTTGAGTGGCATAAGAGATTCAAGGAAGGCAAGGAGTCTGTGAGGGATGATGAGAGGTGGGGGCGGAGTAAGGAAGTCAGAACACCAGAGTTGATTGGCCAAATAAAGAATTTCATGGATAAGGAGCGTCGTGTGACTATAGAGACAATAAGTGCACAGTTTGATGTCAGTGTGGGAACTGTACACAATTATTCGCGAGGAACTGAAGATGCGGAAGATTTGCGCGAAGTTTGTCCCAAGGGTGCTCAGAGAAGATCAGAAAGAGAGACGTTGTCAACACAGCAGTGAGATGGTCGAGCTGATCAATTCAGATCCCGCAGTTTTTGATGCTCTGGTGACCTGCTATGAAAGCTGGATCTACTGCTATGACACAGAGACCAAGAGGCAGAGTTCCCAGTGGAAGCATGTTGGCTCCTCCAGACTTAAGAAGGCCAGACAGAGCAAATCCACTCGCAAACTTTTGATGATTCCTTTATTAGACAGCACTGGCATGATCTACATGCACTGGGTTCCCACTGGACAGACAGTCAACAAGGAATACTATGTTGAGGTTTTAAGGGAGTTCAGTAAGAGATTCCAAGGGAAGAGGCCAGCACTCTTCAAATCGGGTCAGTAGCATTTCTACCAGGACAATGCTCCAGTCCACAACTCCATCCTTGTCACAGACTATTTGACCAAGATAGGCATCAAGACAGTTTCTCACCCTCCCTATCATCCAGACCTTTCTGTGACTTTTGCTTATTCCCGAAGCTCAAGGAAAAACTTAGAGGCTGTCGTTATGAGACAACTGAGGAGATGAAAGAGGCTGTGACGAAGGTCATTGACACGCTCACACAAGAGGACTTTCATTGAGCCTTCCAGAAGTTATTAGAACAGTACCACAAGTAAATTACCGCCGGAGGAGATTACTTCGAAGGGGAGTAGAGTTTCATGTGTGTACTATCAATAAAAGTGCCCATACAAAAAATTTCTGGAAACTTATTTAATGAGCCTTGTATCTATAATCTTTTCACATTTTGTTGACACCCATTACAAGTATTCAACACACCTACAGCAAAAGATCAAACACCAACGGAACGTGAGTTCGTTTTCTCTCTTTTCTTCTCTTTCTCTACCCTTTCGACTCTCTCCTTCTCTCCCCCTCTCTCTCTCTCTCTCTCTTTCTTGATTTCTGCAAAAGAAACAGATAGCAATGTGACGAGGTAGATAGATCGATCGATAGTGGTAATTTACTAAGCTTTTTGCTTAGATGTGGCACAAAGCCATATGAATGGGGCACCCAATGAGACTCGAACTCACTCGTGTAGGTTTGCAAGTCTAGCTTGCTAACCATTACGCTACCCGAGGTGCCCGATAGATCGATAGATAGTGATTGAGATAAATAAATAGGTAGATTGACAGATCGTGATTGAGTTAATAAATCGTGATTGACACAGATAAATCGATAGATAGATTGGCAGGAACTATGATAGATAGATAGATAGATAGATAGAATAAAATAAAGTAAAATAAAATAAAATTCGGAGTCTAATTTTGGAAATCCTCTATATTATATAGTGAGATGCTGCGTAGTAGCATTTTTTCATGTCATAGTTTTCACAGTCATAGTTTGGATTTGTTTATTTGTTTAATGGCATATCAACCCTCATTGGAGGTGCCCGTGGTGTAGTGGTTATCGTCGCTGGATATGGACACGGCGACACGAGTTCAAATCCTGGACCTGACTGATTGCATTTCACATAGCACTAACACCCTTGGGAAAGGTATGAATTCAAATATACTCCCTCCAGCTATGGGTAATTAGTAGGGCAGACTAGGTTCTTCAGCCTTGGTGAAGCAACTAGTCGAGGAGACGGACAACCCTAAATTCAAACCTGTTAAACTCCGCTTAAAAATTGACCTTTTATCATATCTTGCCCGAGCGGAGGGGTTGGTAAATATGATCAACCCCCATGGGTTTTTTAAAGCGATCGCTCTCCATGTAAAAGAACAGTTATCATCATCACCAGCATGAACTCATGCTGATAGCACAGATTCCTTTGATTCTCTCTCACTATCTGTCTCTATCGTTCATCGCTTCTGTCAGGTCCTCTAGATTTAGTCCTGTGTCCGTACAGATTTGATGCATGTAAATATTTGCTAGTCGTCTAACAGTGGTGTGTCTGTGTGAAGGAATCTGTAAGAGAATATTGCTTTTAAGTTCTTCTTTAGTTCTGCAGCAGAGTCCCAGCATGTCTGGTTCGTCTTACTTGGATGGCTCATGAGATGGGCGGTTAGTGGCTGCATAGTAATGGTTTTGTAAGGCACCGTTTCAAAATAACGCGTAGAATCGTTGTGTAGTTTCCATTTAGCTTTTTATCCATGCGATTGGTTAAAGATCAGGTAGTGCATCGATAGGGTTGTACTTACACAGCCACAGCTTGGAAGAAATCCTGTTTAGTGGTACTATTTAATTTAGTACTACTATTTAATTCGTTGGTTGTGTTTTCAGGCATGTCAACCCTTTTATGTTATGTGGTACCAAATCATTTCTATACATATATGTTTTAGATGTATATGATTTGTAAACTAATAGGTTGTTGGTAATAGTATTTTATTGTTTATTAATAGTATTATTTATAATAGCTAGATACCATTTATTTGCTCTGTTAAATGGTTCCAAGTATTGCTACGTAGTACTAACAATTGAATTTACCATAAGTAATTAGTTTGCACATAGTTAAATAGTTTCAAGTATAGTAAATGAGTAAATATTTCTATTTGACTCATAGATGGGACTCTTATAGGTAATATCACGTTCTATTAAAATAGACATGAGAGTAATGACAATGAAGGGGTATATGATATTCCCTAAAGCTTCAGAACGAGCCTCACCATCAGATGGTTTACTCTCATATCCAGGAAACTAGCTTCGGGGAGGGCTCTCAATCATCTACAGAGATACAGTCGGTGTATTTTACAACCCCAGTCGACTGGACTCCTGGAGACGCGAAAAGAAGGTATGATTCCTTTCAAACTGGCTTACTGTGATGTAGACCAGTAGCTATGACGTAGTCTATCAAAGTCAAATACAAGTCAAAATATACAGAGATACTGAAATTATCTTAAAAGTTGCCTATTACTTACCTGAACACAAAATCAGAGGTATGTTGCATCCAGTAAGAATCGAACTCACTATCAGCGGTATACTAGTCTAGTTCACAAACCATTACACCCTAGATTCGTTACATAAGTTCCTAAGCCTTGCATACACGCCTCTATTTAAAGATTGAAAAATTGGAACTTTCCGAATCGATAATATTTGAATACACCTTTTATTTTTCAAACTTTCTCGGTTTTAATCATGTGTTGTCTGATGCATTATTCAACTTTTCTATTATGTCTGGAGTTCGGAGATAAATTAATTTCTTTAATATGGATAGTATTCAGTCTTCTTGTGATAACAAAATGCCTTAACTTTAATTTGACCGGTGTTACAGTCAGATAACCTGAATAACATCTATCTATCTATCTATCTATCTATCTATCTATCTATCTATCTATCTAAGACTTTTAATAATCTATCTGTCAGTCGATGGGTTAAATAGTATCACAATTATCCTTCTACAAGTATGGAACTGGCATTAAATAACCCACGAACATTGATATGCCATTAAACAAGGAAACCAACCAACAATCACACTTTCTTTTTATCTTAGTCTGTTCCAATCTATCTATCTATCTATCTGTCTTCAAACGTGCTTCATAGATATATTTTTAGTCCAGAAGACTTTTATTCCTAAAACTGAATATTCAGTCGGAATTTACAAATATATTTTTGCATAGTAGGACAGACTGGGAAATTTACCCTTGGCAAAGCAGCTTTGGAGAATAAAAACTTTGAATTCAAACCAGCAGTACTCTGTTTAGATACAGATACATCCTGCTTAGGGTTGCATCCATACATACTTTAGATATATATATTTTATTATTGATATACCCCTTATTTTAGAACCCGTACGAGGTGATTCTGACTTTACCTCATAGGCACAATCGCTAAGAGTTTTTCCTATTTGACGTGTATTTTACATGGTTTAATGAAGCCTAACTTCGTCAATCAACCCCCCCTACATTTTCTGAACTGCGTCACTCAGAAGAAGAGGTATGGAATAATCTTTCACTGATCTCTGTACGGTCTTGAAAATGTGAATTGTTTGTGTTAGTGTCCAAAGAGTGTGATTTTATGGCATGTCAACTCTTGTATGGTTTTTTGTCAAAGAATTCAGTGTTATTGGGACCCTAACGGGAACTATCAATCCGGCTGTAAGTGGATATGGGAGTCAAGAACAAATGAATGATTAAGCATTTTCAGAACTAGAACCTCTCTACTAGATTCAGTTTACTAAGACAGTAAACCGAACACTCCCAGAAGATTTCCCAAAGAAACGTGTATTTGCAGTAAATAATGAGAATGTTAATAATTAATAATAACTTGAAATGATCCTCGATTATTAAATTAACCATCTCATTAATAGAAAGTTAAAAAAAAACCAAAACGAAATTCAATAATATAACAGTTTAGAACTGGATATTATAAATTTAGAAACATTGGTTAACATATCCAATGATTTGTTCTACGAACTGTCGATACGCCTGCTGTTTTCCTGACACTGGGTCTAAGGTCCTCCGTTTCAACAAAAATAGTGTCCTGGGTATGGCTTTAAATTAAATCTGGTGCCGAAGCAAATGGTAAATGCACAGGACATGATCTGTCCAAGACATTTGTTGTGTAGTTTATAATGAAGGACCAAATAATGGAATAATGAAACCATAATGAAAGGGTATAACCTTTTTTTATATAAAAATATACATCTCTCTTAATTTTTCAAAAGAGTCGAAATTGGCTCTGAGTGTGCGAAAAACTGGGAGATAAAGGTCACGGACACAGACAAGCGGAAGACTGCTATATTGACCCTTTCTCAACTTCCGACGTGATTCCATATTCAGGGCCATATGTCTTTGTTTCCACTGTGGGCCACTATCTCTCCCTTAAGTGGTGCTCAGGGCGGCTTCTCCTCTGACTTGGTTGAAGCTCCAACTGACTGACCGGGACTCCCGGGACTGATAGTGGGTACTGTGTATATATATATAATTTCCCAACGTCCATGTGTTCAGGTTGTGATTCACTTAATCTGCTTCCGCTTGTCAATCCAAGCAAGCTTTTTCCCTATTTACACAGCTGGAACAACCTGTCCCAGAAAACCCCTGATTGATGGCCCTGTCAAAGGTCAATATGCAACAAAATAAGATGCAAAAAATTCGCCGGGATACGAAGGGATTTTCCTCTCAATGATAGAAGACATGACCCAATGTTAATTATCAAGAAGAAAAGAACTTGTCATCTGATAGATATTGCCGTTTCGACCGACCATATACGGAAAATAAAATAAGGCGAAAATAAAATAAGACGAAAATGTATACAAATAGCTCGACCTTGTCGATCTATGAAACATGAAGATGACTGTAATACCAATTGCATTTGGAGCTTTCGGAAAGGTCTCCAAATGGATGTAAAAGAGACTGGGAGAACTGCAGATCTGAGGAAGAATGGAGACGATCCAGACCACGGCACTTTTGAAATCAGTTGGAATACTAAAAAAAATGTCCTGGTAATACGAGGAGACTTACTGTCATTCAAACTTGTGAAAAATCACTAGTTAAAACTAACGTGAGCAACTTCCACGGAAACTACTATAACTATTACTACTTAATATGATTATTTTTTTATTTTTTGAAAGTTTTTCACATCTGGGTTAATTGATGGTTTCTCACTGGAGTTTGAGCGACAGCAAGTTTCCTGAAGCCTCTATGACTCATCTCAGTATTCTACTCGATCTCAATAATGCAGTAGTTTGGATGGTCTCTACCTGTCCTATTATTTCTTAGTGCTTGTATCAATACTTTGGTGACTGTACCAAGAGTACCACTTACTATTGGTATAATCGTTACTTTTATGTTTCACAGTTTTTTTCCCTTCCCAATCAAGGTCGAAGTACTTATCCTTCTTTTCACTTTCTTTCAATTTTACTCGGTGGTCAAAGCTCATAATTCTGTACCTTCTCTTTTTTGTTGTTGATTGTTATAAAGTCTGGTCATCTGAATGAGTTTTTCACACAAGCGTTAATTGATGGTTCTTTACTGGAGTCAGATTGACAACTAGTCTCTTCAGGTCTCCAGGACTCTTTTCTGTATTCTGGCCGATCTCAGCAATGTCGTTGGATATAAGAGGACGAGTGAAGACCATCGAATATACAGCATTTTTTATATTTACCCAACCCGGGCAGGATATGACACAAGGTTACTTTTTAAGCGGAGTTTAACAGGTTTCAATTTAGAGTTTTCCTTCTCCTAGACTAGTTGCCTCACCAAGGCTGAAGAACCTAGTCTGCCCTACTATTTACCCATAGCTGGAGGAAGAATAACTGGATTCATACCTTTCCCAAGGGTACTAGTGCTATGTGAAATGCAATCAGTCTCGTCCAGGATTTGAACTCGTATCGCCGTGTCCATTTCCTACGACGATAACCATTACACCACGGGGTGTCCTCGTGGTGTAATGGTTAAAGCGATGAACTGCGGAATCGTAGTACGCGAGTTCGTACTCCAGTCGCGCTATTACGTTCACTTTCGGGCAAATACCCCTGGGAAAGGTATGAACCCCCTTATTCTCCCTCCAGCTATGGGTAAATAGTAGGACGGACTAGGTTCTTCAGCCTTGGTGAGGCAACTAGTCTAGGAGAAGGAAAACTCTGAATTCAAAACCTGTTAAACTCCGCTTAAAAAATCGACCTTGTGTCATATCTTGCCCGAGCGGAGGGGTTGGTAAATAGTACCATTACACCACTGACACCTCATAATACAGCATTATTAAGATTGGCCATAATACCGAGAAGACTCCAGGAGACTTGAGGAGATATGTTTTTACTCATACTTCAGTGGAAAACCTTCAGCTAATGCTAGTATGAACAACTCTCCATTAGTATAATAATAATAATAATAATAATAATAATAATAATAATAATAGGTGCGTTTGGAACAGTAACTAAGGGATTACTAAAGGGACTAGAGGACTTGGAGGTTGGCGAACGAGTGGAGACCATCCAAACGACAGCAATGGTGAGAACTGCCAGAATACTAAGAAGAGTCCTGGAGACATGAGGAGACTTAC
>OY757930.1:39678115-39693115 GCA_963585895.1 Sepioteuthis lessoniana
CCAGAATACTAAGAAGAGTCCTGGAGACATGAGGAGACTTACTGTCACTCAGACTTCAGTGAAAAACCATCGGCTATTGCTGATGTGAAAAGCTCTAATGAGTGAACAATAATAATAATAATAATAATAATAATAATAATAATAATAATTCGTAGTTACCCATTATATCAAGCAACCATTCTCAATAGAAAAAATTTACATTCTGTTCTATAGGTTTTCTATCAAATATTAAGTATTCAGACAGATCTATTTGAATCAAATAGGTACCGCACAAAGGGTTAGAGTACGCCGGGAAGTAATAGCAATGAAGAGGTGGCCCAATAGTTTCTACAGGACCATAACTGGAACTTCACAACTAGGTGCAGTTTATTGTCATACCCAAGATAGCCCCTTTTCTTGTGGAATAGTTCATTCAATTATGTTTTCAAGTGACCAATAATTATATTTGCAAACAACTGCAGTTCAAATAATTATCTTAATATAAGTAGTTTGCAAACTGTTCAAGTATTTCAATGCATTATCAATAGTTCTATTTGTTTTTCAATCAAATAATTATACTTTTAGGGATATTTAACCCACATTTGAGACCTTCGGAGGTACTACCATTCCAGTAAGATTAGACCTGGATTGAATGGGTGTAAACTGATACGCCACAATCCTTAGAACACAAGAACAGGGACCTTACCGTCAAAAGTTTTAAGTCATATCCTTGACTATCTTTTAGTGGAGAGGATATCCTGCTAACTGACGTTGTTTGGTTTGGTTAGGTTTTATGGCATATCAACCGTTGTAGGTTATTCAATGCCAAACCCTGTTTATGCATTCCAGTAAGATTAGACCTGGATGGAATGGGTGTAAACAGATACGCCACAATCCTCATAATATAAGAACAGGAAGCTTACCGTCAAAGGTTTTAAGTCATATCCTTGACCCTCTTTTAGTGGAGAGGATATCCTGCTAACTGACGTTGTTTGGTTTGGTTAGGTTTTATGGCATATCAACCATTGTAGGTTATTCAATGCCAAACCCTGTTTATGCATATATATCAAATATATATGATTTGTAAACACATTTGTAGACAACTTTTTAAACGAACTTCTGATCATTTTTTGCACACTGTTAAATGGTTACAAGTCTTTTCAATCTAATACGAATAATTCACTTTATTATTCATAATTTATTTGCAAAAATTCCAATAAATATCCATATTATTTGTAAGTGAATAGTTTCTCCGTAATTTCATTTTTAATGAGTAAGAACTAATTTGTTAAGACTCTTGTACTACTTTTGTTTCCACAGTTAAATTGTTTCAATATTGCTTTTTAACTCTTATAATTCTAATCAATAGTAATCATTTGTTTCATGTGGTTTCAAGCATTGCTATTTAACACTAATTATTCTATTCAACAATATTTATTTATTCAAACACAGTTAAAGGTTTCCAAATATTTTGCTATGCATCACTAACAATTCAATTAGTCATTCGATTAAACGGGTTGAATGTCAAACAGTTCTATTTCTAATAATTCATTAAGTTATTTGTTTGCAAACAGTTTGAATGTCAAATAGTTCTATATAACCCATACATAGGACCCTATCAGGTGTTACCTCTCCTGGTCGGAGTGAACTTGGGAGCAATGACTATGATGGGGTACTCCACATTCCCCAGAGCTTAAGAACTGGAGCCTAGCAATCAGACGCAGTTTAGTGTCATATCTAGGACACTCGTCGGTAGTAGGGTTACTCCAATGAAGAGACGCATTCGGTGTATTCTACAGCCCCAGGGTATTGGGTTGTCCACCGACTGAGTGACACTTGCTTATATCAGGGTCAATCAAAAAGTTCTAAGACTCACCCTGATTTTTGATTTGTCATTCACCTCTCACCAGAGTATTTGATTCACTTGTACAGAAGTTAAGACAGACATCTGTATAAGTTTTCTAGTGGTAGGGTCTTGCCGCAAGAAAACTGTTCAGCAATGGCTCTTCTTTTTGTGTGAGGTTTAGATCTTTTTGAACGATCCTCGGTTTAAGCACATCGTAGTCATTTACTTAGCTCAACATAGTTTAGTAAAAGGTCAGAAATATGGGACATTCATTGAGAATCTAATTCACTGACAAAGGCCTAGGTTGTAAGTCATTATACAACACGAGGTGCCGGAAATATAAACAGGTTACTGATACACCCCTGATATTTTTAACCTATACACATATTGATCAATGTTCGTGAACATTTTCTTTGAATTAGTTTCATTGTCTGTACGTTAAATTTTGAGTAAGTCGAAACTTGTGTACCACGTTTTGTATTTAGGCTTTCCTTCAGTTCATAGAATAACTGTAATTATCAAAAATAATTCATATATCCGTTGTTAAACGAACACGCACTCACGCACAGTGATACAGACAGACACACCGATACGGACACACATAGAGAAACGGACGCGCACAAGCAAATACACACATGGACAAACAGACACATATATACAGACACGCACGCGCAAACGAATACTCACACACACAGATGCAGACACACATACACCGCGGATACAGAAAGACAGACAGACACACAGACAGATACGAACACGCACACACACACACACACACACACAGATACGGACATATACCCACATACAGATGCAACATACACACACAGATGCTGTAACCATTGCACAAACACATACATACATACAAACATGCATACATACATACATACTCACACACAGATGCAGACACACGCGCAAACACAAATACGTATTTCATAAGTTGTCTACACTTACCTTTGGACGTATAAGTTTAAAACAAGGAATTATACGGATAACATTGTTATAGACGATTGAAAGAGCGGAAACATATTCTCTCTATCAATCTGTCTATTTACTAATCTATGCTCAGGATCTAACTCACTTTCAATTTATCTATCTATCTATCTATCTATCTATCTATCTATTAAAATCTATCTATCTATCTATCTATCTATCTATCTATCTATCATTGATCGGGATCTATCAATCTATCTATCTGTTACCGCAGCTACCTATTGAAAACACTCACCAACATAATCACGGATATGTATATAAATATATGTGTTAGTTAGTAAGTGTTTGTTTCTTTCCTTGTGACTACCGATTGTTCATTTATATTGTACATCAATTTTTAACACACACATACACACACACACACACACTTGTGTGTACCGAACGACTGAATTTTAATATCAACTGTAGAGCAGTTGTGACTGTCTTATTAGTAGAAGAAAATAAACATACAATGGAAATTGAGACTTTGACGCATGCGCACATTTGTCCATTTCTTTTTTATTCTTTACTTCGAATTACAATGGCTTCTTGTCATTATCTAAGCCTCGATTTAGCTTTTCTTCTTTTGAGTATAATTTAGTTTAAGCCGAAATGGATACGTAGGCAGGTCAGGTTCGAATCTAATCATTTTGTCTATACAATCATAATGGCTTCTATCTCATGATAAGGGACACACGAAAGAGCGACCTACAATTATAAAAACAAAACACACACACACACACACACACACACACACAAACAAACAAACAAACAAAACAAAACAGAACAAAATTAACAAAACAAGACAAAAACGAAAACAGAAACGGTAACACTCTAATTAGTTCTGAATACAATTCACGACCTGCAACTATCTGCAACGAATGTTTTGAAGAAAAATTTCCTTTCACACGTTATTTTAAAAGTATTTTTCAGTATCTTTTGGATTGGTTTGTCTTTCTTGTTTAATGGCATATCAACCTTCATAGGTTGTTTAATGCCAAAGCCATTCTCCGAGAAGAACAGTAGTGGTACTTTTTATCCCATAGCTGGGAGGATAAGCGGGTTCATTCCTTTCCCAAGGATATTTGCCCGAAAGTGGACGTAATATCGCGACTGGAGTACGAACTTGCTTACAACGATTCCGCAGTCCATCGCTTTAACTGTTACACCACGAGGACCCCCCCCCGTTTGGATTTGTCTCAGAATGTAGATACGAGGGATTTACCAAAAGTTCTAAGTCTCAATCACAAAGAAGAGCCGTGCCATAACTGGACATTCTTGTTGCGGCAACACATTACCCCTTCTTAAATAAAAAAAAAAAAAATAAAAAAAAATAGAAAAACTATTCAGATGTTCGTTGTTTCTTAAGAAATGGTAGGGTGAGACAACAACAAAAATACCATACTCGTCTCTCTGGGTGAGGCTTAAAACCTTTTGAACGAACCTCGTAGGTAAGTGTTTCCTTTTATACCCTCTTCGGTATTGAATCAACGAAGGTATTTCGAACTTAATCAATATTGTCGTTATTTACAAGGATTAGCATAGTTGAGGCTCAAGGCTAGAAGTATGGGTACACAGTGAGAATCGAAAGCACAAATTATGTTCTGCTAGCTGAGTTTGCTATGACACCGCAGTATTTAACATCGATAAAATTGAATTTATAGTTTAGAGAGAGAGAGAGAGAGAGAGAGAGAGGGAGAGAGAGAGAGCTGAATGGTCATTCTTGTGGCTCACTACTGATTCAAAATAAGCTTTTCGATTTGGGTGATAAAGTATTAAGACAGTCGACTTTGACGGGTGGATGCATTTTAACTGCTAAGAATCCAAAACAGCAATATAAAGCGTCTATCCTCCACACACTTCCTTGTCTATAAGGCACACCATGCTGCTCTCCGACGATATCGTGAAGCAGCTCAAAATATATGAGTAACCCAATTAATTAAAAGCTTATTAATAATTATTACCCCTCTTCATTTCTCTTTTTCACATCTGCGTGAACTTCAAAGGATCTATTTAAAATCTCCAATATTCAAATTGTAATCTGACACCGACCAATCTTTTCTTTTCATTATGATCCTCAATATAAATATTTTAAACTTTTGATTCCAAGTTGGGAGGCAGAGATGCCTGACTACTAAAAATCCTTAGACTTAATTTTACCAGACTGTCGGCATGACTTCAAAGGACCCGCTTTTAACTGATGGTCGCCCGTCGTCTGGTACTTCTTGCCATTTATTTATCCTTGTGTGATTGAGCAGTAATTTCATTCATTTTCATTTATTTACGATCAATTTCTTTGTCGAGCTTCACTTTCATTCTTTTGATTTGAACGGGTCATTCTTTTATTTATTTCATCTAAAACAAATCTTAACCCAAGTAGTACCAGTCAGCCCTGCATAATGTAACGAGCTTCTAATTTAATATAAGTGTAACTAAAATAAATTTATCATAATTAGAGACGGGTTCTATATGCAGCTGACTTGGTTCACATCTTCGTCGCAGCCTATACAGTTTCTCTTAGAGTACGACTCAATTCCAGATTCTGTTCATTCTTTTAAAACCAGATTAATCGGTCGCAGGTTTTTGTTGATACCGCACACGATGCGAGTTATATGAGCCTTGGGCGGTGTAATGGTTAGCAAGCTATTTCGTGTGAATTCAAGTCTCATTGAGTGCCCCATTCAGATGGCCTTGTATCACATCAGAAAAAAAAAATAGTATATTACTACAAGATGCAGGGAAGTTCGGTAAGCTGAAAAAATTAATAGATACATAACCAAAAAAGCTAAAATAACTTCTTAGAATATACTTACTGTTGCTTTCGTTTTTGGCTTCTTTGTTTTGTAGAAGATCAACAGTGGTATTATCTTCGCACTAATACCATTGGGGAAATGTATGGATCTTCTTATCCCTTCCAGCAATGTGTTCAATTCTTTCACGAGGTTGGCTTTGGCATTAAATAACCCTTAAAGTTTGATAAGTCATTAAACGAAGAAACCAAAGGAAAATAATAAAGCCAAAAAGTTCCAGCTAGTTTGAAACACACTCCTCCCAGACTGAACATATATTACCCACATAAAAAAAATCCTTTCCCAAATGTCCTGAAAAAAGATATATAAAGGTTAGTTGAAGACACTTGGAGACCAGAAATGGTTTTTCATTCAACTTATGCTGCGTCAGCAATACATTTTCCATCGTTCTCTAATAACTTCTTTAGAACCTTTTAAAAAAAAATTCAAAATTTCTTTTTCCTCAAAAGATTTCCTCCTGACGAAGGCTCAAGGTAAAACTTGCAGAGATTAAAAGGACAGATAAAAATCAAAATAAAATAAATTGTACTATTGTCTACATATTTTCTTGTTGATAAAAGTAAACGCTACACTCTGTAAATCCCCAGATACCCTTCTTCTTACAAATTAGTAATGTGCAGACAAAAGTTACATCACTTTTATAATAAACCCTCCCCTGATGATAGCCCAAAGTCGGGCAGAAAGTACTTGAGAAATAAACAATTATGTAAAATATATCAATCAATTACCGCCGAATACAATAAAATCAATACGACAATAGGAAAGGATCAACAAGAAAATATATAGACAGAAAATTCAACGGAATTTCTATTAATGAGGAAATGCTGCCAATATATATATATATATATATATATATATATATATATATATATATATCCAACCTCTCAACACGAGCAAGAACCGACATAGAGTTAATTTTCTACTAGACTGATTCCCATAACTAGTTTATATATATATATATATATAGAGAGAGAGAGAGAGAGTTAATTATCTACTAGACTGATTCCCATAACTAGTTTATATATATATATATATATATATATATATATATATATATATATATATATATATATATATAAACTAGTTATGGGAATCAGTCTAGTAGAAAATTAACTCTATGTCGGTTCTTGCTCGTGTTGAGAGGTTGGATATATATATATATATATATATATATATATATATATCCTCAAGGCGGGGCAGCTGGTACGGATTTCCCTGAACCTCTCTTGTCTCTATCATTCATCACTTTCGGCAGATCGTCCATGCAACATCCGATATCAGAGCAGAGTTTCTGTAGATAGGTTTTAGCTGGTTGCCGTATCCTTGCTCGTCCGTAAGAAGAGGCCCACTAGAGTACATCGCTTATGAGCTCACTCTTACTTCTCCTGCAGTGCCCCAAAGATTTTGCTTCTCAAATTTGGATAATTTTCGTGATGGGTGGTAGGTGTCCGTACAGCTGTTGCCTTGTTGTAAGCTGCCTCCAGGACTAGTTCAATGCAGTCAAGCTTTCAACCCAAACGTTTAGTCAACGTCCACGTAGTGCATCTATACTGCAGCATTGACTCGACTGCTGCTTGGAAAAAACTGCAGTTTATTTTTTCTTATAGGTTTGGCTTCAATTTGACAGATAGTCTATCGAAGTCTGTCCTTGCCTTTACTAGTCGAGTGTTGATGTTTGTCTCGGTAGATGAGGCGCTGCTTCCGTGGTAGGTGAGCATGTTCACTAGTTTCAGAGATCTTCCACTTAGTGTGGAGATGTCGCCTCATTCTGTGCGTTGAGGTGAGGGCCTATACCACCTGCCGCCTGTTCAAGACGATGCATTGTCAAGTATACAAAAAGTTTATATATTACTATTTGGCATATCGATGGGACCTTAGCAGGTACTATGATATCAGGTTAGGGTAAGGTAGTTATCGCTTCGACCAAATATTTTTGGACGTAAATATGCTAATTTTATATATATTACACATGCCTAATTATTTCAATTAGGAATCATGAATGAAAAGTAATTTTTAGTTCCATGATATCTTTAATTTTATTATTATCTTCGTTCATAAATTTTGACCACCCTGATGGCTGAGCGTAGGATAAGCTGACTGCATCTCCAGCTGAGGAGTAGGTCCCCCTCAACGGGGTTTTCTGGGTAAATTGTTTCAAATGGCCAGGCTCCATTTCCGGAGATCTGGGAGGTGTGGGTATCACTTTATTACTATTACTATTCAGTTCAATTCAGACCTGGAATGGTAGTGCCTACAAGAGTCCTTCCTAGAGAAAAAAGACGTGTTCTGGATAGGATACTGAGCTGCATCTGATAGAGAGGCCCCATTTTGGGAGATTCGGGGAGTGTGTAGCACCCCTTTATTGCCATTATTCCCAAATTCACCCTGACCGGAATGGTAGTACTTGTTAAGGTGAATTAGGTTCAAATAGATCCTGTCAAAAATCATTTCTATTTGATAGGAATTATTGATACCGTATATCGATAATTTATATGTATGAAGAATAGTTACTTGAAACTATTATTGACTACTAAAGATTATCATTTGTTACTTGAGACCATATGACTGTGCAAAGAATGATGTAATAATCATTTCTTTAAAAATAGAAACAATTGCTTGAAATCATAAAATTATTGATATCAGACAGCAATGTAATATAATGGCCGAGGGATTTCGTTTTATGCCTTTGGTTTTAGTTTGGCTGAGAACCTTTCGGCACAGCACATGGGTTGGTTGGATGCAAACTTGATTTCAGGTGTTAGCGCGCAAGCGGGCGGAGCGGGCGTGTCACTCAGAGATGTCACAATAGCCCAGGTGGGAAACGGGGATAGCAAGTGCGAATGACATCATACACCGGAAGCGCGCGGGGAATTTTGAAGAAAGTTAATAGAGTTGAGAACTGGACACTGAACGAGAAGGGTTGACTTTCGCTTGCTCACGGAGGCCTTGGGCAGGTGCCGCACGAGATTGGGGCAGATGAAAAAGCCAGAATAGAAAGAATGTGTATCTCTCTCCTGATGTCGAAGAACCTTTAAACTCAAAGGTAATAAAAAGTTTCGTACCTGAACTAAGAAGTCGTTACGTGTTTTTCGAATTTCGAGATTCCTATTTTCTATGTTATATATATATATATATATATATATATATATATATATATATATATATATATATGAAAATCCGATGTACATTTCGCATATCCGTATCTGGCTATGATACAGCAATACTTGTAACCATACAGCTTTGTAAGCATTATTTGTTTTGGAGTTTGATAGGAATAGTTTATATCACATTGTTAAATAGCTTCAAGTAATCCTATCGAATAAAGTTTAAGTTTTTAACAAATCTATTTGAACCATTGTTTATTTCTCAAGTACATTCTGCCCGACTTTTGGCCATCATCAGGGGAGAATGTATTAAAAAAGTGATGTAACTTTTTTATTTACATTACTACTTTGTGAGAAGAAGAGCATCTGGGCCGTTGCAGTGTGTAACGTTTACTTTTAAAATTATTCAATAAATAGTGTCAGTCGCTAAAGACATTTAAGTACATTAGCACTGGTTTGAAAATTATTTGTATTTGTATTTGATAAGAATAGTTTATATCATATTGTTAAATGGCTTCAAGTAATCCTATCGAATAAAGTGTAAGTTTTTAACTAATCTATTTGAACCATAGGTGGGTTACTTGTTTGGTTGGTTGGTCGGTCGGTTGTTTTATTTTACGGCGTATCAACTCTTTTCGGGTCATTTAACACCGAATTAAATTTCAAACAATTCAGTTTAATACAAATATAGTTTTTATTTACAAACAGTTAAATTTTGGTTAAATGTCAAAACAATTCAGTTAAATCTCTAAAAAGCTCTATGTCAAACAATTCAGTTTAGCTTAAGTATATAGTTTCTACGTCGAAAACAGAACTATTTCAAGCAATTCAATTTAGCAAAAGTTTAGAATGTTCTATTTCAAACAGTTCAGTTAAGCATAAGTACACAGTTTCAAGGTCAAAATCAGTTGTTTTTCAAAATATTCAGTTTAGCATAAGTACACAGTTTGGTTCTATTTAAAAACAGTTCTATTTCAAACAGTTGACTTTAGCATAAGTACGCTGTTTCAATGTCAAAATATTTTCTATTTCAAGCAATTCAGTTTTGTATAAGTACAGAGTTTAGATATATTTGACCCATAGATAAGACCCTATCAGGTGCTACTTCTCCAGGTAAGAGTAGACCTGGGAGTGATGGCAATGAAGGGGTACACTGCATTCCCCAAAGCTCCAGCATTACTGGAATCTTATCATCAGATTGTTTAGTGCCATATCCGAGACACTCTTTGGGGGAACTTCACACCTCTGCAGAGATGCAGTCGGTGTATTCTACAGGCCCAGCCAACTGGGCAGCATAGATGGTACTCTAAAGAGTACTGCCACTCCAAGTGAGAGTGGACCAAAGAGTAATAAGAATAAAGGTATACTCCATACTCCTCGATCTCTAAATGGGTGGTTGATGATGTTTTACAGTATATCAACTCTTTTCAGTTATCTAATGCTAAATCTTGTTTATACATACATATTGAATTTATAACATTTTTCAACGAATAGTTTTCAAGGTAGCAATTTTGAAACTGGCCAGATCTTATTTGTTTGCAAACAGTTAAATGGTTTCAAGTACTACTATTTAACTCTAGTGATTCTGTTCAACATTATTCATTCGTTTGCAGGCAGTTAAATGGTTCCAAATATTTCTATGAAATACTACGAATTCAATATCAGTTGTTTATTTGCACACAGTTAAATTGTTTCAAGTATACAAAAAGATGAGATGTTGGTTGGTTGGTTTGTTGGATTTTATGGCATATCAACCTTTGTAGGTTATTTAACGCCAAATCCATTTTTATGTAAATAATATGTTCTATTTAAAACTTTTCAGTTTAGCATAAGTACAGCTTAATGGTCAAAAACATTTCCATTTCAAACTATTCAAGCAGTTATATGTAATAATTCAGTTAAGTGTAAATACAGTTTTAATGGGGAAAACAGTTCTATTTCAAATAGTTCAGTTAAGCATAATCACACAGTTTAAATGTAAGTACGGTTTAATTGTCAAAAACATTTCTATTTAAAGCTATTCAGTTTATTCAAACAATTCAGTTTAGCATAAGTATGCTTTTAGTTCTATTTAACCCATAGATAGGGCCCTATCAGCTGCTACTACTCCGGGCCAGAGTGGACTTGGGAGCGATGGCAATAAAGGGGTACTCCGCATTCCCCAAAGCTTCAGCACTGCTGGAACCTCACCGTCAGATTGTTTAGTGTCATATCCAGGACACTCGTTGGAGGGGGGGGTCTTACGCCTCTGCAGAGAAGCAGTCGGTGTATTCTACCGCCCCAGCCTACTGGGAAAACAAAAAGATTAGATATTTCTATTCAACTTATCGATGGGACCTTAACAGGTACTCTCACATCAGGTAAGGGCAGAGTAGGAAGTAATGGCATTTAAGGAGCAATTCTCATTCCTTAAAGCCTGGGACTAGAGCCTCAACATTAGATGGTTTAGTGTCATATCTACGACACTCATGGTATTGGAATTTTACTACTCTGCAGAGGTACTATTCTGCAGCTCTGGCAGCCTCATTATCTGATTCAGTTGAGAATCATATCGTGGATATGTCTTTTTTGGGGAGGTCGGGGGGTCTTATCCATCTGCAAATGATGGAATGAGTGTATTCTGCCCCCTAACACTAGGTCAGAATATTTTAAAGCATCGCAATTGTACTTTCTTCATAAATATTAAAATTGCCCGGTGTAACATATTGACCCTCGACCGAGCCGTCAATCAAGAGATACACCTGTGTAAATAAGCGGAAGAACAGCGGAAGCAAGTAGACGTAAGACAATAATATAACCAGGTGCCCGAGGTGTTTCAAGCCAGTTGGAGTCAGTTAGTGACAAGATGCCGAAGTGAGAGCCAACGGCAGACAGAGGGCTTTGGGCCCTCAGTGACCCACGGTTGAGCAACCCCAGCCAAGATGAGAAAGTAGTGCTGCTATGGTCAGAAGAACTTGGGTCAATATATAACAGTCTGTCCCCGTCTCCAACTCACCTCTCACAGACAACCAACATTAACCCTTTCGAGAATAAATAGTGAGAGATTATATTTTTATATAGACGTGTATTCGTTCGTTCATTGAAGTTCGTTATTATGTTTGATAATGTTCTGCATATATTTGTATATGTATGTGGCTATACAACACCGGTAGTTTAATTAGAAATCATAATCGAAAACTAATTTTTTAGTTGCTTGTTATTAAATGTTTTGGTAAATGTACCGAGATATCAGTAAATACACCCTAAGCTAACTGAAGTATAAATCACTGGGTCGATGGCAGAATAATCGAAGAGTGAAAAAAATTGTGGCCTGAAGCTGAGTGACTTTTACTTAGACAAAACCTATTTAGATGTATAATTTCGTCGAATGAACGAATTTTATTCAAATTGATTTTTTCAGAACAAAATTTTTAGATAGTAAAAACAAAATCAGATTAATATTTCGTTTTTTTAGAAACTGGTTCTTTCCTCTGAGCGACGTTATGTTACAAGAGAGATTGTTGAAATATATTTTTTGACACATGGAATAATACTGTAATAATTCTAACCAGTAAATGCTTGAAAAGATTCTGTGGGTAACTCGGTATGATTGAAAGTAATTGAACCTGGGGTTAATCTGGGATCACGGCTTTGATTTCTTGTTTCCACTTATGTGAACAAAACGGTTCTAGAATTTGAAAAAATAATTGAAAATCTACTAAGCTGTTTTCTTTTCTTTTTTTTTCGATGCCGGAGACCACACATGAGCGAAGATGTTAGTGTTCTGACAACCTCTAGCTGAATGTTCATCGGATATTTTGTAAGAAAAGGTCGTTGTAAAAAGTCCAAAAAATAAGATGTGCCCAAAAGTAGATTATTGATTATTCTACCTAGCAAGAAATGTTCTCCGAGGTCACAGCATGACTCTTCATTCAAAAAAGAAAGAAGTTGGAATCATTATTATCCATGGAACATAGCATGGGAGGTCCAGACGATTACCGGCCATCATTAGGTTGTAGTAGCCAATCTACCACACACACACATGCAAATATACATGCATATATATCTATATCCATATTTTGCATGTTAAAATATACAGTTTTGATAAAATAAGGTATTCAGAAGATGAATTTATTTACAGTGGAATTATTAGCCAACGTTAAACATTACGGTTTTTAAATTTAGCGATTATCTGGGCTATTAAAATATCATGCTGTATCATCTGAATTATATTCAATTTTCGAATGAAACAAAAACTCTTAGCAGTTTATTTCCATTAGTAACGTTCTGTTTTAAAACTATGTGGCGTAATTAGAATTATATATATATATAATTATATATATATATATAATTATATATATATATATAATTATATATATGTAATTATATATATATAATTCTTTTAAAAGAATAATATATATATATATATATATATATATATAATTCTTTTCAATACCCTGTCTCATGGCAAAAGCTGCTTGGCAGCGCGAGGAGAGGCAGTGCTACCTTGAGCTATCGAAACAGTATTATCACCCCTGGTTGGCGGTTTATGAGGTCAAGGTATCACACGTGATTTCACAAGTTGCATGTTGAAAGAATATATATATATATATACAAGTTTACAGATTTTTTTATTCTTATTGACAGTACACGCTTGATACTCTAGTCCCCTTAGAAGCGATCTGCTCCGGCTAAAATGCGCTTGTTGTACCCTTCCAACAACTTCTGGAAGGCCCCATGGAAGTGTGAGCGTGTCAATGAACCTCGTCACAGCCTCTTTCATTTCCTCGGTTGTCTTATAACGACAGCCTCTGAGCTTAGTGAATAACCAAAAGTCACAGGGAGAAAGGTCTACACTATTGGGAGGGTGAGGAACTATCTTGATGCCCATCTTGGTCAAATAGTCTGTGACAAGGGTGGAGATGTGGACTGGTGCATTGTCCTTGTGGAAATGCCACTGACCCGATTTGAAGAGTGCTGGCCACTTCCCAAGGAATCTCTTCCTGAACTCCTTTAAAACCTCAACATAGTAACCCTAACCCTAACCCTTTGGCTAATCAACTCTGGTTTATTGACTTCCTTACTCCTCCAACACCTCTCATCATCCCTCACAGACTCCCTGCCTTCCTTGAATCTCTTATGCCACTCAAAAACTGATGCTCGATTAATGCAAGATGCTCCAAAAGCAGTCTGAAGCAATCCATATGTTTATGTGGCATTTTTTCCAAGTTTAAAACAGAATTTTATTGCATATCATTCTTCTAATGTGTCCTCACGTCCAGATTGCATTTTTTAAATTCACCAGCTGTGACAATCAGACTTTAGTAGGATGTATTCCAATTGCTGCCGTAGCTGTTTATTTGAAGTTGAAATCATGAAAATTGGTCAGTCATCTCATAAAACGTATAGCAATAAGATACTGAATTTTCAAGAGTCTACGACAATTTTAAATGCCCATACGAAAAAAGTCTGGAAACTTATCGTATGCACTTCGTATATATATATATATATATATATATATATATATATATATATATATATATATAATCGGATATGAAGTAAACTGGGATACAAACCTCAGCAAGTAAATATATATATATATATACATATATATATATATATATATATATATATATATATATATATATATATATCAAGATGTGCATTACGCTTTAAAATAAATAGTAAGAAGTCGCAGTTAAAAATAGAATAAACTGAAATTTAAACAAAAGTAGATTGTTGGTTGTCCTTCCTGGCAAGAAATGTCATTCAAATTTATAGTATGAATAAACTCTCAGGAAAAGAAACGAGTTCTCATGCTGCGTTCGATGGATGATGACTGTTCAGTATGGGAGGTCCAGACGATCACCGGTCATTATGAGGTAGCAGAGGACTATTGGACAATTAGAGGAGTGACGTTAAATAAGCTGTTCAGCAATTAAATTAGTCATTGATGAAATAGATGCGAGGAAATGCTGTCGAAACAAGCAGGAGTGGGAGACAGGGATTATGTTATTATAAGGATAAAACTTAATAGAAAAAAACGACAAAATATTAAGACTAAACGAAAAAGTAGTTCTTTTATATGAATTCAAGTGAATTTTACTTTATTCATACGCATAAAAAGTAATTAAGTAAAACATGTAGTTAAATAGATTTGTACAAAACCTAAGAAGTCGAGCGGCTGGATCAAATAAAATCAGTTACAAAGATCTTCTATTTAACAGAATTATTAGTGATACATAACAATACTTGAAACCATTTATACTGTGACTAAACAAATGATTATTATTATATAAAATCATTAGTATAT
>OY757930.1:39698115-39815615 GCA_963585895.1 Sepioteuthis lessoniana
ACTGAATTGTTTTTGCCCAGTCGGCTGGGGCTGTAGAATACACCGACTGCTTCGCTGCAGATGGGTAAGACCTCACTTAACAAGTGTCCTGTATATGAAACAAAAAATCTGATGGGGAGGTTCCAGCAATGCTGGAGCTTTGCCTTCGCTCCTCGATCTACTCTGGCCCGGAGTGGTAGCTCGTGATAATGATCCTATCTAAGGGTTAAACAGAACTAAACTGTGGTTTAATGAGTTTACTGGGGTTTTTTTTGCATTTAAAAAACATACTTATACTCAACTGAATTTCTCGAAATTGAATTCTTTTGACATCTAAACTCTGTACATTTGCTAAACTGCTAATCAAGTCTAAGTTGGACAATCCAGAGAAAGGAATAGCACCCTCTCCTACATCTCTGTGTTGTAGCTATTGAAAAGACACCCTTCGGGTCACCCTCGACTACGGTTGGCTATTTGCCAATGACCCGGGAGACCTGGGTTCAATCCGACGTCGAGTCACACTAAAGACTCAAAAAATGGTATTTAACTCCTTGCTTAACACTCAGTATTATAAGGGACGGATTAAGGGTAAAGTGGGTCAATGCTGAGAAAAGAGTAGCACCTTCCCCTACACCTTGGTGTAGTAGCTATCAAAAAGAGAGCCTTCGGGTCACCCTCGATTACGGTCTCCAACTTTACTTATATATATATATATATATATATATTGGCGCATATATAAATATATATACAAATCTGTAAGAACGCTTGCAAAAAGGTTGTTGGTTGGTAGGATTTGGGTGTTTGTAGCATATCAACCATTTTTATACTTTTACAGTTCTATTTCAAACAATTCATTTTAGCATGAGTACAATTTTTTGTTTACACACAGTTTAATATAAAACCAGTTCTTTTTCAAACTATTCAATTTAGCATAAGTACAGTTCAAATATCAGAAACTGTGCCCTTTTAAACAATTCAGTTTAGCATAAGTACAGTTTAAATGACAAGCACTTCAATTCGACCCATAGATAGGACCCTATCAGCTGCTACCACTTCAGGCCTGAGTAGACCTGGGAGGGATTGAAATAAAGGAGTACTCCACATTCAACAGAGCTCTATTACTGATGGCGGGGCACAAAAATCGACAACAGGCAACAGAATAGCAAATGTAGGTTATGTAGAGACAGAGATAAAAATGTTAATTACATAAGGGAATGGCCTAAAACTCGGAAAAACAGGAGTACAAGACTCCGTATAACTAGATGGGGAAAAGGTTATTCATTGGAAATTGAGCAAGAGATGAAAATTTGACCAAATTACCGAATGGTATATGCACACATAAGAATCTTTTCAAGAACATGAAAAACATATTTTTGGGGGATTTTGATAAACAAGCAGATCACCTAATCCTGGCCAGACGACCAGGCTTTGTTATTAATTAATAAAAAGAAAAAAGAACTCGTGACCTAGTGGATTTTACCTTCCCAGAGGACCATAGAGATTTAAAAAAGCTGTAGAACATCATAGTACCATTTGTAGGTGGAGCTCTTGGAAGGACTAAAAAAACATGTAAAAAAGGCTGAAGGAATGGGGAATCAGAGGAAGGTTTGCAGACATTCAGAACACAGAATTAAGGTTGGCTAAAATACTAAGAGTTCTGGAGACCCGAAGAATCTCGCAGTCATTGGCACATTAGAAAATTTCTCGAAACCACATTCTGCAGAAAATATCGGAACAAAGAATACAGGATTATATGGATGCATCAATTTAAAGTCTCGAAAATATATAAATTAAAGAAATTCTTTATGGACTTTTTTGTCCTTTTGTCAAGCACACTTTATCTCTTTGATATTTCAATAGATATAACGTTACTGATATATATATGATGACCCGTGTAGAAAAAGCATATGGGTGCAGGTGTAGGTCGGGGTTAGGTTTTTGATTTGTCTACTTATCCGTTACTTCTTTAATGGCATAAATAAAAAGTATATCACTCTCTTTCCACTCTCTCTCTCTCTCTCTCTCTCTCTATATATATATATATATATATATCTTTTTCATACTTTGTTCAGCAATAACTGGGATTTACATTAATAGTCGTTTACATTTAAAACGCAGATAATATTCAGCAATGGTTTTACACATCAATGACATAGCGCTTCTTGCAAACTCACCCACCTTAGCCGAATCTCTGCTACATAGCCTGGATCGAGAAGCAGGTGACATAGGCCTCCATGTCAACGCAGATGAAACGGAATACATGTGCTTAAATCAAAGAGGCGACATCTCCATACTAAAGGGTTGTTCTCTGAAACTAGTGGACAAGTTCACCTATATCGGAAGCAGCATCTTATCAACCGAGAATGACACGTGACTAGCAAAAGCATGGACAGACATCGATAAAGCTATCGGTCATATGGAAGTCAGACCTGACCGATAAAATAAAACGCAGTTTTTTTCCAAGCAGCGGTCGTGTTGATGCTGCTATTTGGATGCACCACATAGACACTAACTAAAGCTTGACGGCAATTACACAGGAATGCCACGAGCTATACTGAACAAGTCCAGGAGGCAACAGCCGTCAAAACAGTCGCGGTACGGCCACCAACAACCCATTTCAAAAACCATACTAATTAGACAAAGAAGACTTGCGGGACACTGTTGGAGAAATGAGGACGAACTCATAAGCGACGTACTTCTGCGGACCTCTTCCCATAGGAGGTGCCCGTGGTGTAGTCGTTATCGTCG
Organism: Sepioteuthis lessoniana; assembly: GCA_963585895.1. Lineage (NCBI taxonomy): Eukaryota > Metazoa > Mollusca > Cephalopoda > Myopsida > Loliginidae > Sepioteuthis > Sepioteuthis lessoniana. The sequence continues at coordinate 39,700,843 of OY757930.1, forward strand.
TCGGAAATGAACACGGTGACTCGAGTTCAAATCCTGGACGAGACTGATTGCATTTCACATAGCACTAATACCCTTGGGAAAGGTATGAATCCAAAATATTCTCCCTCCAGCTATGGGTAAATAGTAGGACAGACTAGGTTCTTCAGCCATGGTGAGGCAACTAGTCTAGGAGAAGGAAAACTCTGAATTCAAACCTGTTAAACTCCGCTTCAAAATTGACCTTGTGTCATATCCTGCCCGAGTGGAGGGGTTGGGTAAATAGTACCTCTTCACATAGACGAAGAAAGGTAGGATGATCAGCTAGAACCTATATTCAACAGTTCTGTGCCATTAAAAATGTAGCTGGAAGACCTCCCGGGAGCGATGGACGATAGAGACAGTTGGCGAGAGAGGGTTAAGGAGATTCGTGCAAACAGCGCATGATAATGAGATATATATATATATATATATATATATATATAATCAAGTCACGCTGATAACTGAGAATTCCTGATTCTATCCCACCATCCCTATCATCCAATCGTCTTGACAGGTCTTCTAGACTGCATCCAGTGTCCGCTCAGATCTGAGGTATGAAAATCTTTGCTGATTGTCCAACGGTGGCGCATCTATGCTTAAAATCCATACAATTATTTTGATATAGATGATTATACAGAGGAAACCTTAAGAAACTGAATTTCTGGAAATAACAGCACGAAAACAAACTCTAATGACCAATGGCGTCAAAGCCCAAATTGATAACACGCAGGAGAATCTCAAGTGAAGACAATGTAGTTCGAGAGATGAAACAGTTAATCGCATAATAAGGGGATGTAGCAAACTTTCACACAAGGAATAAAAGGGTTGGCACGACAGGGTGGGAAAGGTTATCCATTGGGAAAAATTCAAGAGTTTAAAATTGGACTATATTACCAAATGGTATATACACAAACCAGAAAACTAATCTGTCCTTGAAAATGAGATGCAGAATATTCTCTTGGATCTTGGGATACAAACCAATCACCAAATTCTGTCCGGAATACAAGATCTAGTTTTAATGAGCTTGAAAAAAAAAGGACTTGTCATGAATAGGTTTTTGCTCTTCCAGTCGACCACAGAGTAAGAAAAAACTAAAACCAAAAACAAAATAAAAGAAAACAATCCCCATCCCACCAAAAAAGCCAAATCACTGGAGCTTTCCAGAGAAGTGAAAGGAAGAAAAGTACTTGTTATGAATAGAATTTTGTTGTTCTAGTCTACCATAGAGAACCTCCCCCCAAAAAACAAACAAAAAGCAAAAACCAAAAACAGCCAAATCACTGGACCTTGCGAGAGAACTGAAAAACTGTGGAATTAGAAAGTGATGGTAAAAACTATCGTACTTGAAATCCTTGGATCAATACCGAAGGACCTTGAAAAGACACTGAATGAACTTGAGTAAAGAGGAAGACCAAAGTACTGCTAAAATCGTTTAAGATTCTCAGAAGAGTCAGGGAAATCTGAGGAGACTTGCTCACACACAGATTCAAGTCAAAAAATTACCTATCAGAGCTTGTGTGAAAAACCCGCCAGGAATAAAACTCCAGTGAAGTCACAGTTTTTATAATAGGTCATTAAATTGCCAACAATTTACGGCAAGAAAGAGTTACGTTAAATTGAAACGGTCTTTAAACTGTTAAAGGTATAAAATCATTCGGGCTTGAAGGTATTTCTAAACATTCATATACCGATAAGATTTATGCAACTTCTGAATAAGAAGCCAGTTTTATAAAACCATTAAAATTTCAGTTCCTATGAAGCGAAACGGCCAGGAAGGAAAAATGAAAGACATTAAAGGAGTTTTAAAAAATAGAATGTAAAACTGGAAGTAATCGTTAAAAACTGAAAAGGAATTGTGGGAAAATCAAAGTGGAAGTGCATTAAAATAAAAAGATGTAGATATGCAATGAATAAACGTTAAAAGGGGGGAGAAATTTAAACAAAAATCGAATGAAAACAAATAAACATAAAAATAAAAAGTTTCAGATAAAATATATTTACTCAGAAAGAGAAAAATAAGCAAAGGGTCTTAGGGAAAATGAGTGAGTTGTTTGGAGATCAGCTGATAAGAGAGGCAACGGACAGAAGGATTAGGAGTGGTGTGTTGAAAAGATATAGAGGAAGATAAAAAGAGTTGAGGAAGCAGTTAAGAAGGAGGGACTACAAAGAAGGAAGGGAACAGAGTCATAAAGTGGAAGTAGTAGTGATAGGAGAAGCTGTTCATATGTGAGTGTAGTAGAGGAAGGGACGGAATAAAAAAGAATCATTTAAGGAGGAGGTGATATGGAAGGGGAGGGAATAGAGGGTTAGGCTATTTGATTTATGGATATATCAAACCTTGATATGCCAAATCCAATTTATGCATGTATTATATATGATTCATAAGGATATAGTTTGTGGGTGATATAATTTTTTTCAAATGAGTCAGAGTTAATTTGTACATTTTCTTTTTTAAGTAGAGGAATTATATTGTGAATTAAATTGCCATGACCTGAAAATCCGACTAACACTTACGTTGAAGCAATGAACAGCTGTTTCGACCATATTAGGTTTCACCAGCAGCGTATACCGTGATATCCATCACTGGAGATCAAACCAGTGACCACAGAATGCAGAACCTAAACTCTACAACTGACCATCTGCATACATCACACACAAATAACGCCAAATTAACTAGGTATGTTAATTGCACGGCCAAATAAGGTCGAAACAGCAGTCCAGTGTTTCCGTATGTCGCGCGCAAGTATTTGCCGGATTTTCTGGTCATGGTAATTCAATTCAAAGAGTTAATTTTTTGCACAGATTAACGGTCTCACGTGTGTCTATTGATTATTTACACACAGTTAAACGGTATTCGTATTTAACTCTAGAAATTGTATTTGTATGGCTTCAAACATTTCATTCTACCACTCATAATTCAGGTTTAGTTTTGTTTGGTTTGGTTTTATCTCACATTAACCACTATTATTAATGACAAATCTTTTTTTTTAATACATATAAAGAATTCTATTTCAAACAATTCAGTTTGGCATAAGTTCACAGTTTCAATGTAAAAAAAAATCAATTCCCTTTCAAACAATTCCGTTTAGCATAAGTACACAGTTTAGTTATATTTGACCCATAGATAGGACCCTATCAGGTGCAACCATTCCGGGCCAAAGTGGACCTGAGAGCAAGGGCAATGAAGGGGTACTCCGCATTCCCCAAAGCTTCAGCGTTACTGGAATCTCACCATCAAATTATTTAATAATTCAGATTAATATCAACCATTTGCTTGTGCGTAGGTAAATGGATTCAAGTAGAGTAAATGAATAACCAGTTCTATTTGACCCAAAGACTGAACGCTGACAGGTACTTACAATACGGGTCAGAGTGTACCAGGGAGTAATGGCAATAAAGGGATACTTAACACTGTCCAAGGCTCAAGGACTGTGGCTTCACCATCAGATGCATCTTAGATTCATGCCCAGGACACTTGGTCTTTTTACCTATACACGGGACCATAAGAGATAATATATCTCAGGGTCAGAGTGGACCTGGGAGTAATGACACTAAGGGCGTACTTCACATTCCTTAATGCTCCAGGACTAGAGGCTCAACATCTGTTAGTTTAGAGTCCAGGAAACTAGTCGGTCGGGTTCTTACCCCTCTGCAGAGATGTCTTCGGTGTATGCTACAGCTCTAGCCAACTGGGCTGGTAGGGATATAGTTTGATTTCTATGCTCAATGGAATATCAACCTTTGTACGTAATTTAAAGCCAAAGCCATCCCTATAGAAGAACCGTCCAAATACTATTCATGCTATTGCTGGAGTAGTTAATGGGCATCGTACCTTTCTAGGGTTATCAATCCGAAAGTTAACAATATTGCCAATGGAATTCGAACCTACCTACTTCGAGGTCACAGTCCAGCGCTTTAGATTCTTCGCCACGGAGTCTTCCCAAAATAGTTGTTAAGGAGACACTAGAGAGGAAGAAGTAGAAGTGATAGAAGCTATTGTGGTTGAGGTTTAGGGAAGGTAGGGACGGAGTGAAAATAAGTAAAGAAGGCGGCTAATTGAGAAAATTGGGAAATCTGAAAAAAAGAGAGGGGATAGCACGAAGGAAAGGGTTGAAGAGAAATTATTGAAGATAATTTATCGAAAAGGAAATAGTTGGGTAAGGAAACAAACTATCAAGAAGGGGGAGGGATTAGTTAGGTTTGGTTTAGGAAAAATTAATTAGTTAAGGAAAAATCTAGTTCATATATATATATATATATATATATATATATATGTGTGTGTATTTGAGCGAGATATGAAGTTTAATACATATATATATACATTTGAGCAAGATATGAAGTTTAATCAGACAGATGTTTTGCAAAAAGAAGAAAATGGAAAGAAAAATACATATTAGTGGGCGATAAAGATTTATTGGTAAATATCATTTTAGGTCCACCGACGCCTTTCGACGAAATTACCTATGATATGAAATTATGAAAATTTCCGGTAGAAAGTATTTTACGTCATCTTCAGGGTGGGAATTATGAATTTAAAATAATGGTTTCGATGATACAGAAAAATATTCGAAAATGATTCGAAAAAAGATTACGTCATGAAACGTAAATTCTTCAAAAAAGTTTAGGAGAAACACAGCATCTAAAAAGGATGGTTTATATTGATAGAGAATGAAAGAAAGAAGATATAAGAGGAAGAATGAATAAAGAAAGAAGAAAGAGAGGGGAAAAAATAGGGTGAAGAAAAGGATAAATATGATGGACAGATGGAGTCTAGTAGGAAATTGGATAGAAAAATCTGTTTAATTATCGTTTTTTGTGTAAGCGGAAATCTTTCGACGTTATTTTAGCTAAACAAGGAGATATTTTATAAAATCCTGGTCTCTGTTGTATGGCATTATAATGAGAACTAACGGAACATTCTCTAATTCTACGTTTGTTTTTATTATGAATGAATTCGATCTTGTTTGAATGTTTGAAATCAAATTTGTGGTTTGTGGAGATGTTATGGATAACGAAAATGTTTGAAAAATATCCTGATTTAACGTCTCTCCTGTGTTCATTGATTCTTTTTTGTAAATTTCAACTTGTTTCTCCTATATAAAACCTTGAACTGTCCAGGCAGCAAGTTCTATATATACCTGCGTCGGAATAAGATTTTATTTTGCTGTTATCATTGTTTCTTAACAACTGCTTGATTATTTTGGCAGTTCGTGTAATATATATATATATATATATATATATATATATATATATATATATGTGTGTGTGTGTATGTGTGTGTTTATAATATCTAAGCGAATAGTTTGATTATTTTGGCAGTTCGTGTAATATATATATATATATATATATGTGTGTGTGTGTGTGTGTGTGTGTGTGTGTGTGTGTGTGTGTGTGTGTTTATAATATCTAAGCGAATAGTTTGCAGGTAACACTATTTTTCAACGAGCAAGAGCTCATATGTTTGCTGACAGTTAATTGGTTTCAAGTTTTGTTATCCGGCTCTAATAATTCTATTTAATATTGATCCTTTGTTTGCATACAATTAAATTATTTCACTGGTTTTCTTTTGGTTTAAGGTATATCAAACGTTGTAGGTTATTTATCAAATCATTTATATATATATATATATATATATATATATATATATATATATATATATTGTCAGTGAATATTTTTTGGTAACAGTTATAAGGTGCGTATCAAGTGTAAATGAAGTACCGCCCTCCCTTACACCTCGGTGTTGTAGCTATTGAAAAGGAGACCTTCGAGTCACCCTCGAATACGGTCGTCAACTTTCCTTTTTTTCTTTTAAACGACCCAGACATCATTTGTTTCCTTAAATGGTTTTCGTACATAGTTATATGGTTTTTAGTATAGCTATCTATAACTAATAAGTGCTCGATTTTAATCATTTGTTTGCACCCAGTTAAATAATTGTAAGTATTTATATCTGATAGTAATAATTCTATTTAATATTAATCATTTGTTTGCTCACAGTTGAATTTAATGGTAATAATTCTTTTCAATACTAATCATTTATTTGCTCATAGTTAGATCGTTTCAAGCATTGCTATTTAACACTTATATGTCGATGTAATATTAATCATTTGTTCGCATATAATTAAATGGTTGCAAGTATTGCTGTTTAACAATAATAATTCAATTTAACAATTATTCCTACTCAATACGAACTACTTGCAGACAGTGGTATGGTTTCAAAGCACGAATTGAAAATTTCTATTTGACCAATAAATTAGCCTGTTTGAGGTACTATCACTCGAGGTCAGAGTGTAAATCGAAATAAGGATAATAAAGAGATATGTTTGGTTGAAGAAGAAGGGATTGGAGATAATAGAAACTATGAGGGAATAGAATATGGAAGAAGAAAAACTGAAAAGATTAATTGAAAGGAGGAATGAAGGAGCAAAAGCGAAAGCAATGGGGAGAGGAGAAGTTTTGTGTGAGGTGAATCAGTTAAGAAGTGGGTGGAGAGAAGAAAAGAAGGAGAACAAGAAATTGAATAGGGAATAGAGAGATGAGGAACTTTTGAGGTGGCAGTGAGGGGCACGCTCCCGGCGAGCGCCCCGGGGCCTGTTCTGGACTTCGGTCCGGAGCGTGGCCCTGGAAAAGGAACAATGGCAGACTTGGGGCCTTTAATTAGGCACCTAGTTTCGACTAGGCTACCTTCGGGTGGGCGAGCTGCACTTTTGTCTCCTTTGTCCCCCTTGGACGGCACTAGACCATGCGTCTAGTTTAAGCCGCAAACTGGCATACGTGCCCGGACCCACATTTGGGTTCGTGAAACTGCTTGCCTCATCAGGCTCACATTGCACTGAGTGAGCCGATGAGCAGCACTGACAAGCAGGGTTCGAGTCTCGGGTCGTTCCCGACCTCCCCTCCCCTTTATCCCCACTTTAATTGGCCTTCGGGCTTTTGACCTTGTGTCAAGTCGTGTCTGGTAGGAGGCAGCGACAAATACTGGCAGTGTGTAGATAAGAGTGTAGAGGGAGGAGAGTTTTTTAAGGAGAAGGCAGTAAAGGTATAAGGGGAAATAGAGAAGACAATAGTAAGACGATTTTGAGAGAAGAGGATGTTATGAAGAGAAGACATTAAGGAGGAGGCAGTTAAGTAGGAATGAGAATGGAAGTGAGAGTAGACGCTAAGAAGCAGACGCTATAGAAAAGGAAGAAAGCGAGTAAGGAGAAGCTGTTAATGAGAAGGTAGAGGGTTTAAGTGAGTAAAGACTGTTACGGAAGTGGTAAAAAGAAAGAAGGAATAGTGTGAAGAGAAGCTTATAAAGAGGAGAGGTATATTAAAATAAATCATGTCATGAGGAGAATATGAGAGGACTGAATGAGCTGAGAAGTTTTAAAGAGAAAGTATAGAGATAAAGGAAGAAGTGAGAGGAAAATCTATCAGAAAGGAGGTGGTATAGACGTGGAAGGATTAGAGGATAAGGAAAAAAAAACTAAAGAAGAATAAGGAGAGGTGTGGAAGATGGATGGGATGAAGAGGGAATGATTAGGAAGCGAAGTTGTAAAGAGGGTGGCTGTATGTTGGAGAACTATACAGAGTAAAGAGAAGCTGTCAAGAAGGAAGCGGGAGAGAGAAGGGAATGGAGAGAGATAGTGAGTTTAGGTGAAGGTATGGATTAGGAGGAGAAGTTGTAGTAGGAGGAGAGCTTTTGGGAAGAAGACTCTAGAGGCAAAAAGAAGCGATGGATGGTAGATTTAGCAAATAAAAAAAACAAAAACAAACTAAAACAAAACAAAACAAAAACAAAAACATAAACAAAAACAAAAAACAAACTTATGCTGGATTAAAATAAAAATGAATACAGAAACAGACTTAATGCGAATAAAAATGTAAAAGTTGTTTTCAAATAAGATAATATGAGCAAAAATCGAGTCAAACTAATAATGAATGCAGATTAATTTGAAAATGAAATAGGAAAAAAAAAAAAAAAAGATTGCAGGAAAGGAATAGAGTTTAAAATCGATGGAAACTCTTAACCCTTTCCACACGGAATTAATTCATAATTTTGACATGGTTTGTAAAAATTAAAATTAGAATTTAATTAGTTTTGAAAAACAACAAAAGAGATTTGAATCGAATGATCCATCTATTAATCCATCTCTTCCAGTTCTTACTTAATCTTGCTTTGTATCTATCGATCTTGGTCTGTTCATATCTATCTATCTATCTATCTCAGTCAGCTAATTTCTATCTATCTATCTATCTATCTGTCTATCTCAGTCAGCTAATTTCTATCTATCTATCTATCTATCTATCTCAGTCAGCTAATTTCTATCTATCTATCTATCTATCTATCTCAGTCAGCTAATTTCTATCTATCTATCTATCTATCTATCTATCTCATTCTGTTCTTATCTATCGATCTCTGACTAAAATTCTTTTATTTCTTAGAAAGTAGAAAAGTCCCTGGATTTTCTCGGGAAAATATCGAAACCCTAAGAAAAAAAGCTTCGAAAACGTTAAACTAAAAAAAGAAATATACGTTCTCTTTGCTGCACACAAAAAATGTCGCACAAAAACGGAAAACTTCCACTTCACTTGTTTTAATAAAAAATAACTTTTAACTCCACCTGTCAGTCAAAAGCTTTCACACTTTCGCTTGGGTTGCGATGGTGGGAATTATTGTGGGCAAACCATTAAATATCTCTCTCTCTATATATATATATGATAGGATAGCGTAGGGGAGTAACTGACTATCAACAAGCGTCGGTTTCTCATCGTGTACCCAACTCTAACCGAGATATATATGCTTGGTATGCATGTATATATACTCGTATGTATGTACATATGAGAAAATAAATTATGGAAATAATCCGACAATGTGGAGAAAATATTGAAAAATTAAATAATCTGAAGTGAAGAATTTAATACGAAGGAAAGTCGACGCTATAACGCTTCCGTTTCAATAAACCATCATTCGGACTTTCCTTCAAAAAAGTTCATATCCTATCTATCTATCTATCTATGTTCATATATACCTAATTTCTTTCGTATCTACCAATTTCAGAAATTCCACCATACATTTAACTCTATCAATATTGGTACATTTTCAAACAGTCGATTTTATTTTCAGCTTTTGATAGAGTAAAACAACTCGAACACATTATTATTTTTCGTTAGGGTTTATAGCTGGCTCGCTACTGTGAGTTGTCCGATTAGAGAGAGAAAGACTGGTTGATATTTTCTATTTAAAAAGTGCGGCTTCTCTTTGGGCGAAACTTTGTACCAATTTCCTTCCTCGCCGGTATATTGAATTCTCTCGCTCAAACCAGAGTCTCACATTTACTTACGTTTGTCGTGTCGGAGGAAAGGAATTTATCCGTTTCCGGTGGTTCCCCACCTGTGCAGAAGATTTGGAACCCTCGTTTTTTACCAAGTCAGTTTTAATTATCATAATCTTTCACCCGTGACTGGCTGACCTACAAAGAGTGTTTTAGAGAAATGAACTCTAGGAACGTGTTAGCAACAGATTTTCACCTTCCAAAATCTGTATCTCTTATATAGTTTTTGTTTCGGTTTCTTTGTTTAAAGGCATATCAGTTTTCATGGATTATTTAATGCCAAAGCCATCCTTGTAGAAGAAAAGAAGTGATACTAAAAATCGGGAAGATCCCAAATATTTATGTTATTCTCAATTATATGGTTTAAATAACTATTCTTAACTATTCTTATATAGGTTTCATTAAGGTTTCTTTGTTTAATGGCATATCAACCTTCATGGATTATTTAATGCCTGAGCAATCCTTGAAGAAGAACAATAATCCTACCTATTAACCCATATTAGGGGGAATAAAGGGTTCCCAGGGAGTAGAATGTTCGCCAATGGTCTGGTTCAATCCCAGTTCGCGTTATACCAAAGACTTTAAAAATGGTACTTGATACCTCATTGCCTGACACTCAGCAATATAAGGTACGTATCAAGGATAAAGTGGAGCAATCACAGGAAAGGAGTAGCGCCCTCCCCTACATCTCGGTGTAGTAACTATCGAAAAGTGAGCCTTATCGTCGCCCTCGACTACAGTTGCCAACTTTACTTTTACTTTATACTTCCCAAAATTATTTGTCCGAAAGTGGACGTAAGAGCGTGACTGGAGATCGAACTCACTTATTACGATTTCTTTGTTCAGCACTTTAGCCACTACGCCACTGAAACACACACACTTGACGCCAAAGAGAAGCGCTGTATAAAGCTAAAAAGCTATCACGGAAATTAATGTACTCTTTGCCAAAAAGTATAACAGTAGATCTTGATGTTTAATGATAACAATAAGTTACTGAACAGAGACCGATATTATGTCTTGATTTAAGCACCAGTCTAAACATTTGCTGGTACATTTAGTCCCAGATTAATTTTGCAGTATATTCTTTCCAAACCCCACACGATAAAGCTTTCTATCTCGGCTGCCGTTTATATGTATAATCCCCACCCCCCAAAACTCATTTTTATCCCCTCCTTTGCTTACTCATACATACCTTCTTTATTACTCCAATATTTTTCTTCTTGTCTCTTTAATATCACTGTGTATTTGGATCTGTATCTTCTCTCATACAGTTCTAAGCTGAATGCGACAGCTTGCATCACACTCTTGAATAAAAACATATACTCGTCCCGAATTAAATTGTTTGACAGCTTACAATTAAAAACTAAACGACCGGTAAAGCATTTAGTTTCCGTAGTGAGTGTAGTCCATTACAATGCATGTGCACCTGTTTAAGAAGGATTGAAGGATTCTAAATTGTATTTCATAGTTACTTCTCCTAAATAGAGAATTTGGAAGATTAAAAAGTATCTTTCGGCGTTACTATGATTCAGTTTGCATATTAAACAAAAAAAATTATTTTATTCATGAAGACAGAGAATAGCAGGTGTATTGCTCTAATAAAAAAAAAAACTTTCTACGATTTACTGTTCTTTCTGGGTTATGGCAGAAGAAAGTCACATGCAAACACACATGCACAGAAACGTACATACCTACTTCCCTATATATATATATATATATATATATTAAATTAGGTAGGTCCACGAAGAGATTTATGTTTTTTTAGTTTAATCATTTATTTCTTTTGTTCTTCCAGACGTGTATGTTTCCATCTTGTTTCCAGCTTGTTGCTTTTGTTAGAGAACATACATGGCACAAGGCCTTGTTAATGCGGAACTCATTGGGACTTCGACTCACTCGTGTTTACAGTTTGAATGATCTTCAATTGGTTATATGTTTATATAGAGGTCTTCAATTCTTTTCCTCAGAGTGTGTTTACCTCAGTCTGCTTAACCCCTCTTTGATATTTGAGATGTTTTTGTCGCTGTGTGTGTGTGAGCCGTTGGAGTGGTTTTGGATTCCACACACAGTTATTTTTCCTCTGTGTGTGTTTTAAGATATTTTATTCTCTCTTTGGATCTACAACAAAAATTTATATAAATATATATATATATATAATGTACGAGGAGTAAATTGCTGTCATTTTAAAGTATTAATTTATTTGTTTTCGGTTTTGTCTACAGTTCATGAAACTAGAGTGAGTTGTCTATGAGGAAAGCAACATCATTCACTTCTCAAGAAATTTGGAAATGGCATGATTTACTGCGTGACGTTCACCACACACTCATGTACAAAAACTTTAGTTTGGTAGTCAATCTGAGAACAAATTCATATTTCTGATGATGACAAGCAAACACCCAGTCCACAACATGGTGATGCATGGTCATTTGCCAAGGTAGTGTTATGTCTCCATTCATCTTCCCACCTGGCCTCAACGGGGAGGCTTACATCAAGTACCTGGAGAACCATGCTCCATGCCACAGAAGCAGAAGCCAGTTTGGACTTCTTCAACACCACCACACACCGAACATCTGGCCACCTGACTCCCCAGATTCCAATCTCCTTGATAATTATTTATGGGGTGCGGCTAAACGAGAGAGGAACAAAACTCCGTGCAATATCAAAGATGAACAGAAAGCAAGGATAAAGGCAACATTTACAAATTCAAACAAGGTGACCGTTGGAAAGGTTTACAGAAGATTTCGAAGTCATTTGTAGCCCGTGGTTGAAACCATGGACAATTTCCTCGTATAAGTTTGATTTATAGTATTACAAGGTATTTCTATATTATTCTTGTAAATATGACTAAAAAAGTGAGACATGTTATTTTCTATTTTAGGTAATTTAGACGAATCAGTTTTCCCATTGCCCTCTGTATGTATGTAAAATTATCATGTGGGATTAGTATATAAATAGATATGTAACCCCCGCCCACACGCACATATATATATTGTTGGATTGTTTAGTGGGAGCGCAAGTTGGTATCAGCTGTCTACAAATTCCTAGCAAATATTTATAGACTTGCCCATAAGTAGCTGCAGTTGATTGGCCAATCAGAGATGACTAAAGAATACATGAGCAACGACAAATGCCAGTACATATTCCAGCCTTGTTACTTAGAAGGCGTACTTTTTGTATATGAAAATGGGGAAAATCGTATGCCACATCATAGAACATTGCCCTGAAGATGGTTAAAAGTAAAAGAGGAAAAAGTTATATCTTGGGGTATCATTCCTATATAAATAAATATATCCTCTAATTATCTTATTTCATATTGGCATATTCATATTCAATCGGATTTATTTTCCTTTTCTCATAATATATATATATATATATATATAATGATAGTCTTTGACGTATAAGGATCTAATCGTTAGGGTTGAGATATGAACTGTTGGATTACTTGCACAGGTGATTTGTTTATTGGAGTGAAGCTTTGTTTAAAACTAACCAAACTTTTTGGATGAGCTGATAACAGAAGAATGGTGCACCAGTGTTGCATAGATTTTTCTGAACAAAATTCCTCGGGTTTTGAATTCAGAGTTTTTCTCCTCTTAGACCGGTGGCGCCACAAAAGTTAGAGAGCCAAATATACCTAACTATTTTACCCATAGTTCGGTAATATATATATATATATATATATATATATATATAAAACGGATGAGAGAATTATATTTGAATCCCTACCAAAGACAACAAAGTTTATAGCGAGTAAAATAAATTACAAAATAAAGTGGCGAAATGCCGGCAAAGAGAGCAGCATAAAAAATAGAATATTTATTTACCTCACGTTTCTTTGCTCAGCTGTTACAAGCAGTTTTATACGTTAAAAAACCAAACAAAACAAGCAAGCAAACAAAAAACAAAAGCACATTGATCAGACAGTCGATTTTGGATAGCAATACTTTTTGAAGATTAATTTTATAATCATTCGTTTTTTTTTAATATTCTAGTGAAGTGGCGGCACACATCTTTGGCTGTACACTCTATTTAGATAGATAGATAGATAGATAGATACAGAAGAAGAAGAAGAAGAAGAAGAAGAAGAAGAAGAAGAAGAAGAAGAAGAAGAAGGTGGGAGGGAATCTGTTTGATCTTTGAAGAAGCTACATGTTTCTTCCTGGAATCTACTGTCCCTGTTCGACAATAGATGAAAGCGAGAAATTTGAATTGTGATTATTGCGGTAAATAGCCGTTCTCCATTTGTAAGATTGCCTCACAGAATCCTTCTATTTCTATACAGTTACGTGTCGAAAAGCTTCTACTCAGTATATATATATATATATATATATATATATAATTGTTCTGTCTCTCTTTCTCTTTCTCTCTCACTCTCTCTTTCTAGTTCTCTCTCTTTCTTTGAATCAAATTTGTCTGAAACGATATTTTGTTAGTATTACATTCTAAGTCACTCAAACTAGTTTCTTCGCCATTGTATTTTTATCCGAACATTTCACCCCATTGTGCCCTCCTTACTTTCACCAGGTGTCTGTCGCATTTCTTAATCTATCTCAGTCTTTTCATGGGAAATGGACAGGGTGACCCAAGTTCAAATCTTGCTGATGCAGAGAAATTGGATAAATATATATCTCACTCTTTTGACATAAGTCTGTCTTCTGATGCCAATCTATCTATCTATCTATCTATCTATCTATCGTTTGCCCTTCACCTAACGCGTTTCTCTTAAAAGTTAATTTTCTACGAGACAAAAGATAACTGGCTTTTATCATTTCGAGTGAAACATTAAACTGTTAAGACTGATGTCATTAGGTCCAATTTGTTATACAAGCATATGTGTGTGTGTGAATATTTTGCAATCAAAAAAGAAGTACAAAGATATTTACCTTCTAATTATTCGCTTGCAATTAGAAATAATATATAAAAGATTTGGCTTTAAATAATTCACATGGATGCTATTGAATATTGACGAATTAACCAATCAAAAATCATGTGAGGTTCTTGGTTACAGAATTTTACTGCTGTAGAATTTGATTACAAATAATAACTAATGATATCTGTTTTGATTGCCTAATAATCAACTTGAAATAATACAATCCTTGTATCTTTGGCCTAGGAAAGAAAAATGTTCTTTATAAAAAAATTGCTTCTCATTTACAAATATCTTTATAACTCCATATCTATCTATCTATCTATCTATCTATCTATCTATCTATCTCAGTAAGTTCTAAATTATCAAGTTATAAAGATGAGCAACAACAAGAATAACAAGTGCAGCAACAGGAGCAATAACATCTATCTATCTATCTATCTATCGTAACTATTTCTGATTAGCTCACCTACTTTTCCACTGACCTTGGCTTTGTTTATAAAAGCCCGGTGCAATCTAATTTCATTCTGTCTGAAGAACTGAATATATATCGAGAGAAAGACGAAGATATATTGGGAATATTGAAATGGACAGCCCACATAGACAGGCACGGACAGCCACATACACGCACGCATGCGCACACAACCATACACTGGTGCACACACACTAACTTAACTTCCAAGATGGCAAAATGTTTTTACCAAATTCTGTTGATAATTTCATTAACCTTTTAGAAAATAATCCAAGAATGACAATCTCATAAAAAATCATCCCAGGTTATGAAACCTGTCTAAATACGGAGGAGAAAAATACTGACACAATCACAAAAAAATCCTTCTCTAATAAACACATTACTTTTAAGCACTTCCGTAACACTAACAAAACTTACGAAATTAGCACTTTTGAAGTATAATAATTATTCTGTTTAGCAGTAAATAAACTAATAACAGATAAGACAAAAATATCTCTTTTCTTTATTAGTTTAAAAATCTGACCACATAAAATATTCCTTCAGCAAAATAGAATAATAATATTCATCTAAATTTAATCTAGTTTTTTAAGGTACATTTTACAAAGATAGAATGGTCAGCAGTTGAAAACAGTTTTTACGTCTGTTTATATATGAAACACACACACACACACACACACACGCACACACAACAACAACAACCTCAACAAATAAAAAAGCTAGGTGAACTTTTTCTAAGTATGCTAATTTCATAATTTTTACTATTGGTAATAAAAAAAAATCAAAATGTAATAATATCAAACGGAAGCTGATGTCATCTCATAATTCTATCTATCTATCTATTAAAATCTATCTATCTATCTATCTATCTTCAAATCTTCTAACATAAAAGATAAAAAAAAACTTCACACATTATAGAAACTATTTCTATAGATGAAGTACTAACATTTAAAAATCCCCCTGGACAGTAGAGTAATACCCACCCCCTCAACAAGTGTCCTGAGTAAGACACTACACCAAATCTGATGATGAGGCTTCAGTTTTGAAGCTTCAGGGGAATTTAGAGCAGTTATTCCTTGTCATTACTTCCAGGTTCACTCTGATACGGATTAGTTGTACCTGATAGGGTCCTATCTATGGGCCGGAAAGAACTGTTCAATCATTTACTAAGGGTTATTATCTCATTAGTTATTTGAAACCTATGTCCAAATAATGATTAGTATTAAATAGAATCATTAGTGTTAGATGGGAACCAATAACTGGCCCATTGGGTAGAGTGTTAGCTAATGGCCCAGGTTGAATCATACCAAAGACTAAAAAAAATGGACTTAGAAGAAGTTAGACGGCAATTACACAAGAATGCTGCGAGCAATCTTGAACAAATCCTGGCGGTAACACCCCACAAGACACCAGCTGTACGGCCACCTGCCTCCTATCATGAAAACTATTCAAGTTAGACGAACCAGACATGTAGGATACTGCTGGAGAAGGAGGGGCGAACTCATAAGTGATGTACTCTTATGGACTCCCACACATGGCTGTGCAAAAGCAGGACGACCAGCACGAACATACATTCAGCAACTATGTGAGGATACGGAATGTTGTCCAGAAGACCTGCCTGAGGAAATGAACGATTGGGAAAAGTGGCGAGAGAGGGTCAGGGATATCCGTGCTAGTGGCACGACATGATGATGATGATTATAAGGCACGTATCAAAGGTAAAGTGGAGTAATTCAAGGAAAGGAGTCGTGCTCTTCCTTCTACCTCGGTGTTGCAGCGATTGAAAAAGAAACCTTCGGGTCACCCTCGAATACGGTCGCCAACTTTACTTGAAAGCATGAAACTGTCTGCCAATTAATTATATCTAACAACTTCCTTTAAAAATAAAGTTACCAACAAATACAAATCATAAATTGAGCACTCTGGTTGCCGATAGGGTTTAAAATGTAAACAAACGGACGCTGCTGTTGCTGTTGCTACATAGTACCTTAAAAATTCCCGTAGCTGACGTGGTACGCTTGTTGGCCGAGCGGTCTGAGACTGAGTCTTACGTAATGTTGGACGGGTTTCGATCCCGGCTTCGAGCGTCCTACATGTCTAGCCACACTGAAGGGTTCTGATAAAACGAAACAGTCTGTCTGTGGTGACTATATATATATATATATATATATATATATATATATAGGTATTATTCGGTCCAGTTAAACCAGATTTGGGAGTATTTCCTTCAGGACAAGAAAATCATTCAGGAGCTGAACACTAGAATTTTCCTGGTGGAGAGCTCAATGTAATTTTTTTACAGAGCAATATTTCTTTAAGAAAAAACCAAAGACCAGTTAATTTAGGATTATAAATTTATTTCCATCCTGTTTTTCAGTTTCTGGTGTAAACCAAAAAACACGAAGAAAAATATAACAGGACTTATTCAGATCCAATGGATAAATAAAACAGAATAGACACGTGGGGTGAAGGGGTAAGAGATTAAGGAGTTACCTCCTCGTTTTATTGAATTTCCGTTTTTTTTATTTACCAATTTATTTTATTTTCAAATTTCTTCCGTCAGTTATAATTACGGTAATTTAACCTTTTTATTTATTTGTTTAATTTATTTTCTTTTCATGTTAAGTTCGATAATTAACTTTTAAGAGAAATATTAATGCTTATATTAATTTCGATACCATTTATTTAGCTACCTATTTTTTCCTAGTGTGTATATTGGATACGTTTTTTTTCCGGTTTCACTATTTATTTCGATGTTTTTAAATTTTTTTAGTCTATAGTTTAAATTTAGTCTTATGTCTACATCTAGCTATTAATTCAATTCTCTCTCTCTCTCTATATATATATATTTAAAGACACATTTGACATTAAATTACCAAAAAGAGTTGATATGCCATAAAACAACAACTATTGTATAATGACCTTTGCCAGCAGTGTGAACAGGGAAATAACGATTCGAGCGTAAAAGTAGCTTTCGCAGATTGACAATCGGAATCGGGTCACGTGGTTTTACAACAGGAAAAGTGTGGGCGTTGGGAAATTACACAGGACCCCATGTCAAAGGGTCAGTCACGCAGGCATGGTCAGATACAGAGTCAAGAGAGTCACGGTCTGCGAGTGCCAAGAAAAAGCAGAAGTGCTAAGTGGGGCCCTGAATATGGAAGTACAACGAGGGATAAAGTTGTGAGGACTATATTTTTTGTAAAGAAGTGTCCTACCTCTTTATTTCTTGATTATGGTTCATCAGTCTTCATAACGGATCTATAACGCAACCAACCAAATCAATTTTATAATGAGTTCCTTTTCGTTTAGGATTTTATGAAATATCTCATATACCGACCCTTTTGTGGACCTTAGATTACAATTACTAGCAGGTATATTCTCTGATCTGGAGTTGTATCACCTGTTAGGGTCTTACTAATGTGTCAGATAGAACTGTTCAATCATTTACCAGAACCTATTTTTGAAATTATAAATCCGAGTTTAAATTGTTCTTATTTGACAGGAATATTTTAATGAATTGAATTTCTTGTGTGGAATAACAATTTTCGAAACTACAAACTGTGTGCAAATAAATGAGTTCTAAAAATTCATTTAAGACTAAAGTTACTACAAATTATTCACTTACAAATTATATATATATATATATATATATATATAGGGTTTTGGCATAACTCACAGGACTTGATATGGCATAAAGCATTTGCCAACCAACGAACCATGTACATTTTACTAAAATGGGTCATATAAAACTTTCCGTATATTTCAAAAGGTTGTAATATATGTCTAGTACAGGTCTCTCTCTCCTTTTCTCTCTGTCTCAATTTCTCTCTTTCTCTTTCTGTCTGTCTCTCTCTCTCTCTATATATATATATATATACTGACACCCGGAGAAAAATAATTATTTGGCCCAACACTCTTTTCCATCTTGTGGATATTTGTCTTGTGATCCTTTGCATCTGGAATCACTGTACTTTGTCTGCCGAGAATATCATCTAGCTGATAACATGTAATATATATATATATATATATATATATATATATATATATATATATATATATATATATATATATATAAGTTGCTTGAAGCTTTGCACAAATTATTTCTTTTTATTCCATTTAATTTATTTTGAAGGATATCGCAATACAAAATAATTATTTAGGGTCTAATTAACTTCGAAGTAGAAAACTTCATCATCAGAGACTTTTATAATATGAACTCGATGTTGTATATTCAAATTTTTGGACGTTGTAACCATGGTGTCACGTAGGGTGTTAGAACATTATGTTGGGTGTTATAACCATGGTATCACGTTGAGTGTTTAAACACAATGTGGAAGAAACATGACGTCAGTTGTCCTAATCAATTTCATGTATTTTTTATACAAATAATCCATTCAATGGTGAATTCTAATCTGCTATTAAATTGAGTAAGAATTTCGTTAAAAACCAATTTTCTTTTTAAATTTAAATAAGAATTTAAGGAATGTGCATGTTAATGAATGATATATTCATTATTTATTTCTCACCTACTGTTAAAGTGAACTGAATAGGAATTAGTTTTAAAAAAACAAAAAAAAACCCCTTTAATATGTATTTAAAGAATGTCCATGTTAATTAATGATATATTCAGTATCGAAGTCTAACCTTTAGTTACAACACCCAACATAACGTTCTAACACCCCACGTGATACCATGTTTACAACGTCTAAAATATCAATATGCAACACCGCATTCATATAATAAAAGTCTCTGATAATGAAGATTTCTACTTCGAAATTAATCATACCCTGAATAATTGTTTTGCATTGCAATAGCTTTCAAATATAATATAATAGAATAAAATTATATATATATATATATATATATATATATATATATATATATATATATAATAAAATAAAATTATATATATACATATATAATAAAATAAAATTATATATATATATATATGATAAAATAAAATTATATATATATATATAATAAAATAAAATTATATATATATATATATATATATAGTGTGTGTGTGTGTGTGTGTGTTTGTTTAGTAAATTGTCACCAATTGTTGGACATGACTTTACTTCAGTTTTGTCTATTGCTCAGCTAACTATAGTCAGTTGGGGGCTGTCTATCAGGAAAACAGCGCCATGAATCAATTCATTCGTCAAGAAATTTGAAAACGGCATGATTTATTGCGTGTATTAACCACGGAAGCTCTAATGTGAATATTTCAGAGTGGTTGAATGTCAAACTGAGGACAGATTCATATCAATGAAAAGCAAGCACCAAGTCCACATCATGATATTTGGTGTGGTCACTAACGTTGGTGACATTATGCCCCTATACATCTTAGCACATGGCCCCAGATTTAATACGAAGGCCTGCATAAAGAATCTGGAGGAGGTATGCTGGTCTGGATTGAGAAGGTGACAGCTGAAAAAAACCTACGTATGGCAAAAGGACTCTACTTTATGTTGAAGAAGTAGGAGAACCCAGTTTTTGTTTGAGAAAATTTCTGTAATCACATCACCCCTAATATCAGACCACCTGATTCCTCAGATTACAATCCTCTTGGTTATTATGCGTACGGCTCGATTGAGCGGGAAACAAAAAAAAAAAATCCTAGCAACCCTAAAGGTGAACTGAAGGCAACGATAACGACAGCATTTATCCGTATAAACAAGGAGACCGTTGGAAAGTCTTACAGTGGATTCCGAAATAAACTGTAGACTGTGATTGAAGCAATTTGCCTGAATAAATTTGATTGGTTGGTTGGTTGGTTGTTTGGTTTATTTTACGGCATATAAACTCTTTTCGGATCATTTAACACCGAATTAAATTTCAACCAATTCAGTTTAGTATAAGTATATATATTTTTGTTTACAAACAATTAAATGTCGAAACAATTCAGTTAAATGTCAAAACAGTTCTTTTTCAAACAATTCAATTTAGCATAAGTACACAGTTTCAATGTCAAAAACAGTTCCCTATCAAACAGTTCAGTTCAGTATAAGTACGCAGTTTAAATGTCAAAACAGTTCTATTTCAAGCTATTCAGTTTAGCAAAATTTCACAGCTTCGTTCTTTTTTACCCATAGATAGGACCCCTATCAGGTGCTACCACTCTGGGCAAGAGTGTACCTGGGAGCGATGACAATAAAGGTACACTCCATATCCCCAAAGCTGCAGCATTACCGGAACCTCTTCATCAGATAGTTTAGTGTCATAGATAGGATACTCGTTGAAGGGAGTCCAACCCTTCTGCAGAGAAGCAGTCGGTGTATTCTACAGTCCCAGCAGACAGGGTAGAATAAATTTGTATTATTGTATTTCAAGATATTTTCTTGTTATTTTCGTAAATATATCTGAAAAAAAGAGATGTCTGTGTTATTCTCATTTTTGCCTAATTTAGACATCGTAACCTTTAATTCATCTCTCTTTCTTTCTCTCTCTCTCTCTCTCTCTCTCTATATATATATATATATATATATAGAGAGAGAGAGAGAGAGAGGAAAAAAGTGCTATGTCTAAATTATATATATATATAAAGAGAGAGAGAGAGATGAATAACAGTGATAAGACAAATTGGATTGGTTTTCTTCCTTTTTTAATAGCATATCAATTTCTCTGGTTTTTTCATGACATAGCCACCCTTAAGAACAGTAGCGGAACTACTTAACCCATAGCTGAACGGATAAAAGGATTATAACGTTTATACCTTTTCCCTGGGTATATGTCCGAATGTGATCGTTATAGAGGGACTGGGATTCGAACTCGCTTATTTCGACGTCATGGTGTAACACGTTTGCCACTACGCTATAGGACTTTCCCAGATAACTAAGAATATTTCTCAGTGACTATTTATTTATTAATTTGTTCACAACTATTGTCGCCCTAATGTCTATCTAAATTAATAAATTTATATCATGCAGAATGAATTAATATAATTGGAAGGGAAACTAAACAGGCATATTTGGCTACTATAAATTTATTTCAGCTGGCCACTCGATAAGGGCACCTTCCTCTGTCGAGTGGTCAGCTGAAATAATTTTATGACAGCAAGTTGATTTTTTCTTCTCATGTTCACTAATGTCCAAGGGGACTAGGGTTCAATTCCAGGTCGAGTCATACCAATGTCTCTTTACTTAACAATCAGTATTATTACATACGTTTCAAGTGTAAAATGGAGCAATCTAGGGAAAAGAGAAGCGCCCTACCACACACACAGACACACACAGACACAAATAAATAAATAAATAAATATATATATATATATATATATGCAGCTGGGCAGCAGTCCTCCGTTTAAGCATGTTTGATTAAATAATAGAGACACATTTTCTCTATAAATTCTATGAACATCCTTTCAAGTTTCCTGATAAATGTTTTGGATCCTGGCTGGAATTGTTGGATGCTTTTATTAAAATTGTCCCGAGCGCTTATGGACTCCTAATAGGCCATCATCAGGGATTGCTTGCATGTATAAAGAGTGTTTTTTAAAGAGTCTTTTGAACAATTTTTTTTATATCATAACAAAATTACGTAAAGGCAAAGTTGGATAAAACTGAGATGCCGATGAATTTAAAAAACAGAACGCTGTCAACGGAAATAGAATATTATCAAGAAATATGGAATATATAAATAAAAATGAATTTGTGCTTTCGGGACAGATTCCTCTAAGGATCACACCACTTTATGAATATTAAGCTTGATCAGTGGTTCCCAACCGATTTGGGGCCATGTCTCACTTTGATATTTTAAAATTCTGATGATCTTTAATATTTAATTCTTACATATTGAAAAGTTTACTGCACTTTACGTGAAAGAAGCTTAAAAACCATTAACTTATCCTTTAAACAAGCCCCACCAAAATACTACATACCCCACCAAAACATTATTACGATCTACCGGTGGAACATACACCCCCACGTTGGGAATCACTGAGCGAGACGATCGACGAATGAAACTGTGCTCTCGGGACAGATTCCAGGTGTTAACGCTACTCTATTCTGACAGCTGAGTATAGAGTGAGATTTCACCCAGTGTTCGAACTGAGCAACATGTCCATCAAAAATTTGACTTGTTTGAAGTGAAGAGGGTTGAGTTTATAGCAGAATACATGACTGTTAATATTTGCTGGAATACTTTGAAGAATCAAGAAGACCCGAAGAGTCATGACGTTACTTAGAGTTCAATGAAAAGCCACGAGTTAAAAATGATGAGAAAAACTCCCATGAAGAAAAAGAAGTAATATCTACGAAATAATCTAGACATAACTACAAATAGGTTGGTTTGTTGTGTTTTATGTCATATAAACCCTTGGATGTTATTTAATTCCAAATCCTCTTTTCAGTTGGTGATCTGGCATCAGCATTTTTGCTCATCCTCTATATCTCAGTAAAATATTTTCTTCTATGTCTCTTCTGACATAGCTGCACTAAAATGAATTATGTATCGTTCTCTGTGACACAAGTTATTACAACGACGTGGGCAAACACTAATACAATTCATGGATTGTATTCATCGTTCTACTTTTGTACTGCATTACACCCGATGGCAAATAGCTGTGGGGTTTCTTTAAGAAGTGTGTGATGGATAGCCTCTCGGGACTGCTATGTTAGATGAGGGGTTTTCGGGGAGTGGAAAGTGCGCCATACAAAAAATACAGCTCGGCTCTTAACCTGTTTGTTTGGTGAAAGGCAGTCAGATAATCGTTTGTTCTTTGATTTCACCTAGAAAAAAAGGTTTTTGACTTCCACGCGCGCACGAGAGAGAGAGATAGAGAGAGAGAGAAAGAAAGAGAGAGAAGGTGCTGACTATTTGGTATTTCTCAGAGCTCACTTCTGATACCAAATAAACTCGATTTGGGGGATCAAAACTTATTGACAGTCTAGGTTGATCGCCAGTTACACACGGAGATCCTTCAAACATACACAATGTCGCCTACAGTCTCAGACGATTGAATCTATCTCTCTCATAAAGTGATATCTCTTTATTACTCAAAAATCTTCTAATTTTAAGACCGTTTAGTTAGAACTTTAAAGGATGGCCGCAACGCTTTGTGGACTAGTAATTCATTTTCTTTATGTGTAGAGGCCAACCAGTAATTTATTTTATTTCTTTGTTTATCTCTTTCTTTGATTCATTTCAGTTTGATAGAAAAATCCTTTTCTTTATTTCTTCATCTAAAATAAGTCTTGAACCAAGCAGCACCATTGATCCCCTGACGTAATGTAAAATTCTTTCTTGATGAGGCTTGGAACATTTTGAACGATCCTCGTATACGCGCTTAATAATTTAAGATTACTCAGTTTAGCGTGAGGCAATCCTGAATTAAATTTCACACGCATTTTGAGGTCAGCATTAATCTGCTGATTTTCAATCACACTTGCCAACTTCGAGCCAAAAAAAGTGTTATCACCATAAAACACGATTTCATAATTGTATAAAATGGTACCAGCCTAGTCGAATGGGTCAGTAGAATATGGCGACTGCATCTCTGCAGAGGGGTATGACCCCACCCCAACGAGTGTCCTGGGTATGACTCTAAACAATCTGATGGAGAGTATCAAGTTCTGGAGATTTGGGGTTAGTGGAGTTCTCTTTCATTGACATTACTCAACAGTAACTCGGAGTAGTTGTAAGAATTAGCGTCGCATTTCTGCGTCAAATAGAATTGTTTAATCCTTTAATTCATTGGAAACCATTTATATGTGGCAAATACAGCGATTAGTGTTAGATAGAAATATACTAAACCTTTCAACTGTATGCAAATAAAACAATTTGAAGCTGCTTAACTGTGTGCAAAGTAATGATTGCCGACTCATTTAAGATTGTTCCTTTAAAACTATTTATTCACGAATCATATATACTTAATATATATATACAAAAACATAATTTGCCATGAAATAATCTATAAGAGATGCTATTTAAATGTTAGATATTCAAAATTTTACTGTACTTCACGTGAGTGCCCGTGGTGTAATGGTTATCGTTGTTCGAAATGGATACGGCCACAAGAGTTCAAATTGCATTTCACATCGCACCAATACCATTGGGAAATGTATGAATCCAATTATTCTCCCTCCAGCTATGGGTAGGGCAGACTTGGTTCTTCAGCCTTGGTGAGGTAACTAGTCTAGGAGAAGGAAAACTCTGAATTCAAACCTGTTAAACTCCGCTTAAAAATTGACCTTGTGTCATATCCTGCTCGAGCGGAGGGGTTGGTAAATATGCTTAACTGTAGCGAAAGAAACCACGCTCTCGTTAGCTCAAAGGGTGCACGAATATGTCTGGAGAATAAAATGGGATCAGGGAGAGAGAAACAGGCAATTAGGGAGATCGAACTCACATCCTTCCGATCGTAAATCGTGTTTGACGTTAGGACTACCTACACGCTGGTGCGCACGTAAATTAAAACATTGTGCGATTGACTCGGATGTGGTATTTTGGTATCATTATTTAAGTCCTGCCTAAATGCAAACAAAAAAGAGGGCGTTTTGGTTCTTCTTGACGCACGACAAGGGACGAGCTTGGATGTAGGACTGCTAAAGAAGATTATTGCAGACAAAAAGCAATTCATAGGAAGAAGCTAAGACAACTGTTATTTTCAGCGTAGAAATTCGACCGTCCACCTTCTATTAAGAAGACTGCACAGCTACAGCACTTGAAATTGATTCCACGTGTTCAGTTACGAGAGACTCTTTTATTTCTGTTACTAGCGAGGCATACTATCCCCGCTCTTCTTTCATTAACGTAATAGCTTGACTGAAGTCTGAATTCGCATATTACGATCTCGCTGTCTAGCACTTAACCTATTATACCGATTGCTTTTCCTACACTATAAAACGTAATTTACAGAATATATTTTCCATAAGCAGTACTTGTCCATATTACATACGGACTGTAAGATGATCATTATTAAAAATAAACGGCGCAGAATCCCTTTTATTAAAGTTTAGGATAATAAATACGTGTTTTATGATGGTCATCATTTAAAATAACGAACGTATATATTTGAAACCCACAAAGTTGTCTGTGGTTTTGAAATGAAGAAGACCAGTTGTTATACAAAAGAAGAAATGGCTGTATTGGCATATCGATTCGATATTCCAACAAATCATCTTAATCCCTGATCCCGTAACCTGATTATGATGTTGGAGTTCTACTCATGTAGTATGTCATGGGCAGGGATTGTCCGACTGAGCCCGTTACTTTCCTGGTCTACATCTGGTTTTAATTAAGCTTTTATCCTTTACCAGTCGCCATACCAATATTAAAGAGCCCAGTCTGCTCGACTGTTTGCCTTTTGCTGAAGAGAGAATAGTCGGATTCATAGCTTTACCAAAGTTATTAAGCGCAATGTAAAATGCAATCATCTTTCGTTCAGGATTTGAATACGAGCCGCCTGGTACACTTCCTACGACGATAACAGTTTGCTGCGACCAGCAGATCAGAGAGTTAAAAAAAAACAACATTTTAAAGAATTGGAAACAGAAAACATTGAGTATGTTCAAGACTTTTTACTTTGTCTTGAATAGTTCTGATCGTTCTCTGGCTTGAATATGCCACCCAGCGAGATTCATTGCTGGACAAAGGTCAGCAAAATAAGTCGAATATCCTTAAATCCAGAAACGAAACGTTTTATTAGAAACTGAAATGTCAAGATGATATGCGTACCGCTACATGTTGACGCCTAGAGGCATAATTTGGAATCAGTGGCAACTTCAGGCGTCCCCAAACTGACTTTTCCAAATTCTTAGCGGAAAAACAAATATATATACAAATAAAAGATCAAAGAACTGAAGGTCAAACTACACGCGTCGTAAAGCGTCTTTTGCTCGCTGTCTCTTTCTTTGTGTATATATATATATACATATGAACTCTTGACGTAATATATATATATATATATATATATATATATATATATATATATATATATATATATATATATATATGAACTCTTGACGTAATGCTTATTGACGTAGAAAACGGGCATGGTAATGGGGGGTTCAAATCCTAGGGGAGGCTGTTTGCATTTCACATAGCGCTAATACCCTTGGGAAAAGCATGCATCCAATTATTCTCCCTTGCAGCTATGGGTAGACAGTCGGGTAGATCGGGCTCTTTAACCTGAGTATGGAAACCAGTCTAATAGAAAAGGAAAACTGAATTCAAAACCTGTAAAACTCCGCTTAAAATACTGACCTTATGTCACATCCAGCTCGTGTAGAGGGGTTAGTAAACAGACCCCACTAAACACATTTAGAGTTTGGCGCAGTAACGTATTTTGTAAATTAATCTACATGAAAACTTATTACTCTCGAGTATTTAGGGCACACTGAGGGGAGTAATGGTTAGTAAGTTAGATCAGCAAACTTATACTCGTGAGTTCGACTCTCACTGGATGCTCCATTCAATTGAAACTATGTAAATCTATACAAATAAATGATCATTTTTAAAAGGAAATAATTAATTGAACCCATATAGTTGTAAATATAAGATAAGAATACGTGAAACCATACAAGTGTAAATAAACAATTACCTATTATTAATAGAAATACTTACTTGAAATCGCATATATCAGATTTTGGATTACTTTTATTAACTTTCTGCACACACAAACACACACGCATATATATATATATATATATATATATATATATATATATATATATATATTCGAGCAAGTTTTACTAAAGATGATGGAACACTAGAAAAATAACAAGGTGTCTTGAAAAAATAAAATTAAATAAAATCAAAATTGATAAACAGTGCTCCATCGCCTTTAACAAAACTTGCTTGAATAATAACTTCTTGCCTAAATATACTATCTTCAATATATATATATATATATATATATATATATATATATATATATATGTAAGTTTCAATCAACCAGGTTTCAATCCCAGCTTCGGGAATCTAGCATGTCTAGGCACACGAAAGAGTTCTGATAGAACGAAATAGTTAGTCTGTGGATGACAATATATATATATAAGGTGCATACGATAAGTTTCCAGACTTTTTTCGTATGGGCACTTTTATTGATGGTACACACATGAAACTCTAGTCCCCTTCGAAGGAATCTCCTCCGGCTGCATTGCACTTGTTCTACCGTTCCAACAACTTCTGAAAGGCCCCATGGAAGTCCTTTTGTGTGAGCGTGTCAATGACCTTCGTCGCAGCATCTTTCATCTCCTCACTTGTCTCATAACAACAACCTCTGAGCTTAGGGAATAACCAAAAGTCACAGGGAGCAAGGTCTGAACTATAGGGAGGCTGAGGAACTGTTTTGACGTCCATCTTGCTCAAATAGGCTGAGGCAAGGATGGAGTTATGGACTGGTGTATTGTCCTGGTGGAAATGCCACCGAGCCGATTTGAAGAGTGCTGGCCTCTTCCCAAGGAATCTCTTTCTGAACTCCCTTAAAACCTCAACATAGTAATCCTAACCCTAGCCCTAAACCTTTGGCCAATCAACTCTGGTGTATCGACATACTTACTCCTCCCACATCTCTCATCATCACTCACAGACTCCCTGGCTTCCTTGAAACTCTTATGCCACTCAAAAACTGATGCTGGATTTGTGCAAGATGCTCCAAAATTAGTCTGAAGCATTCCATACGTTTCTGTGGCATTGCAGAATTTTATTGCATATCGTTCTTCTAAAGTGTCAGATTGCATTTTTGAAATTCACCAGCTGTGAAAATTATGCTTTAGTAGGGTGTATTCCAATTGCTGCTCTAGCTGTTCATTTGAACCTGAAATCATAAAAATTGGTCAGTCATCTCATAACATGTATAGCAATAACGTAATGAATTTTCAAGTGTCTGCAAGAATTTTAAATGCCCATACGAAAAAAATCTGGAAACTTATCGTATGCACCTCGAATAAAAATATTGTCATTACTCTCAGGTTCACTCTGTCCCAGTGCGATAGGTTCTGTTAAGGTTCCCAACATGGTTCAAACCTGTTTAAGAAGTTTTTATACAATAACTCTACATGGACGTAATTTCTAAAAAGCTGGACTACGAGTTCGAACCTCAGACGTGTTGTCACGTTCTCTTTCGAACCTTGGGAAAGATATGAACTCCCTCATCAATCAAGCTTTCTGTTAAATACTATTACTGCATTTAAAAAAAAAGGATCTGTTCCGCATTAAATAACCTACAACAAACTGATATAAGAAAAGAAACCATAACTGTAATTTACTTTTATATTCGCCAATGTCCCGAGAGACCAAGGTTCAATCCCTGGTGGAGTCATACCAAAGACGCAAAAATTGGCACTCGATACGGCCTAGTTTAACATTCAGCATTATAAGGTCCGTATCAATGGTAAATTGGAGCAATCCAGGGAAAGGAGTTGCGCCCTCCTTTACACCTCGGTGTGGTAGCTATTATAAAGGGACTCTTCGAGTCACCCTCAACAACGGTCGCCAACTTTACTTACTTATTCTTATTATTACTTACTTGAAACCATGTCAGCTACTCCCTTCTCTTCACTGCTTGACTTTACCCTTTGTCCATACATTATAATGTTCTAACCACTAGGAGTGTTCGCCAGTGGTCCGGGAGACCGGGGTTCAATCCCAGGTCGATTCATACAAAAGACTCGAAAATGGTACTTGATGCCGCCTTTCTTAACACTCAGCATTAAGCGGTGAGGATCAAGAGTAAAGTGGAGCAGTCCTGGGAATAGAGTAGCACCATCCCCTACACCTCGGTGTTTTAAGCTAATGAAAAGGGAGCATTCGGGTGACCCTCGACTAAGGTCCCCAACTTTACAGTGTGCAAATAAGTAAAGTTAGCGATCTTTAGTCGAGGGCGACCAGAAGGCTCCCTTTTCAATAGCTACTACACCGAGATTTTTTTGGGGGGCGCTACTGCTTTCCCTAGATTGCTCCACTTTACCCTCTATACGTACCTTATATTGTTGAGGGTTAAGCAGGGAGGTATCAAGTACATTTTTAAAGTCTTTGACATGACGCGACCTGGGATTGAACCCCGGTCTCCTGGAACATTGGCGAACTCTCTCACCACAGAGCGCAAATAAATGATTATTATTAAACGCAAATAATTGAAACTGTGTAAATGTGTGCAAATAAATGATTATTATTAAAAGGAAATACTTAATTGAACCCAGAGAGTTGTTAATATAAGATAAGAATACGTGAAACCATACAAGTGTAAACAAACAAAAAACTATTATTAATAGAAATACTAACTTGAAACCGAATATATGTTAGCCGAGTGCTGTAGGATACGCCAACTGCATCTCTACAGATGATTAAGACCCGCCACCATCTGATGGTAAGGCTCCAGTTCTAGTGCGCTAGGGAAGGGGCCGTACCCCTTCATTACTGGCCCGGAGTAGTGGTAACTATTAGGGTCTCATCTGTGGTTCAAATAAAACTGTATAACTATTCAACTGTGCAAGCAAATAACTGATGTTAAATTGAGTTGTTCGTGTTATATAGTGTTGCTGGAAACCATTTAACAGTGTGCAAATAAAACTACTGTCTTGCGTAAATCTAACGGTGTGCAAAATATAATCAATCCTAAAAAGAATTACTCATATTTGATGTGAACGTTTCAAACTGTTTATATGTGTGCGAAATTTGAATTATTCGCATTGCATAGCAAGACTTGGAACCATTTGAATGCGTACAAAGAAAAGTGGTGAATAGAATGATTCGTGTTAAATAGCAATACTTGAAACTATTTAATTGCGTGAAAATAAAAGTATAACTTTGAACCATTCAGGGAACCACTTCATTTAGTGCAATCAAATGACTAATATAAATCAATTAATTATTGGTGGTAGCTTGACATATTTGAAAGCTTTTAACCGGGTGCAAATTAATGGAATCTAACTCGTTTAAAACGTTATCTATAAACTATTCAAACAGGAAACTATTACAACACATATATATTGATTAACAGGATTGGACATTAAATATCCCACAAGCTTGATATGCCATAAACCTAACTTATCAACCATATAAAATTGCGCAAATATATGACTATTATTAAACAGAAATAATCAATTTAAGCCATATATTGTCAGTATTAGATTGGAAAACGCGAAACCATGAAACTGTGTGCAAAAAAGGATTATTACTGAATATAAATAATCAAAGGAAACCATAAAACTATTAGTATTCGATTGAAGATATTTGTCTCTGCCTCTCACCAGACAGGACCTGGCACAAGGTCAATGACCCGAAGGTCGATTATAGTGGGAATTTAGGGAAGGGAAAGGACGGACACGAGACGTGGCCCAAGTCTTGTTGGTCTATGCTGGTCATCGACTCTCCAAGTACCATGTATGCCAGCTGAGCCTTGCTGGACTTTGACCCAAATCTGGGTCCAGGCAAGTATGCTTGATTATAGCTTAAACTGGACAGCAAGGTCCAGTGCTATACATGGGGAACAAAGGTGTCAATGTTGCAGTTTGCCCACCTGAAAGTAGCCCAGCCGAACAATGGGGCCCTTCCATTGATATTCGATACCCATCCGGCATGAATGCAACACGGCCCTTAGCTGGGGAAGTACCTGATTAGTATTTGATTGGAACTACTTGAAATCATACAGGTGTCTGCAGATTAGATTTAGTTTGGTTCGGTTTAATGGCATATCAACCATTGTTGTTTTTTAATGTCAAATTCTGTTTTTACACACATGTAAAATATATGATTTGAAAACATATTTTGTAGATACACAGTTAAATGATCTAACGGGTCAATTTCTAACATTTCATAAGCATAAGTCATTTTGTAATATATATGCGGAGGGATTTCGTTTTGTACATCTTGCCTTTCGGTTTAGTTAGGATGAGAACCTTTCGGCTCTGTGCATGGGTTTGTTAGGTGCAAACATGAGCGCAGGTGTTCACGCGCGCGCGGGGAGGATGCGTCATTCACAGATGTCAAAATAAAACCCCAGGTAGGAAATAGGATCAGGGGGTGTGAATGAAGTCATGCACCGGAAGCGTGGGCTGAGGATTTTTGTGATTTGAGAAAAAGCAGTGAGTTGAGTTCCTGCCTCCGAACGAGAGAGTTGAGATTCAGAACTGGGCGAGGCCAGACGAATTTGTGCGCTACTGGCACCGCGCGTTCGTTGGGTTGAGAGCTGACGATGTAAAAGCAATCAGCATAGAAAGATTGTGTCTCTCTCTCCTCATGTCGAAAAATCTTTAAACTCAAAAAGATGAATAAAAGTTTCGTACCTGAACCAATTTCGTGTTTTCGGATTCCTGTATATGTTCATGAACATTTTATGAATATTATGAAAATTTCACATATCCGTATCATGGGTATGTTACAATTTGTATGTAGATAAATGACTTATCATTTATTTACATACAGTTTAAATGTCAATTAGTTTCATTGGATCCATACATAGGACTGTCAGGTGTTACCATTCTGAGTCAGAGTAGATTGGGTGCAAGGGCAATGAAGGGGTACTCTGCATCCCTCAAAGTTCCGGCTGACTGGGTTAAGATGGTTTTGTGTCATAATCAGAACACTTATTGGGGGAGTCTTACACCACAGCAGAGATGCAATCAATGTATTTTACTGCCACAGCTGCAAACGATGAAAATATAAAAATACACTAAATACTCACCTCAAGGCATAAACTATCCAAAGTCGATTTGATATGACATTAGATAAATAAATCAATTAATCAGTTCATGACATGGTTTCGTTTCTTTAGTTGTCTTTAAATCGAACACCCTATATATGAAATGAATAAAAAATCAAAGGAAAAAGTAAAGACGAAACTTATATAAATGTAAGCCAAATAAAGTATTTTAACCTCTGCATGTGTGTGCGTATGTGTGTGTATGTGTGTGTGTGTTTGACAGCATTCTCTTATGTGTTTCCGGCCCCACACAAATATTCCTTCGTGGATTTTTCTGGATACTGGTGTGTGAAGTTAGTTCACACCTAAAATCGTGAAACAGGTTTGAATTCTGTGTTTTCCTTCTAGATCCGGTTAAAGTGTCCAGTTTTCGCTACTGTATATTTGTTATATACTGTACCAATGAACAATTATGATTAGGTCCCATTCTACATAGGTACATTGGACACAATTATGAGTGGGTGAAAATTTACAAAGTGATCACCACTAGCAGCGGTTACCTTCTTCACGCCGCTGGCGAGTGTAGTATTTTGTTAATTCTATAAAGAATTCCATTTTATTTCCAGACACCTCCATTTTCGTTATTTCTCATTCCGTAACCTTTTTGTTTGGTAACATCATTACCAATAGCTAGAATGAGAAATGCTAAATGCATACCTTTTCAATACTTATCAGCCCTTGGTGAAATACAAACAGCCTAATCAGGGTTTGAACTTAGGTTGTCGTTTCCTTTGTCTTTGACGATAATCGTTACACCATGAATGCCTTTTCTTAAAAAAAAACTCCATCATTGCATAATACCGCAATTCCCAAACCTTTTGGCGTAAAATAAAGCTAGACAGGTTGACATGCCTATAAATCGGCCATCCAATCGATTGATCAGCCTGAAGACTGAAACAAAGTCTCTGGGAGGAACATATCTTTGTTCGTTTTGGTAAGGATTATGTTATCTTCCGAGTAATTAAATTGCATTATTTATAGATTTTTATAAAAGCATGTGAAACTACTCGTGAAAACTGAAAGTAATTGCATTTATTCGTGGCTTGGGCTTCTAATCTTTTTGCAGAGATGCATTCCCAGAAGTACCAGTTCTGATTAGACTTCCACAAGACCGCTTTCTTTTTTGTCACAAAGAAAAGATAAGCACGCTTACTCGATAAGAACAAAAACTATTCCCGTAATCATTTCAGCCAACACGGATAGGATCGTCGATAAGCCGTCAACGTCATAAAATTTGGCATTGATATGTTTGCAAGGATCAGGAATTGAATCATACAAACGAAGCAAATAAGATTGAAAACTTATACTACCCTTGGAAATAAATGAAATTAGCTCACTTATAGGATGGTCATTTTTTTCAGCAGACTAAAGAAGGTGAAAGACGAAAGACCTTAAATGCCTTCTTGACTGAATTTTATGATCCTTTCTATAGTTTCAAATGACAGTTGTGGTATTTGTCTGTTGTCAAAAATACACCAAAGTGTATCACAAGTTTTTTTTAGTGTGGGCACCAGGTGCCAACACATACCGGGCAGTCCCAAAAATGCATTGGGCCACGTCGGCATTCTCCTAAAAAGGTGTGCCCCAGGCGCCAGGCTATAAAACAAATTCTGCCAGAGAAGCTGAGAGCCTTGGAAGACAGTCCCCTGAGACCCTAAGGAGTGTCGGTCTTAACCACATGACACGAATCCTGGGCTTCCCCGGCACCCGTGTAAGGCAGCCTCGACCGACAGCCACAGAAGCCAGGACACACCCGGCCTCGACGGTGTATCAGGAAACACAGCAGGCCGAAGGATGTCCCGGCCCAGTGGGCAAGAACACAATACAGATCCTGTTTAAATGACAGTTCTTTGTAAGATCCATAATAATTTTCTATTTATTTTTTTAGATATGACTAACCACTTGCTGAGGTTTTTTAGAACTATCTTTTAACTATAGATTGATTTGAATATTTAGTCTTTTCAGGAAAGTAAATGAAAAGACAATTCCATATAATTTCCTCAATGTAGAGTTATATATACCATAATATTTTCCTCTTTATAGCTTGTGGGTTTAGTTGGTAGGGTTTGTGGCATATCAACTATTGCAGGTTATTTAATTTCAACTTCTCTTCATACATATATATTAAATATATGATTTGTAAACATATTTTCTTCATAAGGTTTTAAATGAGTCTGAGCCTTTTTTGTTCAACCAGCCAAATAGTTTCACGAATTTCTATCGCATACAAATAATTCGATTTACTATTAATCATTTGTTTGCTTACAGTGGTTACAAGTATTGTTCTTTAATTCTAATTATTCTATTCAACATTACTCATTCGTTCACACACAGTTAAATAGTTCCAAGTATTGCTATGAATAACTAACAAGTTAATTAAATATCAGTCATTTGTTTACATAAAGTTAAATGATGAAACTTCTCTTTGAATCCATTCAATTTAATGTAGGTCGTTTGTTTGCACGGAGTTTAAATGTTAAACAGTTCTATTTGACCCATAGATAAGACCCTATGAGGTACTGCTACTCTGGGTTAGAGAGGACCTTGAAGCAATGGCAATGAAAGGAATCTCAACGTTCTCCAAAGCTCCAAGATTGTAGTCTCCCCATCAGATAGTTTCATGTCATTCAGAATATTCGTTGGGAGGTGGGAAGGTCTTACCCCTTTGTAGCGATACAGTCGATATATTCCACAGCCCCAGCCGACTGAGCTGAATGTTTATTTAACGTTTGTATTATATCATTAATCTAAATAAATTATTTTTTTTTTAAGTTACATTTTTATGAACTTGGAATGTTAAGCTAATTAAATAAAGATGTTTTACGTCTTACCTACAAGGTATCCTAAAATGAATATAACTCATTAATTTGATAATTATTCTTTTACTGAGATAAACACAATAGCGGTCATTTGGAACAGGTTTGGTAAAAATGCACCCTTTGAGCTAGAGATATCAATCCAATGTTTTTTTAATTGTTATTATATCAGCTTTCAGATGGTATTATTTTTTCAGTTTCTTGTCTCAGTAATAAATCATTATCATATTAATAGGTTGAATCTATTTTGTGACAGTTTTCAATGATATTGTCTCCAAATAAGTAGTGACACAAACTATTTTTTCCTTTCTTATCTTCGGCATTGTCATAGAAGATTAACAGTTGTTATAGTATCATATTATCAAATTTGAAACAAAAAGAAAACAACATTATTATTAGTAGAGTAATTAATAGTCCCATAGGTCCCAAGTATATTGAGACTATATATATATATATATATATAAGTATGTGTGTGTGAGTGTGTGTGTGTGTGTGTGTGTGTGTGTGTGTGTTTGTATAGAATACATAAAAGTGCAAGAAACTACCAACCTGGGTTTCACCAACCAGATCATCAAGATAATTCTGATTAAATAGAGTTAGCCGAAACGACATTTTATTGATAAATTGATCACATAAAGTTTCTGACTCTCTTTGGTTGCCTAGTTTTGTTCTACTTAGTGTATTGAGCACTTTTACATATTAGCTTCATTATCACTGTAGGTGCTTTTTTGGGGCTAAACATTGCGGTGCTGCTTGATGATTTAAAACCGTACGGCTGTTTTTAGTCTTTTATTTTTTTATTGAATTTCCACCCCACCCCCGTAATCAGTTTGTGAAATATTTGTTTTATTTACAAATTGCATCATCTGTTTTTCCTAACACTGCAAAAAATAGGTATATAAAAATAAATATATATATATATATATATATATATATATATATATTACCTTTCTAAAGCTCTAACCACCCATAAACATATTTGCACTTTTTCAATGAGGCTTCAGTAATACTGGAGCTTTGGGGGATATGGTGTACCCCTTTATTGCCATCATTTCCAGGTCCACTCTGGCCAGAGTGGTAGCACCTGATAGGTTGCTCTCTACGGGTCAAATAGAACTGTTTGACATTTAAACTATGTGCAGACGAATGACTGATCATTAAATGAACTGTTTGAAAAAGAACTTTTTGATCATGTAACTGTTTGTAAATAAATTACTGATGTTTAATTGAATTGTTAATTATACATAGCAATACTTGGAACCATTTAACTTTGTTGACTTAAGCTAAACAGAATTGTTTGGAATAAAACTGTTTGATCATTTAACTGTGTGTGTCTAGAAAATATGTTTACAAATCATATATTTAATATTTATGTAAAAAACAGGATTTGGCATTAAATAACACACAGTGGTTGATATGCCAGAAAACCCAATCACTCCAAATCATATATATTTAATAGATATGTATAAAGAAGATTTGGCATTGGTTTCATGGATTTATTCTGTAACCAACTCAAAACTTTTGAATTTATTTTCGAGTGAATGTCTAACATTCCGTTCCTCCAAGATTTTTTAAAATTTATATGGCTTTAACTTGAAAGAAAGCAGGTTGTTTACATAGACTTGCTCATAGTAATAATATTTCCGTTACTGATTAATTTTCTTGCTGCATCCGTTTACATATCAGCACATAAATATACTTACTCCCTTCCATTGTGACATACTAATGCACAGATCTTTCAGGTACACAAAATATATCCACTATACTTAAGCAATAACCTACAATTGTTGATATGCCATTAAAGCAAAGCCAACCAAAACAAACCTATTATTTTGCTGTGTACTCCAAACCGCTGGTATTTTGTCAAACTATCATTAGCATAGTATATGACGACTTATCCTCCTCCATTAATCTCTCCCTCTTTCTCTTTCTCTCTCTCTCTCTCTCTCACACACACATTCTTTGTCAATTGCTCTCTAACTCTCACTTAGGTTTTAAATCAGTTACGGTTAATTTAACCCCAGGGTCATGTCTCAAAGATTGCCTTTCACATGCAACTCTGGGCGTCAGGTGTGGAGAACTCATGAAACGTTCGGATGAAAACACTTGACTACGTTAAAATAACGCCTATTTAACGAATAGATATGCTTTGTTATTTGTCCAGATTATCACGCTTCTTTGTGTCATATCGACTATAAAAAAAGTCTGTAAAAATTCTTCAGTAAATATTTCTTCATGTAAACCTTTTCTCCTGAAGATGATCTAAGGTTAAATGTTGCTGGGAATAATTGAAAATGAAAAGGTTACTATTTACAATAAATATTCCTGTTTGTATAATTGCTTTTCTTTATTATATATATATATATATATATAAGTTGTTGGCCGATCGTAATCAAGGGCCATTCGCAGGCTCCCTTTTCAATAGCTACTACACCGAGGTGTTGGGGAAGGCGCAACTCCTTTCGTTGAATTGCTCCACACCCTTGATCAGTACATTATAATTCTGAGTAGGAATCAAGTACCATTTTTTTTACTTTTTGGCATGACTAGACCTGGTCTCCCGGACAATTGGTGAACACTCTAATCATAATGTTAATAGACCGATATATATATATATATATATATATATATATAACCTGTAAAATTCAAATAATGTGAAAAAAAACCCAGATGATACAATTTGCAAATAAAACTTATACAAACTGATATCAAGGAAAAAATTCAATAACAAAAAGAAAAGACCAACGAACTTGTACTGTTAGAAAATTATAAAATAGTGTTGCGATGCGTAGCCAAAAGAAAAAAACAGCGACAAAATCAATTAAGCTAAACGTAAAAAGTGTTCTATGCACATAGTAAAGAGAATTTGAAATAGTACGGCCTACAGATTGAGACCGATCTACCGAGGTTTCAACTTCTAGATCTGACAGATTTTTCTTGATGATCCAGTTGGTGAGACCTATAGGTGGAGTTGTCTGACTCTGTAGGTTTTACTACTTCATATATATATATATATATAATCTAGCTGAAACAAAAAGTGAAAGGACGTCATTTTGAAAAGTGAGGCATATTCCTCTTGTAACATACCCATACATGAATACGTGAAATAGACATATTCATACCGGTACGCAAAACATTCATAATGTCCATAAACCGCATAGAGATAACATAGGAATCCCGAAACACAAAAAACACTCACGACTTCTTAGTTCAGATATGAAACTTTTTATTACCTTTCAGTTTAAAGGTTTTTCAACATAAGGAGAGAGATGCCATCTTTCTATGACGACGTTTCCATCTGCACCCCACACAACACGAGCGCGCCCGCCAAAAGGCCTCGGCAAGCAAGGGAAAGTCAACCTACTTCTTCCTAGCCAGGAACCCAACTGATTGACTTTTCTAAAATCTCAGCCCACGCTTCCGGTGAAGGACGTCACTCATATTCCTGGTTACATCCTCTATCTGGGGTTTTTGTTGTGACATCTCTGAATGACACGTCCGCTTCGCTCCGCGCGCGCATGAACACCTGCGCTCATGTTTTCACCTAACTAACCCATGCACTGAGCCGAAAGGTTCTCAGCCTAACTCAACCCAAAGGCAAGATATATAAAACGAAATCTCTCGCCCATTATATTATGTTCTTTTGACGGAGTATCTTTCGATCACAGAATCGTCTCTGCAAAGATTCACCGAAGCCTAATCAGTTTTAAGAAACAAACCAGTAAATATTCACGATAGAAATGGTTGTCACTTGCCAATTATGACATAAGAAATTAATATATTGCAACTGTAAGAAACAAATTGATATCCTTCCGTTGTCATAATCTGAATGACGAATATGAACACTTTTTACCACCCACCTAAAAGTAGCGATTAAATGCATATTAAACTAAGCAAAAGTCAATTGTAGGGTTCCCTGAGAGTTTTAAGCAGTGAGGGAAAAATGTGATGAGATGAAAAAAGCATACTTACTCAAAGAAAGAACCCCCAAAACTGCCAACCTACAGAAACTTAAGAAAGCCTAACAAAAACTAATTTTATAAAGCCATAAAATGACTGACCGTAATTAAGAATGAAGAGACAGTAACACATTCTTTACAAAAATATAACTCTCACTTTATTTCTTGAAAGGGTCGAAGTTTTCTGTAAAGGGGAGAGAGCGACAGAGACAGGGAGACAAAAAGTGACGAAGACAGTCGGAGTACTGCTATATTGACCATTTTCTTAACCTTCGTTGTGCTTCCGTATTCAGAGCCTTAAGTCTTTGTTTCCCCTCCCTGGGCATCCACCGACCACACACTGGTGCTCTCGGAAACTCTTGACTGACCTACCGTGAATGTTGTGAC
This sequence comes from Sepioteuthis lessoniana, assembly GCA_963585895.1. Lineage (NCBI taxonomy): Eukaryota > Metazoa > Mollusca > Cephalopoda > Myopsida > Loliginidae > Sepioteuthis > Sepioteuthis lessoniana. The sequence continues at coordinate 39,740,323 of OY757930.1, forward strand.
TCTGAAACTGAGTGACTGACGTAGGTGATTATGTATATATAATTTCCCAACGTCCAATCATCTCCGGTTTTCAAACCACGTGACCAACTTCTGGCTGGCAACACGTGTGTGGTGCTAACACCCACGCATGACTGTCTTCCTGTTTACACAGATGGAACGGCTCTGTCTAAGGTCAATATGTGGCCCTAAAGCTTACTAAAAAGGACAACTACATTACACCTAAGGCCAAATCAATAAAACCCGAAACTCTGCGATGGCAATAAAGAGGCACTCCATATCCCCCAAAGCTTCAGCATTACCGGAGACTTAACATTAGATTGTTTCATATCAAGGATACTCGTTGGGGGAAACCTTTTCCCTCTTCAGAAATGTAGTCGGTGTGTTCTTCAGCCTCAGCCGACTAGGCCAAATCATCGAAGGAGTACGAGCCAAAAAATCAAGAAGCAGCACTATTGTTTTAGAGATTTCTCCAAGGTATTTGGCTTCATACACATTGAAAAGATAGAAAAAAATTCTTGCATATGATCTCCCTAAAGAAACTTCTTCCGCTACAATGATGCTTTACCAAAACACCAAAACAATGATTCATTCATTTGATGATGCCAATTACTTTGACATTTTCACGAGGGGCATTATAAAATGATATATTAACATCATGTATGTTTCAGATTTGTGTGTTTAATATCTTATCAAATTTCACGAGTTACGTAATGTGAAATCCATCCTTATAGGAGACCAGTAGTGGTACTTTTAAACTCATGAATGGGAGAACAAGAGGGTTCATACTTTTCCCAAGAAAGATAGTCTGAAAGTGAAACTGACATTACGCTGCCGGGACTCCTATCTATGTTAATAATCTCCTCAGTTCACGTATTATTAACGTCAATGGGAGGTGCCCGTGGTGTAATGGTTATCGTCGTAGGAATTGGACACGACGATACGAGTTCAAATCCTGGACGAGACTGATTGCATTTCACATAGCACTAATACCCTTGGGAAAGGTATGAATCCAATTGTTCTCCCTCCAGCTATGGGTAAATAGTATGACAGATTAGGTTCTTCAGCCTTGGTGAGGCAACTAGTCTAGGAGAAGGAAAACTCTGAATTAAAACCTGTTAAACTCCGCTTCAAAAAAAATTGACCTTGTGTCATATCCTACGCAAGCGGAGGGGTTGGTAAATATGATTAACGTCAATAAATCCAATGAAAGAAAATGGTTTCATGTTATAAAAAGATAAGAAGCAGGTGATATCCGACCAAAACTCTCACAGATGCAGACTGCGTGGATGATCTAGAGCTTCTCTTAAATACAGCTGCCCTAGCCGCGTTCCAGTTTCATAGCCTGAAGCAATCAGCAACAGACATTGGTCTCTATGTTAACGCAAATCAAACAGAACTCTTGTGTTTAAATAAGAAGGAAAAATCTCCACTTTATGTGACAATACTGTAAAATTAGTAGACCAGTTTTAATACCTCGGTAGCAATATATCTACTGGAAGCGATGTCAACATACGCACAGCGAAGGACTGGACTGTTGTTTACATGTTATTAATCATATGGAATTTTCATCTTCCTGATAAGATAAAACGGGACTTCTTCCAAAATTTGTCTGTGTCGGTACTGCTAAATGGATACACTGCAAAGACTCAAAGAAAACGCAAGGAGAAAAATCTAGATGGGAAGTATAGCACAATGCTACGTGGTGATTTGAACAAATCCTGTAAGTAGCACCCCACGAAACTGAATCTGTAGGGCAACTTGATTTCCATCTCACAAAACATTTTCGTAATAACATGTTGTAGAAAAGTGAGTAAATGACAATTAAAAAAAAAAAAAAAAAAGAAACACGGATTTACAAATTAATATATTCAGTTTCTTTAAACTGAGTAAAACGTTTTTTTGAAAACCAGAAGTTACTAAGTACTAGTCGGAGCGTAAATATTTTAAGAGAGAAAGTCAAGTTTATAGATGAAATGTAGCCGTTTGTGATTATTTAAGTCCAGTGGAGATATTTCGTGTACCTAAAAGATCTGTGCGTTTGTGTGTGACGATGGAAGGGAATGAGTATATTTATGTGCTGATTTGTAAACGGATGTAGCAAGAAAATTCACCAGTAACGGAAATATTATTAGTATGAGCAAGTTTATGTAAACAACCTGTTTTCTTTCAAGTTAAAGCCAAATTGAAATTAAATACAATCTTGAAGGAACGGAATGTTAGACTTTCACTCGAAAATAAATTCGAAAGTTTTGAGTTGGTTACAGAATAAATCCATGAAACCAAGTAAAGCCGTAAGGTGTCCTCGTGGTGTAATGGTTAAAGCGATGGACGGCAGAAGTGACGTGAGCGAGTTTAAACTCCAGTTGCTCTATTAAGTTCACTTTCGGGCAAAAACCCTCGGCAAAGGTGCGAACCGCTTTATCCCCCCAGCTGTGGATTAAATAGTAGCACAACGGTTCTTCTAGTGGGACGACTTCGGCATTAAATAACCTACAAAAGTTGATATGCCATAAAACAACGAAACCAAGCCCTACTAAAGGCGTATCCATTCTATCTCTTTTTAAAAATAAGATTGGTTCGAAATTAGATTAAAAATTTCTGATTTATCTGTGGTGGTAATTGGTTAAAAAAATTATTTGAAAAAATCTAGGAGGGAAAAGATTTCTTGAATTATTTTGGCTTTTGATTCTGCAAGTTTTTCGTGATAAGTCAGATATTGTCGCCAGCGAATAAAGAAGTTTTAGAACGAGTGCGTAATTGCCGATTGGTAAATAAATGCAAAATAATAATACCAAAATTGCAGCTTCTTAAGCCTATATTTTAGCTAAAATAATAACATTTTTTTCGGCTGGGAAATCATGCTGGGATCTGCCCAAAGAGTAAGGATGGAGTCATGATCGAAGCTCCCCTATTTTCTCTCACTCATGAATACATCAGTGTTGGCCGATAATCAAATATTTACAATCATCAGTTCTGTGTATTAAGAGGACTTGTTAAGTAGATGAACGAAGAGAGAGAGAGAGAGAGAGAGAGAGAGAGAGAGACTGTGTTATAAGAACACCTTGATAAGGAAGATGTGATATATATATATATATATATATATATATATATATATATATATATATAAGTATAGCCGACCGAAGTCAAGAGCGACCCGAAAACTCCCTTTTCATTTGCAAATGCACCCCGATGTACAGAAGGGTACTACTTCTTTTCCTGGATTGATGTAGTAAAGTAAAGTTGCCGACTTTAGTTTGGGGAGACCCGAAGGCTCCCTTTTCAAAAGCTACTACACCGATGTGTAATGGAGGGCGCAACTCCTTTCTCTGGATTTCTCCACCTTACCCTTGATACGTACCTTATAATGCTGAGTGTTAAGCAAGGAGGTATCAAGTACCATTTTTTAAATCTTTGGTAGGACTCGACCTGGGATTGAACCCAGGTCTCCCGGACCATTGGCGAACTCTCTACGGCGCTAGTCTAATGAGCTGTCAACTTTCCCGCAATACCAAACTTATAATGCTCAGTGATAAGCAAGGAACCATCAAGTACCATTTTTAAGTCTCTGATATTACTTGAGCTGGGGTTAAACCCCAGTCTCCCAGGCTACTGGCGAACACTCTAACCATGGGCAGCGAACATTTAGGTTGCAGATTTTCTTGTTAGCATATCTTATAAGAGAGGACTGACAAGCATTTGGGTTTGAATTTTTACCAGCTTTTTCTTGTTCAGAAAGTCTTCCTTTCTGAACAAGAAAAAGCTGGTAAAAATTCAAACCCAAATGCCAAAATAATTCAAGAAATCTTTTCCCTCCTAGATTTTTTCAAATAATTTTTTTAACCAATTACCACCACAGATAAATCAGAAATTTTTAATCTAATTTCGAACCAATCTTATTTTTAAAAAGAGATAGAATGGATACGCCTTTAGTAGGACTTGGTTTCGTTGTTTTATGGCATATCAACTTTTGTAGGTTATTTAATGCCGAAGTCATCCCACTAGAAGAACCGTTGTGGTACTATTGAGATAAATGAGGATTAAGGTTAATATTTCGCTTTTTAGATCTCGTTTAATGAAAGTAGAAATAAAAATACTCTTCCCGATGAAAGCCAAAAAAAAAAGGAAAAAAAACAAAAAAACAGGAACGTTTACAGTTGAAAAATCTTTCAACAAATATGATCATCCTCTGAAGATCTTGTGTTTCTTCATCTCAATTCGATTTCATACAGTCGGATTTATTTCCAGTCTCTCTCTCTCCCCCCCCCCACATATATATATATATATATATATAAATTTGGGTGAATTTATGTAACTATGTATTCTTTCAATTTCTATCTTAGTTTGCTCATATCTATCTGTCTATCTATCTATCTATTACAGTTTGTTTACATTTTTCTTCGTCCATATCAAGCAATTTATCTCAGTGTGTTCATATCAAAGTCTGTTCACATCTATCTATCAATTTTTCTATCTATCTACATTCACATACGTATACAAAAAAAGAACTGCTCAAATTGAAGACAAAATGGTAAAATACTATAAACAGAGCCAACGGGTAGTTTTCTTCGTAAGAAAAACCTTGCTACAAAATTATCGAATCATATCAGTCTTCTATTCTCTTCAGTCTGCACGCAAAGAGCCTTTTTTCTTTTCCTTCATAAACCGACATCGCAGAATATATCATACAATATTTCTGTAAAATGTGGGGCGTGGACGCAAGCATAGCACTCATGAAGGTTGCTGTATCTTTATCTTGGTCAATTGTCAGACTTCGTAACTGTAATGCCAATGAAAAATCAATCCACTTTGTTCCAATCAACCAATGCACGTTTCCATTGTTCGTTTGTAGTCTTAGTGGCCGGACCAGAAACTTCTCCATTGTTGTAGGTCTGTTTTCCTGCTCTTTCTTTATCAAAACGTCCCTCGTCTTTCAATAATTCTCTTTGTTTCTTTTCGTTTAACCGTACAAGGCTGTACATGATACGACTAAAAGCCTATCAAAAAGTTAGGTTGTCTTGACTATTGTCTTGTCCGACGAAGAGGAATCGATATTTATATATCGTTTTGTTTGTTTGTTTGTTTGTTTGTGTGTGTGTGTGTGTGTGTGTGTGTGTATGTTTTATTGTATTATTAAAATAATCAATAAAACGTTAACCGACTTTCGTTTTTTTTATTATTGCTAAAGAAAAAAGTATTTAAACAAGACATTTAAAAATAAACAAAACGATTGATCTGTTGGTTTTAAAATTTTAACTACAATTTTTAATGATATAGATGTTTCTATTTAAAGAATAAAAGATTCTAATGAGCTTATAAAGTGATATTAACAAAATGTAAATTGTCAAGGTTTTTTTTTAATGTTTACCAATCACGCCGAACGATCAGGATGTGACACAAGTTCAGTCTTTTAGCGGAGGTTAACAGGTTTGATTTCCTTCTCCAAAACTAATTTTCTATACTAAGGTTATCATAGCGGGGAGGGGTATCCTCGTGGTGTAATGGTTAAAGCGATGGACTTCGGAATCGTAGTATGCGAGTTCAAACTCCAGTCGTGCTATTACGTTCACTTTCGGGCAAATACCCTTCGGAAAGGTATGAACCCCCTTATCCTCTTAGGTATAGATTAAATAGCAAAAATGGGAGGTGCCCGTGGTGTAATGGTTATCGTCGTATGAAATGGACACGGTGACACGAGTTCAAATCCTGAACGAGACTGATTGCATTTTCACATAGCACTAATACCCTTGGGAAAGGTATGAATCCAATTATTCTCCCTCCGGCTATGGGTAAATAGTAGGACAGACTGGGTTTTTCAGCCTTGGTGAGGCAACTAGTCTAGGAGAAGGAAAACTCTGAATCAAAACCTGTTAAACTCCACTAAAAAATTGACCTTATGTCATATCCTGCCCGAGCGGAGGGGTTGGTAAATATGATACTAAGGTTATCATTTATCATTAGCTTGAGGGAGAATAGCGGTAGTCATATCTTTCCCAAAGGTGTTGGCGCTATGTAAAATGTAAACAGCTTCGTCCAGGGTTTGAACTCGAGTCACCCTGTCCATTTTAAATGACGTTAACTATCACACCACGGGCACCACCCCTAGGATTATTTTATACCACAAAGTTTTGCAATTGCCTTCATTGTGCCTCCATATTTACAGTTTTCTGTAGTTGTTTATTTAAAGATTTTGTTTGCACACGGTACTGTCAAATATGAAAAATTATAAACAGATCTATTTGACACATAAATGAGACCCTAACAAGGATGGCCACTCCCGGTCAGAGTTATGACAATGGACAGGTACTCCACTATCCCCAGAACTTCAGAACTGGACTCACCATCAGATACAAATCAGTGATATATCCAGGAGACCCAATTGGGAGGGTCATTGACTCTCTGCAGGGAATACAGTCGGTGTATTTCAAGCACCCCCTACTTGACAAGGCGGGGCATTTTTGCTGTTATGACAGGTGTAAAATTTAGCGTAAATTTAAGCCAAAGAAAATTATTATTTAGTTGCAAATTGTGCTGGAAATTGCTTGATTTTCTTAGAATGTTTTAAGTGAGTTGGTCTAAAATATTCTTGATGTGAAGTGTTTTTTATTGTTTTCTGTTGCGCGTACACACACACACACACACACACACACACACACACACACACACACACACACACACACACACACACAGAGACCACCTAGCATTCGTGTCTATTGGTCCGAGGGTTATTGAACACTTGGTATCAGTCATTTCTTTGCACACATTTAAATAGATATACATATACGGTTTGCGAGAGAATAATTTGTAAGTAATTTCATATTTAAATGAATAATTGTTTTCACACAAGTATCACTATTGTTTCTACACAGTTAAATGCGGAGCATTCCATCATTGCCATTGCTCCCATGTCCACTCTGACCTGGAATGGTAGGACCTGGTAGGACCCTATCCATGTGTTAAATGGAATTAACGGCATACTTTTGCTAAACTGAATGGTTTGAATTAGAACTGTTTGAGCAAACAGATTAACTTTAAATAGAAATGTTTTTAACAATTAAACTGTTCTTTCATTTAAACTGCGTGCTTATGCTAAACTGAATTGTTTGAAGTGGAACAGTTTTCTGACATTGAAACTGTACTTACACTAAACTGAATTGTTTAATATAGAACTGTTTTGACATTTTACAGTGTGTAAATAAAATATGTCCTTATACTAAACTGAATTACCTCTGTTTGACTAAACTGACTAGCTTGAAATAGAAATGTTTTTGACAATTAAACTGTGTATTCACACTAAATTAAACTGTACTTACACTAAATTGAATTGTTTAATATAGAGCTGTTTTGACATTTAACTGTGAGTAAACAAAATCTATACAAATACTAAACTGAATTGTTTGAATTAGAACTGTTTGAATGAACTGAATAGCTTGAAATAGAAATGTTTTTGACAATCAAAACGTCTACTTATGCCAAATTGAAATCGAACTGATTATTTGTATAAAAATGACCTACAAAGGTTGATATATCATTAAATCAACCAACCAAACAACCAACCAACCAACCACATTCTCCAAATCTCCTAAGCCTTGCCATCTGATAGTTTAATGTCATATCTCGGAGACTTGTTTGAGGCGGCTGTTTTACCGTTGTGCTGAGATGCAGTCGGTGCATTCTACAGTCCCAGCAAACTGGACTAGTCATCCTTATAGAAGAAGTAATACTATTGAACCCATAACAGGGGATGTTCCTAATTCTTATATTTTATACACGGTTGTATGGTTTAAATTACTATTCTTATTTAGGTTTCGAGGATTATTCAACAGCAGTCATATTATTAAATTTATAGTAGAGACAGATTAGGAGGGTTCAAATGTTGTAAATAAAAGAACCTGTTTTTATTTGTGTGAGGAGGGGGTTAGTCTTTTGCAAGAGATACGGTTGGCGCAATTTAAGTCACGATGACAAGTTGATCACTAAAAAAAGAGAACCTGATGCAATTGTTGGCCCAGTTGGCTGGAGCTGCAGACTACACTGGCTGCATCTCGGCAGTGTTGTAAGACTCCCCCTCCAAACGAGTGTCCTAGATATGTCACAAAACAATCTGATGGTAAGGCCCCAGTAATGCTTTGGGGAATGTAGAACACCTCTTTATTGCCATCACTCCCAGGTCCACTTTGGCCCAGAGCGAGGGCACCTGATAGGATCCTATCTATGGGTTAAATAAAACTAAACTATGTATTTATGATAAAGTGAATTGTTTAAAATTAACTGTTTTTACATTTAACTGCGTGTTTAACTTATACTTATGTTAAACTGAATTATTTGAAATAGAACTGTTTTTGAGATTGAAACTGTGTACTTATGCTAAACTGAATTGTTTGAAATAGAACTGTCTTGACATTTAACTGTGTGTAAACAAAATTGTACTCATACTAAAGTGAATTGTTTGAACCTTTTATCAAAATAACTTAATTCGGCGTTAAATGATCCGAAAAAGGTTGATACGCCGTAAAACAAACCAACCAACCAACCAACAAACCGATGCAATCGTCGAACACACTAGTGACATTTTAGCTATTTTCGTTGAAGGAAAAATATTTGTGCTAATTGGATTAGTTTTACTTTTCACTAGCAAATGGACTGTGAACAGAAATAACCGCGCCCATTTGCAGCTACTCGCCAGGAAGTGTTTGTGCCAAACTGAACGAGAGGATGACTTCATATATATATATATATATATATATATATATATATATATATATATATAGATACAGAGAGAGAGAGACAGACAGACAGACAGACAGACAGAAAAAAAGTGATATTAAAAACGATTGGTAGAGAGTATGAATCCCAGCTCTTTCTATCTCTTCACTTGTTCTCTGGCTTAGTGAAAAGTATGGCACCAAATCAAGGGAGAGAGATTGAATGGAGACAAAAATAATTCGATTCTAATAGGAATTTTGGTTGCAGAAGTCTCAGTATCGAAAGAAAATGAAGGATGATAATGTGAATGGGAATGGCACAAATTAAACGAAATATAAAAAGACTGGGTTGGAAGAAATAAAAATCATATCTATACGTGTGCCAGTGTGGACTTAGCATATCTATCTATCTATCTATCTATCTATCTGTGTGTGTGTGTGTGTGTGTGTGTCTGTGTGTGTGTGTCTGTGTGTGTGTGTGTGTGTGTGTGAAGGGATCCCCACAAATACCTCCAAAATTTAAATTGTCATTTGTCGGCTGCAAGTAAACTTAAGCAAGTATTAATGATCGCAACACCTTGAACAAGTGGTAAACTACAGCTAAAAATTAAGCAATTGGTAATGCTAGCTACATCTTGAACCACTGAAAATAATTGCTACATCATAAGCAATTGGTAATGATAGCTACATGCAAAAAAAGTGGTAATAATTGCTCTATCTTTGGTAAGTGGTAATGATTGTTACATTTTAAGTAAGTGGTAATAAATGCTACATCTTAAGCAAGTGGTAATGATAGCTAAAACCTAAGTACGAGGTTATGATAACTAAATCTTAAGCAAGTGGTATTGATAGCTACATCAACCTAATTTCTCAACCCATTTTTCTGATACAATCAGTTACGATGATGACTTTGACCGATGTATACATTTGAAATGTTTCTCTTTGCTGTTTTTATAAGACTTAGGAATCTGTAATTGCTAGAAAGAGATTTTCATGTTCATTTAATGTTACATTATCCCTAGGGTGATCAGGAGAGAAAATTGATACTGGTATAGATTGAAAATTCAATCCAGAACAGCATCATTTCGAAAAAACATGAAATGAACACGAAAATCAGTGTAGCAATTACAGATTTGCCGGTTTTAAAAAAACGTTTTAATCGCAAACGCGTGGTGGGCAATAATCCAAGCCGTAATTGTAATTGACAGGCGATGAAGAAGGGTTAAAGCTAGATGGAGCTACCATCGTCTATTACCAAAGTTGATTTGCATAAAATAGGTGATATCTTAAAATGTGGGAGGAGTTTCTTCAGAAATCTTTTTCTCTTTCTTTCTCGGTCTCTCTGTCTCTGTCTCTCTCTATATATATATTCGATTGAACATAATAGACATTTTTTGTTAATCCTTTCGAATAGCCGTATTGATCTTATGATATTCGGTGGGAATTGGTTGATAAACGTTCCATAATTAGTTATTTCCTTAGTAAAAACTACAGATTCTCGAGGCAATACATATTAGGAACATACAACCCAAACTTAATAGAATTAATTTTGAAACCAGTGCTAATGTACTTAAATGTCCTTAGCTACTGACGCTATTTATTGAAACAAATTCGATAAGTAAACGCTACAAAATACAACAGAACAAACACTCATTCTTATAAAGTGGTAATGTACGTACAAAAGTTACATCACTTTTGCTATACATCCTCCCCCGGCAGTTGGACAGAAAGTACTTAGGAAATAACTTATTATGGAAGGTTTATCAACCAATTCCCGCCAAATATCATAAGATCAATACGGCAATTCGAAAGGATTAATAAAAATATTTGTAGACAAAAAATATCTATTTTGTTCAATCAAATATGTATCAATGAAGAAATGCTGCCAATATATATATATATATATATATAAGTGTGTGTGTGTGTGTGTTTCTCTCTCTCTCTCTCTCTCTCTCTCTCTCTCTCTGTATCATTACAGTTTTGATTAAAATTTAACTCTTAACGTGTTTTTCAGCCATCATCATCATTATCATCATCAGGTCACCCGGCTACCCCAGATTTCATTCACTCTCTTTCTCCATCCGTCCCTATCGTTTATCGCTCCTGGCAAGCCTTCCAAACTTAATCCTATGTCCCCACAGAACTGATGAAAATAATCGCTTGCCCTTGGCCAACACTGGCACGTCCATATGTAGGGGTCCATTGAAGAATGTTACTTATGAGTTCGTCCTTGCTTCTGCAGCAGTGTCCCACGTGTCTTGTTCTTTTTACTTGGATAGTTTTAGAGATAGGAGACGACAAAATACATTAAAATCGTTGACGAGAACTGTACGAGAATGCAACGAGCTGTATTGGTCAAATCCTGGAAGCAACACCCCACGAAACAATCTTTAAATTGGTGAGAGCATGAAAACGCAGAGAAATAATACAATATATTTCAAGTTTTGAATTAGGTAACAAAACAGATTAAAACTCACTACTCAGAGTTTCAAGTTTTTGATCCTCAGGTGAGCAAGAATTTAACAGGCTTAATTGCTTGATCTTTAGAGTTGAATTGAGTCAGAGAGAATTAGACAGTCACCAAGCATCGTTTATTCTGTCTACGCTAATTAATGTTAAAACAACGTACGCTCTATCACGGATATTGAGCACTTTTTATTTATAAGAATAAAAACCCATGTAATTGTATCATATATACATGTGTGTTTTATTTTCTAAGTTTTTGTTATCATAATCCAGTAAATGCGGCACAGCAAGGGTTTTAAAGCAGTAGATTTATTTTGCTGCAAATTAGAAAATAAACATGTTTCCCGCCCAGTTCACTACCCAACAAATTTCATATATTTGATAGTTCAAATTTTCGATATAACGGAAAAAATTTAAATCACTAATTAGAAATCTTCAAACATTCTCGATCAAAAGACGTAAATGTTCTTCTAGACTATGGTTAAAATTACAACCCATCTACGTTATCGTGTTTTTTGAAATTGGAAATTCATCCTCCGGGTAAGCTACATCAAGCAAATTTCTTATCATTCTTTTTAGATACAATCAGTTACAGTTATGGCTTGGCCAGGTGGATTCATTTAAACTTCTTTTTTTGTTGTTTTTTTTAAAGACTCTAGAATCTGTATTTTTTCGACAATGTTACTTCATAATTATGGTGATCTGGATAGAAAATCGAAAATAAAATAGATCCAATTGAAGAAATTCGGAACACTGTAAAATTTTTGCAAATTGATATATATCATCATCATCATCATCATCATCATGTGGCACTGGTAGCACGGATATCCCTGACCCTCTCTCGCCACTCCTCCCTATCGTTCATCGCCCTAGGTAGGTAACGTTAACTGCCCAGCAACTATATGTCGTCATTTGGTCCGTTAATGAAAGTTTTAGCTGTGAAATTAACAGTTCCTTTAGAGGAATATGTCTACTGGGTGTATCAGCGTCAATTGGGAAAATATGATGATATGCAAGAACAATGTGTCAGAAATGGCTGAATAACAAATATGTTCTTTTGTCGAGGTCGGGTGCTGTCTCATCTTCAACTTCACCAAAAAGACAAGAGGAAATATAATTTAAATTTTAAAAAACAGAATAAACTCTAACTGCATTAATACGAAAAAGGCAGTCCTACAGAATGCCTAAAAACCAACAAAGTCTTGTGATATCGTGAGGTACTGTTGAGGCGCTCTGAGTTTGGGGTAATGATGCTTCGGCTCTAAAACCATGGTTGAACTCAAAATCATCTTCTGATAAAAGCTTTGTTTGAAGCAACACAACGATTTTCCCAGAAGTCATTGTATAAATTTATATATAGATGAATAAAAAATCGTTCAGAAATTTTTTTTTTTTCATGAATCTGAAAAGTGCTCAAATACTTGCCAGAACAACAAGTTGATATCTAATGGGTAGAGTATTCGCCAATGGCCTCAGAGACCGAGGTTCAATCCTAGGTCGAGTCATGCCAAAGACCCAAAAATAGTTGTGTATACTTCCTTGCTTAATACTCCACATTATAAGGTACGTTTCAAGGGTAAAGTGGAGCAATCCAGGGAAAGGATTTACGAAAAACCAAGATATCCAGAGAATGATTCTATTTATATTTGAAATATTTGCCATATTTGAAATATTTGCCAACGTCAACTGTTTTGGGTTTTGTAATAAACCATCATCAAGGTATTTGATATGTAATGTTGTAACTTCTGAGCTATACTTAATTCATAGTCAGCGGCCGGGCTGCAACCCGGAACAGGTATCTGTTCCTCTTCCGCTCTCCAGGGACAAATTCGAGGCCGGATTGGCTCCCAACTTCGGCTGGGCCACCTTCGGGTTGGCGATGAAGTCATTAACAAGTATTGTGCTTAGAATTGACTGCTTGGATATTTAAACTGCGTACTTATGCTAAACTGAATTGCTCGAAATAGAACTGTTTTGACATTTAAACTGCGTACTTTTGCTAAACCGAATCGTTTGAAATGGAACTGTTTTTGTATGCTAAACTGAATTGTGGGAAATAGAAATGTTAACTTATATAAAAATGGATTTGGTATTAAATAACCCACAAGGGCTAATATACCATAAACCAAAACAAACTGAATTGCTTGAAATAAAACTGTTTTGATTTTTAAACTGCATACTTATGCTAAATTGAATTGTTTGAAATAGAAGTGTTTTTGACATTGAAACTCTACTTACGCTAAACTGAATTTTCTGAAATAGAACTGTTTGACTAAATTGAACTGTTTGAAATAGAAATGTTTTGACAATTAAACTGTGTACTTATGTTACACTGATTGTTTGGAATAAAACTGTGTATTTGTATAAAAATGGATTTGGCATTAGATAACCAACAAAAGTTGATATGCCATAACACCCAAACAAACGAAAAAATAAACAAATATTCATTCTTCTTTTTCTTAAAATGCCCTGATGATGGTTTGATGAAAAACTCGAAATGTTTAACGATACCATATAATTCAATTCTAAATAAAAAAAAAATCCACTGAATACGTTGTTTTTTCATTTTCGTACATTTCCATACCATCAGATTTAATTCCACACACACACACGTACACACACACACATATATATATATATATGTTGAAATTAATATTATTGACACGCCCACACAACTCCAGGTAATTCAAAGTCGTAGAAAAAAGTACCGACACAAGCAGCTCCCAATGTTTACGCGCAAACAAGCAAGTTGAAATCGTTAACGCTCTGGAAAATTAGTCAATAACAGAGTGATAATCTCGCCGATTTCTCATTGTGCGCTGCGAGAGCTACTGACGAGAAGAGGATGCAAATTGACGTGTTACTATGTCAGAGTAAATTACAGTGCAAATCAATCTCGTTGTTCCATTATTACCTTGCATGTGTCAACCATGAATGTTGTAATTACCTCAATGCCGATGACTACAACATTGAAGGTATGCGGTTGTGGCTCAACATTCATAGCACCTGGCCCTTGCTTCAGATACTAATTGAGGCTTGTCGCTCTCATTTGCCAAGACTAAGATATCGGGTAAACTAGAAAGTATTAAAACCGAGTTTTAAGCTCAATCTACACTGCCAGATCAATATCTGGATATTCCACTGTGAATCATAAGTTTGATTAAAGTATAGCGAAACTGAATCTTGAATTTAAAAAAAAAGTTTGAAATTTTGACGAAGTCTTGCAGACAACTGGATCATTATTGAATAGACTATTGAGAAAACTTCGCCTTGACGAGTCAGTGCTAAGTGTTTAAATTTGGTCAGTTGTCTCGAGAGTTTTTTATAAGCAGTTTTATTTTTTACAGCATCACTGGATTGGGCGAGAGCAATGTTCCCGAAACTCACTAGACTAGAGACTTCTTTTTTAATCTGTAAACGATAAGTATTTACCCTAAACCATCCCCCATGACTAGGATTTGGCACAAAAGGAAATTTTTAAGGAAAGTTGAGCTGGAGTGAAATCAGAGTTTTCTCTCCCTTAGACTGCTCGTTACATTAAGCTTGTTTGGGTTTTACGACAAATCAACCTTGGTAGTTTATTTTATGTCAAATCCTGTATATACATATATTTTAAACATACATGATTTGTAAACACATTTTGTAGATAACATTTTTTTATTTGGATGGTTTTATGGTATATCAACCACTGCAGATGATTTAATATCAAATCCTGCTTATACAGATATATCACATGTATATGATTTGTCAACACATTTTGTTGATCCCATTTTAAAATGTGCCTGAGCTCATTTTTTGTACACAGTTTAATGGTTTCATGTATTGTAATTTACGAAGCTCTTTGCTTCGATGTGGCACAAGGCCGATGTAATGGGGCACCCAATGAGACTCGACCTCACTCTTGTTGGTTTGCTTAATGGTTTCAAGTATTGCATATAATAGTAACAATTAAACATCAGTCATTTGTTTAAACACATTTGCATTTATATATATATATATATATATATATATATATATATGATTTGTTAGTGAATATTTGTTTGGTTATTCCATTATTAAATGAGTAACAGCTAGTTTGTTTACTCAAAGGAATTGCTATTGTTTCTAAACAGTTCATCATCATCATCATCATCATCATGTCGCTCATCATCATCATTATCATGTCCTCTCTTGCCACACGTCTCTATCGTCCATTGTTCCCGGGAGGTCTTCAACGCTATATCCTGCATCGGCACAATGGTGTTGTATATAGGTTCTAGCTGGTCGTTCTGCCTTTGCTCGTCGATGTGAAGGGGTCCACAGGAGTATATCGCTTATTTCCCCAGAAGTGTTTGGCATGTCTGGCTCGTCTAACTTGGATATTTTTCGTGATGGATGGTCGATGGAAGTGTAGCTGCAGTTTTCTGGGGTGTTGCCTCCATGACTTGTTCAATATTGCTAGCAATATTCTTGCGTAATTGCCATCAAACCTTTTTTCCATACGTCTAGTTAGCGTCCATGTAGTGCATCCATATAGCGGTACCTGCACGACTGCCGCTTGGAAAAAACTGTCTTTTATTCTATCGGTCAGATTGGACTTAGAGCCTATTCATGCCTTTGCTTGTCACGTGTTGATGTCTTTTTCGGTTAATGAGATACTGCTTCTTTGGTAGATGAACTTGTCCACTGGTTTCAGAGAACTACTTTTTAGTGTGGAGCTGTCACCTCTTTGATTAAGGCACACGTATTCCATCTTGTCTGCGTTGTCTGTGCTAGCAGCTGCTCGCTCCAGATTGTGTAGCAGGGATTCGACTTGGGCGGGTGTATTTGCCTGAAGTGCTATGTCATCGGTGTAGTCTGCGTCGGTAATTGTTTGTGCGATGTATCTTCTGCTTCTTTCCTTTGTCTGCTTGAAACCGTTATCTTTCATTATATCAATAGACGTTCTAAGGACGTAGACTAGGAAAATGATTGACAGGTATGGGGATAATGTGTGTCGCCTTGCAGCACACCTGCTACAATGTCGAAGTAGACCATGTCTCCATCTGAGGAGCAGACTTTTACTTTCGTACCGATGGAGACACAGAATACTTCGACATTGTAGCAAGAGTACAACAAGGGACACGCTAGCTCCATACCTCTTTATCATCTGTCTAGACAACGTGCTTAGAACATCGATTGATAAAATCAGAGAAAACGGCTTCGAGTTGACAAAGAAAATTAGAAGGTACCTCGCAAAAACAATTACCGACGCCGACGCCGACTGCGCTGATGACATAGCGATTCTGGAAAATACACCCAACCGAGCCGAAACACTACTGCATAGTTTGGAACGAGCCGCCGCAGGCATTGGCCTCCATATCAATGCACACAAAACTGAATATATGTGCTATAATCAAACATGTGACATTTCCACTCTAAACGGAAGCTCTCTGAAACGGGTAGACAAATTCACCTACCTAGGAAGCAGTGTCTCATCAACCGAAAAGGACATCGACACACGGCTAATGAAGGCATGGACAGCTATCGATAAGCTATCGATCATATGGAAATCAGACCTGACCGATAAAATAAAACGCAGTTTCTTCCAGGCAGCGGTCGTGTCGATACTACTGTATGGATACACTACTTGGACGCTAACTAAACGGCTGGAGAAGAAGCTAGACTGCAATTACACAAGAATGTTGCGAGCAATATTGAACAAGTCCTGGCGGCAACATCCCACAAGACACCAACTATACGGCCACCTGCCTCCCATCACGAAAACTATCCAAGTTAGACGAACCAGATATGCAGGACACTGCTGGAGAAGCAGGGACGAGCTCATAACTGATGTATTCCTATGGACCCCCACATATGGCCGAGCAAAAGCAGGACTACTAGCTCGAACATGCATACAGCAGCTATGTGAGGATATGGGATGTATCCCTGAAGACCTTCTAGAGGCGATGAACTATAGGGAGAAGTGGCGAGAGAGAGTCGGGGATATACGTGCTAGCGGCACGACACGATGATGATGGCTGCGACGGTTTTTGGAGGGTTGGCTAGAAGTATTTAAACCATTTTCACTCTGTATATGGAGTCAAAGGCGTTGGAGAAGTCGACAGATAATATTGTTGCCTCAAGGTTTTTTGAACGTACACCTTCTTGAATTCGACGGATAGCCTCCCCAAAATTCTGAACTGTTAAATGGTTTCAATTATTTATATCTAACACGAATAATTGTATTCAATATTAACCATTTGTTTGCAGATAGTTACGTGGTTAAAAGTATTGCTATGTAATAACAATAATTCAATTTAAGCACAGTAAAAGAGTTTCAAGTATTGCTATTTAACACAAATAAATCTTGTCAACATTACTAATTCGTTTACACAGCCAATGGTTCCACGTATTGCTCTGTATCACCAGTGATTATTTTCACATAGTTCACATATTAGACAGTTCTGTTTGACCCATACATAGAATGTTATCAGGTGCTACCACTCCATGTCAGAGTGAATCTGGGATCACAAGCAATAAAGAAGTATTTCATATTCTCCAAAGCTCCAGGATTGTAGCCTTACCATCAGATTATTTAGTGTCACATCTCTGACATTAATCGGTGGAGTCCTACCTTTCTGCAGAGATGCAGTCGGTTTATTCTTTAGCCCTAACCTACTTGGCTGACTACATCTAGTTAACATCCAGCTATGGGTGTATACTTGGACAGACTGGGCTCTTGATTTCTGTAACAAGGCTAAAGAGTCCAATCTGTGCTACTATTTACTTATAGCTGATAGGAGAGCAGATGAGTTCATACCTTTGTTAAATGCATTAGCGCTAAATTAAG
The DNA here is from genome assembly GCA_963585895.1 of Sepioteuthis lessoniana. Taxonomy (NCBI): domain Eukaryota; kingdom Metazoa; phylum Mollusca; class Cephalopoda; order Myopsida; family Loliginidae; genus Sepioteuthis; species Sepioteuthis lessoniana. Next base: position 39,758,302 of record OY757930.1, read on the forward strand.
CGTAAATAGCCAATGATGCATAGTTTTCATGATTTTTAGTAGAACATTATACAATGAAAATAAATATCATTTCGTATTAATTTGTTTGAAATAATTTTTAACAATTAGACGAACATAGGTTGAAATTTTAAGCGAACGCAGACAGTAGAGAAGTGAAATGATGCCAAGACAAATATTTGACAGTTCGACAAAGTGAGGTCCAAGTTTTAAACAAACACACAGAAGTGAAGCGAACAGGATATTTCTTCAACTTTCACACACACCGGCCGTCTTCTTCTAGTATTGGTATTGATAAAACTTCCCACCAAGCATGAATGCAGTAGAAGACTATTTTATTAGTGGAGGCCAGGAACAGTTCGAAACCCTTGCGAGGTAGTGACAAAAATTCTTAGCCCGCTCAGCATTCCCCAAATGTGGTGTCACAGGAAAAGCAGGTAAATCATGGGGAACGGCCTACTGAGGTAAAGTGTCGTCGATTTCGGCCACCCAGTATGAATGCAAGGCTGATTCTATCGAGTTTGCCCCTTCAATCGCCATAATTCGGTTATACATGTTGCTTATTTATTTCTTCTCCCTGTTGGAAAATTAAGAGCCTTCTTTTATCCAATACGGAATTTTTCGATTGGCGGCATGGGAGAAAAGTTACATATTTTCACACCATCACACACAACGTCAATCGTAGTCTTTCCCCTCTATTATATATTTGTTTTGGAGGTGCCAGTGGTGTAATGGTTATCGTCGCCGGATATGGACACGGCGATACGAGTTCAAATCCTGGACGAGACTGATTGCATTTCACATAGCACTAATACCCTCGGGAAAAGTATGAATCCAAATTTTCTCCCTCCAGCTATGGGTATATAGGAGGACAGACTAGGTTCTTCAGCCTTGGTGAGGCAACAAGTCTAGGAGAAGGAAAACTCTGAATTCAAACCTGTTAAACTCCGCTTAAAAAAATTGACCTTGTGTCATATCCTGCCCGAGCGGAGGGGTTGGTAAATATGATTATATATTTGTTAAGAATTGATTTACGCGAAACCTCCTATCGGGAAGAATCTAATACAAAGTCAATTATCGAGCAGCCCAATCGGCTAGGGGCTGTAGAATATACCAACTGCATCTCTGCAGGGGGTTAGATCCCCGCCAATAAGTGTCCTGATATGACACTAAAAAATCTGATGGTGAGGTTCTTGTAATGCTGGAGCTTTCGGGAATGCGGAGTAACCCTATATTGGTATCGCTCTCAGGTTGACTCTGTACCAGAGAGGTAGCACCTGATAGGGTCCTACAGAGGTGCCTGTGGTGTAACGGTGGTACCTGTGGTGTAACGGAGGTGCTGTGGTGTAATGGTTATCGTTGTAGGAAATGGACACGGCGACTCGACTTCAAATCCTGGACTAGACTGATTGCATTTCACTTAGCACTAATACCCTTGGGAAAGGTATGAATCCAATTATTCTCCCTCCAGCTATGGGGAAATAGTAGGGCAGGCTAGGTTCTTCAGCCTTGTTGAGGCAACTAGTCTAAGAGAAGGAAAACTCTGAATTCAAACCTGTTAAACTCCGCTTAAAAATTGACCTTGTGTCATATCCTGCTCGAGCGGAGGGGTTGGGTAAATATGATAAACTACATCTGATAGGAGGTGTCCGTGGTGTACTGGTTATCGTCGTAGGAAGTGGACACGGTGACACGAGTTTAAATCCTGGACAAGACTGATTGCATTTCACATAGCACTAATACCCTTGGGAAAGGTATGAATCCAATTATTCTCCCGCCAGCTATGGGTAAATAGTAGGGCAGACTAGGCTCTTCAGCCTTAGTAAAGCAACTAGTTTAGGAGAAGGAAAACTCTGAATTCAAACCTGTTGAACTCCGCTTAAAAATTGACCTCGTGTCATATGCTCGAACGGGGGTGTTGGTAAAAGTGGATAGGGTCCTATCTATAGTTAAAATAAAATAAACAGGATACTTATGGTAAAATGAAATGTTTTCAATATAACTGCTTTTGATATTTATTCTGCGTACTTATATTAAACTGAATTGTTTGGAATAGACCTGTTTATATGTACTAAAATGGATTTGGCATTAAATAAACTAAAATGGTTGATATGCTATAAAAGCCATCCAAATAAAACCAATTTTTCGCAGAGTAAAGCTGGTTTGAATTCGCAGTTTTCCTTCTCCTAAATTGGTTGCGTATCCAAGGCTAAAGAACTAAACCGATTTACACATAACTGGCTGAGGCGGAGATTTTTTCATGCTTTTTTCAAAGGTATTAGAGTGAATTGAAATACAACTAACCTCATCCAGGATTCGAACTCGGATCGTCAACCCTATTTCACACAACGATAACCGTTCTGACAAACGCTTCTCAAGGGTTAATTTTGACCTTAAAAGAAGCACTTAGGCAAAATTACACGTTATATAAAAATAGTTGTTTTCTAGATACTTTGACCAATGAAAGACTTGCTGGAATGAAAATATTGAAGCCAAAGAGGATTATATCGGAGAATATAAACGTTTCATTCATTGTTTCTTTTCCTACACAAATAGAACTTCAATCTCAATACTTCTTGGACACGTCTGGTCATCATCATCATCATCATCACGTGCCGCTTGCATGGATTTTCCGTGACCCTCTTCAACCATTCCTCCCTATCGTCCAACGCTTCCGGTTGGTCTTCCAGACTACATTCTGTATCAGTACAGCACTGTTGTAGATAGGTTCTGGCTGGTCGCCTAACCCTTGCTCGTCCGTGTGAAGGCGCTCACATGAGTTCGTACTTATTTCTCCACCTGTGTCCCTCATCTCTTGTTCATCTAATTAGGATGGTTTTTGAGATGGGTTGTTGGAGACCGTACAGCTGCTGTTTTGCTGGATGTAGCCTCCAGGATTTGATCAATACAGCTCATAGAATTTCCAGACAATTGCCGTCAAGTTTTTCCTCTATACGCTTAGTCAACGTCCGTGTGGTGCATCCAGCTTGAAAAAAAAACTGCGTTTTATTTTATCGTATAGGTCTGATTCCCATATGACTGCCAGCCTATCAGTAGCTGCCCACGTCTTTGCTAGTCACGTCTTGATATCATTTTCTGTAGATGAGACGCTGCTTCCGAGGTAGGTGAACTTGTCCACCAGTTTTAGAGAACCACCGTTTAGTGTGGAGATGTCACCTCTGATTAAAGCATGTGAACTCTGTTTTGTTTACGTTCATATGGAGGCCTATGCCCCCTTCTGCCCGTTCCAGGCTATGCAGTAGAGATTCGGCCGCGGCGGGTGTATTCGCTAGAAACGTTATGTCATCAGCGCAGTCTGCATCCGGAATAGTTTGTGCGGGGATATCGTCTGCTTTTTGCCTTTGCTAGCGTAAAGCCATTTTCTTTCGTTAAATCTATCGTCGTTTGAAGCACGTGGTCTAGTCAGATAATAAACAGGTATATGGCTAATGTGTCTCCTTGCAGTCCATCCGCAACAATGTATAAAGAAGTCTATGTTTCCATTCGATTAGCTAACATTTACTTTTGTGTTATTACAGAACATCATTGTGGTTGCAACTATTTCTTTGAGGAGACCGCAGGCTAGAAGTATTTGCCCCATTTTCACTTTGTGTATAGAGTCAAATGCCTTGAAGAAATCTACAAATAATTGTGTTGCCTCGAGTTTCTTCACACGAACACCTGAAATTTGACCGATTGTTAAAATTTGTGATGTCATGGATCGATTTTTCCGAAAGCCATTTTGGTTCTTACAAAGCATTTTCTCAATTTCTGTTTCAATGCTGTTGTATAGTAGAGCATTGTAAATCTTGGCCGCTAGAGAAGTAAGGGTTATGCCTCGGTTGTTCTTGTCTTTTCCAAAGTCACCCTTGGGAGTATGCAGCTTTTTATTTATCTATTATGTTCTGACGTAATTTTTGTGATAGGTTCATCAGTAACTTTCGGGGATTTTCCAAGCAGATTCTTGAAATGTTGTTTCCATAAGTGTATTCGTTCTTCTTGGTTGGCAGCTTTTAGTTTAGCTCTCTTCCTTCTACTCTCTTCATTTACTGCCTGACATGCTATCCTAGATTGTCTATCTTCAAGAGAGTCTCTAATTTTATTGAACGGAACTTGGATGTATTCTGTTTGTTCTTTCAGGTATGCTTAAGTTAACATTGTACCTTCTGAAGTTTCTGAACGCTGGAATTAGTTGGGTCATTTTTATTGCATAGAGAAGCGGTTTCACGATGCCACGTTTGTTCTTAACTGATAATGTCTCACAAAGAACTCTATATTTTGCTCTTTGTTTGGTTGGCATGCATTCTGCTGCTGCTTCCATGTGGGCATTGACGAAGTTCTCATTCTCATGTTTTAGATATCTCCTGAAATGCATCGAATTAGTTTCTTAGTGTTATCGTATATCTATTGCTAATATCACTATTATTAAGCTGGGACCAGTCATAGTATGAGATTTTGGTTGTTGGCGAGGCATTCCTGCGTAGGCTTAGACTTTCTTTGCCATGACAATTTGGTAATTGGAAGACAGACCTTCAAAAGAGGAATATGCCTCAAAATTCAATGCTCTATTGATCCATTTCTTATTCATGAGGATGTAGTCTATCTATGCTTTAGTGTCATTTGCGCAAGTGTAGATACATAATTTTTCCTTTTTTTCTGAAATTTAATATGAAGGCATGTTAATCTATTTTCTAGTGTGAAGTCCGTTAGGTGTTCCCTATTTCTGTTTGACGAGTTGCATAAGGTGAATTTGTGGTTTATGTTTTTGCCTTATTGGGCATTCATGTCTCCACCGATTACGAGAACGTTGAGTTTCAGGATGCTACGAATAAGGACATGGGATTTGTGTGATATTCTTGGTAATCTTACGCTTTTTCCTTTTCCTATTTGAGAACATGAGTATTCCTTGAACCAAACTCTCAGCTCGCACCCGTTATCCTAAATTGTTTTCATATTTAATTAATTTCTCATCCTGTCTCAAGGAAATTATTTTTCAGTCGTCAGTCATCAGCACTGCAGGCGTCTGTCCTTATGATCAAAACCCTTTACCAGGTTCTGTGCAAGATAACACTTTGTATTGCATTAATCTGTGGTTGTCATGGTGACGTATATAGCAGCGCAAATAATTCTCTAAACTTAGGCTTAAATGCAATATTTCTTCAGTTATGTAAAACATCTTATCTAGTATATTTACTCGTCCCCAATAGAGTATAAGATGTAGCATGTTTACTCCCTTAATGGTCGGATGCGACACAAGGCAAGGTTTTAGCGCGCAATTGGAGGTAGCAGTGTAAACACAGAATCATATTTTTCCCATTTTGTATTTGTGTGGGCATCTGCACCTTAACATATAATTTAAAGAGGAGCAAATACAGAAGGCAAATTTCTCCGTTAAACAGAGACTATGTGTATGAACGGCACCTACGTAGAACCTAAATTACCCTCCCCTAAAAAGGATGCCCAGATAAAGCAGCCAGTGCGCAAACTGAAACGCCCATTTTTGCTACCTTCTGAGTGGTTTCAGTATTCTTATTTTTCCCTCCCTATTGTTACACGACAGAACATTTTTCATAGCGATCTAGTTTTCCCCTTTTCCATTTTTTCTCTTTTGTTACGCATTTCTCTTTTCCTGATCTAAGTTAACGTTTTTATTGTTTTCCGAAATGAATCTTACTATTGTGTTTCCATTTCTTATTATGTAGGCCTGTGCGTTTAATGCCTTTCTCTTAATACATATATATGTATATGTATATATATATATATATCATTATCAAATCGAGCTGACTGTGTAGATTACTCTGAGTCTCTTTCTCTCCATCCTTCCCTATTATCCATCCCCTTCGGTGGTTCTTCCAAACTTCATCCAGTGTCTTCAAAGAGCAGATGTAAATACGTTCTTGCTGGTCGGCCAACACTGGCGTGTACATGTGTAAGCGTCCATAGAAGAACGTTACTGATGAGTTCATCCTAATTTCTCCGGCAGAGTCCCTTATGTCTTGTTCATCGTACTTGGATGGTTATAGATTAAAGGTAAGTTGAAAGTAATCATATCGAATATAAATGATTTTTTGAAACATAACTATTTGATCCATAGATGGGACCCTAACTAGTTATGGCACAACATCCAGTGGTGAAACTCCAGTTCTGGAAATATGGGGAGCATGGAGTCCCTCATTTATTTCAAGTAATGATATGATTTCAAGTAACTTGTAAAAATAATCTTTTGCAAGTGAATAAAGCTTCAAGCAAGAACTTTTAATACAGATATTTTCTCACTAATATATTGTTTCAAATAAATCAATCTAATGCCAGAGTCATCGATCTGGACACCTACCTATATGGCTTAGAGATGTGGGTCACTTAGTGGTACCGTCTACGACTGTTGTATAGCCATGACCAACTATACACATATACGTGCGGAAACATATTCAACACAATAAAGGCGAGCAGACACAGTTCTTTAGAAAAATATACCTCTCACTTTATTCGGAAGGGTTGTGTGTGAGAGGCGAGTTGTAGACAAAACAAAGACTGCAACATATTGACCCCCCCAATTCTTCTGGCTATCACAGCCTTTCTTTCCCGTTCTCCTGGGTTGCTCAACCGGGGGGCTGGGGGACCAGCCTCTGCTGGGACATGGTTCTTATTCCAGCATCTTCTCTCCAACTGATCTTACTTCCTGTCGGACCCGGGGTATATAATTATTTGACGTCTATCTGTCTCTTGTGAGCGTCACAATTCGCACTCAGTTCAACCTGTCGATAGTCAAGGTTATCCCCCGATATCTTCGACCGGATGCACCTGTTATTTACACAGGTGCATTTCTTATTTTGACCGGGGGCCAATATGCAACACGACTTCATGAACCGTTCCACCAATCACTGACTTTATAATATCCTTAACATCCCCTGGAAGGACTTCGTCACCAATATTGAAGTCTTTGAAAAGGTGAAAATCACGAGTGTTGAAGCTCCAATTCTTGAACTACGTGAAAATTCTCTTCCACACCAGGAAAACGTGTTTAACCGTTGCTATTAAGCACTTCTCGTTCTTTGGAATAGCGTTTTTAACCTTTTTATGTTTAGGCCATTAAACATGTTTCACCATTACGCGTAAACATATGCATATAAGATATATGTTGCTTTGATCTAAATTAGACATGGTGTATTTTCCTTACCGAAATATTCTGTGTTAGTTTTATATTAAGATAACCAAATCCATTATAGGAAAATGTTGATGGCAGTCTCAATGAATACCACACACGATAAATTCCTATACTAGAAACCATATAATCATGTGTAAATTATTAGCCTTTCAAAGGAATAATTGAAATATATATAACAGTGCACAATATTTTTCTTTGTCATTGTCATTCAGTTAATATATATATGGTGAAGCTTGCTTTGAGATTGTTTCAGATGAAGAAATAAAAAAAATGACCCGGTCTAACGAATGAAAATGCGGCTCGACAAAGATATAGATGAATAAATTGATGAATAAAATTAACAGTCTGTCCACACACAGAGGAAATAATAAGAAATCCGTGACAAAACAGATCCTTTGAAGTTCACACTTGACACTCTAGTTAAATTGAGACGACATATTCTTTGTAGTAAGGGAATACTTCTCGTATCAAAGGTTTTTAATGATATTTACGATCTTTAAAGAAAAGTCTGGCTAGTAGAAAATTAGAAATGGGATATTGGTGACTTCCAAATGATCCTTTTGAAGTCCATGCTCATGCGAAAGATAAAAGAAAATAAGGGATAATTAGGATTAATGAGTGTTTGATTAATTGGGTTGCTTATATATACAGGTCTGCGTCCAGCTACAATCAGGGGATAGTCGAACACCATACTATGTTTAAAAAACCCGTTTCAATAGCAAACGCTAGGTGTGTACTAGACCAAGTCATAATTGTTACTTATCGTATCTGAAAAGAAAATGATTAGATATTAGCTAGATGGAACAACCATTACCACTTGACCAAGATCATTTTCACAACCTAGGTAAGGTATTTCAATGGGAGAAATACTTCTGCAGCACCATGTAAAATACTTGAAAAACGTTTCTTTTTTACAGGTTATTTATTTATCCGTTTACAAGGACTATAAACATTAAAAAAATGAATTAAGATAAAATTTTATCAATCAATATGCAATGGTGCATTTTAATCGTTTTAAATCTACCCAGAGAAAATTAATAAAACCTTTTTTCTTCTGAAAATTCATTCTGGAAGTGAATAACCATTCTCTCACGAGGAGATGGGCTCTAATAATTTTCGTTTCGTCAAAACGTTGTGCATAAAGATGAAGAAAAATAATCAATATAAAAGTGTATAAAAAAAACTTGATTTTATAACATTTAGCCCGCTTATTTGAAAAAATCTTTCGAGATAAAATAATGACTTAATTCGTGTAGATTCTTCTTGATATAACCTTGGTCTACAAACAAAGTCTCGAATAAGATTTTTCGACAATGTGAGAGAAGCTAGAACCCATTGTCCTATAAAAGTCAGCTCCTTCTGAAAATAAACCATTGATGATTTGACGCGTAGTCACCGAAACGATTGAATGTCTAGGTTTTGAGGGTCACCACTTCTCACAAGTCAGAAAGACAAGGAAAGTTCTCTCTTATTTCAGTCTCCACAGTTCAACTAACTTACAACAACCACTTTTCCAGAAATATCTTCTGGAAGACGCACCCTTTGATGACCAGAGGAGAATTCAACCATCTCCAGACCATATGTCCGGAAGAAACGATTTTGATGGAAATTGAAGAATTTGACTTTCTCCAGGAGACATTTTTAGAAGACCAGCTGAGGAATTTTACTGTCTCCTGAACATTTTTGCAGAAGTATCTTTTCACGTTAACAACATAATTCATCATTCGCCAGACTATATTGCTGGTAGTATGTGCCCGTGGTGCAGTGGTTATCCTCGCAGGATAGGGACACGGCGATACGAGTTCAAATCCTGGACGAGACTGATTGCATTTCACATAGCACTAATACCCTTGGGAAAGGTATGAATCCAATTATTCTCCCTCCAGCTATGGGTAAATAGTAGGACAGACTAGGTTCTTCAGCCTTGGTGAAGCAACTAGTCTAGGAGAAGGAAAACTCTGAATTCAAACCTGTTAAACTCCGCTTAAAAAATTGACCTTGTGTCATATCCTGCTCGAGCGGAGAGGTTGGTAAATATGATATTTTTGGTAGTATTCCAAGGTATGAATTGTTCAATAAGTTTTTGTTCCTGACCAAGCCTTGCACAGAGAACATTTTGTAAAAATTCTTGAAAATAACAAAAATTTCTTTCCAAGCGCAAAACGGTAGAGTCAGTTTTTATTTTAGCTTTGTGGGAGTTATTATCTCCTTACCACAAGTTTTCTCTTGTTTTATTCAGCTATAGAAAATAAATGCTTTTTTTTACTTCATATATTGAACACATTGTCTGCAAACTTACGTATTTTTTATATTAATTCTTGGGCCAGTTCACCCATGTAAGAGATATACAACTACCAAATATTACTGCCTCTAATTTGAAGTAAAAAGTTGTGTATCTTCCATAAAAATTCCTGTAGGAATGCTACTTCTACATAATCGTGTTAAATATTTTTATCATATGCTTACAATTTAGAAACTTTTTGTTTTCGTAATAAAGTTAGTGTCGAAATGTTCATGAAAAAAATGGGAAAAGAAACATTTTTTTAAAAGAAATATGACTTTATATATTGAGGCGAGCTGATTTAAAGTCATTGTTATTTTTTTTTCTGTCTTTTCTATCTCGTCTCAAAATATTTATCATTTTTCATTCAACATTTTTCTTGCTTCAAAGATTAGTTGTTGAGCTCGAACAAAGAAAACTAGAAAACAAATTGAATAAAATTGAATAAAACAGTTTTTAAAATACAGACTACGACAGAAATGCTTCCTACATTTTAAGCTATCATCTATATGATGTAGATGAACTTGTGCATATAGTAATGTTAGCTTCATCTAGCTTACGTAAAATAATTCTTTCAGATATGATCAATAACGATCCTAGCTTGGCCTGAGGCATAAAGTGCATTTGCTGTTGAAATGTTTTTTGAACACTGGAGAATCAGTAATTGCAACAAAGACATATTTTTTTGCTCATTTCAGTGAACACCGAAATGATACTGTTCCGAATAGAATTTTCATCTCATTGGAGCATTGATTTTCTATCTGGAACTAAATCATTCCGACCTAACATCAAGTGAGAACGGGGAGCTCTCTATGAAGCAATTACAGATACAACAGTCTTAAAAAAGTTTCATTGATAGGAACCGAGCAGGCACAACTAATTCGGATTAAATTGAACAATGGAATAATGGTAATTATGAGATAACTCTACAATTTCAAAATCTCCACAACAGAAGCCTTACGATCATATGTAGTATACTATCAACCGTAGGCCCCTGTCATTTTGTGGGCTTTAACCTTCAGTCGGAGATGAAGTCAGCATATTCTACCCACTCCCGTCAGGCGGTATTTGGTATCAAGTATTCATATATAATACAAATAATTTGCACTGTTGTTTAATTTCGGAATGATTTTTTTTATATTAATCATTTTTCGTTAATTATATTTTATCATTCGGTTTGGTTGGGCTTTGAACTATTCGGCTCTTAGTGCAGGTGCACACACATTGAGTATAGTTCACGCTCGTGCAAATAGGATATGACAATCACAAATGTCATTATAAAAACCCCAGATAGAAAATATGACTGGGGTGTGAATGACGTCATGCCCGGAAAAGATGGACTGAGAATTTGGGGATTTTGAAAAAGAGTTAGTTGAGATTCGACTCTGCGCCGGGCCAGTCGAGCTGGGGGTTGACTGTGGAAGATGTAGGAGACAGTTGGTTTGTCGGCCTCAATGGCAGACAGTTGAAGTTGAAGTCTGACCATGGAGTTCTGCGGATCTCTACCGACAGAGATCTTGGGGGCTACGGGATGCACAGCGCGTTTGTTGGGTCAGATAGTACAGTCTCTCTCTCTTTCTCTCTCTCTCTCTCTCTCTCTCTCTCCTCGTGCCGAAAAACTAAAGTCAAGAAGTTGATAAACGTTTCGTACCTGAACAATGGAGAGTCGTCAGTGTTTCGTATTTCCCTGCATCTGTATATTTGTATAGTTGTATTGTGACTAGACAATAGTGTTGTATTCTCATAATCATAACAACACAATAATAAAGACGCACACAGGACTTCTTTAACAAATATATGCCTCTCCCTTTATTTGTAAGGGTACAAAAGGGTTACTCAAGGTTTGCATATGATAGGGTGTTGGAGATCGATCATAACTGCAATATTTTGACCCCCAAAGTTATGGCCGGCAACGTTGTGTCTTTCTCTTTCTTCTGATGCTCAACCGGAGCCCTAGGGTCCACTCTGCTGGGTGCCGGCTTTCTTTACTGCATCTTATCAGCATCTTCTCTGGACCCCAATTCATCAGGGCCCCCAAGACCCTTCGGCCTGGTATGGCTTTCCCTACCACAACACGGCTCCAACTGGCTGCAACTCCCTGACTCGTCGAACTCAACTGAGTTATATAATCGTTCAACGCCCACTGGATCTTTGAAAAAGAATGTTTATCGTCATCAAGCGGAAATAACTGTCATGCAGTTCAGAGGTCACTCTCTTCCGGTGCATCACTCTGTAGTGGCACAGTGGGACCTTGACCTTGTCCCATATTATCAGCCTTAATCCGCCCACGCGATCTCTTTCGATTACTGGGCATTGGAATGTGTCACTTCCTTCCGGTGCATCACCTTGGAATAGCATTTTTGGGCCGGGTCGAAGGTCAAAATATTACAACAGCACGTCTCTTTATGGATTCACCTTTTATTAATATTTATAATTTATTTAAAAAATATACCTTTCAAGTGACTGATTGATAATGACCAAGAGGAGTTCTTGCGGTATAGTGGCTAACGTGCAGGACTACGACATCGTAGTAAGCGAGTTCGATCTCCAGCTGCACTATTTGGTTCCCTTTGAGATTAATACACTTATTCTCCCAGCAATATGTTAAATAATACAACTAACTGCTTTCCTAGGAGGATGAATTGAGAATTAAATTATCCATGAAGGTTGATAGGCGATTAAAGAAAGAAACTGGAACCAAATCAAACCTACTAATTCTTCTTTGTTTGCATATGGTATCATGTATTTCTATCAAAAACAAGTAATTGGCACAGTGATATGGTCACGAGTGTTCCTATCTATCACAAATCATTCATACCAAATAATGTTTTTGGTCTGGTTATGCTTTATGGAATATCAACAATTGAGGGTTGTTTAAAGCAAAATCTTGTATATATATATATATATATATATATAATCTAAGAAGAATTCAAGGGCAGGAGTATCCAGTTAGAGTGCTCAAAGTCAACGGCTATAGATGAAATAATTAATTTGGGATTTGGGGATTAAAAATATATCAAACTCTCACGCAGGGCAAAATACTTTTATATAAAAATGAGAATAAAAAATCAATTCTTTTGTGTCATTTTAGATTCATTTCACGTCTATGATGACCCTCTTCAGATGGTGAAAGGAAACTTCTATTTAGCATTTGAATATGAATGGTGTCTATCTATCTATCTATCTGGGATGCCGGAATTTGGTGGGTTTTTCCTAAATCTTCATAAGAATTTTCGCATTATTTCTTTGTGTGAAGATACAGATGTAACATTTTAAAAATATAGGGTCTGCTGAAACGAATATTATTACAAAAAATGTGAGCAATATCTTAAGGCTTTTCTTATATATATATATATATATATATAAGAAAAGCCTTAATATATGTATATATATGTATATATATATATATATATATATATAACATATAAAAGAAAAGTTTTAAATATATATATATATATATATATATATATATATATATATATATATATATATATATATATATGAAATATTTATGAGTGAATAGTTTATCAGAATATTTTTTAAAAACTTTTAAAAGTTGATTTGTTTTCACTCAGTTATATGGTTACAAGTATTCCCATTTGATACAAGTAGTTCTATTTATTATTTTACACAGTTAAATCGCTTCAAGCAAACAATAATAAACTTTTAGGAAATGGTTAAAGCCGTATTTGACCGATAGATGGGCCCCAAAGGTTTTAACAATACGTGTCAGAGTAGACCTGGGAGTAATATCAGTGAAGGTGCACTCTGCATTCCACAAAGCTCAAAGACGCAAGCCTTACTGTCAGGCGCGCTTTACTGTCTTACCAAGGACACTAGTGAGGCTACTTTTCTTTTGAGATGCACTCTGCGTATTCCATAGCTTCAGTAAACTAGGCTATCATATGTTTCAAGCAACTGTTCCTGTTTGATAATAATAATCATTTGGGTGTACACATTGATTAGGTATTAAGTATCAAGTATTCCTATCCAATATTGATAATTTCGCATCTTGATATATACTTCAAGAAAAAAAAATCTCTTTTTATTGGCTCTATGAGAGTTGAAAATCTTACTGACGATAATCTAAAGTAAGTTTTTGAAGTGATCTTTGGACGTCATACATAATGTACTCGAACATATATCTTTAAAACATGGAGAATTCATAAGCTTATCAGCAGACAGTAATGTTGACGTGCCGTATACGTCATGTTAACTTGCGCTGTTATTTCCCTGTCAATTCTACTCCATTATTTCTTGTGCTTCTGAAAACCTTTATGCCTCCCAGGCAATATCCTCGTTTCCCGCTTAACTTCCATCCTCCACCGCAACATCTTCCTTTAGATTCATCTCCACCTTCCCAACCCCTGACAACGTTTTCTGACGACTTCCTGTATTGCTAAAAGTTTATTTTCTTTTGTTGTTCCTTCGGTTGTCTCCCTTTCAGTCATTTAAAACTCAACGTCGTTGTTCCAGGAGTTTTATTTATTTGCAAATTTCTACTTCAACTTCCCTCCGAAATATTGTAAGCCGCGTCCCGAAAGTCACGAATAAATAAAATAAAAAAAATAGAAAGAAGAAAATCTGAGTGGTTTTATGATATATTTATTTATCTATTGAAAATGAAAAGTATAAAAACGTGTCTATATATATATATATATATATATATATATATATATATATATACTGATTTATTGATGCAGTCTGAAAAGAACGTAGATTAGTATTAACAAAAGAGATATGACATTTTAAGAAAGTTTTGTGACTTTTAAACTACTCTGTGCCATGAAAATTGGGAAAGGTTCTCAAACAAACAAGAATGGTATTACTTATTAGACTTCATCAGGAAATATTATATATATATATATATATATATCATCATCATCATCATATCGTGCTGGCAGCACGGATATCCCTGACCCTCTCTCGCCACTCCTCCCTATCGTTCATCGCCCTAGGTAGGTCTTCAGGACAACAACCTGTATCCTCACATAGCTGCTGAATGTACGTTCGTGCTGATCGTCCTGCTTTTGCGCGGCCGTGTGTGGGGATCCATAAGAGTACATCTCTTATGAGTTCATCTCTGCTTCTCCAGCAATGTCCTGCATGTCTGGTTCGCCTAACTTGAATAGATTTCGTGATAGGGGGCAGGTGGCCGTACAGTTGGTGTCTTGTGGGGTGTTGCTGCCAGGACTTGTTGAGGATTGCACGCAGCATTCTTGTGTAATTGCCATCTAGTTTCTTCTCCAGCCGTTTTGTTAGCGTCCATGTAGTGCATCCATATAGCAGTATCGATGTGACCGCTGCCTGGAAGAAACTGCGTTTCATTTTATCGGTTAGGTCTGATTTCCATATAGTCGATAGCCTATTGATAGCTGTCCATGCTTTCGTTAACCTCGTTTCGATGTCCTTTTCGGTTGATTCGACGCTGCTTCCTAGGTACGTGAATTTGTCTACTAGTTTAAGAGGGGTTCCTTCTAGAGTGGAGATGTCCCCCGTTTGGTTATAGCACATATATTCCGTTTTGTGTGCATTAACATGGAGGCCTATGCTTGCTGCTGCTCGTTCCAGGCTATGCAGAAGTGTTTCGGCTTGGTCAGGTGTATTTGCCAGTATCGCTATGTCATCGGCGTAGTCGGCGTCGGTAATTGTTGTTGCGGGATATCTTCTGCTTCTTTTCTTCGTCAGTTCGAAGCCATTCTCTTTGATTTTGTCAATCGATGTTCTAAGTACGTAGTCTAGACAAATGATAAAGAGATACGGAGCCAGCGTGTCCCCTTGTAGTACTCCTGCTACAATGTCGAAGTATTCTGTGTCTCCATCTGGTGATCGTACTTTTACTTTAGTGTTTCTATAGAGAATCGTTATTGCCGCTACGGTTTCTTTAGGTATGCCGTACGCTAGTAGGATTTGTTCCATCTTTCCTCTGTGAATGGAGTCGAAAGCCTTGGTAAAGTCGACAAATATTAATGTCGCTTGTAGGTTCTTTGCCCGTACACCCTCAAGGATTCTGCGGATGGTTAGTATTTGTGAGGTCGTAGATCTATTTCTTCGGAAGCCATTTTGGTTTTTTCTAAGTATGTTGTCGATTTTGGGTTCTATGCGGTTTCGTAGTAGGGCATTGTAGATTTTGGCAGCTATGGATGTAAGTGTTATGCCTCGGTAGTTTTTGGCTAATCCGAGGTCCCCCTTTTTAGGGAAGGGGAGTATGCATCCCTTCGTCCATCTATCTATCGGATTTTGATTGTATACTGCGTTGCAGTGTCGGAGCAGTATGTCGTCGAATTGTCTGGTCTTCCATATATATATATATATATATATATATCGAAGAACGAAGAACGATATTCAACAAAACAGTCATTTCAATAAAGACGTTAGGTAAAAACGTGCACTGACCCCTATAGAAATAAACTGATTTGTCCTTAAACACATGAAACGGACAGCAGCAGTTGTTTAAATAATTGTAAAGGAAATGATGATTTTGTTAAACTCACACACACACACACACACACACGCATACACATACATACATATATATTATAGTTGATGACCATAGTGAAAAGCCACCAGAACGCTCCCTTTTCAATAGCTACTAAGGGTGGAGTTGCGGTGGGATCTATTCCTTTTCCTAGATTGGTCAAATTTAGTCTTGATATATACCTTATAATGCTGTGTTAAGCAAGGAGGCATCAAGTATTATTTTTTTGGTTTTGGTATGACTCAACCAGGGATTGAACCTCGGGGGAATCCTGTGGCCTAATAACTAACGTGCTTGACGATGATATCGTAGTAAGCGAGTTCAAACTCTAGTCACGCTATTACATTCACTTTCGGACAAATACATATGGGAAAGGGTATTAGTATTATCACCATAGGTATGGGCTAATAGTACCAATGGTGTTCTTCTATAAGGATGCCTTTGGGATTAACTTAATCATGAAGGTTGATATGCCATAAACGAAACCAAAGAGGATTGAGAACGACAGGTCCAGTTAAGTAACCCGTAAGACGTGTTGAATGATAATTCACTTGAGGATCGACAATGGGAATCTCAGAGTTTTGAGTTTAAAAACGATTTTCATCTCATCTTTTGTTTGAAAAATATCGTGATATTGCCATGTGAAGATTTTACTGATTTCAAACGTTTTTTGCTTTGAGTTCTAATCATAATGGTAATTTCATTTATTATCACACACACACACACACACACACACACACACACACACACACACACATATATATATATATATATATATATATATAAATTACCTCAAACAAAACCATTGATAATTTAATAGAAATTTTTTTTGAATTTTGTGTCTGTCTATAAATATACTATTTATATTAATGATTCTTAAAATTTTATTTAATTCTTAGTAACATATCATCAAAATAAGACATATTCAATAATTTCGTTCAGGGAAAAGTGGGCTCTATATCATGTCTATTTCTAGTGAAAGAAACATGAATTTCATTATGAGTTATGACATGTTTACACAAATATATTGTTGCTCTTTGCTTTTCTCTTTTGGAATATAAAATATTAAAGTAAAACTGTGAGGCAATCTCATCTTATTTATATTTAGAATCTTTTTTTCTTCTTTAAAAAGATGATCATTTTCACATAAGATGGAAGTAAAATGAACGCATCTGTTTTCTAATGGTTATAGTTTATTTTACTGTTCAGTTAAATTTTATGAAATGACGTCATCAAAGTTAATTTGAGAGTGAATGCAGGTTTCAATTAAATTCAATTTTGATGACTCACTTAAGAAATTCTTGAACCTAAATGCATGTTTTAAATTGCTATATGCTTTAGCAAATGACAAGTCAAATTTATTTCGTGAACAATCTTAATCAGATATTTGATTTAAAATAATATAAACAAATTTACTTAGGCGTTTATTTCCAGTACTATTTAATATTATAACGAACATACAGGATCAGATCATTACTGAATGCCTGGAGCCACTTTACTCTCTCTAACTGTTCATCTCTAACTTTTATAGCTCCTAGCAAATCCTTAAGACCGCACAGAGCTGATATACATTTTTGTTGGTTGGCCAACATTGGTGCGTCCTTGTGTAGAAGTCCATAGAACACCATCCCTGGTGAGTTTGTTCTTACTTTATCAGCAGTGCCCATCATGCCTTGTTCGTCTTACTTTGATTGTTTCTGAGATGGGAGGCATGTGGTCGTACAGCTGCCTTTTTTTTTAAATAGAGTGCTGCTTCCAGGATTTGTTCAAAACAGTACACATCATTCTTGAGTCGTTCTCATCTAGCGTTTTCTTCATAAGTTTCGTGAGAGTCCAGATGGTGCATCTATCCTGTAGTACAGACATAAGCGTAGTTTGGAAGAAATCCTGCTTTGATTCATCAGAGAGATCAGATTTCTATATGATCGACAACGTGTTGATAACAGTCCACAGCCATAGCAATATACATACACATGTATGATAGACTATATCAACAAAGCAACCTGGATACATAGTGCAGAAAATGTTTGGTAATTTATTAGAAGTCACTTTAAAAATTTTACTTGTGCCTATTAGTGATTTGAGACCTCGGGTATTGTCCGATTACTTCACCACTCAGTCCACTCATGTCTCTTGTTGAGACTTGGAATATGGCTTTGTGTTACTTATGTCTAAGATTGGTACAGGGCACCTCGGGTGGTGTAATGGTTAGCAAGGTAGACTAGCAAACCTACACGAGTGAGTTCGATTCTCATTGGGTGCCCAATTCATGCGGCCTTGTGCTACATCTAAGCAAAAAAGCTTAGTAAATTACCTATAAGATTGGTACAGTGCAATTTATACTTATTAGTAAAAGTAAGGTTGGCGACCTTAGTCGAGGGTGATTCGAAAGCTCCCTTTTCGATAGCTACTACACCAAGGAGTAGGGGAGGGCGCTACTTCCTTCCATGGATTGCTCCTCTTTACCCTTGTTTCATACCTTATAATACTGAGTGTTAAGCAAGGAGGCATCAAGTACTATTTTTGAGTCTTTGGTATGATTCGAACTGGGATTGAACCCAGGTCTCCTGGACCATTGGTGAATAGAAACTCTTGGACGATGTAAACTATTTTTTTTTTGTTTAGCAGTAAATAAACTATTAAAAAATAAGATACAAAACTTTTTTCTTTAATGGCTGAACATTCTGGCTTCATAAAATCTACTTAAAATTAGCTAGATTAAATTAAATTAAGTTGATGGTATAATTTTTTACAAGTCATTCAGAAGGAAATTGCCCAGTCGTGGCTGGGGCTATAGAATACACCGACTGCAGCTCTGCAGGTGGGTAAGAACCCTCCAACGAGTGTCCCGGATATGACACTCTACGATCTGATGGTGGGGTTCCAGTAATGCTGGAGCTTTGGTGGATTGCGGAGCACCCCTTCATTGCCATTGCTCCCAGGTCCACTCATAGGGCCCTATCTCTGGGTCAAATATAACTAACTGCATACTTATACTAAACTGAATTGTTTGAATTATAACTGTTTGACTAACCTGAATAGCTTAAGTAGAAATGTTTTTCACATTTAAATTGCGTACTTACATTTAAACAACATGCTTATGCTAAACTGAATTGTTTAATATGGAACTGTTTTTGACATTGAAACTGTTCTTACACTGAACTGAATTGTTTAGTATAGAACTGTTTTGACATTTAACTGTGTGGGAAAAAAATCTGTACTTATACTAAACTGAATTAGCTGAATTAGAACTGTTTTGACAATTAAACTGTGTACTCATACTAAACTGAATTGTATGAAATAAAGCTGATTATTGGTATAAAAATCGATTTGGTGTTAAATAACCTACAAAGGTTGATATCCCATTAAAAAGCAACTCACCCACCCAACCAAACAACCAACCAACTACACAGAATAAAATATTATAGAATAATCCAATATTGAGGAAAAATTATGGAATTCATTGAAAAACAAATTTGAAATAACACCAAGTTTTTCCTTCTCGAACTTTCATAATATCTTCAATTTTTTCAGGCATAGATATCAATAATTTTGAGAAATATTCTTTATCAAAGTGATTTAACATTCCCCGAATGGCAGTTAATCCGCTCGAGCAGGATATGACACAAGGTCAATTTTTAAGCGGAGTTTAACAGGTTTGAATTCAGTTTTCCTTCTCCTAGACTAGTTGCCTCACCAAGGGTGTAGAACCCTGTCTGTCGTACTATTTATCCATAACTAGAGGAAGAATAATTGGATTCATACCTTTCCCAAGGGTATCTGTGCTATGTGAAATGCAATCAGTCTCGTCTAGGATTTGAACTCGTGTCGCCGTGTCCATTTCCTTTGACGATATTGCACAACGAGCAATTCCTTTTTTTTTACCAACCCCTCGGCTCGGGCAGGATTGGACACAAGGTCAATTTTTTAAGCGGGGTTTAACAGATTTGAATTCAGAGTTTTCTTTTTCATTGACTAGTTGCCTCACCAAGGCTGAAGAACCCCAGTCTGCCCTACTATTTACACATAGCTGGAGGGAGAATAATTGGATTCATACCTTTCCCAAAGGTATTAGTGCTATGTGAAATGCAATCTGTCTCGTCCAGGATTTGAACTCGTCTCGCCGTGTCCATTTCCCGAATGGCAGTTTATAGACCTTTGATGTATGGACCCTTCTCACGGATCATTAAACAAAAGAAAAATGAAATTCCAACATAAATGTTTTCGATTATAAAACTTAGATATATCGTAATAAATATTTTATTCATATAAATGTAACAACCTTGTGCATTATTCAATGCCAAAAAAACCTTTATTAAAGAACAATAGTGGCACTATCTACAACATATCTGGAGGGAATAAGGCAGTTGCCAAAGGTAGTAGTCCAAAGGTAACAGCACGAGTAGAGTTCGAACTCGCAAACTTATCTATAGTAGCACAGTGTGTCAGCTACTTCACTACGGGAAATTCCCAGAATGCATGCTATTAAATTTAATTCCGTTGAAAAATGTAATATATAAATTAATGTACGAAATAAAATTGATATTCATTACAAATATTAGGGTGTTTCTTTTTTTTTCAGTCTTGTTAACCACCTTTAAACAAACCACTCAAAAATCTATACAAAATATATTCTACATATTCCATAAAATACATTATTTGCTTGATGTAGATCGTTAAGAATTGATTATTCCCATTATAACTGTTGTGCATGATTATACGGCTGCTTTAGAAAGAAGTGAAGGATTCTAATTAGCTTTTCAGCAGTCCAAGATGATATTCTCCTATCTAAGAAAGATATATGAATTCTTATAAGTATTTCTTTAACAGCTGCCCATGATTATTTTGGCGCTTCTATTTAGGAAGAAGTGAAGGATTCTAATTAACATGTCATAGTTAACAGTGGTCCATGATTATATCGGTGCTTCTATTTAGGAAGGAGTGAAGGATTCTAATAAGCATTTTATTGTTAACAACGGTCTATGATTATATTTATAAAACTATTTAGGAAAGAGTGAAGTATTTTAATGAGCATTTTAATTTTTTACAGCGGCTATTGATAATATTAATTCTATTATTTTGGAAGGAGTGAAGGATTCTCATTAGAATTTCGCTGTTTTTATTGATTATTTATATTGGTGCTTCAAATCAGGAATAAGTGAAGGATTCTAATTAACATTTCATAGTTAACAAAGGTCCATGATTATATTGGTGCTTCTAATTAGGAAGGAGTGAAGGATTCTGATTGGCATTTAATAGTTAACAACGGTCCATGAGTGTATTGATAAAACTATTTAGGAAAGAGTGAATATTTTAATCAACATTTTTTAACAGCTACCAATGGTAATATTAATGCTACCATTTTGGAAGAAGTAAGGATTTTATTCAGTATTTCCCTGTTAACAGTGGTCCATGATTATATTGGTGCTTCAATACAGGAAGAAGCGAAGGATTCTCTTTAGCATTTCACAGTTAATGGCCCTCAAAAATTATATTCATTCAACTATTTAGGAAAGGGTTAAGGATTCTAATTAATATTTCGGTTAACAAGTGTCTATGATTATATTGGTACTTCTATTTAGGAAAAAAGTGAAGGAATCTAATGAACACTTAATAGTTAACTGCAAACCCTGATGATATTGATATAGGAAGGAGTGATGTATTTTAATTAGTATATCATAGCATTTTTTCACAATGATTAAAATATAAAACTTGGGTAATTATAAAATAATATTTACAGTGAATGTAAATCCTGGAAAACCCTACAGTCGCAAATTAGCTGAGGACTTCTTTTTTCAGGGCCTTTAACCCCTTATCCCTCAAGCTGTGCATTAAGTGGTAGAACTGCTGTTCACCTACAAGGATAGCTTTGGTAATGAATAACCCGTGAGGGTTTATATGCTTTTAAACAAAGAAACAAACCAATCTAAGAGCATTTAAAAGGTGCTGTTAAAAATCCTTTGAATCTAGGGTCTAAATGTCAAGAAACAATTTGCTCAGTGTCTTAAAAGGTTTATAGAGTCTTTCCGTAACTTCCCAAATAATATATTTTTAATAATAATATCAGAAGGTGTAAAATTTGTACACATAGAAGATACCCACTTTCTTACGTAGCAGCAAATAAACTAATATCAGATTGGACACAACGTTGAGCAATTTAGCGTCATAATATTTTACTAAAAAATTTAGATTAAATTACTTCTGCATGACTTTGAACAAATTATTCAATTAATTTAAATAATTTATTTTTGTTTGTTCATGGTTTAGAAATATAATTCACATACACAAACACCCCTTGTTTAGAACCTAGACCCCCTAATCATCTATATGGGATGATTAACTCCAATGTGGTTACATGTAAACTTAAATAGATCCAATAACAGTTTCCGTATTTAAAAAAAAAATCTCACAATGTCTACGAAAATATTTACACACTTTGATTAATTATAGTTAAAATGATTAAGTTATATTTTTGTTTTATAATCCAAATTAAAAACACAAACATGGTATATATTTAGGTATCGAAGATGTTCAAACTGGTGGTCATTTTGTTTTAAGGCACCGTTGATAATGTGAATAGACAGATTTTGAGACATCGTTGAATTATCGCACAGTGCCAGGATTTTGAATAGAGTAACGAAGCATACTATTTTAAAAATTCAACAATTGGCGTATTCGGTAGTGGGAGAATTTATGTGGATAGGAATGTATTTTTTATGAAGTAATGATGAAATTTTGTTATTATTGATACGACACCGACTAGTGTCGGTAGTGAGTCTCCTTGATAAATTAATTATTCTATATGTATGTCGATTAGAAATTCTGTTATCATCATTACAATCCCCCACACTTTGGGTTCAATAAGGGCATTGAAGATATGAGACTATGCTGCTTCCCACGGAATAAGAAGTAAAATTCAAGAATTGTTCTTTAGAAATTTCATCGGATTATTTATTTAGAGATCGACCCAGCAGAGAGGGTATGGAAGACAGGAGAAGGTATTGCATTCGGTGGGGAGATTCCAGTTAGTAACACTAGCTAATTTAGAGTCACCCCAACAGTATCTTTACTTCTACGCCCTCTGACCAATATTGGTAATGTCTGCTCGGATCCCAGGCCAGTCGGCTGTAGCTGGAGAATACACCGACTGCACCTCTGCAGAGGAATAAGACACCCTCCCAATGAATGTCTTGATATTATACTATATCATATAGACCAGTCGGATGGGGCTGTAGAATACATCGCATGCATCTGTGGAAAGGAAAAAGACCCCTTCCCAATGAATGCCCTGAATTGACTCTAAAGCATCCAGACCAGTCTGCTGTGGCTGTAGAATAAACCAACTGCATCTCTGGAGGAGGGTAAAACTCCCACAAGTGTCTTGGTTATATTACTAAACCATAAGGTGGTTATGCTTTAGTCCTAGTTTTGGGGAATATGGAGTACCCCTTAATTGCCATTGCTCGCTGTTCACTCTGACCTCGAGTAGTAGCACATGTTAAGGTCCCACCTATGGTCTAATAAAACTGACATGTAAACTTTGTGCAAACATATGACATACGCAAAATTGAATTGTTAGAAATAAAACCGACCATTTAACTGTGTGCCAAAAAATGACTCTTTCATTGTTAGTGATACATAGAAATATTCTGAACCGTTTAACTGTATGCAAAATAAAATTATTGATATTTCATAGAAATACTTGGAATTATTTAACTGAGTGCAAATGAATGAATAATTTTCAACAGAATAATAGGATTTATATAGCAATAGTTACTAGTACTAACTCATTTAAAAATAGAATTACTAACAAAGATTGAATTGATAGCAAAAATGACTTTCATTGAATTAAATTATTACTGTTACATTTGCTATACTTGAAACCATTTAATTGTGCCCCCAAAATGAGCACATGATCATTTAAAAAAATGTTATCTACATAATGTGTTAAAAATCTTACTTGATATAAATGTATGAAGAGGATTTGGCATTGAATAACCTTCAGTGATTGATATACCATAAAAACCAACTCACAATCTAACCTTGTTAGGATCCTATCTATGGTTCAAATAGATGTGTTTATAGTTCAAAATATTTTAAGCGTTATCTCAGTTTTAAATACCTTGTTAAAATGTTTGTGAAGATAGATTTTTGTAATCTATATAACTGGCGAACATTAGCTTTAAACTATCTAGTTTGTGCTCGTAATGGCGTGGTTAAATTGCTGGACAGCCACATCTTAGTATGTAAGTACGAACTTTACACGTACATTGATGCACCATTCTTCTGTTTTCAGCTCATCTAAGAAGTATGGTTCGCTCGACACAAACCTTCACCACTATAAACGATTCACTTGCGTCGGTAGTTCAATAGTTCATATCATTAAGGGAACTATAGGGCCTTCTACTTTTAGATCAACGAGAGTCCATTATATATATATATATATATATATATATATATATATATATATATATATATATATATATATATATATATATATATATATATATATAATCGACTGACAGACAGTTTCGTTGTATCACGAATCTTCAGTGTAGCTTGACACGCAAGATTCTCGAAGCTGAGATCGAAATTCGGCTAACTTTTACACCAGCCAGAGATTAAACCACAAGGCCATGAGGAAACTCTGCATAAGCGAAGGGATTTAAAACCATATCTATCACTTTTTTTTGTTAACATATATACTCTTAACGGCTATGAAGAGCTCTATTCATTCGAACATTTTTGCATTACACGTGTGGCAACAGTCAATTCCCTCGCTAAAGAGCTCCCCCCCACCGGAGAGCATATATTGTCATCCGCAGACAGGGGGTGTCCTCGTGGTGTAATGGTTAAAGCGATGGACAGCGGAATCGTAGTAAGTGAGTTCGAATTCCAGTTACACTATTACGTTCACTTTCGGGCAAATACCCTTGGGAAAGGTATGAACTCCCTTATCCTCCCAGCTATGGGTTAAATAGTACCACTACTGTTCTTCTAGGAGAATGGCTTTGGCATTAAATAATCTACAAAGATTGATATGCCATTAAACAAAGAAACCAAACCAAACCAAACCATCCACAGAGAGACTGTTTCGTTGTATCACAAGTCTTTAGTTTGGCTAGACATGTAAGATGTTCGAACCTAGGATCGAAACCCAGATGACTTTTACACCAGCCGGAGATTCAATCGCACAACCACGAGGAAACTAAACGAAGGGATTTAAACGCATATGTATCTCTTGGGTTTTTGTTTACATATAAAAGCTTAACGGCAATATATATATATATATATATATATATGTATATATATATATATATATATATATATATATGTGTGTGTGTGTGTGTGTTTGTGCGTGTTTGTGTGTTTTGGTATTAACTAGCAATAATTAAAGCCATCTGACTGTGCGCAAACAAATCAGTAATATTAAATACAACTATCAGTATTAGGTATCAGTATTAGTAACCATTTAACTATGAGCAAAAATGAGCTCTTGCAGGTTTTTAAAAGTTTTAAACGAATTACCTGTTAACAAATTATATATACTATATCTATGAACAGGATTTGGTATTAAATAAGTCACAAATGTTAATGTGCCATTAAACGAAATAACCAACCAAACCAAACCATGTATATATAAAACTTATATTGCAACTAAATATGAAGTGTTAAAAATTTTTGTGAAGATACTCTTTTGTACTGTATATAATTGGAGACCATAATTGTAGCAGAAAATAACCTAACAATGGTTGACATGCCTTAAAACCAATTAACTACCAAACGCTGGATAAGAAATCAAGTTATTCAGGTGTTATTTAATTTTCCCAGGTAAGCTGAATTTCTCCGAATAAAACGTCTCAAGTCATCGGCTTTCTTCATAGTTCTTCACCTAAAGCATTATTCTGTTTCTCTCAAACGTTTTCTCTTAGATTTAAATCAGGAGAGTTGGCTGGCCAGTGTGAAATGTCGATTCACTTACTGGTAAACTAATTTGAAACGGAGCACGCAATGCAGCTGTTGGTGACATTATCAGGCTAAAATATTTCAAGAGTTTCTCTAGCGATCGTCTGAACGAACTTCTTAGCGTGTGTCTGAAACTGCTTTTTAGAGATTCATCCATATATATTATAATCATCTAGTGCATTCGTTGCCCAGTCGGTTGGGGCTATAGAATACACTGACTGCATCTCTGCAGAAGTATAAGACAACCACCAATGAGTGTCCTGAATATGACTCTGAACAATCTGATGATGAGGTAACAGTAATGCCGGAGCTTTGGGGAATGCGGAGTGCCTCTTCATTGCCATCTCTCCAAGGTCCATTCTGGCTCAGAGTGATAGCACCTGACAGGGGCTTATCTATGTGTCAAATATATCTAAACTGTGTAATCATTCTAAACTTAATGGCTTGAAATAGAACTGATTTAATATTTAAACTGCATACTAACGCTAAATTGCATTATTTGAAATAGAACTGTTTTGACATTTAAACTGTGTAATGATGCTAAACTGAATTGTTTGAAATAGATCTGTTTTGACATTAACCGTGTGTAAACAAAAACTATACTATACTTTTACAAAACTGAATTGTTTGAAATGTAACTGGTTATATGTATAAAATAGATTTGTCATTAATAACCAACAATGGTTGATGTGCTATAAACCTCAATTAAACCAGACCAATCAGGTGTATTCTGTTCATTTTGAAACTGGATCTTTAATAAGGATTTATCCACAGATTTTGTTGCCATCTTTAATTGGTTGATTAATTAATTTTAATAGAATGCGAAATTATCACGTTTTTTTAAGTTTAGAAGTTATAGCATCACGTTCATTGTGCCTTCATATTTATATGTTTTGCGTGTTATTTCTGTAGATATTTTTCCTTACATGATATCAATTATTCTTATCAAACACAAATAATTTGAAAGCAGTTGTATGATTTCAGTAATTTCTTTCTGATATCTGTTATCAGGTGATTTTAAGAAATTATTTCTATGTAATATTAATCATTTGTTTCCACAGTCATATGATCTCGATTCTTCCGATGATATTGCCCAGTCGACTGGGGCTGCAGAACACACTGGCTGCATCTTTGCTGAAGTGTAAGACCCCCCCAACAAATGTCCCGGATTTGACAAAAAACAATCTGATGGTGAGATTTCAGTGATGCTAAAGTTTGGGGTAATGCGAAGTATCCCTTCATTGCCATCGCTCCCTGGTTCACTCTAGCCCGAAGAAGTAGCATCTGACTGTGTCCTATCTATGAGTTAAATAGAAATGAAATGTTATTACGCTAAACTGAATAGTTTGAAATTGACTGTTTTTACATTTAACTGTGTTTAAACTGCGAACTAAACTGAATTGTTTGAAATAGAACTGTTTTGACGTTTAACTGCTGTTCTCGATTTTAGTTACGAGAATCTAATAATCATCCTTGTAATGAATGATAGCTGCAAGTAATTATTCATAATAGAAAGAATGATAGCTTCGAGTAATTATTCTTAGTATAATGATTTTTCAAATTATATAGCATAAAATATTCATATCGATTGCAAATAATTTTCAAACAGGCAGATTTGGCCAATAGATAAAACCTTGGATAAGACCTTGGAGTAAGGACAATGAAGAAATACTCTATACTTTCCAAATTACAAGAACAGGACTCTCACAGTCAGATACAGTTTAATATCATATCCAGGACAACCATTGTTTTCTTATGTGGAGGTCTAACATCAATGCAGGTGATAATCAACGAATTCTAAGCCCGTTTCACAAGACGATTATCCAGCCAGGGTTGACGTGCAATAAAATCAAGCAAACAAGCAACCAAAGAAGCTGAAGAAAATGTTAGATTTCAGCTGATATAAATCATAATAAATTGGGTGGATATTTTTCATGCTCATAGAACCAACCATTTGACGCGCTCGTAAAACTTACCCGATCGATACTTTTGACAACATCCCACATTGCATCGTCGAGCCTCGTCTCCGATCCATCTTATTATTCATATAACAATTGTACTGAACTTGTTCAACTACTATTGATGTGAGACAATTAGTTGTTAAGGGAAGAAAGGGATACGACAGTATTTCCAAGTGTCGCTAGAAGATGTATGGAGGACGTTATTGGAAGAAATGTTAAAGTTTCCATACGCTAAAATTACTCACTGTAATCTTGTTATTTAATGTTCAATATGTTGTGTTTTTGGCAGGTTCTACCTCTTCAGAAAGCTTTCGATTGCTAGTAATAAAACTTCAGTTTAGAGTGGACCTGGGAGTAATGACGATGAAAGGATGACTCTCTACTTTCCAGAGCTCCAGAACTGCATCTTCACCATTGGATATAGTTTAGAGTCATACCTTGTTCCTTTAGTCATTATCATGATCATGTCACACCACCAGAACGGATATCCCTGTCCCTTTCTCGCCAACCTTCTCTATCGTCCATTGCTTCTGGTAGGTCCCCAGAGCTACACCCCGTATCTGCACAGAGCTGCTGTATGTAGGCTCAATCTGGTCGTCCTTACTTTGCTCGTCCATGTGAAGGGGTCCACAGGAATACGTCACTTATGAGTTTATCCCTACTTCTCCAACAGTGTCCTGCATGTCTTGTTCGTCTATTAGGGATAATCTTCGAGAGGGATTGTACAGTTGATGCTTTGTAGGGTGCTGCCTCCAGGATTTGCTCACAGCATTCTTGTGTTGTTGCCGTCAAGCCTTTTCTCCATATGTTTAGTTAGCGTCCATGTAGTGCATCCATACAGCAGTATCGACATGACCACTGCTTGAAAGAAACTGTGTTTCATCTTATCGGTCAAATCTGACTTCAATATGACCGATATTCTATCGATAGCCAATCAATGCCTTTGCAAGTCGCGTGTTGATGTCTATTCGGTGGATAAGACAATGCTTCCTAGGGATATGAACTTGCTATAGTAGCGGTTCCCAAGTCTTTTGCGTTCAGATAGACTTTGCCTAAGGCAAATTACATTGAAGCGTACCTCTTTTTTTCTCTTAACGTTGCAAGTTCTGACGAATTCACTCGGTTTCTTCCCAAACCTTTTTGCTCTCAGCGTCCCCACCATTGCTCTTGACTGAAAAATAACTTAAAATGTAAAGTATAAAATGTTGTAATTTGTTAGTTAACAGCCTCTAAGTCTATTTTGTCCTGGGTATAACACTAAACTGTGTCTAATGATGAGGCTACAATGCTAGATATCGGAAGTGTGAAGTATTCCTTCTTCGATATTACTTCCAGGTCCACTCTGACTCAAAGTTATGGTATCAGTTAGGATCCCATTCATAGGTGAAATGATATGTAACATGCTAAACACCCTCCCTACATTGTGTCTTTGGGTAGTTGGTTGGTTAGTTTTTTGGTGTATCAGCACATTTCAGGTCCTTTGACACCGAATTAAGTCAATTTGATAACAGTTTCAAATTATTCAATTTAATATAATTACAGTTTTTTGTTTGCACACAGTTAAAGGTCAAAACAGTTCTATTTCAAATAATTCAGTTTAGCAGACGTACGCAGTTTAAACACAGTTGAATGTAAAAACAGTTTATTTCAAACAATTCAATTTAGCGTAATTATAGTTTAGTTCTATTTAACCTATAGATAGGACCCTATCAGGCCTGAGTTGACCTGAAAGCGATGGCAATGAAAGGTACTTCCAAAGCTACAGCTTTATTGAAACCTCACTATCAGATTGTTTATGGTCGAAATCAAGGACACTCGGGGGAGCATTACACCTCAGCAGAGATGGAGTCGGTGTATTCAGCAGCCCCGGCCGACAGGGCCTCAAGACCCTCGTTTCGGGAGCCTTAAACCTCAGTAGAGATGCAGCCAGAGTATATTACAGCCGCAGCCGACTGGGCAAGTCTTTAGGCGGTTCAATATCTGGAGAAAACTTTCGGTTGCCAATAGTCATATTCATATTGCTCTCTATATAGCATTTCGAAAACATCATTATCGACAACAGCTATTCTTCTAAATCCAAGAACGGCTTCAGCCTCTCCTAAAATTTTTAAACCAGTTTTCACCAAATGTGTTTTGCTTTGAAATATAATTTTGAAGTGACGCTATAAAAAGGTGAGAATCATAATACTTTTATCCATGTTTAAAATATCAAAGACAGAAACTCATAGACTGGAGGAGTTGCAAATCAAATGAAGAATCGAGATTATCCAAACTACAGTATTGATAAAATCGGCCTGGATATTCAGAAGATTCTTGGAAATCAGAAGAGAATTTCAGTCTCAAACACCAGTGAAAAGCCTCCATCTTATCATATTTACCCTACCCCTCCGCTCGGGCAGGATATGACACGAGGTCAATTTTTAAGCGGAGTTTAACGAGTTTGAATTCAGAGTTTTCCCTCTTCTAGACTAGTTGCCTCGCCAAGGCTGAAGAAATCAGTCTGTCCTACTATTTACCCATAGCTGGAGGGAGAATAATTGGATTCATACTTTTCCCAAGGGTATTAGTGCTATGTGAAATACAATCAGCCTCGTCCATGATTTGAACTCGTGTCGCCGTGTCCAAAAGCCTCCATCTTAGGTTTGCATGACAAACTAGCAAGTACTACTCATTCTACAACAACAACAAAAAAAAAACTACTACTACTACTAATAATAATAATAATAAAAATACCAGACCAGAAAAAATTATACCTTGGGGGTTTCTCCTCTGCAGCAGAACTTTGAGAGAAAACAAGAGAAAATAGAAAACTTGACAAACACCTGTATCTTGTCAAAAACCTGAAAACGTGGTGGAACATGGAGGTAACCGTAAAAGACAATAGCAGCTGGTGTCCGAGCAATGATCACTGAAGGCCTGGATAAGAGAAGGGAGAACACAATATGAGAGGAAGAACTGAGAGCTTCCAGATCCGTTAAGGTCAGCTAGAATACTTAGAAGCGTCCTGGAGACCTGACGAGAATTGCTGCCACTTAGACTTCAGTGAAAACCACCAGTTTAAACTGATATGAAAAAATCTCGCTTGGAGAATAATAATAACAATAATAATAGAGGATTTGGAAGTTGGCGGACTAGTGGAGACCATCCAAACGACAGCCTTGTTGAGAACGGCCAGAATACTAAGAAGAGTCCTGGAGACATGAGGATACTTGCTGTCACTCAGACTCCAGTGAAAAACCATCGGCTAGCGTTGATGTGAAAAGTTCTAATAATAATAATAATAATAATTGGGTAACTTGGCGGCTGACACCATCAAACAAGTGTAGATGAAAGACACAATTCAAAAAGAATATTGCAGAAGAAGTAGAAAACTACTTGAGTGAAAACTCAATAGCAGAAACTTATAAAAGGGATAAATACCTGGGCTGCACCCCTCGTTAAATATTTATTTCTGAAGTGGACCAGAGATGAACTAAAATAAATGGACCAAATAACAAGAAAACTAATGACCCTGCATAAGTCACTACATCCCAGAGACAACATTGATATACTGTATGTATCAAGAAAAGAGGGAGGAAGAGGACTTGCCAGCATTGAAGACTTCGTTGGCGCATCGACACAACGATTCGAAGACTACATAGGAAAACACTAAGGAGGACTGTTTACGGCCATCAGAAACGATACTGACGACACGATGAACAACAGAAAGACAATAACTAGGAAACAAAAATGGGACGAAAAACAACTCTATGGGCGTTTTAAACGACTAATAAACTACATTTGAGACAAGAAAATCTGAACTTGGCTAAGAAAAGTGAACTTATAGAGGGAAACAGAATCTCTCCAAATATCAAGACAAAACAACGCCATAAGAACCAATCATATCAAAACGAGAATAGATAAGACGCAACAAAATAGCAAATGTAAGCTATGCAGTGACAGAGATGAAACCATCAATCCCATAATAAGCGAAAGTAGCAAATTAACACAGGAGTATAAGACTAGAAACGACTGGGTTGGCAAGGTGATCCACTGGGAAATGAGCAAAATTTTTAATGGTATATGCACAGCCCAGCACCTGTCCTAAAAATGATACACATAAACCCTCATGGGACTTGACGTACCTAAACTTGACCAGGACACCAGATCTTATAATAATCAACAAAAAAAAAAGAGAAATTGCAAAATTGTTGACTTTGCTGTTTCGGCTGCCCACTGAATAAAACTGAAAGAATATGAAAAGAAGAATAAATATCTCGACCTTGCTAGAGAATTGAGAAAAAAACCTGTGGAGTCCATCCAAACAACAACATTATTGCGAACGGCCAGAATACTGAGAAGAGTCCTGGAAACTTGAAGAGACTTGCTGTAACTCAAACTTCAGTGAAAAAACAGTGAAAAACTCCAATAGAAATAAATAATAATAATAATAATAATAATAATAATAATAATAATAAATGCAGCAAATTATCACCGAAACATTTTAAGGCTAGAGACGACTTGGTGGGCAAGGTTATCTATTGGGAATTGAGCAAGTAATGGAACTAACATGCGAACAGATGGCATATATACAACCGAGCATTTGTCCTGGAGAATGAAACGCATAAGCTTCTCTGGGATTTTGATATAAAAACGGATCACTGATTCTCGGCCAGACGATCAGATTTTATAATAACCAACAACAAAAGAGAACCTGTCGGATAGTGGACTTTGCTTTCCCGAGTAACGACAGAGTAAAACTGAAATAAAACTATGAGAAGGATAAGTACTCGGACCTTGCTAGGGAACTGAAAATGTTGTGGAAAATGAAAGCGACTGTTATACCAATTGTAATTGGTGCTCTTTGTACAATCACGAAGGGATTAGTAAAGGAACTGGAGGACATGGAAATTAGAGGACAAGGGGAGACCATCCAAACTACTGTCAGAATACTGAGATGAGCCCTGGAGACTTGAGAAGACTTGCTGTCACTCAAACTCCAGTGAGAAACCATCGGGTAACACGGGTGTGAAAAATTTGAAAACGAGTAAATAATTATTATAATGAGAATAATAATCACCTGTCCTAGAAAATGACACCCATAAACTCTTATGGGACTTTGACATACACACGGATAACTTAATCTCGGCCAGAAGACCAGACCTTATAATCATTAACAAAAAAAAAAAAAAAGAGAATTTGCAAAATTGACGACTTTGCCGTCCCGGATGACCACAGAATAAAACTGAAAGAATTTGAAAAGAAGGATAAGTACCTCGAACTTGGTAGAGAACTAAAAAAGCTGAGTGATGATTGTACCAATTGTGATTGGTGCTCTTGGCACAGTAACTAAAAGATTATTAAAGGGCTTGGAGGACTTGGAATTTGGCGGACGAGTGGAGACTATTAAAATAATAGCATTACTGAGAACGACCTGAATACTGAGGAGGTTCCTGGAGATTTGAGGAGACTAGCCGTCACTCAAACTCCAGTGAAAAGCCATCAGATAGCACTGATGTGAAAAACTCTAAAGTAGTAGACAATTTTACTACTAATAATAATTGATGCAACAATTAAGTGAGTCGAGGAATACGATAAGAAAAGCAAAGCAAGATTGATTAAAGCAGTCAGTAACACTGATGGCAACATCAGATCAAATTGAAAAACAGGAAAAGCAAAAACTCGGAAACAAAAATGTGACTAAAATATCTGTATGGATACTTAAAGGAATCAATTGGTGAGATTTCAGCGAAAAGACCCGGATGTGGCTTAAAAACGGAAGCCTCAGGGGAAAAAATGTACCTCTTTTAATAGCAGCTCAAAAGATGCTACAAAGACCAATTATGTTTCAGTGAAATTTGATTATAGGCAACAGAATGGCAAATGTCGTTTATGTGGAGAAGATCAAACGTTTTATCATATTGAATTGAATGCAGCAAACTAGCACAAACTAGCACAAAAGGAGTTCAAGGAGTTGAATGGGAATCGTGCAGGAAAGTCAAATTTAACGTTATTACTAAATAGTACATGCAAAAAATAGAATCCGTCTTAAAGAGTACGATGCATAAAATTCAATGCGATTGGTTGATACAAAAGTAACACCTAATCTCTATCAAAAGACGTCAACTAGTATTGATTATCAGTAACAACAATGAATTGTCTTTTAATCGATATTGCTGTTCTAACGCACTGCAGAGTGAAAATAAAAGAGAGGGAAAAGTTAGATAAATAGTTAGACCTTGCAAGTGAACTAAATAGCTGTGGATCATGGTGGCGGTGATGCCAATTGTAGATGGGTGTGCTTGGAGAAAGACGGGAGGAATTGGTAATCAGATGAAGAATCGAGACCATTCAGACAACGTCATTATTGAAATCGTCTAGAATACTAAAAAGAGTTCCGGAGATTTGAGAAGAGTTGCTTTACCCCAGACTCCACTGAAAGCCTATCAGAAAATACTAGTGTAAAAAAAAAAAACTCACGAGGAGGAAAATGATTAATTTTGACCATACGAATAAATCGTACATGCACAACCCAGAATTCGTCTTGGAATATGAGGCGCACGCACTTCTCTGGGATTTTGAAATACAAACGGATCATATAATCTCGGCCAGACAACCAGACCTAAAGATAGTGCAAAAAAAAAAAAAAAAAAAGAAAAGTGAACCTGCTGAATTGTGAACTTTGCCGTTCTTGCTGAATGCAGGGTGAAACGGGAAGAAAGCAAAAAGAGAGATAGGTACCTTGACCTTGCTAGAGGAGTGAAAACACTATTGAACATGAAGGTAACGGTGATACCAATTGTAATTCGTACAGTCACCCAAGGCTTGGTAAATGTTATATACTCACATAATAAATATGCTTATATACACATGTACATGTTCATGCAGCATCATAACGACACAATAAATAATCAAACAGACGCACAATGATAAAGTCGCAAGAACAAACGACGCACGCAAGGAAGATGCAGGAAGATTTCTTTATAAAATATTTTACCTCTCATCTTTATTTGTAAGTTTCGAAAGGGTTATTCCAAGTTTGCGTGTGAGAGAGAGCTGGAGACCGAACATTACTGAAATATTTTGACCCCGAAGTTATGGCCGTCAGCGTTGTGTCTTTCTCGTTCTTCATGGCTGCTCAACCGGACCCTGGAGTAAACTCTTCTGTGTGCTGGCTTTCCCTACTACACCGCGTCTATCTCCGTCTTCCACTGTACTGCTTGCCCTCCTTCTCGCCTATCTCCAACTGTCCTCAATTCGTCGGCCTTATATTACCTTCAAACTCCCACGCAGTAATATAGACACGCCTCAACGCCTGCGCAACCTCTTCTGATTTCCAGCGACCGGGATGTGTCACTTCCTTCCGGTGCACCACCTAGAATGGCATTTTTGGCCGGGTTAAAAGGTCAAAATATAACATAAAGGGACAGGAGGATTTGGAAATATGAGGACGAGAGGAGACCATCTGAACTACAGCACTGGCCAAAATACTGAGAAAAGTCCGGGAGACTTGAGAACACTTGCTGTCGTTCAAACTCCAGTAAGAAACATCAGTTAACGCAGGTGTGAAATACTCTCAAAAGGTTAAATAATAGCAATAAACTGAATTTCTTTAATCGTCATCGTCATCATCATGTCGTGCCGCTTGCACGGATATCCCTGACTCTCTCTCTCGCCACTTCTCTCTATCATTAATCGCTACTGGCAGGTCTTCAGAGGTACATCCCGTATCCTCACATAGCTGCTGTATATATGTTCGAGTTGGTCCTCCTGCTTTTGCTTGGCCATATGCGGGGGTCCATAGGAGTACATCACTTATGAGCTCGTACTTGCTTCTCCAGCAGTGTCCTGCGTGTCTAGTTCGTCTAAATTTGATAGTTTTCGTGATGGGAGGCAGGTGGCCGTATAGTTGGTGCCTTGTTGGGTGTTGTTCAATATTGCTCTCAACATTCTTGTGTAATTGCTGTCTAGTTTCTTCAGCCGTTTAGTCAGCGTCCAAGTAGTGCATCCATATAGCAGTATCGATACGACCGCTGCTGGAAGAAACTGCGTTTTATTTTATCGGTCAAGTTTGATTTCCATATGATCGAGAGCCTATCGATTGCTGTCCATGCTTTCGTTAGTCGTGTGTCGATGTCTTTTTCGGTTGATGAGACGCTGCTTCCTAGGTAGGTGAATTTGTCTACTAGTTTCAGAGAGGTTCCGTCTAGTGTGGAAATGTCGCCTGTTTGGTTATTATACATATATTCAGTTCTCAAAATAATGCCATGAAAATCAATTATTTTCAAACGAAAATTGTTAATACAGAATAGCAAAAGTAGGTTATGATAGGGCAAAGATAAAATGATAAGCAAATGTTGCCAACTAGCACAAAAAGACAAGACATGAGTGAATGGGAAACGTGATTCATTAGAAATTGTGCCATAATTAAAGATTTGACTGTACTACTGAGGTATATTCACAAATCCAGAATCCGTCCTTGAAAATGAGACGCTTAAAATTCTCTGGGATTTAGAGATAGAAACAAATCACCAAATATCGGCCAAAAGACCCGACCTAGTGTTAATTAACAAGAAAAAATGAACTTGCCATCAAGAGGATTTCGCTGTTCTGGTTGACCACAAAGTGAAAATAAAATAAAGCGAAAATATTAACAAATAACTGAGCCTTGGTAGATAACGGACATCACATAGAAAACAGCAATGTTAGAATACTCAGAAAGGTCCTTTAAACCTGAGCAGACTTACTGTCTTTAAGAAAGATCACCAGCTAACTCTGGCGTGAAAAACTCACAAGAAGTGTTGACCACATGATAAAACTGAAGGAAAGCAAAAAAATAGAAAAATACCTGGACCTTGCTAGAGAACTGAAAAAAAGCAATGGAACATAAAAGTGACAATGATACCAATAAAAAGTGTCGATGATACCAATTGTAATTGGTGCGTTCGGTACAGTCATAAAGGGATTGGTACAGGGACTGGAGGACGTGGAAATAAGAGAACGAATGGAGACCATGCATTGTTGAGATCGATCAAAATATTAAGAAGAGTCCTGGATAATTTAGGAGACACTTAGATTCCAGAGGAAAACTATCAGTCAATGCTGGTGTGAAAAACTATCAAATGAGTAAAAATAATTATAATAATCTGAATCAGTTAATCACATAATCAGATAACTAGCACTAAAAGAGTAAAAGACTTGGCCCGACTCGTGGATTTTGGCGTTTTGAGAAGATTAATAAATTCTTGGATCTTTTTAGAGAGCTGGACAAATCGTTGAGCGTATCCAAGAAAACTACAAAATAGGCTGGGTAAATTAGGGACCAGGGAATGAAAACTATACAGTCCACGCCACGGTTAAAACCAGCAGGAATACTTTGAAGTTTAGGGGAGATCTGACAAGACTTTCTGTCACACTGATTTCTGGGAAAAATACCAATTAAAGTTAGTTTTAATAATTCGCTTGGAAAATTAACAATAATTCGGAACATTCCGAAATAATTTAGAAAGAAGTAAAGGGATCTTTAAATCGCAGGAAAAATTGAGACCATTCTACCACCGCACTATTTAGAACGGCTCGCCATAGAGGTGAGAAGACTTGCTGGCACTCAGACAATCGTAAAAAAAACAGCTGCTTTTACCGCTGTAAAAACTAGAAATATTTAAGAATAGAAAAGAATCAGTTTTTAGATGCGTAGAAGAAATAAGCTTTGACGGGAAAAGCTATTAAAAAAAAAAAAGAAATTTATTTTGAACATCTCATGCTTCTTAACTTTTTTTTAAAACGACAACCACTTAAACGCAAAGGTAGTATTTCGTATTCACCATTTTTCACATTATCACTGTTTTCTCTCTATTGTAATTATTCTTATTTTTATTCTAACCTCCCTCGTAATAATTTGCGTCTAAATTGCATTATTTTTATTGACACTTTAATTTTTACATATTTTGTTTCTAAATCTTCTCAAAACTCTTCCGA
The DNA here is from genome assembly GCA_963585895.1 of Sepioteuthis lessoniana. Taxonomy (NCBI): domain Eukaryota; kingdom Metazoa; phylum Mollusca; class Cephalopoda; order Myopsida; family Loliginidae; genus Sepioteuthis; species Sepioteuthis lessoniana. Next base: position 39,796,107 of record OY757930.1, read on the forward strand.
TGTAACGAGTTAATTTTTCTATTTAAAAAAATAAATATATAAAATAAGAGAACAATAAAAAAAAATCAACAAAAAAACAAATTTATTTTAACTTTTAAATGTCACTTCCTCTCGGGAAAATTTCTGTTGGAATCTTATTTAATGGCGTCTTTTGCGGATTTAAAAAAAATCGCGTGATATTTGATACTTAAGTTTGGCTTTCATTATTTTTAATCGTGAAGAAATGTTTTTTTTTCTGGTTCCACACCTTATACTGCATCGCGTTGTGTTCCTAAACCTCAAGAAACCTGCCTACATTATCTTTCAGAAAATAACTTATACTTCATCATGTTTTTTTCTTTTCTAAATCTATTCTTAATTGTCAGTAAACCTAACATTCCCATCCTTCTTCTTCCTCTATTCATTATTCATCTTGTCTTCATTTCTTTTAGCTCCAAAATATTCACATATTTCTTTTTTTTTTTTCGCCTTCCTCGAAACCATCCTTCTTTCTTAAGCCTTGTCGACTTTCTTAATTCTCATTGAAACTTTCATTTCTACGTATACATCTTCATAGTACACTTCCCTTTTTATAAAAAGAATATCAAGCTATCTCTTCTTCTTCTTCTTCTTCTTCTTCTTCTTCTTCTTCTTCTTCTTCTCGCCCTTTTATAATATTTCAAATTTTTTTTACTTCCTTTTTGAGGCCCAAATGTACTTCGCTGACGTATTGTCAGAAACACAAAATTCTTATGACTATACAGCAGTAACCCTTGCCACTCTACCGGATGAAATAGTAAGCAGCAGAGGCAAGCAAATCATTACTAGTAATATATATATATATATATATATATATATATATATATATATATATATATATATGTGTGTGTGTGTGTGTGGTATCAAGTCATGCTTATAAAATGGTGCCGTCTGAATCTATCTCTCACCCTCCATCCCTATCGACCATCACTCTTTGCAGGTCCTCTATACTGCATTCACTGTTCACAAAGAGCAGACATATGCAAATTTTAACAGGTTAGTTAAAAATAGTATGTACTTGTATAGAAGACTATAATTTCAGCCGAACGTTTCGTTAACATTAAAAAAACCTGAGAAGGACAAACATACTCTGAGTTCTTCCTTACTTCTGTAGCAGGGTCTTGCATCTCTTGTTCGCCTTGCATGGACGCTTTGTGAGACGAGAGACAAGTGTTCAGATGTTGATTTGTTGCCTACTGATTTTATGATTTGTTGAAAACAGCACGTAGTATTTTTGTGTTGCTAGCTTTTTCTATTTGCGTTTCATTTGAGTCAATAGAGTAGAAATAGTAAAACAAAAAAGAAAAAAAAAAGAAACAAACAAAAGAATTGCACATACTCCATATTCTTTTCCGCAAATAAACTCGAATTCAATTGCAATTTTCACGCAGACTCCAAATTTGTATTTCTAAAAAGATAACAGTAATATTCAAAAGAATTACTGGCTTTAGTCCTTTGTCAAGCTTCGTCGTGTTTAGCACCAGGATAGAAATATGGATTCACTCAGTAGGAATCTATTTCAGTTGTACTGATCTGACAGTCTAGTTAAGTAAGCGTTGCACTACACGAAATGCTCAAAGTATGACGTGTTTTAGAGCCGTTAAGATTTTCTAGTAAATAATATTTTTCTGTTTCTGACACGATCAAAATTAAGAAGACATACAAGTGTACCATTGCCAGATACGGCTATGTGTGAAACGTTCATTGAATGTTCATAATCACATATAGAAAACTTAGAACATAAGAATCTCGAAATACGAAAAACACGTAACGACTTCTCAGTTCAGGTACAAACCTTTTATTACCTTTGAGTTTAAAGGTTCTTCGACATAAGGAGAGAGACCCAATATTTTTATGCTGTCTTTTTCATCTGGCCCCCATCTCGCGCGTCGCCCGTAGCGTGCAAGTCCGTCTCGCCTCATCGAGCCCGAAAGTCGACCGTCTCGTTCGGCGTCTAGTTTCAACTCTCTTTCTTCGAAATCCCCAAAATCCTCCGCGCGCTTCCGGTGTTTGACGTCACTCGCACCCCATGACCCCACTTCCAATGGGAGGCTATTGTGACATCTCTGTGTGACACGTCCGCCCCGCGCGTGCGTCAGACCTGCATCAAGTTTGCACCTAACTAACCCATGTGCTGAGCCTAAAGGTTCTCAGCCTAACTAAACCCAAAGGCATGAACCAAAATCCCCCGGCCATTATATTACACAAGCATAAAAAACGTAACAATGTTTTCAAAAGGAAGAAAAACTCTCTTTAACTTCCAAGAAAGTTCTAAAAAAGTGTTCACTAAAATCCATCGATCATAAACTTGTCTCGAGCTCGCTTGCATATTTATCCTGAGTACGAAATCAGGTAACAGCTAGAATTTCGAACGCTTATTTTCAAGGTCGGCACTTGTAAGATTACAGGTAACGTTTCCATACACATTTAAAAGACCTGAGAAAAGCAATCATATTCTGAGATCGATCCTGACAGGTCACCCCACTGCAGTGATGGTAGCAGATAAAGATAATTTCATCAATAAAATTTGGTTAGGTTGTGTTTTATGGCGTATTAAACCTTGAGGGTCATTTACTGCTAAATCCTGTTGATACATATGTTATAAATACGATTTGCAGGCAAATAGTTTGTCGGTAAAATTTTTTGAAATCAAGCTGGGGCCTGTTTATTAGGATTCAGTTAAAGAAAGGGTTTACAATAATAGTGATCTAACACAAACAGTTCTATTTGCACACAGTTAAATGGTTTCTATATTGCAATTGATTAAATAGTTCTTTTTCACTTATACAGAGGACACCAACAAGTACTACAACTCCAGTTCAAAAGTTGACCAGGGAGTAATGGCTATGAAGAGGTACTCCCCATTTCTAAAAGCTCCAGAATTGGAGCCTCGCCGTTTGATAATTTAGTGTCATAACTCATTCATGGGAGTTTAGTGTCATAACTCATTAGAGGGAGTCTTACTTCTCAGCTGAGATCCAGTCGGTGTATTCTTCAGCTAGGACTAGCAGAGCGGCCATTAATAAAAGGTATCAGATATACTTGTGATATTGGATATATGCACATACATGTATACACACGTGTGTGTGTGTGTGCACCCATACATGTGTGCGTGTGTGTATATATACACGCCCTCGTACATGTGTGCGCACACTCACACACACACACATATACACACACATATATATGTGACAAGATGAGTTAGATTCGGCCTGGGTATCAAATTTCAAATGTTAGGAAAACCCATTAACTAGGTCAAGGAAATCTACATGAGAAAATGTTTATACATATGGCCACGGGCGTGGGTAAGTGTTAAGTACTGGTCGGGTACTGGTCAAAAACTTAAAAGGGTCTGAATTTAATGTCCCTGTATCGGAGACGGCCAGGTTAGAAAATATTTTTATGTCCCCTTTTTTAAAGATAGAAATGCCCCCCCCAGTTATGGGTTTATTCGTGGGTGTCCCTTGGCCGGAAATAATAATGAAACATTCTGTATATATACAGGTGCGTTTTGGATCCTAGCAGTTAGACATAGGAAAGTTGATTAAGCCGCACAAAGAACAACGAACAGCGACATTACCAGTCGGACCAAGTTAGTTAAAATAATCTTTTGCCAGCCGAAACTCAGCCCAGAACTAATTATCCACAAAGTGTTACACGCTCTCCATCCTCCCTTGGCGTTCTAACCTCAAAAATGTTGTGTTTTTTTTTTCTTTTCCCTATGAACCTGCCTCTCACTCGATCCGGCCACACATAAGTTCTTGACGTGGGGTTAGTAAATTGTGCAACGAGCTGCAGTGGTGGTTATTATCACATACATATGGATTACGAGCTCACGAGTTTTGTGGGTTCGATCCTCATTGATTGTAGTAATCGTGTGGTTTTGAGTCCGGTTAGTAAACCCATGCAGTGCCTCTGATATTTTGATCGAATACTGCCTCTGTAATAGTTGCATATGTCCAGCGTATTGCAAGTATCAAAATTCAGACTTTCCGTTGAATTTATCAAGGGTTGATTTGTAAAGTTTTTCTCGAGCAAGAACTGGATACGTTGATGTGGGTACAGAGGAGACAAAAGCATCAATCGCAATAGCAGATGTGTAGAAGAAGAACATAATAGTTCTGGTAATTTATGCAAAAGATACAATGACAGTATTCTGTTGCATAGTAATAAACGTCTTTGATATATATATATATATATATATATATATATATATATACATTTGATTAAATAATAGAGACATTTTGTCTCTTTAATTTTATAAACATCTTTTCAAGTTACCTGACAAGTATCATGGTTTTTGGTTGGAATTGCTAGATGAATTTATCAAAACTGTCCCGAGCTCTTTCAGAGTTTTCATAGGCCCTCGTCAGTGGTTGTTTGTATGTGTAAAGAGATTTTTTTTAATTAAAAAAAAGTTTTTCGGTTTTTTATAACATTACAAAATTACGTAAAAGCTATGTTAGATAAAAGTGAGATGCTGATCACATCGAACGAATTGAAAAACAGAACACTATCAACGGAAATAAAATATTATCAAGAAAAATAGAATAGTAAAAAAAAACCCTTTACACATACAAACAACCCCCGATGATTGCCTATGAAAAGTCCGCAAGCGCTGGGGACAATTTTCATCAACCAATTCCAAACTAAAACTAATACACTTTATTATTTAATCAAACATGCTTGAATTAAAGACTGTTGCCCAACCCTATATATATATATATATATATATATATATAATATTATTTTACACCTTTCAGAGCTTTTCACACCAGCGTTAGCTGATGGTTTTTCTCTTGAGTTTGAGACAGCTGGTTTCTCAAGATTTCAGGACTCTTCTCAGTATTCTGGACGGTCTTAGTAATGCAATTATTTGGATGGTCTCTACGTGTCCTCAGATTTCTTAGTTTTCTAGTCCTTTTATCAATACTTTTGGGATAGATCCAAGTGCACCAATTACAATTGTTATTACCATCACCTTCTTGTTCCATAGTTTTTTTTAGTTCTTTCGCAAGATCAAGATATCCATTTCTCTTTTCGCTTTTGCACCCGTACAAACTGCCGGATTTTTACGGTTGTCTAAATGACAGTTTGTCCCCTAATGTCTCTAGGATACTTCTTAATTTTCACGTCAATTTTAGTAGTGCAAAAATCTGGATAGTTTCGATTTTTCCTTCAATCAACAGTTTCTCCAGTCTCTCTTCCATTTTTTCGGGAACTGGTCTAACGGCTCCAGGAACAATTCATATCATAGCCAGCTTCAGATTTGACAACTTTTTCAATTCTCCTGCAAAGACCTGCTTCTTGGCTAGTCTTTCATTCACTTGATTTTTCACCCTTTGTTCTGCTGGAAAATTAAAATTCACAGGATGAAAATTTCTTTTAATTAATTTAAAGTAGGTCTGTGATTTTAATCTGGATTAAATGATTGATTTTTAATTCAAAGTCTTAGGGAATTTTCTGTTTCTCATTTACTTGGATAGATTCTAGTTTGTGCGCATTCATTTGTCTGTATGGTCAAATTTCAGTTTCTCGCATAATTCCCAGTTCTTTCAAGCTTTTAAATTGATAGATGAATGAATTAATGAATCAATAGATAAATAATTATAAGATTTTGAAATCAGAAGACGAATCGAGAACGTTTAAATAATAGCATTATTAAGATCGGTCAGAATACTAAGAAGAGTCCTGGAGACTTGAGGAGACCTCCTGTTACTTAAACTTCAATGAAAGACTATCCGCTATTGCTGGTGTGAAGAACTCATTTGTGGTGAAATAATAATAATAATAATAATAATAATAATAATAATAATAATAATAAGTTTTGTATTAAATCTTTACTATATATTAGGTGCTTTAAATGAAGAATCAATTTACTAATAATCTGAGAATAATTTTCAGGAAAAGCTGTACTATTAGACGACGAAATTCTAAATACCCCTTCACCCCCACCCCTCAAATGAAGCTTAACACGTGTTGACACCAACCCTAAAAGATAGAAAGAAAGGTAGTAGAAAGTATTTTCATCCCCGCTCCTGTTTACCGTGATATAGAGGAGGGGCAATTCAGTACATAAATGCTAGTTAAATTAGAAATAATTCTAGCGAACATTTGCTAAAAGGAACCAAAGTAGGAATTCATCTGTTTCCAAAAGTCTTTCAAAGAGGTTAGTAATTTTATTCTACTAAACTTCCCATTTAAAAAAATGCATATTTGGTTTATTAGTTTTGTATTATATCTTTGCAGTATATTATGTGCTTGAAATGAAGAATTAATTTACTAATAATCTGAGAATAATTTTTAGGAAAAGCTGCACTGTTAGACGACGAAATTTTATTTTAGTATAAATATTGAACCATAACACGTAACAGTGCCAAATTTCAGAACACTGGTTTGAAAACAAACACAAGTATGGTAGGAACTAAAACAGAACGGGAAGGAAAACTATTAACAATATGATAATCTTGGACGTTAACTAAGTTAAAACTTAACGGGAAAGGTTTGTGTGTGGTTTTTGTTTTTGGTTCTGTTTTGTGTGCGTTGCCTGCTTTTTAAGTACAGCCATCATAGCTGTTCTTGGTCACATCTGTGTTGGGTTCACAGATCATAAACAACCCCTGGTCTTGGTATAGCCACATTATACCACCCATGATAAAAATGTCAAATCAAAATGTTACACAACATGGGACCCAGGTAACTGGCCTGGGTGTCATGATCGACAGGTGCTCTCTTGATAGCCAACATGGGAGACCCGATCGTCATCCTACGAATGTTGTCTGCTCTTCTTTCAGGTACACAAACGACGACATAACAAACCACAACAGTGACCTAAACACAGAACATGGACTTGGGAAGAGAATAAACTTGCACTAGAATGCAATTTCTGGAGTAACCCATCACAAAGAGGATACAGGAAAAGAGTGACATAGATCTGACAAGAACGTTCGACATTTCAGACAACTAGCCAAAGGTTAACGGATCAGGTTAGGACTATAACGAAGAAGGGTTGGTTTTCTGACCTAGAATTACCAGAAATCCAGAAAAAAAATACTGAAACAAAACTATAAAACAGTACCAGATACATCAAGTGGTGTCAGACAAAAACAATCCAACGAAAAAGAATCCCAAACCTCGGCAAATGAAAACACCACACTCCCAAACGATACACTACTAAACAACCAGGAAGAAACACTATCACAAGAACAAAAGGTAAATCTAAAAAATGTAAAGAGAATCATGAGTAGTGAAAATGCTATTCTACCTTCATTAAGAAACATAGAATGGAAAACACTTAAGATAGAAACGAATAAAATAAATCACATACTACCTTACATACCGACGAATAATATAACCGAATTAAATGAACTAATCTATGAAGGAGCAAAAATTAGTTTGTGAGAAAACTGGGATCCCCTCAAGAAAGCATGAATAAACAGTCAAAACCAGGATGGGAAATTCGACTGGAAACGCAAATAAAAAAACTACGAAAGCAAGCCTGAATGACAAGAAAGAGATATAAGCGGAAAGAAGGAACAGGCAACTTGGGAATAATAACAGTACAACTTGAGGAAATAAACCAGAAAGTACTGGCCAAAGAAGGAAGATTAAAGAGATATCGACTAAGGGTAAATCATCATCATCATCATCATGTCGTGCCGCCAGCACGGATATCCTTGACCATCTCTCGCCACTTCTCCCTATCATTCATCGCCTCCGGCAGGTCTTCTGGGTTACATCGTGTGTCCTCACATTGCTGCTGTATGGGAGGGAGTGACACGAAAACATACCAACAACTGCATATAAAAGAAACCGAACGATTGTGGACTAAAATATGGCAACCAAAGAAACATAACGAAAATGCTGAATGGATAAACAAGATTACAAGAGAACTAGACGGTCTTGAAAAAGGCCCCAAAATGGAAATACACATCGTCTTACTCCAAACAACACTACAAAGAATGTCAAACGGGAAAGTGCCAGGCCATGATGGAATACATGGCTTCTGGTTCAAGAAATTCACCTCCATTCACGGCAGACTAGCACTAGAAATGAACAGATGCTTACAAGGCGCGCAAGTACCTGAATGGATGACCAAAGGAAAGACTACATTAATCCAAAAGGACCCTAGCAAAGGAACTGCTCCAAACAATTACAGACCCATAACCTGCCTACCAATGATGTGGAAAATACTAACTGCACAAATAAGTGAAAAGGTCTACTACTCGCTAACAAGCCGCGGATTGTTCCCTGACAATCAGAAAGGATGCCACAAAGGATCCAGAAGCATAGCAGAATTACTCTACATAGATCAACACATCCTAAATGAGAGTAAGACAAGACGGAAAAATTCTAGCTATAGCCTGGATTGACTACAAAAAGGCATATGATATGGTCCCACAAATCTGGATACTACACTGTCTCAAAATGTATAGAATATCACATGAAGTCATAAACTTCACAGAACAGACCATGAAAACCTGGAGAGTGGAGTTGACAGCAGGAGGAAGAAGCATAACTGAAACAAATATCCAAAGAGGCATTTTCCAAGGAGATGCACTATCACCCTTACTATTTATAATAGCCATGATGCCACTGAACCAAATACTCAGAAAATGCGCAGCCGGATACAAACTCAGCATATCGCAAGAGAAGATCAACCACCTAATGTACATGGATGACATTAAACTATTTGCAAAAAATGAACTGAAAACTCTTATACACGCCGTTAGAATATACAGTCAGGACATAGGAATGGAATTTGGCATAGAAAAATATGCCATGCTTGTCATGAAAAGTGGCAAACGACATATGACTGACGGAATGGAACTACCAAATCACGACAAAATTAGAACACTCCTCGAAAATTAAACCAACAAATACTTGGGTATCTTGGAGGCTGACACCATCAAACAAGTGCAAATGAAAGACACGATCCGAAAAGAATATCTCAGGAGAACGAGAAAACTATTCGAGACAAAACTCTCCGGCAGAAACCTCATCAAAGGAATAAGTACTTGGGCTTCAGATATTCGGGGCCTTTTCTCAAATGGACCAGAGAGGAACTTAAACAAATGGACCAAAGATCAAGAAAACTAATAACCATGCATAAGGCATTACACCCCAGAGACGACGTTGACAGACTATATGTATCTAGAAAAGAGGGAGGGAGAGGACTTGCCATCGAATAAGACACCGTTGACGCATAGACACAACGGCCCGAAGAATATATAGAAAAAACACGAACGAGGACTGTTTACAACCATCAGAAACTATACAGACAACTCGATAGACGAAAGAATGATAACAACTAGGAAACAAACATGGGAGGGAAAACAACTCTGTGACCGCTTTAAACGTCTAATAAACAACATATCACACCAGAAAACCTGGACCTGGCTTAGAAAAGGAAACCTCAAGAGAGAAACGGAATCCCTCCTAATAGCAGCACAGGACAACGCCATAAGAACCAATCACATCAAAGTGAGAATAGATAAGACTCAACAAAATAGTAAATGTAGGCAATGCAGTGACAGAGACGAAACGATCAATCATATAATAAGCGAATGCAGCAAATTAGCACAGTAGGAGTATAAGGCGAGATACGACTGGGTCGGCAAGGTGATCCACTGGAAAATGTGCAGGAAATTTCAATTCGACAATACAAACAAATGATATATGCATAACCCAGCACCTGTCCTAGAAAATGACTCGCATAAACTCCTATTGGACTTTAACATACAAACGGATCACCTAATCCCGGCCAAAAGACCAAACCTTATAATAATCAACAAAAAAAAAAAAGAAAATTTGCAAAATTGTTGACTTTGCTATCCCGGCGGACCACAGAATAAATCTGAAGGAAAGAGAAAAGAAGGATAAGTGCCTCGACCTTAATAGAGAATTGAAAAAGTTGTGGAACATGAAAGTAACGATTGTGCCAATTGTGATTGGTGCTTTAGGCACAATAACTAAAGGATTATTAAAGGGCCTGGGGGACTTGGAAGTTGGCGGACGGGTAGAGACTATCCATACGATAGCATTGCTAAGAACGGCCAGAACCCTGAGATGAGTCCTGGAGACTTGAAGAGATTTGTTATCACTCAAACTCCAGTAAAAAACCATCAGCTAACACTGATGTGAAAAACTCTAAAGGAGTATATAATAATAATAATAATAATAATAATAATAATAATGGGAAGCAGGTGCCCGTACACCTACTGTTTTCTGTGGTGTTTTTTCTAGATTTTGTTCAAGAGAGCATGCAGCATTCTTGCGTATTTTCTCTATGTGTTTTGTCTGTATCCATGTAGTGTACCCATACAGTATTATGGACTCAGCCATAGCTTTAAAGAAATCCGTTTTATTTTATTGGATTGATCAGATTTCTGCATGATCTATAACCTGTCAATGGCATTCCACGCAAACAAATTGAACAAATCTTTGATATCATCTTGGATAACACGTAATTACTTTCCGAAGTGCCCAATATCTAAATAAATTTATATTTTTTTTTACATCCTCTCAGATAATACAAGATTACTTTCCGAACACCCAAATAATTAAATAAATTTAACTTACATTTATTTTCGTATCCTCTCAGATAATACGTGATTCCTTCTCGAACACCCTAAAAAATATATATTCCCTGTTATCATTCTTTTAAACCTATTAGATTAAGATCCACAGGCAAGGTTTGTTTTTGATCATTTTCTTTTTACTATTCTAACTTTGTCTGGTTCAAATGACAACGAATATCTGTTTCAAGTTTTTTGAGAAATTGCCCACACTTTTCTTGCCAAGTGTAATATAATCTGTCGTTGTGGAACCATCCATCTGAATTGCATATATTAGTATTTTTTAAATGTTTACTGCAAGGCTGTGAAATTTCAATAAACAATATTTTGGAGGTAATTTTTCTTTAAAACAAATTTTATTAAAGACCGCAGACAGTGTTGGTTTTAATTGTTTTCTTTTTGTTTCGTGTTTTGTCGACAAGAGACTTTTGGACAGTTTCTACTAAAAATATCCAGACATTGTTGTAAAAAAGGAAGAATGGAAAATATCTTAAAAAACATCGAAAAAAGCTTTGTCTGTGAACATTACACACACACACACACACACACACACACGTATATATATATATATATATATATATATAAATCCGTTTGTTTTCTTTACGAAGGAGCCATATTTTATAATATCAAAGAAATATCAATCTCTCAGCAAAGAAGCGAGGCTTTTACAGGGAGCTGGTTTAATTACTTTCTGTAAATAATTAGGCAATCGGGGTTGATTTAACGCTAAAATGTTCCGTGAACTCCCGAGACTGGGAGATCCCCGGAGCCCCTTCTAATCCAACCTCTTTTCCGATGTTAAGATCCTTTATGATGAGGACAGATATTTTCATATCCAACAAGAGTAAAAAGGTATACATTTCTCATATGTTACATCTATTCTGTTCTGTATGCTACCGAGAAAATTTTCTATACTGTAAAATAATTAGAGGGATTAATAAAAGATATTAATTATTTTATTCATTTGGTAAAATCGTAAGTTAGCAAAGGACTTCCAATGAATGTGCAGCTCCTCAAAAATATCAAGTGCGTGCACAGGTAGCGACCAGGTTTAACAGCTCACGTCAAAATAATATTGGGAAAGACAAGATATTGATAATAAGCAAATCAAGGCTTGTCGACTGGCGCAGGGAAATAAGAGTTTGTGACAGATATGATGATTCAAGAAAGTCTGATGCAATAAGTAATTAAATCAGAAAATTCATAAAAATGAGATAATTTGAATATTAAGGCGGTTGAGTTTTGAAACATAAAAAGAGAACAGTTTATTTCTATTTAACGCATAGATAAGAACCTATCAGGTACTACCACTCTGGGCCAGGGGGACCTGGGAATAATGAAGGGGTACTCCGCATTCCCCAAAGCTCCAGCATTACTGGAACCTCACCATCATATTGTTAAGTGTCATATCCAGGCCACTCGTTGGTGAGGTCCTATCCTTCTGCAGAGATGCAGTGTGTGTATTCTACAGCCTCAACCGACTGGGCAACAAATGTTTGAGTACTCCGTGTAGATTGAGCTCCCATTTGTAGAGCTAGTGACCTCCAGAACTTTGCTAAGGATGCCTACATGATGATAATCCTGAGAGGTTTCGACGTTCATTCTGACGAGCGGAATGTATCAAATGGTCAGTCGAATGAACCTGGTTTGAATTCAGAGTTTTCCTTCTCCTAGACTGGTAGCCGAAACAAGGCTAAAGAAGGACGTATTCTAGAGAGCAAGTAATTGATATTCGTGTCTCTAAGCGTCATTAACCACAAGTGAAACTCAGGCAGCCTCGACCAATATTTGAACTCCTGCTGCTGTTTCTGTTTCTTCCTTCGATAACTTCATTACTGTAAAAAGGGTTGAAGAATAATCATTCTTTATCTGACTATACACAGCTCGTCTGGCAGTAGTCTACAAGTGTGGAGCACCCAATAATGATTGATATCAAAAAATAATAGTCAGTAAGATTTGTAAAGAAAGAAGTTTCGTAACATATTATTGTTAGTTTCCTCTGACAGTTTTTCACAAATGGGGGCACAGAATATTGATGTTAATACATCTTGTAGGTGACTCTCCTCTGACCAGAATAATAGACTTACCCAAAGAGAATATTAATCAAGAACTAAGCTGGTTAAGCTGAGAGCAGCTGTAGTAAGCACCTTGCCCGTCTTCGTGTCCATTGAACCAAGGAGAACCCTCCTCAAAGACTTTTGGATACATTTGTGTGGCACTCATATATCTCCGTGTTGAGTTATTTATTTACTGAACCTTAATAATCGGTCATAACAATACAAAAATGTTATACAGGATTATTTTAGAAGGAAGTTTGGTGACATACCATTCTTAATTTCATCTAATAGTAGCTTGCAAGGGTAGGGAATCTATGATGACTGATGTCGTTTCAATGACAAATTGACGGCAGGATTACTTCAGATTGAAATTTTTGTGGCTTACTGTTGTACTCCCTACATAACTGACTCACCCTCCTCCATAAATACACGTCGACGGATGGTCTGCGAAGGTCACAAACCCCCCGTGTATGGTCTTCCTCTCCTGTTGTTTGAGGCGCATTTCGGTCGGCCGTGTTTTGGTCAGCGCAGCACGGTCGGGTGTTGCCTCAGCACTAGAGATTTCCTCCGGCCTCAGGGGTTGGGTTTATTACCTGGCGCCTGAGGCGCCTCTAATAAGGTAAATGCAGGCGAAGATTTTTGGTAAATGCCGGACGCGTGTAGGCTACGGTCCTGCGTCCGGACCCATCTTAAAAAGGCCTTGTGCCAAATTCGATTATTTGGTGGGGCACGTGATAGATAACTCACCAACCCCCCGTGTTTGGCGTGCCTCTCCAGTTGTTGGGTCGCACTTCGGCCAGCCGTGTTTGCAAGCGGTACGGATCTAGCCGGGTGTGCCTCGGCACTGGTTATCCATCTGGCCTCAGGAGACCGTCCCTCCCTAGGCTTTAGCCCTCTTTGGAGGGGTTAGGTTAATTGCCTAGAACCTGAGGCACCCTTTTTTAGAGGAATGCCGACGGGGCCCGGGGTATTTTTGGGAATGCCGGGCGGTTTGAGCTACGGCCCTGCGCCCGGACTCACCTTAAAAAGGCCTTGTTCCATACTCATCCGGTAGGTAGGCCGGTTGACAAATACCACTGACCAGACCCATGTGACTCAATCACGAGTGATACCCCTTGCGTAGTGGACAGATGGGTACTACCCCACTCGACTATCAGCTTTCTATTAACTAACTACTGTTTAACCAGGTTCACTTTTATCTTATTTCTGTTACTTGGATAAATGTTTTTCTATCAACTTTTTTGTATTTCCCGTGTCTTTCTTTTGCCAGCATCACAACACTTACCATGCTTAATCTTGTCTGGCTGAAGCCCATGAGAGTTAGATACCCAAAGAGGATTGGTAGCACAAGAATACTTATCTGTATTTGTTTGGAAGTATGTTAGGTAACTTAACATACGTAGTTTAGACTGGCATTACATAACAAGTGCGAGGCATCTAATGAGGAATGATGTCACCAGTAATTACGATATAAGTTTAAGCTAGTAGTAGTCCACAAGTTTTGGGTAAACAATGAGGAGTGACACCAATAAAAGAAGAATGATTGGAGGTGCCCGTGGTGTAATGGTTATCATCGTAGGAAATGGACACGGCGACGCGAGTTCAAATCCTGGATGAGACTGATTGCATTTCACATAGCAATAATACACTTGGGAAAGGTATGAATCCAATTATTCTCCCTCCAGCTATGGGTAAATAGTAGGGCAGACAGGGTTCTTCAGCCTTGGTGAGGTAACTAGTCTACGAGAAGGAAAACTCTGAATTCAAACCTGTTAAACCCCGCTTAAAAATTGACCTTGTGTCATATCCTGCCCGAGCGGAGGTGTTGGTAAATATGATAAAAGAAGAATGATTTTCAGGAAGGAAGTTTTGTTACTTACTGTACGTAATATTAGCTTGTAGTAGCCCGAAAGTGTTGGAGTCGACGGGCTTGTCTGGGCTATGGCCCTGCGTCAGGACCCAACTAAAAACCTTGTGCCACACGGTCAGTGGGACAAACGACAAATACCGACTTCCTCCCAGCAGTCTAACCGGACAGTATCGGACGGACACTTCTACCTGCTGTACGAACACTCATATATTTTGTATATATATTCTGTTTATTCAATGCACTTGTTCCTCTACTTTCTCTTCTTCCATGTCTTCTTTCTGGTCTCGCCACTTCTCCCTATCATTCATCGCCTCTGGCAGGTCTTCAGGGCTACAACCCGTATCCTAACAGGCCACAACACTAATCATATTCGTAATGAACCTTTTAACTATTTCAGTATAGCAGGGCTGATATATAACAAAACCCTCAACCTATTCCAGCTTTATTGCAGTCCAGTCGGTTGCGGGTGTAGAATACGCCGACTGCATCATTGCCAAACGGGCAGAACCCACTAATGAGTGTCCTGGATATGAAACTTAAATGCACCTGATGGAAAGTCTCCAGTTATGGAGATTTGGATAATGTGGACTACCTCTTAATTGCTATTACTCCAAGGTTCACACTGATATGAAGTGATAGTACCTGTCAGGGTCACCCATATTTCAGAGGGAACTATTCATCATTCTCTATACTTAAACCTATTTAACTATATACAAACAAAGGATTAATACTAAACAGGATTATAAGTATACAAACCCGCCCCTCTCTCTTTCTCTCTCTCCTCTCTCTCTCTCTCTATATATATATATATATAGGACTTGGTATTGAGTAATCCAAAAGAGTTGATATGCCATAAAACCAAACCAAACTTGACCAAATCAGCTTTATCAACACGCCCAAGGCACTACTCCCACTTCGTTTTTCCGTCTGTATAAAGAAGAAAGAGATTAGGAAGTCTTATCTCTTCCGTTTAATCTTTGGTCGAAATACAATTACTCTTGAATCGATTCTAGTTGTAGGATCTGTATAGATGATGAATTCCTCGACTGGCTTCCCTGTTTGCTATCTCTGTCGAAGACGGGGGCAATAGTACTTACAGATAGATATATGAAAGTCGGTCGATTTTGGTGAGGTCAACATCAGAACTATTTACAGTGAAAGATAACGGGACCTCAGGCTTTCTACGCTGCGTATTTGTATTTGTGTAACATACCCATACATGAATACGTGAAACGTACATAGAATGTTCATAACATATATACATAGAACATAGGAATCCCGAAACACGAAAAAACACTTACGACTTCTTAGTTCAGGTATGAAACTTTTTATTACCTTTGAGTTTAAAGGTTTTTCGACATAAGGAGAGAGGCACAATCTTTCTATGATGATTTTTCCATCTGCCCCCCACTCCATCACGTGTGCACCCTAAACAAGGCCTCGGCGAGCTCGCGAAAGTCAACCGTCTTCTCCCGAGGAAGAACTCAACTCTACTCACTTTTTTCAAATCCCCCCAAATCCTCCGCGCACACTTCCGGTGTATGACGTCATTCACATCCCCAAGTCTTATCTGGGATTTTTATTTTGACATCTCAGAATGACACATCCTCCCCGCGCACGCGCGTGAACACCTGCGTTCATGTTGCACCTAACTAACCCATGCGCTAAGCCAAAGGTTCTCAGCCTAACTAAACCGAAAGGCAAGATATATGAAACGAAATCCCTCGGCCATTATTTTACATTTGGAGCCTTTAGAAGGTTCACCTCGGAATTTACAATGCATACCTCCATATGAAAATGCACTGATAGCAAAAGTACGATCAAGAAGCGAGAATTATTTTAGGCAGGTATTATTTTTGAATATTGGTGAAACTCTATTAGTCAGTTTACCACCTTCTTTGCGGTGTTAGGATGTGACACAAGGTTGTGTTGTAAGCGATCCTCTGGAACAAACAGCGACAGCAGTAATCCAACTTCGACGGGATTCCCACTTCTGGAGTCAGACAATAAATCCAACACCCCTTTTAGACATGGAAGACCAGTGCTGTTTGGAGGAACTGACCTTTGTGACTGCACTTTTTTAAATGAAAACTTTATAACGAAACATTTTTTCCTTGTCTGATACTTGCATCTGATACTTGAAAGAACAACGAAGCATTTTTAGCAAATGCAAACACACATATATATATATATATATATATACGTGTGTGTGTGTGTGTGGGTTGCATCCAATGTGGGTGCCTGGGTAAACAACCTACCTCACACACACACACGCATATATATATATATATTTGTATATATCTAAATATATTAAGAGGTAATGGTGTGTAGTGGTTATTGACGTAAGAAAATAGATACGGTGATCGAAGTTTAAATCCTAGGCTGTTTGTATTTCACATAAGGTTAATGCCCTTGGGAACGGTATGAACCCAACAATTCTCTCTCTCACTATGGGTGAATATTAAGACAGACTAAGATATTTAACCTTGGTAGGGCAACCGATTTAGGAGAAGGAAAACCCTGAATTCAAACCGGCTTAACTCCACTTAAAAGTTGACATTATGTGACATACTGCTTGAGCGGAGGTGTTGTATATATATATATATATATATATATATATATATATATATATATATATATATATATATCAGAAAAATGCATAGTAAGTCTTCACGGAGGGTACTTGAAGTAAAAATGACGTATATATTGTTGTTTGCAGAGATACAATCTCTTAAAGGATATTTTAATTCATATATAACGTTTGTTTTTTGCAAAACTCCCATCGAGGGGGTGGTATTTTTATAAATGACAAAGTTTTATCTTTGCTTTGGGATCAGTTAGGAGTATCTGTCATTAAATCAATGTTATAAGAATGTATTTGTCTAATTAATCGTAGTGCATTTTGTTGCAGTAAAAAGTTTGATAAATGCTTAATTATTGGGTTGAGTGTTGCAGTGTTTAGTTTGATAGCTAATATTTCTAATTATACATCTAATTTGTTTAACAACAGCCCATTAGCAAACCCATTATTGATTAGAGATTGTTTTATATTTTTTATTTCTATATAAACTATTGTTTTGGAGGAGGAGATTAGTTTCGCACGGGACAAAAAGTTATTATTAGTTGCGTGTTTTTATATCGAACGGATTAGTCACTTAAACGTGAGGGTACACACATATATATATATATATATATATATATATATATATATATATATATATATATATATATATACTGCACTTTGGTATATCTATACGAGGATCATTAAATAATTTTCCAGACTTTGTATGGGCACTTTTATTGACAGTACACACATGAAACTCTAGTCCCCTTCGAAGAAATCTACTCCAGCAACAATGCACTTGTTGTACCCTGACAACAACTTCAGGAAGGGCCCCGTGGAAGTCCTCTTGTGTGAGCCTATCAATGATCTTCGACACAACGTCTTTCATTTCCTCAATTGTCTCATAACGATAGCCTCTGAGCTAAGGGAATAACCAAAAATCACAGGGAGCAAGGTCTGGACTATAGGGAGGCTGAGAAACTGTCTTGATACCCATCTTGGTCAAATAGTGTGTGACAAGGATGAAGTTGTGGACAGGTGCATTGTCCTGGTGGAAATGCCACTGACCTGATTTGAAAAGTGCTGGCATCTTCCGACGTAATCTCTTCCTGAACTCCCTTAAAACCTCAACATAACCCTAACCCTAAGCCTTTGGCCAATCAACTCTGGTGTATTGACTTCCTTACTTCTCCCACACCTCTCATCATCCCTCTCTGACTCCCTGCCTCCCTTGAATCTTTTATTCCACTCAAAAACTAATGCTCGATTCATGCAAGATGGTCGGAAAGCAGTCTGAAGCATTCCATAGGTTCTGTGGCATTTTTTCCAAGTTTAAAACAAAATTTTATTACACATCGTTCTTCTATAGAGTCCACCCGTCCAGATTGCATTTTTGAAATTCACCAACTGTGAAAATCAAGCTTTAGTAGGGTGTATTCCAATTGCTGCTGTAGCTGTTCATTTGAAGCTGAAATCATAAAAAGTGTTCAGTCATCTCATAAGATGTATAGTAATAACATAGTTAATTTTCAATGGTCTATGACAATTTTAAATGCCTATACAAAAAAGTCTGGAAACTTATTGAAGGCACCACGTAATTAAAGAGTGTTCAATATCGGTGATAGAGCGTAGTGAGGTCTTATTCAGAATAGCGTCGACACAATGATAATGGCACTTAGCGACAGCTAATTTTTGCGATCATCACAACAACAGCTTGATTACTGCGGCGGTTAGAGAACACGGCGACTCGAGTTCAAATCCTGGACGAGACTGATTGCATTTAACATAGCACTAATACCCTTGGGAAAGGTATGAATCCAATTATTCTCCCTCCAGCTATGGGTAAATAGTAGGACAGACTAGGTTCTTCAGCCTTAGTCAGGCAACTAGTCTAGGAGAAGGAAAACTCTGAATTCAAACCTGTTAAACTCCGCTTAAAAATTGACCTTGTGTCATATCCTGCCCGAGCGGAGGGGTTGATTAAATAGTACCAAGCACCTCGCCGGAGCAGGTTGTGGACTTTGGTTCAGAGAGAGGCTTCGAAAAGGAACAATGGCAGACTTGAAGCCTCCGGGCAACCTCCGGGCAACCTCCGGGCAACCTCCGGGTTGGTGAGCTGCATTTTTGACTCCTTTTCACAAGCTTGGCTTCTTAGACCAGCAGGGTTCGAGCTTCGGCTCCAACCCGACCCCCTCCACCAATCCCCTCTTAAATCAACCTGCGGGCCATTGATCTTGTGTCAAGCCTTGTCTGGTGGGAGACAGGCAAATAAGCGACTATCACCAAGTACCTTTGACTCTCTAAACTATCCTAATTATATATATATGTATATATATATAAAGAGAGAGAGAGAGAGAGAGAGAGAGAGAGAGAGAGAGAGAGAGTAAGAGAAATGAGCGTTTGCTGGAAAATATGTAAGAACAC
>OY757930.1:39818115-39980615 GCA_963585895.1 Sepioteuthis lessoniana
AATTCACTTAATTCAAAATTATTCTTGCAAAAATAATTTTTTTTACTTTGAAAATTTCACCAAAATACCGAGTGTCATTCAAAGATGTAAATCTTGTTCTTAATCCTAAAACACACATATGTTTATATTTTTATTGTATCAATCAATAGCAAAGTAGCATAATTGGTTCTGTACACATGGAGAAGTTTGTTCTCTTTTACTCTTTGCTTTGAATATCTCTTTTCTCTCTACTTATTTTTTGTTTGAAGACTAAATTCAATCTAAAATATTTTGGTTAAAGAAAAAAAAATTCCCATGACAATTTGCCAAGTTTCGTGATTTGTTCCTCTGCGGGAAAAAAACATTGAATGACAAGGCGACTATTTTGAAGAAAATCAATGCTTCATTCATTGTTCCTTTCTCGCTTGGTAAATAAAACTTCAATTTCGATACTTCATCAGCACAGATCATTTACTTTATTATTTAACAGAGAATTTACAGTTAACCTCTCGGGAATTCCTGCATATTTTTTTATTATGTTCTTCTCATTCTTATTAGGGGGATCACAACTTTAAAAAAAAATTACACTGTTTCCTGTAAAACCCTTTTTACATTTTTAAAGCAACATATGATTGCCACCTAGCATAAAAAAACAGTGTTTGAACTAAATTGCTTTTCAAATCATAAATATATTTCATTTACTTAATTTTCTTTAAACTATTTCAATATGCAGTTTGGTTGTTAAAAAATACCGTCCGATTTTAGAATAAATTGTTTAGATTATGATCCAATATATCATTCTAATAGTATTGTGGAGTCTGCTGAAAAATTCATAGGCAGGCTGACAAAAATATTCTCATGGAATGTGATTAATGAGTTTTAAATCAAGCATAGTCTCCTTTGAGTTCCACACACTTCTTCCATGCGTGTTGTAGTGTTAGAATCCTTGTGGTAAAATCGTCAACAGCAGATCTTACGTAATCGGATGAACTTTTCAGCCTATGAAGTTTTCAGTATCTCTCTCTTCCTCCTTCTTGCTTTATATATATACATATATATAATACTGAATGATTAAAGTATCCTCTTTGTTAATTTTCTCTCACTTCCTTCAGAATTTTTTTTTGAAGGTGATATGCTATGAACACGGCCACCTGCCTCCCATCATGAAAACTATCCAAGTTAGACGAACCAGACCTGCAGGGCACTGCTGGAGAAGCAAGGACGAGCTCATAAGTGATGTACTCCAATGGACCCCATCATATGGCCTAGAAAAAGCAAGACGACCAGCTCGAACATACATACATGTGATGATACGGGATGTAGCCCTGAAGACCTGCCAGAGACGATGAATGATTGGGAGAAGTGGCGAGAGAGGATCAGGGATATCCGTGCTAGTGGCATGACATGATGATGATGATGATGATGATAGTAAATGATAAATAGTTCCCTCGGCAATATGGGTGACCCTGACAGGTACTATCACTTCATATCAGAGTGAACCTTGGAGTAATAGCAATTAAGAGGTAGTCCACATTATCCAAATCTCCATAACTGGAGACTTTCCAATCAGGTGCATTTAAGTTTCATATCCAGGACACTTATTAGTGGGGTTCTTACGGTTTGGCAGTGATGCACTCGGCGTATTCTACACTCGCAACCGACTGGACTGCAATAAAGCTGAAATAGGTTGAGGGTTTTGTTATATATCAGCCCTGCTATACTGAAATAGTTAACAGGTTCATTACGAATATGATTAGTGTTGTGGCCTGTTAGGATACGGGTTGTAGCCTTGAAGACCTGCCAGAGGCGATTAATGATAGGGAGAATTGGCGAGAAAGAGTCACGGATATCCGTGCTCGCGGCACGACATGAGGATAATGATGATGATGAACTGGAATAAAGTAGTGAGGCGTTTTTTTTTGGACGAGTTCAAGCTTGTGTAATATATCAACTTGACCAGCGATGAACCCGGGAGATGCTGTTGACTGATACATTTGGTAGTTGGTAAAATCAACAAAAGGCTTCCGGAAACAATATTTGCACGGGTGTAAGGCGAGGCGAGTGAAGGACTAACATCTCGTGGGTGTGGGCCGTGGCCAATAAAAGGCAAGCGTTGCGTAAGTGTCATATCTCGCTGACAGTTCCGACTCTCAACAGCTCCTCCGTGCTCACGAATTTTCTCTCCAATCACTCTACTGCTCCACATAAGCATCATTTCAATCATACATCTTAGATGCATGAGGGAGGTCTTCAGTGATGCGCTGTCTTCATTGCCGATTTCGGGTTATTTCTGCATCATATCGGCTCCGACAGTTACCCCGGCTTGACTCTGAAAGAGCCAAGCCGCCTCCGTGATCGCGACGTGCTACGCTCGTGCCTCTACCAAAGCAAAGAAAAAATAAGTAAAAAGCCGGACTTCAGCCGTTCTTATAGACATCTGTCTTTTAGTAAACAGCATATGAAAACAGGGCATTCCACACTCCTCTGATATATAATACCATCTTTACCTCATCCGGTTTTGCCCGGCTACTTCTGGAATCGGTACCGAGGTAAGATGTTATTTTATTACTCGTCCGTGTCCATGATTTACACTTCACTAGACTTACACAAATCTCCCGCCAAATCTGTCCTATACTAATACTTCTAAACTAACATGAATTAATCCCCCGCTCAAAACTATTCAGTCAGTTTTTAACTTTTACTTTATACCCCTATTCACAAAAAAAAAAAAAAAATAAAAAAAAGATAATAATCCCGTTTATTTGGCTCACGAGATTATTTGCTACAGATTAACTCATGCTTTTTGCCAAAATTTTCCTCCCCGTTTATCATTAACCTATGCTCATATTACCAATCTAATGCATATTCCTTAAAAAAAAAACAAAAAAAAAAAAACAAACGCTACTCTATTCCACTCCTTACATTCTAATTTATTACTATTTCAAACCTATCTCCAGCCCCCCCACCTTCGTCCCATGAACTATTTGCAATTAGGTTTCAATCAATTAACTAAAACTGCTTGTGACCGCTGGCAAATTAATTATTACCTTAAATTGTAGCGGATCATAACCAGTATACGAGGAAGAAAAAATAATAATAAAAAAATTTAAAAAAACAACAAAAAAAAAACGGATTATTAAAAAAAATAAATCAATAAATAAAAATAAAATAAAATAAAATGTCCATCCACCCACCCAAACGCCAATTATTCTCAACCCCACCCCCTGACATTCTGACTATCCTCACTTAGTATTAACTCATTATACATTTATGGTTTGTAATGTGTCTCCTAGTCTTAATTCTTTGGGCTCCTCCAATGTCCTCTTTATTTCTTCCATGGCTCTGATCTCTTAAGCCAAATCCACTTTGACGCCTTCAGAACTGTGTTGGTAATGTCCTTCAACGCTCTCACTCTAGCTGCCCCGACTATACCAATTTTTGCTAGAGCTCTGCTCTAAGACTGTCCAGCAAAGCCCCTGCAACCAACTTCTACGGGGTCATAATGAATCTTCCATGACTTTCGTTGACATTGTTCGACCAGTTCTTGGTATTTGGACATTTTCCTCTCATTAGCGAGAGTAATATATTCCTCCCATGACACAGTCAGCTCCCAAATAATGCACTGCTTTGTGTTATCAGAGTGCAATATCAGGTCCGGTCTTAGCGATGTTACAGCTATATGTCTGGGGAACTTCAGCTGAGTCTCCAGATCCACTGTCAACTGCCAATCGTCCGCGGAAGATAACAGGTTCGTTTTCTCTCTCCTCTTCCGCTGTATCTTCTCTCCTGCTTTTACGAAATTGATCTGCTTCAATTTTCCTGGTTGATGTTTACTAGCCCTCATAGCTTTAGTCACCTCATTTGCAATTACCTTGAGTACTTGATCGTGACGCCAACGATACCGTCCATCACCCAAAGCTTTTGGACAACTACTAAGGATATGTTGTAAAGATCCTTTCCTAGCACATAGTTGACAATTGGGGGTCTCTATCTTCCCCCATATGTGCAGGTTCGTTGGGCTCGGTAACACATTATACACTGATTTAATGAGGAATCGAATCTCCTTGAATCCGCCAACAATCTGACCATGTAACCCTTTTTTTCTCTACATCCTCCCACCTTGTCCAGGCTCCTTGGTGACTCAGACCGACCATTTTGCCGTAACGCCCTTCTTCTACGCCCTCTCGGACTTCTTCTAGGATGAGATGGCGTCTTTCCTTGCCTTTGGCACGGATGGTATGCGTCGAGGGGGAAAATCCCAATCCCGCTCTGCCTTTAGCTATCGACCCTAAGACATCTTTATGCCTAAGCGTCTCCTCCGCTACTTGCAACTCTCTCCTCGCACTCCACTTCCTGCCAGATCTTATCTGAATTCCTGCTGCCGCCACCTTTGGATCTTCAGACTCTGTATACTGTAGCAGTTCTCTTGTCTTCGTGATTTTGAATTCTTCCACGAGACTGCTGCAGGGGAGGCGCAATGCGTTGCTGTTCCCGTAGAGAGCTGCACCACTTAAGCATCTCGGCAAGCCCGGCCACCTTCTCAACCGATTACTAATTGCTCTCTTTAACGATTCCACGGTGGTAATCGGAATGTCATAGACGAGCAATGGCCACAATATCCGGGGCAAAACTGCATGCTGGAATAACCAGGCCTTAAATCGACCAGGCAATCCAGATTTGTCGATTTTCGTCAGCCATTCCTCAAGGTCTTTATAGTCTTCTGTTTTGCGGCTGTATCCTTCAGACTACTGTTGAAAGTCTTGCCCAAGCACTTAATAGGCTTTTCGCTCAGAGTAGGTATTGTTTCTCCTGCGACTGTAAATCGGACTTTCTCCATGACCTTGCCTTTTTTTAATACTAGTGACCTGGATTTTGCTGGTTTGAAATACATTCTAGCCCAGGTCATATTTCTCTCGAGACCCTTTAAGAGCCATCTACCACCCATGACAGATGTCGTCACGGTTAAATCATCCATGTAAGCCCTTATTGGTGATTGGCGGACTCCTGATCTAGACAAAGGACCTCGGCATTCCACCTCTGCCGCCTTCACAAGCATGTTCATAGTCAATGAGAATAGGACGGCAAACATAGTACACCCTGTAATGATACCCTTTTCCAGGTTTTGCCACTCTGATGTTACTGAACTAGAACATGCTCTCAGCCGGAAATTCTTATAATAGTCTGCAATGAGATCGCATACTGATGGCGGTACGTGATGTCTCGTTAGGGCTTCCTCCACCAGTTTGTGTGGCATGGACCCGTAGGCGTTAGCGAGATCCAACCATAATACAGTTAAGTCTCCTTTGTTTTCCTTTGCCTCTGTCAGGAGCTGTGTCAGGACTCCTGTATGTTCAAGGCACCCTGGCATACCGGCTACCCCGCCCTTCTGAACTGATGTATCAATGTAGCCGTTACCGAGGAAGAAATCTGATAATCGCCTTGACAATAAACTGAAAAAGATCTTCCTTTCCGTGTTTAATAATGAAATTAATCGGAACTGGTCCAATAACTTCGAACCCTCCTCCTTCGGGATCCATACCCCCTCAACGAATTTCCATTGCTCCACGATCTTGCCTCTCCTACAAATGACTCTCAATATCTTCCACAGGATTTGTAGAACCCCTTTACACCGCTTATACACAATGTAAGGTACCCCACTTGGTCCTGGTGCTGAGGCGGATCTTGTGGCTCTCACAACTTCTTGCATTTCCTTCCAGGTTGGCAAGCGGATGTCATATTGGACCACTGGTGGCTTCTGATGAATCAAGCGGTTGTTAATACCCATATTTTGATCTTTTGCAGGGTTACTGATAGTATCTCGAAGGTGGTTGTTAATTTCTTCCTCCGATGCCTCCAAATTCCCATTTCGCTTCTCCCCTAGTAATGTTCTTGCAAAGCCGAAGAGATTAGACAGGAAATTTGCCCGCTTCTTTGATCTTTCTTTCCTCCTCCTCCTGTGCCACTCCGCGCGCCGTAAGGTCTTCAATTCCCCTCTGAGTATTCCCCTGAGCTCCTCTAGGGGTTGACTCTCTTCTATACTTGCCCTTCTATAGAGCTTCTTAAGGGATCTTATTTCTTTCCTTAGGTCTTTCATTTTATTCGCCCTACGGTTGGCAGTGTAGGGCCTCCTTGGCTGCTGGAGTTCGACGTAACCAAATCTCTCTGACGCCAAGCTAGTTATTATTGTCGTCATGAAACTTAGTCGCCTCTCCACGTCCCCCTTCGTAGCTGACTGAATTATTTCACAAATGTCATTGTCGAAGTCCTGCCAGGCCCCCTTGTTGTTCGCTGGGGGCCAATTAATCTTCTTACGGGACTCCTTTACCAGAGTGAGAGGAACTGAAGCTTGGAGGGACTGGGCGCTTTGGTATGACTCCGGTCCCTGCACCTCATCCGTTTTACCAGGACTTGCACCTGCACGTTGCTCCCGGTTACCCCCCCCTTCAGACATTTCCTCCGGCTTTGATGTATCTTCAAGCCTCTTTGGTTTTTGCACGTCTTACCCCAAATGCATCTGCTCAAAGTTGGTTGGGCATTCCTGTTCGTTTCCGTTAAATCCATCCTGTTGAGGATCTCTTCCGCCCCCCCTCTCGGGATCCCCTGGGGGTATTGTGCATTTAGGTTCGTCGTAGCATCCTTCTTGGTTGCTCCTCACGGAGCGTGGAATTTGGGTTGCTAACCCATCTTGCCCCACTACCCGTCTTTCCGGGTTGCCAGTTGCCTCTCCAACCGTCCAAAGGTCTATTCCCTGGTTGCCAACTAGTCTGTTCCCAGTCGTCACTGTTGTTACCAGCATTCACATTTCAATCATACACCTTAGATGCATCAGGGGGGTCTTCAGTGATGCACATCATCGTCGACGTATAAAAATATAAAGCTATATTTTATATATATATATATATAAATATATATATATATATATATATATATATATATATATATATATATATATATATACGTGTTCCTCGTTGTTGTTAGGATAGAGAAGTAGTATAAAAGTAAGTAAAGGTGGCGACTGTAGTCGAGGGAAACCCAAAGGCTCCCTTTTCAATATGTGATGGGGAAGGTGTTACTCCTTTCCTTGGATTGCTCCACTTTACTCTTGATACGTACCTCATAATGCTGATTATTAAGCAATGAGGTATCGTACCATTTTTTAAAAATCTTTGGTATGACTCGACCTGGGATAGAACCCCTGTCTCCCGGACCATTGACGAACACTCTACCCACGGGGTCAATGAGAAGTAGTATACTACACTTATTTATGATTTTGTTTCATGATTCTGCTCGACTATATGATGACAAGATGAAAATGGAGAAGCTCATTGACTTGGGATATGAGATTTTGCCCCATTCACCATATTTTCCCGATATTTCATCCACTGACTACTCATTGTTAAAGTATTTGGTGAATTTTTTCGCTGAAGAACATACTGTTCAAAAGGAAAAGTACTTGCTGCATTTAAAGATATATTGGCCTTGAAATGGTTCAGGCATAAACCACCAAGTCAATCGCTGACAGAAATGGATAGATGTACTGTAATTATATTTTGACCGATTAAGATAATATATAAATTCATTTATTCATGGATAAAAAGTTATTATAAAACCGAACCTTATTTTCTAAACAACCTAATATATGTAAGATGTACAAAATATCTTTTAAAACACCAAGCCAATAATACAATATGGCGTGCTTGTAATTGAAATATTGTGTAGCAGAGACCTTGATCTTGTCTTTAAAGAAACTTAATCATCCAGCAGAAATAGATAAATAAATAAAATAAAACAAATTATTAAAAAAAATTAAAATAAACAAATAAAACCAAACGAAACAAAGACAAAAAATTTAAAAAAAAAACAAAAAACAAACACAACATATCGTAGAAACAAAACAAAAGCCTCTTTTGTGCGTGTGTGTGCATAGTAGGTTTGCTTTGCTTTGTTATACTGGATTATTCGAGGCCGAGGTTATCCTTGCAGATGAACAGAAATGGTCTTCTTTAAACCATAGCTGGAGAGTTAATATCTTTCTTAAACGTATTAGGAGGAGGTACCCGTGGTGTAATGATTATCGTCGTAGAAAATGGACACGGCGACACGAGTTCAAATCCTGGACGAGACTGATAGCATTTCACATAGCACTAATACCCTTGAATGAATCCAATTATTCTCCCTCCAGCTATGGGTAAATAGTAGGGCAGACTAGGCTCTTCAGCCTAGGTGATTCGTTTGGTTTGGTTTTATTTGTTTTAATGGCATATCAACCTCTGTAGGTTATTTAATGCCAAAGCCATTCTCCTAGAAAAATAGTAGTGCTACTATTTAACCCATAGCTGGGAGGATAAGGGGTTTCATACCTTTCCCAAGTGTATTTGCCCGAAAGTGAATGTAATAGCGCGACTGGAGTACGAACTCGCGTACTACGATTCCGCAGACCATCGCTTTATCAGCCTTGGTGAGGCAACTAGTCTAGGAGAAGGACAACTCTGAATTCAAACCTGTTAAACTCCGCTTAAAATTGACCTCGTGTCGTATCCTGCCCGAGAGGAGGGGTTGGTAAATATGAGACGGAAAGTGAACGTAATAGCGCGACCAGAGTTCGAACCGCGCTTACTCCAATGCTGCAGTCCAGCACTTTAGCCATAACACCACAGGTACTTCTACTGTACACGGTTGGTGGTTCTGAGTAGTTTTCCCAGCTTGTCTTCATCTCTATTCTTTCCTATGATCACTTCAAGACATTTCCACCTTTTTGGTTTAAGCTCCCACCAGTGTCTACCTCTGTCTCTACTTGTAATTTTTTATCGACAAAAATCTTTTTTTTTTCTTTTTGTTTTTGTATTTTCTCAGAACACCAAATATGCGCACCTCTTCTTGTTGTTCTCTTCCGGGTCAGGAAATTGCCTCCCTGTGTCTTTGTTTGATAACTTTGTCGTTCTCGCCAACAGAAAGGAATGGACAAAGAAGTGGTCACTGTAACGATATAATCTTTGCCAATTCTATAGATATAATCCTTACCAATTCAATTGAAAAATTATTTGCAATGAATTTCTATTTATACTTAGCTTTGTTTCTCATTCTTTTGTCAGCCTTTATCTTTATCTATCTGTCTATATATATATATATATATATATATATATATATATATATATATATATATATATATATATATATATATATATTATAAAACTTTTAGAATGCACTCGTTGCTCTAAGCAATATATAGGGAAATCGAAATGGCTTTTCAATTTTAGAATAAATCTAGATACGGAAATAATTCTCTGAATTATAGCAAACTTCTCCCAGTAGAATAACATTTCCACATAACAGACCTCGATTTTAGCCAAGATGCTATATTCGGTATAATAGAGAAAACCGAAAGAAATTGCCAAAAACCATATCAATTCCAGAAACCCACGAAGGTAGATCGATAATAATTCTTGAGACCCGAACTTCAAAAGGACTAAAAAGCAGATTAATTTACTCAAAGCCATTAAATTCTAATCCTCAATTTTTATTAAAATGTTAAAAATTCATTATTCAAAAATATTTGGTAATCTTCGAACGTAACGACATCTTCATAAAAACAAACAAAAAACAACAACAAAAAAACAAAAATCAAACTAAAAATAAAAAATAGATAAAAAACAGTCCCCAACAATCAGCACAAAACAATACAAAGCAAAAAATAAAAACAAGCAAAATAAAAACGAAAAACAAACAAAAACTCCCCCCCCCAAAAAAAAAACCTAAGTAAACATTTTAAACAGTTTAGAAACACGTACAAATGTCGAATGTTTAAATCCTTTCGCTTTAAAGTTCAGGCTTTATTGACTCATAAAGCCTATACTATGCCATTCATAGACTTTCAGTCTTAAAATGTAGACGTTCGTGAAATAGAGTTTTTTTATGATGACCTAATTCCTATATATATATATATATATATATGAGTCGTCTGAAAAATTCGTAAGTATGCTGATCAAGATATTATCAAGGAATATGACGAAAAAAAAAACAGTTTTCAACATAGTCCGTTTCTAGTCACCACATTACTCCCATGCGTATTGCAGTGTTTAAATCCCAGTTGTAAAAAAAGTCATCAACGTCAGATTTGATGTAACCGTAGGAATAATTCACACAATGAACTTTTTACCCTATTAAATTTTCAATTTCTCCCCCTCTCTTTGTGTATAAGTTCAGCGCAGCATTCTGTGGTCGCTAGTTCGATCTCCAGTGGGGAAGATCACGGTATACACTGCTGAGGAGATCTAATAGGTTCGAAACAGCAGCCAAGTGTTCCGTATGTCATGCGCAAGTGTTTGCCGGATTTCTTGGTCATGGTAATTCAATTTACAATATAATTCCTTTTTTTAAAAAAGAAAATGTACATCTATTTCTCTTGCCCTTGGGGTTACAATAATTATGCAGATGCGTATTTCCAATCCTCTTGGGAAGACGTGGCCCTGGAAGTGACCGTGTCCTCTGTTAAGAGTACGGGTGTAACTTACAAGACATTCAGGTTAATCGATCGTGCAATTGCCATGACTAGTTAATTTGGCATCATTTCTGGGCAATGCAGACTGATAGCTCAGTGGCAGAGTATCTGCTATGTATTCTATGGTCGCTAGTTCGATCTCCAGTTGGGCAGATCATAGTCTACCTTGCCGACGAGACCTAATGAGGTCAAACCAACTACCCAATGGTTCCCTGTGTCGCGCACAAGTGTTTCCCATATTTTCTTGTCATGGTAATTCAATTTACAGTTTGAGCATTTCTTAATTTGGGAGACAAGAATTGAATTCAATCAACGCTTATCACTGACAGCAACGTTTTTTTTTTCTGGTTTTAAACTTTTTCTTCTCGGTATAAAAGTGGGTTTTATAAATGTGACCTCGTAAATTGTACTTCAATCATGTTTGCTGTAGTGTGATGCTTTTTAAATCTTTCCATAATATTTTCCTCTGCATAGCTGGGAAAATCATTTCATTAATTTAATCAATTTAATCCAGTTTGTTTAAGGTATATCTTTAAAAATATTAAAGTGTTTAGATATTAAATAAAATATATTGGGTCTTATTCATCATTAGTTTATTTGCTGCAACTCCCCTCTAAAGTACTCTAATATAATTAAGGAATTATTTTTTTATATTATTCATTTTTCGATAATTATATTTTATCATTCAGTTTGGTTGGGTTTTGAACTATGTGGGGCTGGAGTGTAGATGACGTCATGCCCGGAAGAGATGGTTCTGAGAATTTTAGTATTTTGAAAAAGAGTCGGTTAAAAGTTGACGTTGGACTATGGAAGATGAGGGTTGAGTTTTCTACCTTTGTGGCGGCGGTTAAAATTATCGGATCTCTACCGACAGAGATCTTAAACAGCACAAGATGAACCGCGCGTTGGGGTGAGATGGATGGTTAGCATAGTAAGAATTGTGTCTGTTCTGTTTTTGCATATGTATATGTGTGGTGTATAACAATACCCCAGCCCAGCAAAAACAATAAAAATAACGAGCAAAAAGCAAAACTAAAGGAACATTCTCTAAGTGCCCTTATTTCATAATTTTTGTTATTTGCACACACACACACACACACACACACACACACACACACACACACACACATATATATATATATATATATATATATTAAATAATGACTGTTGATATCCAAAGAAAGAGTGCTCAATTCACGGCTATTTAATTGAAAATATACCTGCAGAGCAAAAAATATATATTTGTTTAAAAGACAATAAATTTAGAAATAGTATTCCATTTCCATAATAGATCTCTTTTACTTAATCAAGCTCGTCAGATGGAATTAAGCGAAATAGATCTATTATTGAAATAGAACACTATTTCAAAATTTCTTGTCTTTTGAACATATATATATATATATATATATATATAGCATTTAAAGGAGAAGTGATAAAAAAAAATCCGATCAATAAATGTATAATATTTTTTCTTTATACTAAACGAAAAGCTTGCTGATAAACAAAAGCACAAAATCTTTTCTTGTAAGCAAAGACGATATTTGTCAGAGTTTGAATATTTTTGTAGTGGTAATCGTAGTTTCAAGTCTATGTTAAAACTAACCTTTTACTATAAATAAGCGGTGTTGAAAGTAAATGCATTCATAAGAGAAAAGAATGTAGAGTTTTACTCAAAAGAAATAAATCCAAAGGCATTAAAGTAATTAATGATTTATTACTTACTGTTAGTTGAGTAAGTATTGACAAATCCATACTTACAGAAGAAATATTTATCTCTTCGTTCATTTATACTATTCAGGAAGGCTCGAAAAGAGTTAAATAGATGATGATTTATCTATGAATCTGAATATTTAAGAAATTGTATTTTCATAGGGAAAAGATTTCTAAACTTATTTTGGATTTTGATCCTTCAAATTTTTCACAAAAAGTCAAATATTGTCGCAAGCGAAGTATTTCGAAATTTAAAAACTACGGCTGATGTGCTGTTTGGTTAATAAATGTAAAAATGCAGATTTAAAAATTACAGCATCTCTAGACTGTTTTTGCATAAAAATTAACATTTTTCAGTGTGAAAATCTGTTGAGGTTTCATGTATATATCATTTGCAAAATACATTTTTTTCATAATTTTTTCCCATAAATCCAAACTCTGCATTGTTTGGATTTGGTTTACTTCTATAAAATAATTACTGTGACGGTTATTAGTATTAATTATTTTATTATTTATTCTGGACAGGTAAAGGATTATTTCGGTGTCTTTTAAGTTAGCTAAATTCTTTGAGAGGAAAAGTTAGTCAAATTGGAAAAGTTAAACGTATGCACATGGGAGGGGGTTGACATCTTGCGTCAAAATGACGCTGAAGAAGGCAGGAGGGCCAAATATAGATAAAAGGGATTAATGTCATGTCATAAATTTGATGAAAATTAAATAAAAACAAAATGATATTTAAGGACAACGTGTAATGATTATAATGATATGATTCAATGATTTGGTGAGATATCATCACACCAATGATATTCTTGATTTTAGAATATAGAGAAATTAGAGTATTTAAAAACTAGTTGGTTGAAAAGTAGTCTGTTGAGAAGATGAGACTCATAGAGGGTTGAGTTGAGAGTCGAGTCGAGTCGGTTACAGAGCCCTTCGGGGCAGCGACAGGAAGTGGGTGATTCTGTGTTGCGGCAAGTATGTTTCTGTTCATACACCTTACAAGTTTTCTCTCTCTCTCTCTCTCTCTCTCTCTCTCTCTCTCTCTCTCTCTCTCTCTCTCTCTCTTGAGCTTTGATGACTGTTAGAGAAACTTTATGCAGTCTGAAAAATAAACACCTTCTTATCAGGAACATCTTAGTCGCCCTGTGTTTGAAGAAATTCCATCTATTGATATTTGAGATGGTGCCATGGTGTTGCACTCTTCACATTTGGTGCCGTGACAAGCAGAGTACTACATTTCAATCTTATAAAACTATTTGTTTTAAAATAGCCGATAATCAAATACCTTACTGCAGGTTTGAATAGAAGTCTTCCATCAAATTCTGGTGGCTAAGAAGTGTATACCATTTGAAATTTATTGAAGAAACTATGATGTGTACGAGAAAACATGTTTTAGTAAAAATAATGTATACAAATGGAGTAAACGTGGGTTTACCGGACTTGAGTCAAAAGTACTGTTCATGGAGTGGAAACTCTCCAATAAAAAATGTTCCAGACTTATCAATCAGTAAAGCAGATCTGACAGTCTTCTGGGAAAAGAAAGGACCCATCACTATTTTCTTGTGCAACTGTAAACAGAACTTCATAATGTCATGTTTTTAGGCAAAATTGACCCTCTTTATTGTATGACCCATTTGGGTACACTTAATCGATACATATATAAGAAAGAGAAATATAATAGTATTGCATAGAAATACATAAGCAAGTTTTCTATACATATTTTATAAGCCAAGCCATTTTGGGTAATGGAATACATAGAATACATCTAAGAAGGGAGGTAAGTCTTCTCCAATGGATATCCTGGACATGACATTAAGCAATCTGATGGTGAGGCTCCAAACCTGAATTTCTGGGGAATGTGGAATACTCCTTCATTGCCATTGCTCTCATGTCCTCTCTTACCTGAAGGGGTAGCACCAAACAGCGTCTTATCTATGGGTAAAATACAACTGTTTGACATTTAAACTCTGTGCAAATGAATGTCTGATGTCTAATTGAATTATTTGTTAGACATGGCAATACTTAGAATCATTTAACTGTATGCACACAAATGAGTAATGTTGAATAGAATTATTTGTGGGAAACAGGAATTTTAAAAAGTTTTTTACTGTGTGCCTAAATAATTGGCATAACAAAGCGAAAATGGGAACCATATGACTGTGTTCAAATGAATGAATCACGTTGAATAGAACTATAAGCTTTAGATAGTAATAATTGAAAATATTTAACTGTGTAGAAACAATAACAATGCTAGTTTTGCAAACAAATTCGTTGTAACTTATTTAAAAATGAAATTACCAACAAACTATTCACTTACAAATCATATAATTGTTACTGTAGCAGCAATTCTTGAAATTATTTAACTTTGTGCACACAGTTGATTAATAGGTAATAGAATTAATAGTTAATAGAATTATAATAGTTAATTGAATTAATAGTTAATAGAATTATTCGTATTAGATAGAAACATTGAAACCATTTCTCATTTGTGCAAACACATTTTTAAAAATTGAAATCAGGCTCATTTAAAAATGCTATCCACAAAATGTGTTAAAAAATCATATATATCTAATATAAATGTATAAACAAGATTTGGAAGGAGGTGCCCGTGGTGTAATGGTTATCGTCGTACGAAATGGACACGGCGACACGAGTTCAAATTCTGGACGAGACTGATTGAATTTAACATAGCACTAATACCCTTGGGAAAGGTATAAGTCCAATTATTACCCCTCCAGATAGGGGTAAATAGTTGGGCAGACTGATTTCTTCAGCTTTGTTAAACTGAATAGAATGATATAGAAATGTTTTTAACACTTGAACCGTACTTATATTTAAACTGTTTGGTTTCTTTGTTTAATGACATATCAACCTTTGTAGGTTATTTAATGCCAAAGCCATTCTCCTAGAATAATAGTGGTACTATTTAACCCATAGCTGGAAGGATCGGGTGTTGATACCTTTCCCGAGGGTATTTGCCCGAAAGTGAACGTAATAGCGCGACTGAAGTACTAACTCGCTTTCTAGGTTTTTGCAGTTCATATTTAAAATGTCTGCTTATGTTAAACTGAATTATTTGAAATGGAACTGTTTTTTTGACATTGAAACTGTACTTACACTAAACTGAATTGTTTAATTTAGAACTGTTTTGACATTTAAATGTAGAACTGCTTGGCTAAACTGAATAGCTTGAAATATAAATGTTTTTCATATTTAAACTGAGTACTAATGCTAAACTGAATGGTTTGAAATAGAACTATTTTCCTAAAAATGTATTTGGCGTTATATAACCTACAAAGGTTGATATGTCATAAAAACCAACCAACTAACAAGATTTGGCATTAAGTAACATACAAGAGTTGATATTCTGTAAAACCCAACTCGACCCAACCCAACTTAGCCAGACCATATTGCATTATATCTCTTAGCTGATTTGGTGGATTAAATGATGGAATTTTCTCTGTGGTGCGAAGTATTAATATTCACGGTCAAATCAAAACCTAGCTTTCAAACCGTGATTTTTCAGGTAAGCAAGATTTTTGAGACGAAAGTGTATCGCAACACAATCTTACAAATCTACAATTTCCTTCTATCTAACCTTGTGCTAGACTAAGTCAGGAAAAGTCAATAATATAATTACATCTCTTTCTCTCTCATTCTTCATTAGTAAACACTTCGTAATAAAACCATAGAAATGCAAAAACGTTTTTAAAGTGCACCTGTTTTCCTCTTAAATAGGCTTCTTTTAACTAACAGGTGTTGTCTTGCTTTAAAAAAAAAAGAAAAAAAGAAAAAAAAAGAAAACAAAAAACCTCGAATAACAATTATCTTTTTCAAAAGATTAAATTCTAAAAATACAAAGGGAGCATTTTTATATGAGCGTGGTTACAAACAAACAAACAAACAAAAAAACAAACACCCAGAAAATATGTTGGACCCGTTTAAAATAAAATATAAAAATCCGTATCCATTTTTATTTCCAGCTTGTTGCTATTTTCTGTTACAAAACTGCTCTAGTATTTCTTCTTTATGGGGAGTGGTTAACTGGGTCAGATGTCTGTGAGAAGTTGTTATGGGGAAACCTGGTGTGCTAAGAAGTTCTTCGAATTCCAGCTAAGCTACAAATTCGTCGATATTGATCCTATCTATCCTTGGTCTCTTTGTCTTTTATGCCATATTACACTCTGTCTGTGTGCTATCTTATGTCAAATCCTGTACGTACGTACATACATAAACGTGTGTGTGTGTGTGTGTGTGTGAGAGAGAGAGAGAGAGAGAGAGAGAGAGAGAGAGAGTGTGTGTGGGGGGGTGTAAATTGTAAGGGAATAGTTTGTTGGTAATATTATTCTTAAAAGAACCCATGCACATTAGTTTGTACTGATTAAAATGGGTTCGAGTATTGCTAATAATTTTATTCAACATTATTCATTCGTTTCCACACAGTTAAATGATTTCAAGTATTTTTATCGAATAATAATTATATCTAGTATTTGTTTGCACAATGGCAAAAAAGGGGTACCCCGACTGGAGCCATACCATCATATGCAGTTTTATGTTATACCTCAAAAACAATTTGAAACTGAATAACTAATTTTTATTATTCTATTTCAATCTCTTTAGTTATTTTCATATCCAGGACACTCGTTTGTAGAGAGGAGTCTTACCCCTCTGTAGATGTGCATCTTGCATATTCGAAAACCTCAGCAGACTGAGTGATCTATCTGTCTATCTATCTATCTGAGGTAGACGCAACATTTCGTGGACATTGGTTGGTAGATAGCTACAAAGATGTTAATATGTTGAAAGTCAATGTGTTCCTTCATCTCATAGTGTGACAAACAAATCTCGGGTCGAAGTTAAATAGTTATAGTCGTATCAATGTTTAGTCTATCGGATCGTTTTCTACTCTGCACTACGTACATGCGCAAATATAGTTACCACAATGTTATATATATATATATATATATATATATATATATATATATAGTCATCCACAGACAGATCTGTTTCGTTCTATCAGAACTCATCAGTGTGGCTAGACAGTAGCTACCCATAGCTGGGATCGAAACCCGGTTTGACTCAAACGCCAAGTCGAAGCCTCTAACTATTCAGCCACGAGCAGCTATTAGCTGCGAAATAAATTTTAAACGGTTATGAATCACAATTACTACTGTTTATATACATCCGTTGAACGGCTGCCGAGACCTCAATTCAAATACGAAAAGGCTTGCAATGAACGCTAATGGCAACACGATTACTTCTTCGCCAGAGAACTCAACCCTACGGGTATATATATATATATATATATACTAACTCCTATGCACGAAGTGGATGTGAAATCAAGGACACTTTCTAAGAGGATTTTAACAGGCTTTAATTTAGAGTTTTTTCTTCTCCTAGAACAACTCGCATAGCCAAGGTTAAAGGGAACAGTCTACTCTATAGGTTGTTCGTAGCGGGAGGGATAATAGTTGGATTTATGCTTTCCCAAGGGTTAATACATAGGTTGTCTCTCTATTTCGTCCCTCTCATGCGTTACAAAAACCGAATTTTAATGATGAAGCAAGGTAAGTAACAATAAATATAGCAAAGATTTTGCCACAATGAGTCTGAGTCGAAAAGACTGAAAATGAAGCAGACACAGACTGAATCTCCGTTAACGAAACAGTTCCAGATGCAGCTTTTATAAATAGTCACACAAGCGGGCTAATCAAATTGACGGCAAATCAAACATGGTGCACCAGGCTCGAATAGAGGTCTGTTATCGAATTTTCGATTGCTGAAAAGTGCAAAGCATGTAAAATTTACAAAAGAATGCATGATAAGTCCGGGGAATTACAGTTTACAAATGGATAAAACATGAGTTTTCCATAAGGAGTTGGGATTGAAAGGAGAGTTCAGAGTGTGGAATCACACTGACTCTCCGGCAAAGAAGACGTTGTGGGCTTAACAATGTGTTGAGAAGGTGGTGCTGACAGTCTTTTGAGATGTGAAAGAGCCAATCAATATTGATTTACTGGGAAAAAATGCAGCTATTACTAAGGATAGATCTTTTTACCAAGTATAGATCTTTTTTACCAAGCAAAAAGAGCTTCCTTTTGCCAACTCATTCTGTAAAATCCACCTTTTTTTGTATGGTACTCGTATATACGCGGAAGTAAAATGCTTGTTGAATGGTTGCGTACATTCCAACAGCACCAGAGATATGATTTGACGGTTTGAGTCCAGAAAAATAAATAAATAAATAAATAGGCAGTCAAGTCATTCAAGTGTTGGTTTTCATACTGGGAAGACATTTTCCATCTAAGAAATTGACGCAAATCAATAATCCTACAATATATTTTTCATTGACCCTTGTGCTACTCTAAGATAAGAATTATAATAACTTCAACGCTAGAACATTCGGCAACAAAAAAAACAATGATTATAAAACAGAAAGGGAAAGTAAAACAATACCTAGTGAAGGTAAGTCCGTGTATAATTATATTTACACACACACACACACACACACACACACACACATATATATATATATATATATATATATATATATATATTATGCGTCGATAGCATTGATATTTGCAGTGTAAAAAAAACGAAATAACGAAAATAAAACAAATACAATTTACAATGCTTCAACAGAAATAAAACTTTTGAAATAAGTAAGAATCGGAAAATCGATTCATATCGTGAAACTGATCGTGACAACACTGATCTTGTAAATTTTGTGAAGTTTTCTTAAAAAGTTTTCATAAATGATTTTAATAATATATATATATATATATATATATATATATATATATATATATATATATATATGTGTGTGTGTGTGTGTGTATATATATAGCGCAACCCCTCCGCATGGGCGGGATTTGATATAGGGTCTATTTTTTAAGCGGAATTTAATAGGTCAGAATTCAGAGTTTTCCTTCTTCAAGTCGAGTTGACATAGCAAGAACCCAATCTGCCCTACTACTTACCCGGAGTAGGTGGGAGAATAGTTATATTCATACAATTTCCTAAGAATATGAAATGTAAACAACCTCGTCCAAGATTTGAATTCCGGTCGCCATGTGGATTTCCAACGAAGTAACAATTACACGACGGAGGTCAATATGTATATATTTAACATCGGCTTATATATATATATATGTAAAGAAAAAAAATTCCTTTGTGTCACTATAAATTTATTTCTGGTTGTGAAACCATCATCAGATGGTGAAGAAAGCAAATTTTATTTAGGTGTAAGAACACCCAAATAAAAATTTTGTTTCTTTCTCATATGATGGTTTTACATTTTCAAATAAATTTATAGTGACACCAAAGAAGTGATTTTTTTCTTTTCGTTTTATATAAAAATATTTTTTAGCTCTGCACGTTGAGTGTTGCTATATTTTTAATCCCAAATTAATTATAAATCGATAGCCGTTAAAACTGATCACTCAAACTGGATTCTACTACCCCTTGGATTTCCTCCTCGGATTATATAAAATGATATAGTCTTTAAAAATTATATATATATATATATATATATATATATATATATATATATATATATATATATATAGTGCATCAGCTAGTGTAACAGTTAGTAAGCTTGACTAGCAAACCTACAAGAGTGAGTTGGATTTTCATTGGGTGCCTCATTCGTTCAGCCTTGTACCGCATCCAAGCAAAAAGCTTTGTAAATTACTATATATATATACAGATAGACAGATAGATAGTGGGATTTCTTTTGGTTAAGTTTGTTTTCTTTATTTATGTGTATATCAAATTTCCTGTGTTATTTAATACCAAACCCATCCAAGGGTTACGGTGATACTAATCAGGCAATAGGTGAGGATATAATATAGTAGAAGGCTTTCTCAAGAGTTTTAGTCTGATAGTAGACCTAACAGTGAGACTGGAGTTTTACCTACATCTAGGCCGTAGTTCAGAAAATTAGCCATTAAGCCACGGGGACACCCCTGAGAGAAAAAAATGTCTCAGAGCTATATTTCTTTGTATTTCTTTATTTCTTGATTTGTTTAGTGATATATAAACTGTATCTATGGTTTCATGGCTAATGTAGAAGTGGAAAAAAAGGATAAGAAGCCGAACTTAGATACAATAAATCCAGTAAGTGAGAGTGACTGGGTATAAATTTGAGAGGATGGCTAGGATTGGATTTTCTCAATCATTTGACTAAAAAGTTCTAGAATTAACACACACACACACACACACACACACATATATATATATATATATATATATATATATATATATATATATAGTTTAAGATATAACCAGTTCTGGTTCTAGGCTTTGACGAGTACACACGTGTGAAAATAATGTGTACATTTTTGCATCTGTGTACATGGAGACCACCCACCAAATGTAGATGGCATTAGATATAAAAGAAAATACATTTTCGATAAGGAAGACGTAGGTTTACAGTGCTTTCGGAGAAGTTTTGGTTGGGTTGGGTTGGGCTGGATTTTATGGCATATCAACCACTGTAGGTTATTAAATGCCGAATCCAGTTTTTTAAATATTAGATATATATTTGTGTTTGTTCGGTTTTATGGCGTATCAGCCATTGTCGGTTATTTCTGCAGAGGGGTAAGGCCCCCTGCCAATGAATGTCCTGGTAATGACACTAAACAATCTGATGATGAGGTTCCAGTAATGTTGGTGCTTTGGGGAATGCAGAGTATCCCTTCATTGCCATCGCTCCCAGGACCACTCTTGCCCGGAGTAGTAGCACCTGATCAGGGTCCTATCAATGGGTTAAATAGAACTAAACCGTGTGTTTTTTTACTCTACTGTTTTTGCATCTAAACTGCGTATTTATGCAAAACTGAATTTTTTAAAATAGAACTGTTTTGACATTAAAATTGCGTTACTTATGCTAAGCTTAATTGCTCGAAATAAAACTGTTTTGTCAAGTAAACTGTGTACTTATGCTAAACTAAATTATTTGAAATAAAACTTTTGACATTAACTCTGTGTATTGCCCAGTTTGCAGTGGCAGTAGAATACACCGACTGCTTCTCTGCAGAGAGGTAAGACCACCCCCAATGAGTGCCCTCGATATGACATAAACGATTTAATCGTGCGTGAGGATCCAGTGATGCTGGAGCTTTGGAGAATGTGGAGCACCCCTTCATTGGCATTGCTCCCATATCCACTCTGGTCCGGATTAGTAGCACCTGATAGGACCTTATCTTTGGGTTAAATAGAACTAAATGCATACTTATTTTTAAACTGAATTGTTTACATTAGAACCGTTTGACTAAACTGAATTGCTTAAAATAGTACGAGTTTTTTACTCCAGCGTCTAACAATGGAGTCTGAGTGACAGCAAGTCTTCTTCGACTTTCAAGACCTTTTTCAGTATTATAGCCGATCTTAACAGTTCTGTGTTTTATATGGTCTCGATTCTTTGATTTCACATTCTTCATGTCTTTTGTCTAAGTGTGTCAATTATAATTGCTATCACTGTCATCATCATGCTACACATTTTTCAGCTCTCAGGCAACATCCAAGTATTTGTCTATCTTTTAGCTTCCTTTCATTTAACTCTGTTGTCAGCTGGAGCAGCAATATCCACTAAATGACAAATTCTTTTTTCTTTTTATTTAAAACAACCTCAGGCCTTCTAGGCAGGTTTGGGTGATCATTTTGTATCTAAATTATTTACTCCTTGAGATTTTCTTATATCAGCATTAGCTGATGGTTTTTCACTGGAGTTTGAGTGACAGCAAGTTTCCTCAAATCTCAGGGACTCTTCTCAGTATTCTGGTCGATCTCAATAATGCAGTAATTTGGATGGTCGACTTACTTCCTCTTATTTTCAAATCCTCCAGTTCTTTTATTAATCCTTTGCTAACTGTACCAAGAGCGTCAATTACAATTGGTATAAACGTGACTTTCATGTTCCATCCAATGGTGCGGGAGACCCGGGTTCAATCCCAGGTCGAATCATACCAAAGAATTTAAAAATAGTACTTGATACCTGCTTGCTTGACACTCAGCAATATAAGGTACGTATCGAGGGTAAAGTGGAGCAATCCAGGGAAAGGAGTAGCACCCTCCCCTACACCTCGGTGTTGTAATTATTGAAAAGGGAGCCTT
This sequence comes from Sepioteuthis lessoniana, assembly GCA_963585895.1. Classification (NCBI taxonomy): domain Eukaryota; kingdom Metazoa; phylum Mollusca; class Cephalopoda; order Myopsida; family Loliginidae; genus Sepioteuthis; species Sepioteuthis lessoniana. The sequence goes on from OY757930.1 coordinate 39,840,419, forward strand.
TTGTTGCCCTCGACTAAGGTCGCCAACTTTACTTTTACTTACATTTGAGAAGTACAATCAACTATCGTATGGAATGTACAGATTTACGAAAAAGAAAATACAGCCCCTGGACTGGTCATATGTGTGTCGGTTTTAAGTTAACATTTAACAACGTTTTAAAATGTTTGAGTCATTTACTCATGAGTGCCTTGGTATATGTATTGGCTGGTTGACTCTAATGTTTTTGTGCGGAGTAATATTTTGGTCGACCGCGATTAAACTGGGTATGTGCTCTGTGTCTCTCTCAATACAAGTTGATCTGTTCTTTTCGCTGTTGAAACACCGACTAACTTGTGACGTCAACATTCTGTCATTATATGCACACTAATCATAATAAAAATCTATTACTATGCTGAAAATACATCTCAAGTAAGCTATTGTTCAAATTAAGTTCGAAGTGTCATTTCCTTTGCCGAAAAGACTTCTGTTATATACCTGGGTCATCCTCACTAACCCAAAACAATATATATAAGATTGTTAAACTATAACTGGATGTCCTCTACGTAGCTTCCAGATCAACGACTCAGGTTGATTTGGAAGCTATATGTGGTCTCAGCTGTGTCTTCTCAGCAATTAACTTGTTCTCTTGGAAAATCATAAAAATCTTATTTTTCGCATTAACCCAGTCCTGACTGATATGACGAAAATTATATTTATCATATAATTATCATATAATTAAAAACAAGTTTTCTAAGAACGTAGATCAGTATCATCATTGATTCAACGAATAGCAGTGATGAGGGCGAGTCTCTTTGGATGAAGTATCTTCGGATTTTTACCTTTGTTCGGGTTTGTTGCCCTCCTGTCAATTCTACCCTTCAGTTTTTCGTGGCATTCATGTGGAAATTTATAGTTTTGTTGGATATTTACTCTATTATTCATTGTTGTGTGACCATATCAGGGGCTTTTTTTTATGTCAATCCATACGATGTTTACATTTTTTCCTCTGGATGTTGGGTTCTTTGAGGATGTGCTTGTATGTAGATAGTTGGTCATTTATTCCTCTTGTTCCCATACGTCATTCTTTTTATTCTTTCAGAAAAAAAAATTACAGCATATGAACGAGCAATACATTTCTTCTCTCACAATTTTCAACATTATAGGTGTGACAATACCCACCGTCGGCCGACCCCCGACTATATCAAAGTCGTTAAACCAAACTTTTCATGGCCAGTGATTCATCTAGTGGTTTTTTTCTCATTTCCGACTAGGGGTATTACATATTTCATTACATATACGCAAAATACAATCGAGAGGGTGGAAGAAAAAGAACAAACGAACAAACACGGACTTGGTTCAGCTCGAAGCGCAAGAAAGGGGGTTTGAGACACTTTGCATTCTCCGTGCATTTGTAGACTATCACGGGCGTGTATTTTGTGCGAAACTACTACCAAAGCCACAAGGAATGCTAACTCATCTTTGACTGTCTTCTCTCACTGCATCCTTCTGCTGACCGTCCTTCCACTGGACTGCTATCATGCGCCGACTGGTCTCTTCTGCCCACCGTTGTCAACTGCTCTCTCTGTTTTCTCTCGTACCTTCCTTCCCTCTTCCATTCCTGGTCTCACGGGAGATCTTGCCCTAGCCTTTTGAGATCGTCTGAGTGGCGCCAACACAAACAGAAACGAATTGCTACGCATCGTGTTACATAGGTAAACACGTTATCGGTTTATTCCTGGAGATGATTGCTTTTTGGGATCCTTCTGAATCAGGTTAGCTTTTCCCTTCGTCATCCATTCGGCGATGGTTGCTTCCTTTAGGCCTTTAATTTATATCAGAGCCCGTCCGTTGTGGATGGATGTTACTATTTTTAAAGCAGAATCCATGTTTGTCATCGTGGCTTGGTGTTTTCCAATTGAGTATTTTCTTAGTGTTGTTCCAAGCGAGTCCAAGTGTCTATTCACCTCAACATCTTCTTCAAGTTTTTCTCATTGTGTTCGCCAATGGGCCGGGAGACCTGGGTTCAATCCCAAGTCGAGTCATACCAAAGACTCAAAAAATGGTTCTTGGTGCTACATTGCTTAACACTCAGCATCATAAGGTAAGGATCAAGGGTAAAGTAGAGCAATCCAGGGAAAGGAGTCGCGCCCTCCCCTACACCTTGGTGTAGTAGCTATCGAAAAAAGAGCCTGTGTGATACCCTTGACAACGGTTAGGAAAAGCAATCCAGGGAAAGGAGTAGTTCCCTCCCCTTCACCTTGGTGTAGAAGCTATCGAAAAGGGAGCCTGTGGGATACCCTTGACCACGGTCGTAGAGCAATCCAGGGAAAGGAGTAGCGCCCCCTCTTCACCTTGGCGAAGTAGCTAACGAAAAGGGAGCCTGCTGGACATCCTCGACTACAGTCTCCAACTTTACTTACTTTATTCATTCAGTATTTCTGCTGTGATCGCTTCATTTCAATATTTAGCTCAAAAATTGTTTGGTTTTCTGTACTGATAAATTAGGTTATATATTGCATTTCTCACTGTGATGAATAAAAATATAGACTATTAGAGGGTCGGAAAGTGAAGGTCTATTCAATTCAATCTAGCTTTTATTTCTCTGACGAGGTTCAGAAGAGATTATGAACCAGTAACAGTGTGCTTATAAGTAGTTATATTTGCTAGGTTCGTTCATTCAATGCTCAGCTCCTGGTAGGATATCAAAGAACGGGATCATAGTTCCAACTTTTCAGCAGGTGTAGAATATGAATTTACAAATTCATTATTCTCTTAATGATTGTCTGTATCTTTACAGTGAATCTCTATTAAATGAGCACTGAATATTCTTATTTTTTTTCGGGAGTTAAAACACTAGCTCTTACAACATTGATATTGTAACTAAGTATAAAGTGTTCACCTTATATAAATGATTCTGAAAATACACTTTTATATATTTGGAGACCATAAGTGTTAAATTCACTTTAGCTGAAAATAACCTAACAATGGTTGACATACCATAAACCCAATTAGCTATCAATCACTGGATAAGAAATCAAGTTATTCAGGTGTTATTTAATTTTCGCAGGTAAGCTGAAAGTCTCCGAATACAACATCATGAGTCATCGGTTTTCTTTTCAACTCTTCACCTAAAGCACTATTCTGTTTCTCCCAAATGTTTTCTTTAAGATTTAAATCGGGAGGGTTGGCTGGCCAGTGTGAAATGTCGATTCACTTACAGGAAAACTAATTTGAAATGGAATGCGCTATGGCGGTTGTTGGTGACATTATCAGGCGTAAATATTCTATTTCATGTTTCTTTAGCGAGCGTATGAACGCCTCGGTACGTCATTGCTTTCATGGAGAGTACCTAAAGCTGGTTTTTAGTGAAATGAATCTTCATACCGTAATCGACAGAAGGAATTTAACGGGTTGTTTTATTGTAAAGTTTACAGATTTTTGCAAATTCTCTTCCAGACATGATCGTTTCCATTGCTGAAAGTATAATGCTTTTTTTTTTTTTTACTTATCCGTAAAAATAACCTTTCTTCTTTGTTTTGTTTTGGTTTCTTTGTTTAATGACATATCAACTTTCGCAGGTCAATTAACGTCAATTATATCCTTGTAGAAGAACAATAGTGATAATAATTAATTCCTAATGATACTAATTGTAGTGATACTAATTATCTAATACTAATTAACTCATAGCTGGAAGGATAAAGTGGAGCAATCCAAGGAAAAGAGTAGTGCTTTCCCCTATACCTCGGTGTAGTAGCTATTGAAAAGGGAGCCTTCGGGTTGCCATCGACTAAGGTCGCCAATATTACTTTTACTCCCACGGAAAAAGAACGTAATAAAGCGACTGGAGTTCGAACTTGTTTACCTCATTGACGAAGTCTAGCACTTTAGCCACTACGGCACGAGACACTCCCTCTAACGTTTCTTAATTCGTTTACAGTCAATGAATTGTGTTTATTTTGTCTGCTTACCGATATTGAGTAGAGTGTTCGTCAATGGTCCAGGAGACCGAGGTTCAATCCCGGGTCGAGACGTACCGAGACTCAAAAAATGGTATTTGATGCCGCCTTGCCTAGCATTATAAGGTGAGGATCAAGGGTTAATTGGAATATTCCGGGTTATGGTGTAGCACCCACCCGAACACCTCGGTGTAGTGGGTATTGAATAGGGAGCCTTTGGGTCACCCTCAACTAAGGTCGCCAACTTTACTTTTACTTTTCGATATTACAAAGAGATTGTAAGGTGGGTTGGTTTCGAATAAATATAAAGAAAGTCGTGTAAAATCTAGCGGAGATATACATACTTTAAGGGCGTTTTATTTTCGTTCGTTTTTTATTTAATCGGGTCACGACCTTTACACTAACCATGGGGTCTCAGATTTTAGAAGCCCCTAAATAGAAAATATTTGGAAAGGATCGGGTCATTAACCTCATGTGTCGAGTGTTCACCAATGGTCCGGGAGACTAGGGTGCAATCCCATGTCGTATCAAACCAAAGACTCAAAAAATGGTACTTGACGACGCCTTACAAAGTAAATATCTACGCCAAAGTGGAGCAATCCAGGGAATTGCGTAGCGTCCTCCCCTACACCTTGTAGTAGCTATTTAAAAGGAAGCCTTCGGATCAACCTTGACTAAGGTCGCCAACTTTACAGTATTTTTGATACATTTTTAGGACTGAAGATATAGTTTTAACTTAAATTCGGTTTCTAAGCTATTATTATTATTATTATTATTATTATTATTTAGATTTTGGTATCGCCGTCATCTTCACGATAATGGCGATACCAGTTGTAGTTGGCTATCGGGAGATGACCGCTTGGTCGTAGCAACAACAACCGGCGACGTCTCGGTTTTTATTGCCGTTTTTTTCTTTCTTTCTTTTCTTTTTTTCCAAAAAAAAACGAACGAAAACACAAGAAGAAACATTTTGTGAGCTCGGTGAGATGTTTCTTCGCAGTTAAGGAAGATGACGTGCCTTTTTTCGCATCTAGAACGGACGGGACAACGAGACAAAAAAATTCAAGAGATCTCTGCAAGATCGAAATATTTGTCTATGTTTTAGCTTTCAATTTGATTGTAAAGTCCACTTGAATGGCAAAATCCACTTGTTGGCAAGTTCTCATTTTTTTAATCACCGGTATAACACTATTACTCGAATTAGGGGATCCGTTTGTAACTAAAAAAAAATCAACTTTAAATTTTTTCGCAATGTAAGTGAATTTATTTATTCAAAATTTAAAACGATAATCAGAGGTTATTAATTGAGAAAAAAAAAGATAATTTTTCTGCATAAGACTTGCAGTTTATTTATTAAAATTTCTTCTACCCGAGGAAAGAATTTATTCTAATTTAATATGTGAAAACCAAGGAGACTTTTTGACATGTCATATAAGATTTTCCCTGAAGTGAAATCAATTTAACTTTGAATACTTTAAATAAATAAATAGTATTTAATTCGTTCAAATAAATATTTTACACAGAGTGAGTATACAATTTTCATTTTATAAAATTTAATTTAAAAAATTGATTTTGATTTTTAAATGTTCATAATGGGTATAGCCGTAAGTTTTCATAGGTTTAATTTCTGTGATTAAAAATATCATTTATAATATTGTAAAAAATGAACTTTTTGAAATATAAGAATGTAATCAAAAGGAAACACAACCTATAAAATCTCATCAACCCCAGTGTTGAAGAAAAATACTGAAACTGTTTGCAATCATCAAAGATTTTCTGCTTCTTCGATAGAACAAGAATCACACACAAAAAAAAAAAAGAAAAAAAAGAAAAGGGAAAAAAATAAGAAACAGTAATTCTTTTTTTCTTTAAAAAATTATTTAGAAAAAAGTTTTGTTGAAATAAATTTTGTAATATTTGCAAAGGGAATTATAAGTAAATATGTTAATTAATTGTAATTTTATGAATCTTAATTTTTAATCTAGTTAATTTTCATACGGAAATTATTTGCATTTACATATTTATATATATTTTTTCATTGAATTTTATTTGGAAATATCATATAGCCATTGTGTATGTTTAATAGGGATCATAAAACCAACACAAGTTCATACTTGTTACTGAACTTACACTTTCCTTATATATATATATATATATATATATATATATATATATATATATATATATATATATAAGAGGTTTATCGTTCTTTCTAACTTTTTGAGTAAATGGAGAACCAAATGTTTCAGTATTGTTAAATAGTGCTCAATATCAACGATAGGTCATCCGATGCACGACAGCAGAAGACAGAAATACGTACCCCGAATGACGAATATGAGAATTTCGTCAACGCAAACCTAGAGGCGGCTGCGAAATGTATACCAACAAAACTTAGAACTAAATTTAGAGTCCCATGTGAGACATTAGCGGTTAGAGAAAAAATGTACAGACGTGAAAACTGCCTCCCAAGCAATAGGAAGAACCCAACGAACACAAATGCCCTGAAACTAAAAAAGACGCAAAATGAATAAGCAAGAATATATATAAAAGAACAGACAGAATACATACAAAATCAGATAGATAAGATTAGAGACTCAGTGGACAATAGGCAATCTAGGATAGCGTTGCAAATGATAAACGAAGTGGGCAGAAGGAAGAGCACAGCCAAAGCTAAATTGAAAACTACAAACCAACAAGAAAGAATAAAACTGTGGAAACAGCATTTCGAGTATCTACTGGGAAACCTACCGAAAGTTACACATGAACCAATCACACGAAATATTAGTGAGCAGTTAGACATTAAACTAGGACCGTTTACTCAAGAAGAACTCGACTCAGTTGTTAGAAAAAGTAAGAATAGGAAAGCTGCAGTGCTGGATGAAATATCCGCAGACAATTCGACGACATACTGCTCCGACACTGTAACGCAGTTTATAATCAAAATCCGTTAGACAGATGGATAAAGGGATACATCCTACATTTCCCTAAAAAGGGTGACCTCGGATTAGCCAAGAACTACCGAGGTATAACACTTACCTCCATAGCAGCCAAAATATACAATGCCCTACTACGCAACCCCATAGAACCCAAAATTGAACCCAAAATTTACAACATTCTCAGGAAGAATCAAAATGGCTTCCGAAGAAATAGATCCACGACCTCACAAATATTTGTAGAATTCTTGAAGGCGTACGGGCAAAAAACCTACAGGCGACAATACGATTTGTCGATTTTACCAAGGCCTTTGATTCCATTCACAGAAGGAAGATGGATCAAATTCTACCAGCATACGGCATACTAAAAGAGACCGTCGCAGCAATAATGATTCTCTATAGAAACACCAAAATGAAAGTACGTTCTCCGGATGGAGACACAGGCTACTTCGACATTGTAGCAGGAAAATTGCAAGGGGACACACTAGCCCCATACCTCTAAATATGCTTCGAACATCGATTGATAAAATCAAAGAAAACGGCTTCAAGCTGACAAAGAAAAGAAGCTGAAGGTACCCCGCAAAAACAATTACCGATACCGATTACGCCGATGACATAACGATTCTGCCAAATGCATCCGCCCAAGCCGAAACACTATGGCATAGTCTTGAACGAGCCGCCGCATGCATTGTCCCCCATGTCAATGCACACAAAATGGAATACATGTGCTTTAATCAAACAGGTGACATTTCCACACTAGCTCATACTAATTGGCTCACTGAAACTAGCTAACAAGTTCACCTACCAAGGAAGCAGTGTCTCATCAACCGAAAAAGACATCGACACGTGACTAACAAAAGCATGGACAGCTATCGATAGGTTAGCAGTCATATGTAAGTCAGAACTGACCGATAAAATGAAACGCAGTTTCTTCCAAGAAGCTGTCGTGTCAGTACTGCTATATGGATGCACTACTTTGACGCTAACTAAACGGCTGGAGGAGAAGCTAGACGGCAATTACGCAAGAATGTTGAGAGCAATATTGAACAAGTCCCAGCAGCAATACTCCTCAAGGCACCAACTATACAGCCACCAGCCTCCCATCACGAAAACTATCAAAGTTAGACCAACGAGACATGCAGGACACTGCTGGAGATGCAGAGACGAGCTCATAAGTGATGTACTCCTATGGACCCCCTCACATAGCCGAGCAAATGCAGGGTGACTTGCTCGAACCTACATACAGCAGGTATGTGAGGATACAGGATGTAGCCCTGAGGACCTGCCAGAAGCGATAAATGATAGGGAGGAGTGGCGAGAGAGAGTCAGGGATATCCGTGCTGGCGGCACGACATGATGATGATGATCAATGATAGATCATAATAATATATATTACAATTTCCTACAGTAATGTAATATATATATATATATATATATTTATTCAAATATATATATATATATATATATTCAAATACATACATATATATATATATATAATAAATCTGGAGTCAAGACGAATTGAAGGCTACTTTTGCATTAGCTACTACACAAAGGTGTAGGGGTGGGCGTTACTCCTTTCCTTGTATTGTTCCATTTTATCCTTGATCCCTACCTCATAATGCTGAGTCAATTGACAAGGAGGCGTCAATTACTATTTTTAAGTTATTGGTATGACTCGACCTGGGATTGAATACTAGTCTCTTGGTGCATTGGTAAACACTCTATACAATATGTATATATATATATATATATATATAAACTCTTGTTCATAACATGGAATTCCCTGACTCTCTCTCTCTCTCTTTCTCTCTTTCTGCATCCGTCCTTATCATACATCATTCCCATTAGCTCCTCTAGAGCATCAGTTGTTTGCACAAAGTTGATGTACGTAAGTGTTTGTTGGTCGAACAACAATAGCGCATCCATGTGTCGGAGTCGATAAAAGAACGTCGTTTATGTGTTCGTCCTTACTTCTCCAGCAGTACCTTTCACGTCTTGTTCTTCTTAGTGGTTTGTGAGATGGGCTTAAGTGGCCGGAAAGCTGCCGTTCTTCAGAGTGTTGCTTATTTGTTCGAAACAGCTCGTAGGATTCTTGAGCAATCCCCATCTAGCGTTGTCACCATGTTTTTTGTTAGATTCCTCGTGTTTCAACCATAGAGTCGTACTAAACAGTCACAACTTGGAAGAAATCCCGTTTTATTTTATTAGAGATTTCCGATTTCCGTATGATTGAAAAACAGACAATAACAGTCTACCCTTCCAATACATGTATGTTGTCATCGCTTTCAGTAAATGGGATATTTCTGTCGTGGTATTTGAATTGGTCTACCAATATCAATAGGCTTGCCGCTTAAATTGGGTATGGCTCTCGTTAATTGAAACGCATGAGTTCTGTCTAATCTGCGTCCCCGTAGACGCAAATAACCCCGGCTGCTTGCCTCAGGCTATGCAGCAGGGATCCAGCCTGCCCAATATGTATATATATATTAGATTTTTTTTACACAGACACACACACACACACACACACATATATATATATATATATATATATACGTAAAAAAAATTTCACTCACGCTAAGAATGACAATGGATCTGGGGAGGTATATTTTACTGACGTAAAGTCAGCTGGGTTTTAATCTTTTGCGTATATAGCCACACTGATGCGTTGTGATACAACGAAACAGTCTGTCCGTGGTTTTCAGTATATATATATATATATATGTGTGTGTGTGTGTGTGTGTGTGTGTGTGGGAAATCAATTGATTTTCTGACTAAAAAAGTGTTAATTTTTGTATAAATAAGAGCATCAAGAAGCTGCATTTTTTATATGTATTATTTTCATTTTATGACCAATCAGCGTGTACCAACTTGTTTTAAGATTTTTTTGAGAATTCGACGACGGCAATATTTGACTTGTCGCAAAAACTTTGAAGGATTAAAACCCCAAATAATTTAAGTATACTTTTCCCTCCTGGATTATTAAGAATACATTTTCAACCAATTAGAATCATAGATAAATGATAAACTTTTTAATCAAATTTTGAGCTTACCCCAATCTTATGGATATGGATTCTTCAGGAGGTAAGAAGATATTCAGTATCTACTCAACTACCTTTCGGTTTATTTTTTTGAGTGAAAATTTTAACATTATTTTCCTTTGAAAATGCATTTTCTTTCAGTATTGCGAAATTATTTTAAATCGAACAAATATGTTATCGTTTCAATCAGATACAGCCTTCTCTTGCTATTAAAGAAATTCAGCATCAGCCGTTCATAAGTTTAACGCATAAATATATTTTCTCTCTCACATTGCGACATACTCATACACAGATGTTTTACGCACTCTCAATTGATTCATGAGATTAAGACAAATAAAACTGCTCTATTTCTTGAATGAATATGTACTTCTTCTTATAAAATATTTATGTTTAGACTCATATAAAATAATAGAGGTATTAACCTGTGCTAAAAACATATGGAGAGTATGATGCATTTTTTTTATTTAATAAAAGATACTTTTCTTTTTATGAAAGTATAAAACAGACTAATTGACTTTGAAGAAATCCAAAGTCAATTTAAAAGGGCAATGAGGGACTAGTATTAACCGAACTTTCAAAGTGTCAAAAGAAAAAGGACACAGGCATTGGGTTTTGACGGAGCATTGATCCATCTTAAATCATGACATCTCTTGCCCACTCATCGGGGTAAAAAAGGTAAAATCTTTGGATGGGTTAATAATTTTTTTTAATAATATTTTTTGATATTTTTTTCATTAATGTGAAAGGAGATACTCCATCACAGGGCGTGGGCTGGGACAGTTTATTAACTAAGCCTGTATATAGTTGTTTGATTTGATGATCGATTAAAATCTGTTACGTGCAAGTATAACTTTTCACACAGACGTAGATCTGCCCATTTGATTTTCTAGACAATAAGTTATAGAGGAATACGAAATGGTCTGTGTTTGTTCAACCTATAAGGAAAGTTTGTTCTCAGAGGAATTCTCTGTTGAAATAGATGTTTTAGGGTTAGATGAGAAAATACACACGATGTCGTTATCGAAGGCAGGGAAATAAGAAAACAAAACTCGCTAGGAACGGAAACCTCTCTGGCAAAAGCTTCACTCTCTGAAATGATGAGTAACATTGAAGAATGCACCAGCTGGAAACCTAATTTTTCTGTCTCTCTAATAGAACAAAAAACGACAATTTCAATATATATATATATATATATATATATATATATATATATATATATATATATATATAATGTATTATTATTAAACCATTGTGTTTCAATAAATACTTGTTAATTGTTAACGGGGAGTTTTCTTGTCTTACTCACTTTCGCGTTTTTACAGAGCATCATAAAATCACGAAAGTAAAAGTCTGCTTCCTGGATGGAGACACAGACTAATTCGACATTGTAGCAGGTGTGCTGCAAGGAGACACATTATCCCCATACCTGTTTATTATCTGCCTAGACTACGTGATTAGAACGTCTATTGATATAATGAAAGATAACGGTTTCAAGCTGGCAAAGGAAGAAAGCAGAAGATACCCTGCACAAACAATTACGGACGCGGATTACACCGATGACTTAGTACTTCTGGCAAATACAAACCCTGCTAAATATTATGGAACGAGCAGCTGGGCACTTAAACCAATGTATAGCAACTAGTTTAGGAGAATAAAATTCTAAAGTCAAACCAGCTGTAAACCCCTTAAAAGTTGAGTTTACAACATACACTGCCTGCAACAGAGAGATTTGATAAATACATAATAATCTGGACTTTGTCGAGGCCAGAATATCACTTGAAAGGAGTTTTCAGAAAGCCACTGCTGTTAATTTTTCAGTACGTGGCGGTGTGTTATCATGCTAAAAAATTAATCTAATCGATTTACTGAAGAGGTCAACTTGTCAGTAGTTGGTAGTAGCCCTTTTACAAGAATATCAATGTATACTTTTGCATTGATATGCTTGTGGCATTAAATTAGTTCACCGACTGTAGAAGACGAAAACGCGATTGCACCAATGCCATATGGAATCGTTTTTAGATATTCTGTCAATAGCTGTTCAACTGATCTTGCCGAGCATCTCTATAAAAGCAAAATATTGACTCATCTGACAATATTATACTCTCCAACCATTTTGTATAAAAAATTACACGTTTTTACTCACCTCAACTTGATATTACTTTTTGTTGCAAAGGCTGCTAAGAACATATATTTGACATAATTCTATTTTTAAAAAACTTTCTCGGAGTTTTACCATCCTTAGTTTTGAACGCTTTAGCTAAATTTGATCGGGTTCCTTTTCTGTCTCTGAGAGTAGCAAATTTTGTTAGTCATTTCTTTACTTTTCGTGTAAGCTTTCGAACGACAAGAACCATTTTTTTGTGGTAGAATCAGCTTTTCTTTTTCAAAATACTGGCTAATTCTCTTTACAATGGACAAGGTTGACGTTACGCTTTCACTATTTAAGATATGAAAAGACTTTTTTTTTATTGCATCAGATATTGTCTCATTCCAATGATTCTTTTCGGTTTTGTGTGTTTTTATTAAGTTGATAACATTTCTCCTTCGGTGACATTCAATTTACACCAAAGATACTTTATAACTATTAAGTTCTAAAAATAGAAAAAATCCATTAAAAGTCTCAAATTCTATTTGCTAAAGAGATGTTTTTAAAAAAGAAGCAAAAAACTATCAGAGTCATTTTCCGACTAGTGTAGACTCTAAAGAAATCAAGTAACCGTATATATATATATATATATATATATGTGTGTGCGTATGTCTGTGTCCGTGTGTCTGTGTGGATGTGAGTTTGTGTGGGTTGGTATGTATTTTGGGTTGTTTGTATACGTAGGTGCGTGTGTGTAACGGACAAAGGAGTAGATGATTGAATATACAACACCTGCCCCCCCCAAAAAAAACACCAACAGACTCGTTCAAGATTTGAACTCAAGTTGCCGTTACTACTTCCTATTTGTTATATACACTTGGAAGGAATAAGTGATGTAACAGTAACTATGCATCGAGCCCCCACAAAGATTTATATGATATTCCTCATATATACTATACAAGTATTATCCACACCCATTGTTTTCGGACGCTGACTGGATATTACTTATATAAATAAATAAATAAATATATATATATATATATATATATAGATTTTTCCTTGTAGGTAGAGTGTTCGCTAATAGCGCAGGAGACTGGGGTTCAATGCAAAGTCGAGTCATACCAAAGTCTCAAAAAATGGTACTTGATATCTCCTTGTTTAGAATTCAGCATTATAAGGTACGTATCAAGGGTAAAGTAGAGCAATCCAGGCGAATGAGTAGTGCCCTTCCCTAAACCATGGTGTAGTACCAAATGAAAAGGGAGCCTTCGGGTTGCCCTTTGACTACAGTCACCAAATTTAATTTTACTTTAATATATATATATATATATATATAAACTTATCAAAACAGTAACAGAAAAACTGAACACCATCAAACAGAGATGAAAGAAAAAAAAAACTAATTCGATGCCATAAGCATATCAATGCAAAAGTATATATTAATATTCTTGTAAAAGGGCTACTTGTTGGGTACCACCCACCTTTTTCCACACAATGAACTAGTCCATCTGCCATATATAGCAGTAGCTACTAATCCCTAGGCAGACTAGAAGGCGCAGAGCAGCTTCTTATAGGAATAGTATTAGAGCGTTTGAGACAGGAGATCGCACTAGATCACGTTACTTGCTATCGTAATAACGGAAGCCAATACTATCTTTGGACTATATCCTTATTCTGTATTCACTAATCCTATGTTCTTGTCTACTAATAGTCTCTCTATTGTATATAATTTTTCCTGGGAATATATCTCTATTTCCTCTCGTATCGTGGTTTGTCCTTTATTTAATATTACAAGCGTTCACTAACCAGAACGCAACACTACTGCCAACTACTGACAAGTTGATCTCTTCAGTAAACTGACAAGATTTAATTTTTAACATGATAACGCACCTCCACGTACGGCAAAATTAACGAAAGTGGCTTTCTGAAAACTCATTTCAAGTGATATTTTAGCCTTAGCAAAGTCCAGATTTTTATGTATTTACCAAATCTCTCTGTTGCAGTCAGTGTATGTTAAAAAAGTCAACTTTTAAGTGGTCTACACTTGGTTTGACTTTAAAATTTTATTCTCCTAAACTAGTTGCTATACAAAGGCTTAAGTGCATAGTCTGCCCTACTATTTTCTAATTGCTGGTGGGAAAATGATTGGATTCATACCTTTCTCAGGTTTATTAGAGTTAATATAAAACCAGTCTGTCCTACTATTTTCCCACATCTGCTGGGAGAATAGATTGATTTATGCCTTTGCTATGGGCACTAATGCAAAGTGAAACACCAACAGACTCGTTAAAGGTTTGAACTCAAGTTGTCGATTCTATTTCCTGTGAATAGAGCAAGTCACACCATCTAATCTTCTGGAGCATGATAAAACAAAAGCTGTTCGGGAAGATATTTTCTACTAAAGATACGTTGCGGGAAGCAATTATGAATGAAATGGGGAAATATTTCTATTGAACTGACAGGAAACTTAAAAAAACTGCTTTGTTAAAAAAAATCCTACGGTAAAGCTAAATGACATCAACACGCGACTAGCAAAGGCATGGTCAGCTACAGGTAGTCTATCGGTCACATGAAAGTCAGACATAGCCGATAAAATAAAACGCAGTTTTTTTCAAGGAGCGATCGTGTCAACAGAGATAAAAAAAAACTATAAAAGAGTACCTCAGAAGAATAAGAAAACTTATCAATACTAAGTTCTGCTGTAAAAATCTCATCAAAGGTATGAAAACGTGGCAGGCGCCCCTTTTTGAAATACCTTGGAACATTCTTATAATAAATGACGGAGGAAATCAGACAAATAGGACAAAGGAATTGATGATTCTTGCACGCGTCTTACACCCGTGAGATGACATTGGCTGAATACGTATGACAAGAAAAGAAGGAGGGAGAGGTCACAACAGCATTGATGCTTGTATAAAATCATTTATATAAAGACTTGAAGAATATATTAAAATGAGCAAAGTAAGATTAATTATAACAGCCATTAACAGTTGCGACAACATAAGAAGAATCAGGAACCCCTCCCCCCAAACCCTAAAGAAGACTAGATAAGAAAAATCGAAAGAAAAAAGTGCATAATTCAAGCGGCACACTGATGTTAATAGCTCGCGAGAAAACCTGGAAAAGGCTGGCAAGAGGAAACCTGAAGTGAGAAACAATTTAGTCTATTGCATCTGAAAATGTCATAATAACAAATTATGCTTAAACACATATTGATGATACGCAACATAATAGTAAGTGTACATTTATACGGAGAGAGAGATTAATCGGTTAATCATATAATAAGCATACACAGCAAACTAGCCTAAAAGAAGTACAAAACTTGGCATGAATGGGCGAAGGAGGTGATCTACTGAAAATCGTGCAACGGCTTAAAATTTGAAGATAATACCAAATGATATATACATACCCCAGAATCTATCCTAGAGAATGTGTTGCATCGCAGTAAAGAAGAGATACACCGTTAACTATTTATTAACTGAAGTGGTACAGTCCGACAAATATTATAATTCTCACACTGTTGGTGTTACGTCCGAAGTTGGTCTTACTACTGACCGAGATCTTTCAGTACTGATATTTGATGAACGTCCCACCAGACGGACGAGTGTGGCACAAGGCCATTTTTAGGTGGGCCCGGGCGCTGGGTCGTGGTCCAGACTCGCCCGGTGGTTTCAAAAATGCATCAGGCATTACTCTAAAAAGGGGCGCCTTGGGCGGCAGGCGATAAACCTAACCCCTCCAAGGAGGCTTGAAACCTGGGAGACGGCCCCTTGAGGCTCGAGGAATTGAACGCCCGGCAAGGATGCTAGACGGTCTGCTGAAAAGCCTTTGCACGGAGCAGAGATCTTTCAGTACCGAGAGTGCTTAAGAAATACGTCATTTATTCCTCTGAGATATCGGAAGTCACGTGATACGAGCCACTATATAACAGAATGAAAAGCGTGAAATTATCTAGGATTTTGAGAAACGAACAGATCACCTAATTCCTGTCAGACAACATGATTTAGTCTAAATTGATAAGAAATAAAGAACTTGTCATTTAGTGGATGTTGAAAATCAGAGGAAGAATCGCAATTATCCAGGCAACTTAAAATGTCCTGGAGACTTGAGGAAACTTGCTGTCTCTCAGAGTTCAGGGAAAGACCAGTTGATAACGCTGATTGAAACACCGCACGATGATGAAAATAATGACCTTAATAAGCTTTAATAACGTTAAGTTACTATTTTTGGTACAAATAATTTGCACCTAACTATATGGTATCAAGCATTCTTATCTAATACAAATAATTTCAAATCAACCTATATATTAAACCCACACAGGTACAATCATCCGTGCCTTGGAGTAAAATAATTTGCACATAGCTATATGGTATCAAGTATTCCTATCTAATACAAATAATTTCAAATCGACCTATAGATGAAACCCTCACAGGTACAATCATCCGTTCCTTGGAGTAAAATAATTTGCACATAGCTATATGGTATCAAGTATTCCTATCTAATACAAATAATTTCAAATCGACCTATAGATGAAACCCACACAGGTACAATCATCCGTGCCTTGGAGTAAAATAGTTTGCACCTAGCTATATGGTATCAAGTATTGTCAACAAATTTGTTTATTATATTTATATAATTCATTTAATTGAGTAAATCACTGGTGTTCTTGATGTGCTATTCGTGTCAAAGAGTGGAGATGATATTTTGGCTTAATATTTTGAGATTTTAATAGGGGCAATTCCAATCCAAGCAATTCCCGATTTCTCAGTTTTAGGAAGACCTTAAATTATGACGAATGTAGATTGATAATTAATTGTTTAAGACCAGAATTTGTCTTCTTAACAAGTTGATTTATTATAGGACGTATAAAAAACGTGTACATTCTTTGTTATGATTTTTAGAGAAATTTATGTGGTTTTGTCATCAAAGGATTTCATCATTTTGTTGAGCTCCAAATTTATCCAAGTGTGTGATAATAATGTTATTCCTGGAAAAATTTCTCAATGATGCTCTTTGACTTCTAGGTGAAGCATCGGCATTTGTGTTAATATTAGAGGTCGTAGCAATTATTTATAATCGTTTATTATAATCAGAATGGCTGTCTATAATCTATGTTTATCAAATTTACTAGGTTGAGGTTATTTACAACTGTGGCGAATATCTACACATCATTGATCGGTTTAAAAATGAATTGTATTCAACTGAGCTGAGTGCAAAAAAAGAAAAAAAAAAGAAAAAGAAAAAAAGCCTCATAAAATATGTAAAAAAAATGTAAATATAGATGTACAATTAACGCGAGTTCCTAACCACTTGGCATAAAATAACCCGAGACAGATTAATTTGCCTTGGAAAATTAACCAAATCTTCGCCCGATGGGCGGGTTAAGTGTTAAGTGATAATTTGACTATCAGGAGTTAGAAAGCCCAGTCAACTGTGGCCTGCAGTCTACACTGACTGCATCTCTGCTAAGGGATAAAGCTCTCTCAACTAGTATCCTAGATCTGACATTAAACAATCTGATGGTGAGGCTCCAGTAATGCAGGATCTCTGGGGAATGCAGTATACTCCTTTATTGACATCACTCCCAGGTCCACTCAGGCCCAGAGTTCTAACACCTGATGTGGTTCTATCAATGAGTCAAATAGAAGTGTTTGACATTTAAACTGTACTCATGCTAAATTGAATTGTTAGAAATAGAACTATTTTTACATTTAACTTTGGGTAAACAAAACCTCTGCACTAATACTAAAAAGAGTTGTTTAAAATATAATTGTTTTTGTATCTAACTGTGTGCAAACATAAATTGTATTCATGCTAAACTGAATTATTTGAAATAGAACTGTTAATAAGTATAAAAATGGATTCGGCATTAAGTAACCTACAACGGTTGATTTGCCATTAAACCAAAGCAAAAAAGGATTTGACATTAAATAAACTACAATGGGAGATACGCCATAAAACCATACCAGTTCAAATTTAAATTTGGATTTAAACGTGTGAATTTTGCTAGATAAAGTTAAAAAAGGAAGAGAAAAGAAAAAGAAAACAGAAAACAATTTTTTAAAGTTACTTAACAGTAAAGCAGGCAACAGATGTGCACTTTGTTGAATCACAAAAAAAAAACAAAAAAACAAAAACAGAATCAAATGTCCTCCACTCAGGAGTTGTTCAGTATTACAGGCTATATTGTAAATACCTATTATTCGTTCTTATTAGGGGTGTAGTGACTAATGTACAAGACAGCGACAGTGAAGTAAATAGTATCACTGCAAATCTTTTACAAGGATGGCTTTGGGATTAAATAACCCATGAAGGTTTATATGAAGGTTTATATGAAATTAAAAATAAAGAAACCGAACCAAAGAATCGTTCGTTCTTATTGCTTTTTCAGTCGACCTTTTCCAGAAATTGAATGATTTAGCCAGTTTGGTCCATAACTCGTTCATGGAATCCCAAATCCTTTAATCTTATGTAATCGTTTCCTTCAAAGTTCTCTCGACACGTTCCATAAAGCTAAGCAATTGATTACTAAATGCGTTCTCTGCATGAAGAAGTAAATGCAATTTGCACACAAAAAATGTTGCTTCTGATATTGCATCTCGAGTTCACCAAAAAAAAAAGAGAGAATTTGACTCTGCATCGGCTTTCTCATCCGTTATGAAATTAAAAGCAAATAAGAGTAATAAATATTGCATAAAGATAATCATGGGTACTTAGTTAAATGGGATTATTTGTTTTAAACCTAGTTTTTCTATAAACTCCGATATGACAGGTTTAATATGTAGTAGCATACATTGGCCGCGCGAGAATATGGATATGTTCCAAAATCTTGACACGATGTTTACGCAGAAGAACCAACAGTTGGTTATGCAGCAAGTATCCTCTTTTTGCCGACCCTGATGTTGCTTAAGGAAAGGGTCAGTTACAATGCAAGTTGGGCCCTAGTATCGTGCGTGAGACAATGGGTATGGGCTAGGAGACTCGGTCAAAGTATGGAAGAAGAAGCTGTTGCCCATGCAGCAGGTTTCATCTTCTTCATGACACTGATGTTTTCCGACAGAAGGTAAAGGTCTGATAAAACACGGTATCAGTTTAGGGAGAATATGAATCTGGGTTTCGATCTTGTTAGAGAACGAGCAAAGATTGTAAGAAAGAGAAAACAGTTGTCGGTGCAGCGTGTATCTCCACTGACCAACACTGTTGTTTCCCAAGGGAAAAGTTAGGTGTTATGCAAGTTTGCATCAATCTTGCTAGACGATAGATCACGTCCAAAATATAGGCACATAACTGGGCAAGGTCTATATGAAAGAACTACTTGTTTCCGATTCAGCTAGTCTCCCTTCTTCACGACACTGGTGTTCTCCGACAGAAAGGTAATGTGGTTTACAGCTTGTTAGACTAAGTATCTGGGTGTGGCTCTAGGCACATGATTGGGCGAGGTTTGTATAAAAAAACAAGCAGTTACCAATGCAGCAGATATCCCCTCTTGACGTCTCTGATGTTGCCCGAAAAAAAGGGAAAGGTACAATGCGGGTTGGTATCAGTGACGGGAGAACATGGATATGTGACGGTATCTCAGCACAGAACCAAGCTGGCTTTGACTGGAAGAAGAAATATTTGCCGATTCAGCAAGTCTCCTCTATTCCCAGCACATGATGTAGCTTTAGGAGTTGTCACAATAAAGTTGAAACAAAGTTGGATTGCCTTATTTTCTGAATTCTAATTCAAGTTTTTTCTTCAAGACCGGTTGCTCTGCCAAGGCTAGAGAACCCACTTAGCACCATTATTTTACACGTAGATAAGAGAGGAAAAGATGAATTCATGTCTTTCTCAGAAGTATTAATCTGAAGTGAAACATAAACAGCCCATTCTAGGTTTTGAACTTCGCTCGCCGTGTTTATTTCCTTCTAGTGTGACTATGTAAAGTGATTATATCTACAGATCGTCTTCTATTAATCGTCATGGGAAATGGAATTGGTGACCCTGATTCAAGTCATAGACGAAGCTGTTTGCGTTTCTTTTTGCACTAATCACCTTGAGAAATGCTTAAATTCATCTGTTATCCCTCCAGCTATGAGTAAATAGTAGGGTAGACCGGGTTCTTTAGCCTTGGTTAGGCAACTAACTAAATTAACCTTGTATCATATTCTATACATAGGGGAGGGGTTAGCTAGATACGTTAACTCAGAGTATTGATTTGATATAAAATAGTCGAAAAAATATCTATTGAAACCAGGAAACCAAGAAATAACCATTTGTGTATTTTTTTTTAGCAATCGGTAAATGTTGCTTTTTTAAACCTTTACCCGCAAATCAACCATTTTTCTTAAATACAAGAAATTTAGCTTTATGGAAGCCGCACAAATGTAACCATAGCTGCATAAGTCGGGGAAAAGTTCGATTCATGTCTTTGCAAAAGGCATTTATGCCAAGTGAAATGCAGTTTCCTCTTGAATGTTAACTCTGGTCAAGAGGTACTTTTAAGGTCTCAACAGCTGAACAATTTGGTAATATGGCATACGTCTATATTTGAATTCCCTGTTGCGGAAAAAATAATTGCACTCAGCGGCTTTCATATACGCAGCAAGAGTAGAAGAAGGACGTGTGTATAGTTAAACGGTGGCTAATGCGTTTCATTGGTGGCGACGTTCATGTGAACGACAAGTTACGTCCCAAGGTGAGATTTAAAGAGTTATCAACCAGCGAAATGAAGAGTGGCTCGATCAGCTGATCTACATTATCATATCGACACCTTTATTGCTGCTGTAAAAAAAAAAAAAAGAAAAAGAAAAAAGAAAGCAAGCTGGTCGCAGGCACTGGCTCATATTTTTTATGAGCACCGTTTAGAGCCTCTGCAAATATCATTTGCCGAACTACATACCTCGTTGTTGATTGTTTGGTTTTGATTTAAGGCATATCAACTCTTGTAAGTTATTTTATGCAAAATCCTCTTTATACACACACACACACACACACACACACACACACACACACATATATATATATATATATATATATATATATATATATATATATATATATTGTGAATGAATAGTTTATTGGAAGTATTTTGAAACTAGTCAGAGCTCATTTGTTTTCGCGCAAAAAGATTTCAATTATTGCTTTGTAATACTTATAACTTCAATTCAACATCAGTTTGCGCACAGTTAAATGATTTCAAGTAGAGTAAATGATTATTTTTATTTGATCCATTGATAGGAACCTAACAGCTACTTCCACTCCACGTCAGACTGGGCCTGGGAGTAATGGCAATGAAGGGGCATTCCACATTCCCCAAACTATAAGACTGGAGCCTCTCCTTAAGAGGTAGTTTAATGTCATATCCAGGGCACAAACTCAGCAAGTTCAGAAATTATCATATTTATCCGAAATTGTGTGATCTTGTCAATCTGAATCTATCTATCTATCTATCTATCTATCTATCTATCTATCTATCTATCTATCTATCTATCTATCTATCTATTCCTGTCGGTTCATATGTTTGTCTATAAGAGTCTGAGCACATGTACTATCAAGTCACCTATCAATCAAAATCTTTTCATTATCTATCTATCTATTTATCTTTTTCGCTCTCTCTCTTTCTCTGTCTCTCTCTCTATATATATATACATATATATATATGTGTGTGTGTGTGTGTGTGTTGCATTCAATTCGTGTTTTTTTCTGAGTCTGTACACATCAATTATGAAGTCACATAGTCAAAATATTTTCATTTCTATAAATACATTGATTTCAATCTATCTATCTATCTATCTATCTATCTATCTATTGCGGTCAGTCAATATATTTGTCTATCTGTCTGTTCACATATTTCACCAAGCCACCTACCCATCTATCTTTAATTCTTATCTAACTTTCTATCCAAGATGTCGGTTACCCAGTCAGACTAGACGAGCCGTAGGTTGGTACTGCCGCAAGTGTATTTGTTGTAGTTTCCGTGAAAATAAATAGGAGACGGTACTTTTGGAGCGTTTCTCTTATTCTTATTTTACTCATATTCGCTTTATAATCGATAAGCTTTTGATAGGTATTCACTAAGCTGTGAATACTATGCAATAGAATACGTTGCACCATAAACATCTTCGTGTAGAAGTAGCTTAAGTTTCAGTGATCTGGTCGGATTTTTAGATTATCATGGGCAACATTATCCCTCACTGACTCGTAAGAGAAATCTCTAGAAGTCGAAGAACGATTCGGTATTGGCATGAAATCAAGTCGACCATATCATGGAAGTGATATGATAAAAATAAATGTCCTTAACAATTGAATCGGCTCTCAAAGGTCGATCCGTCATTATTAGTTTCGAGAATTTAGCTTAACCTAATTATCTGTGTAGAGAATGTATTTTTTTCTCCGATTTATATGGGATAAATAAATATAAACTATTTATCGGCCATGTGCGAAATCCGGTATAAACTTGCATTAAAGATTTAAAGGGTTCATTTAAATATGATTGACTGATATATTTATTTAAATTACATATCATATAGTCTAGGGTTATTTCATGCCGAGTAGTTAAAGAATTGAGTTTATTGTACATCCATGTAAACATTGGTCCATGGTTGGTTGCTTGGTTGGGTTTATGGCATATCAACCTTTGCCGGTTATTTAATACCAATCCATTCTTAAACAAATAATCAGTTCTATTTCAAACAATTCAGTTCAGCATAAGTACACACTTTAATTGTCAAAACATTTCTATTTCAAGCTATTCAATTTATTCAACCAGTTCTAATTCAGCTTATACATATTAGTAGAAGTATAGATTTTGTTTACACAGTTAATTGTCAAAACAGTTCTATTTCAAACAATTTAGTTTAGAGTAAGTACCGTTTCAATGTCAAAAACTGTTTCCTTTCAACCAAAAAAGTTTAGCATAAGTATGCAGTATAAATGTAAGTACACAGTTTATTTGTCAAAAACATTTGTAATTCAAGCTATTCAGTTTAGTCAAACAGTTCTAATTCAAACAGTTCAGTTCAGCATAAGTATGCAGTTGGTTCTATTTAACCCATAGATAGGGTCCTATCAGGTGCTACCATTCCAGGCCAGAGTGGACCTGGGAGCAGTGGCAATGAAAGGGTGCTCTGCATTCCCCAAAGCCCCAGTATCAGTGGAACCTCTCTATCAGATTGATTAATGTCATATTCACGACACTCATTTGAGGGATAGGGACTTATCCCTCTGCAGGGATGCAGTCGGTGTATTTTACAGCCCCATTAGTGCAGTTGTTTCTTTAAATATTACTTTTTTGGTAGATTAGTTGGTTGTGTTTTGATGGCATATCAATTTTCGTAGATTATTTAATGCCAAATCCTCTCAATACATAAGTATATATAAAATATGATACGCAAACGAATAATTTGTTGGAAATAATTCAAACGAGCCAGTGCTCATTGGTTTATACAGAGTTAAATGGTTTCAAGTGAGGGTTCTCTTCAACATTATTCATTCATTTGCGCCCAGTTAAATAGTTCCAAGTATTGTCACGTAATTGTGATAATTCAATAACTTTAGTCATTTCTTTACACACCGGTAAATTGTTTCAAGTAGAGACAAAGATTAAATATTTCTATTTGATCCAGAAATGTACCCCCGCCACAGACAGGTGCAACCACTCCAGATCAGAGTTGATCAGAGAGTAATGGTAATATTGGTGTCAAGATCCGGTTTAATCGCATATTGAGAACATTTGTTGGTGCGGTTGGTGTTGACACTCTACAGAGATGCAGTCGGCGTATTCTATAGTCCCAGCCGACTGGGCTATTGTTTCTTAAAAGTTTTTCTAAACAAGAATCGATGAATTACGAATAATTTTAGAATAGATGTATTTGATCCATCGATCTGTCGTTTACAGGTACTAACACACCGGGCCAAGGTGAACATGGGAGTAATTACAATGAATGGGTAACTCGACTCTCCTCGTATCTTCAGAACAGGAGCCTAAACATTACCTGCAGTTTAGTGCCATGTCAAAGACCCTTATTTTTGGGATAGATCTTACTCTGTAGAAAGATAAGATCCACTTTATTTAAAACCCAGCCGATATGACGTCATCCGGAAATCATGGATGAACTGTCTTCTTGTTGGGATTAACATCACTTCATTTTGTCTAATGCATTGGTCATCACTGATTTTATGACCAATGATAGAATAATTCTTTAATAACATTGGGTCATTAATTTCAAATATGGCGTCGGTTTTGCTTGATTAAAAACTATTTCATTTGAGATAATAGATACCCTTCTTGAAAATTGAATTCACTTCAGAGTCACTATCAATTTCACGAATATACTTTTGTCGTTTGATGTTAGAGTGTTTTGGTTTGGTTTCTTTGTTTAATGGCATATCAACTCTTTGTAGGTTATTTAATGCCAAAGCCATTCTCCTAGAAGAACAGTAGTGGTACTATTTTAGCTGGGAGGATAAGGGGGTTCATACCTTTCCCAAGGCTATTTGTCCGAAAGTGAACGTAATAGCGTGATTGGAGTTCGAACTCGGTTACTACGATTCCGCAGTCAATCGCTTTAACAATTACACCACGAGGACACCCATGTTAGATTGAATTTCGAGTATTGTTATATTTCTTTTTGGGTAAATGCCATGTCTATCTTAAAATTTCCGTGCTGGTGATGTCAGTGACAGATAAAAGCTGCTTCCTGAATCAATGTAGGCCGCATATTCTTGCTACTTTGGCATAGAAAAGATTGGAAAGTGGGAATAAAAGTTATGGGTCATAGTTTTGATAATAGTTTGAATATTTTTAATAGAACATTGGGATAAAACCATTAATTATGAAGAGTCGATTATCAACAAAACAAAAGCTAATTCAGCAAAAAAGAGACATCGTATATATAACCTTAGGTTTGGTTTTATAGCGTTGTTGGCTATTTAATGCCGAATCTTGTTTTTACACATATATTAAATATATGATACACGGGGTTAAATCATCAAACAGTTCTATTTCTAACAATTCAATTTAGCATAAGTCAACGAAGTTAAACGTTTACAATTATAGCTATGTTTAATCAATAATTCAATCAACAATCAATCATTTGTTTAAATACAGTTAAATGCAACGATTCTATTTCAGACCATTTAATTTAGCGTAAGTCACTTGTTTGCTCAAGGTTAATTTGTCAAACAGTTCTATTTCTAACAATTCAATTTAGCATAAGTCATTTGTTTGTACTCAATTTAAATATTAAACACTTCTTTTTGACTCATAGATAGGACCCTATCTGATTCTACCACTCCGGAAAAGAGTGAACCAGGGAACGAAGGGGTACTTGGTATTGCCCAAAGCTCCGCCATTACTGGAGCCTCGCCATCTTATTTATAGTGTCATATCTAAGACACCCTTTGGAGATGGGGTTGTCTTACCTAATTGCAGAGAGGCAGTCGGTGTATTCAATAGTCCCTACCGACTGGGCTGGCTGCTGCCTATTTATAAGATTACGTGAGAATGCATAAATGTATGCAAACTCATAGAATTAGGTAGGAATACTTGAATTATTCTTGTGTACAAATTATTGGGCGGAAACTCATGAGAGGATATAAGTATAAACATTTTTACTATCGAGTTTGGTAGGGTTTCTTTGTTTTTAATGATACGAGGATCATGAAATAAGTTTACAGACTTTTTTCGTGTGGGCATTTTTATTGATAGTACACACATGAATCTCTAGTCCCCTTCGAAGTAATCTCCTCCGGCTGCAATGCACTTGTTGTACCATTCCAACAACATCTCGAAGGCCCCATGGAAGTCCTCTTGTGTGAGCTTGTCAATGACCTTCGTCACAGCCTCTTTCATCTCCTCAATTTCTCATAACGACAGCCTATGAGCTTAGGGAAGAAGCAAAAGTCACAGGGAGCAAGGTATGGACTGTAGGGAGGCTGAGGAACTGTCTTGATGCCCATCTTGCTCAAATAGTCTGTGACAAGGATGGGGTAGTGGACTGGTGCATTGTCCTAGTGGAAATGCCACTGACCCGATTTGAAGAGTGCTGGCCGCTTCCCACGGAATCTCTTCCTGAACTCCCTTAAAACCTCAACATAGTAACCCTAACCCTAACCGTTTGGCCAATCAACTCTGGTATATCGACTTCCTTACTCCTCCCACACCTCTCATCATCCCTCATAGACTCCCTGCCTTCCTTGAATCTCTTATGCCACTCAAAAACTGATGCTCGATTCATGCAAAATGTTCGAAAAGCACTCTGAAGCATTCCATAATTTTCTGTGGCATTTTTTTCAAGTTTAAAACAGAATTTTATTGCATCTCGTTCTTCTAAAATGTCCTCACTTCCAGATTGCATTTTTAAAATTCGCCAGCTTTGACAATCAGGATTTTGTAGGGTATATTCCAAATGCTACTCTAGCTGTTCCTTTGAACCATAAAAATTGGTCAGTCCTCTCAAAACATATATAGCAATAACATAGTGAATTTTCAAGAGTCTACGACAATTTTAAAAGCCTGTACAAAAAAGTCTGGAAACTTTTCGAATGAACCTCGTATTTCAAATTTTGTGAATTATTGAATACCAAAGCTATTTTTGTAGAAGAAGAGCACATACACATATATATAAACAGGATTTAGCACTAAATTAGTCCCGTGGGTTTATATACATAACTTTACCCTTGATACACACCTTATAATGCCGAGGGTTAAGCAAGAAAGTATCAAGTACAAATTTTTTGTTCTTTGGTATGACCCGACCTGGGATAGAACCCCAATCTCCTGGACCATTGGTGAACAGACTACCCACTAGGCCAATGAGCCGGTACTATATTCCTCATAATAGTTTTCAGGTAACTTTATTTCAAAACCAGTTGGATCTAATTATTTGTGGTTATGTTATGTTTGACCTTTTGACCCGGCCAAAAATGCCATTCAATGTGATGCACCGGAAGGAAGTGACACATTCTAATGGCAGTTATGAGAGGAAATCGCGTGGGCGGAAATTGGCTGATGAAATGGGACGAGGTAAAAAAAAAATCCCATTATACTCTCATAGACTGACGCACCGGAAGAGAGTGACCTCTGAACTGCATGACAGTTATTTCCGCTCGATGATGATCACACACGCCATTCCAAAGATAGCAGAAGTGACACATCCCGATCGCCAGATATCGGAAGAAATTGCGGAGGCGTGTCCATATCACCACGTGGGAGTTTGAAGGTAATATAAGACCGACGAATTGAACTGAAGGCAGTACAGTTGAGTAGAGTTGGAGACGGAGAAGACGAGTTGTGGTAGGGAAAGAAGAAAAGCCAGCACCCAGCAGAATGGACTCCAGGGCTCCGGTTGAGCAGCCCTGGAGAACGAGAAAGACACAATGCTGACGGCCATAACTTTGGGGTCAAAATATTTCAGTTATGTTCGGTCTTCAGCTCCCTCTCACACGCAAACTTTGAGTAACCCTATTGTACCCTTACAAATAAATTGAGAGGTAAATATTTTTCTAAGATGTTTTCCTGCGTCTGTCTTTGTCACTGTATCTTAATTATTGTGTCGTTATGATACGGCACATGAGAATATAACAGTTAAAATTAAATGGTTTCAAGTGTTGCTAACATAAATAATTATATTCAAATATTTATCATTTATTTGTGCACAGTTAAATAGTGTTACGTATTGTTTTTTAACTCCAATAATTATATTAAATATTAATCATAGTTTTAAGTATTTATATCTAACACAAATAATTCTTTTTAATATTACTTATTTGTTTGCATACAGTTTAAAGAGTTTTGGGTTAAGCTATCTCTGTGCATTAAACTCTCAGCTTTTGTCCTCTAGCACCTTCAGATTAGAATGTTGATGGGTATTTGTTCGCAATTTGAACAATACGATCGGTACCGTCATACTGGTGCGAGCGCTTGATATAACTAGCCGATTAATCGGATCGAGCCGCAACGACCAACCGTCTCATCCAGTCATGACAAAGGGGAGCTGCCGTTCACGTGACCACTTCGCTTGCCAGGTTAAGGCGTGATCAGACACCAGCATCCCGTTTCCAAGCATTATGGGTCGTCATTAACGGCCAACAGATGGCGTTGTTTCGCGGGGATGAGTCTTGCTGCTAAATTACAGCCGTAATAGTTTATCTCCCCAGCCGATAGGGCCGAAAGATATCGATGTTATATAGGAATGCTTGAAACTATATAACCATGTTGAAAGGGAACGTGAGAACGTGATTGGAGTTTGAACTCGTTTACTTCGATGTCTCAGTCTTGCACGTAAGCCACTACATCACAGAGAGTTGATAGGAATAGATACTTTAAGCCATATAAAAGTAAGTCAAGTTGGCGACCGTTGTCGAGGGTGACTCGAAGGCTCCCTTTTCTATAGCTACAACACCAAGGTGTAGGGGAGGGCGCTACTCCTTTCCTTGGATTGCTCCACTTTACCCTTAATCCATGCTGAGTGTTAAACAAGGAAGCATCAAGTACTGTTTTTTGAGTCTTTGGTATACTCGACCTAGGATTGAACCCAGGTCTCCCGGGCTATTGGAGAAAAGCCATATCATTGTGCAAATTATTGCAGTAAGATAGGAGTGCTTAAAACCACACAACTGAACAGATAAATGATTTTTATTGCCAAATAAAATACCTGATTTAAAATGATGGTTCGAATGAAATGTTAAAAATGTACATATAATCGTAATAAAAAACTTTATAAATGAATCTGGTTTAGGCTGTAAATAGCCCATAATGATATGATATGATATGCCGTTAAATAAATGAACCAATCTTATAAATCGTTATGATTATAATATAATTATATACAAATGATTTCAATTTCGGCAATTATTAACCCATAAGGAGTAGATATGCCTTTAATAAACCCTAACCAAACCAAATATAAATAGTGATGATTACATTTACAGATGATTCCTACATCGATATTTAATAACCTATTAGGGGTTCATATGCCATTCAAAAACTAAATCCCACTAAATCAAATATATATAGCTGATTACAATCAGATATTTTCCAATTAAACCATTCAAAACAAATGAAATTTATTAGAAAAATATAAACGCTAGGAAAGTTGCCATTTCGTGGATTCCAGAATTCTCCGCAAATATTGGGTAACTGAATTGGCATATACGCTGCCGTGTCCAGTCTGCTTCGATATTTAGCTTTAGCGTTACCATACTTAGAAAAACCGGTCGTGCACAAATATGTTGTTGCAAATAGTTGCAGAACTTGAATAGCTCGTTTTGATAAATCCGGATATTTTTCAAAAATATCGCACCTGAAAACTTCTTCAAACTTTAGTAGTGTTTTTACCGATGAATCATCTGCGCAATTTGGTTACTCATGATGATGCAAGGATGATAATAACAAACCGGTTGAGTCCCTGTGGCGATGCGGCTAACTGCGACATCGTATTAATCAAGGTCGATTTCCAGTTATGACTTTTTGTGTTGTATCTTGACCTTGGACAGAGCCGCCAATTAGTGTTTTCTGCACAGGATGTTCCAGCTGTGTAAACAAGAGAACAGCGGAAGTAGGTCACGAGGGTTGAGGTTTGGAAGAATAACTAGACAGAACGGTCAGTCGGGCCGTCAGAAAAGATTAGGACAGTCAGAAGAGCGGTGGGTGGGTGTCAGAAGTAGGAAAGAGAGGGGAAGGCGCCTTCTCCTCTCCCTCCTACTTCTGACAATTTCTCAAAATGAACATATGTTGTGTACCGACATAATGAATTTCTTTATAAAAATATATATCTCTCTTATTTATTCCGCGAAAGGTTCTAAATTGGCTGTAAGCGCAAGAGAGACAGAGACAGATACGAAGGACTTGGATTTTGATAAACGGAGGACTGCTATATTGACCTTTTTTAACCCCAATATGAGTCTGTATTCCGGGCCTTACGTCTTTGCTTCATTGATGGGTGGTTCTGAACCGTAGTTCATTTTGAGAAATGTTTGAACCCTTTTATCAGCAATTGGTTAAATAGTACCACTGCTGTTCTTCTAAATGGGTGACTTTGACATCAAATAACCCACGAAGGTTGATATGCCATAAAACAAAGTAACGAAACAAAACTTAAAAAGAATAGTTATTTAAACCATAAAGTGTATATAAATTATAAGTATTTGAAAGGAAACTCCCCACCCCAGGTAAAAGTTAAATAACAACTGTGCTGTCCTTTTACATGCATGGTTTGGGCATTAAATAACCCTCGAAAGTTGATATGCTATAAATAAAGCATCCGATTAGTCTGACTGGTTTAGGTAAAACAGGCATCAAAAACGAAACTTTTTTCAAATATATATATATATATATATATATATATATATATATATATATATATATATATATATATCAATGCCCTGGCACAAAGTTAATTTTTAAGCGATCTTTACCTGGATTGAATTCATAGTTTTCCTTCTCCTGGGCAGGATGCCATGCCAGTGTTATAGATGTCAGTCTGCACTACTATTTATGCATAGATGAAGGGATAATATTGAATATCTTAAGTGTATTAGCACGATGAGAAGGATAAGCAGCCTTGACCAGGATTTGCACTCGGCTCAATATGTCTGTGTCCTACGTAATTCTACATTACACCACGAGCACTTCAGATAGACGACATTCAGTTGTTCATTAGTTTTCTTTGTTCATCTCGAAACGGCTATCGGTTACTAGCTGTTCGCGTGTAGATTAGCGATTCTTTCACATTCAAATGGGTCTTTCGCTCTTTATTCTATGTATTTACCCAACTCATCCGCCATGGGTAGGATGTGACATATGGTAAAATCTAAACGGAGTCAAATTGGTTTGAATTCAGAATATTCCATCTTGACTTGTGGTCTAACCAAGACTAAAGAACCAACACTGCCCTTCTACTTATCCATAACTGTGGATTATTTCTTTAGCTTGAAATTGGGTGGTTGCTTTTGGTCTACGGCATCCAAATTCTAGGAGGTTATTTAATGCCAAACTCTCTCTCTCTCTCTCTATATATATATATATATATATATGAATAAATATATCTTAAATATTTATGATTTGTAAACTAGTAGTTTGTAGAAACGATTTTTAAACGAACCAAAGCTCATTAGTTTGTACTCAATTAACTGGTTTTGAATATTACTAATTAACCGTAATAACTCTATTTACCCAAGTTAAGTGTTTTAAAGCATTGTTTTGTAATAGTAATAATTCAATTTAGCAGTCATTTGTTTGAACACAGTTAAATGGTTTCAAGTATTGGTAGCTAACCCTAGTAATTTTATCCAACATGAATCTTTTCAGGTTTTGTAAATTATTAGATAGTTCTATTTGATCCATAGGTAGGACCCAAACAAATACTGACACTTCGGGGTCATAGTGAACCTTGGCAGTGAAGGTGTTCTCTACATTCACTACTGACGGGGGGGGGGGCTTGGTGTGATGGTTATCGTCCTTGGAAATAAATACTCAGGGTAAAGTTATATGTCTCATTATTTTCCCTCTTGCTATATGAGTTCAGTCTGCCTTCTATGATGAATCGTTAGGCTGACAGAACTTTTTCACCTTAGTATGGAAACCTGTCTAGGAAAAGGAAAAAATATGAATTTAGAAATTGACCTTGTGTTACATCATGCTTATACAAAGGCATTGATAAATACATATTCCACATTCCCCAACATTCCAAGACTAGAGCCTCACCATTGGAGTATTTATTGTCATATTTAGGACACTTGCTGAGGTTGCGCTCTTACACTTCTGAAGAGATGCAGACGGTGGATTCTACAGCACCGGCTATTTGCCGGAAGGAAAACGCAAGCAACCTCATCCAGGATTTGAATGCTGTTCAAAGATTTTATTTGCGATAACCGTTCTATTAAGCACGCATGTAACTCGACACTCCTCAGTTCCAATTCTCCGTTAGAGAAAACTGGAAATTTGATGTTGATTCCAAAAACAGGAGACTCAAACATTCATTTGAGTAGGCGGTACAAATGACCTTCTCATCGCCACCTCTAAGATGACTGATGGAGTTTTTAATAATTTCAATAACCCTAATTTAATAGCTGTTTTTGCCCTAAAGTGTGAGATATAGTATATAGATTGTTATATCATATTTTGTTGCATTTGGCCTTCCTGTCTGACTTTGATCTTCGTCAGTGTATCCCTCTTCAGACAGTTGCCTCCTGTCTGAGTACATATTAATTCGTACTCCATGACCACTGCCTTTCAATGACCAACATTTTCGACATACTCCCTCACAGTATTACATTTTGCCTTTAACTGTATATCTGAACTAATTCTAATTATATTTTTTTAAATACGCTGCCTGAAATCCTACTGGATTTTCTTTAAGTCTGAATAATGATTGTCTTTTTTAATTAAAATTTGGGAAACATTCAGGTTCTTACACGCTGCTTAGATGACTTTTAATAACAGCGCAGATTTCAACCCTGAAATTAAACCAAGATTTTTGAAGGAGATCACTAAATATGTTATATGAATAGCGCTATCTCTCTCTCTCTCTCTTTCTCCCTCTCTTTCTCCCTCTTTCTCTATTTCTCTCACACGCATGAATATACATATGTATATATATATATATATATATATATATATATATATATATATATATATGATAGAAATATGAGGAAAGATTGATAAATCAAACACTTAACTCCTATTTTGATGTGTGATATTTCGTTCCCTTTATTCAAAAGTCTTTTTTAAAGAACGAAATATCCCACATCTAAATCAGAGTTAGGTGTTTAATTGGTTTGGTTTGTTGGGTTTTATGGCATATCAACCTTTGTAGGTTATTTAACGCCAAATCCATTTTTATGTAAATAACCTGTTCTATTTAAAACAATTCAGTTTAGCATAAGTACACAGTTTAATGGTCAAAAACATTTCCATTTCTAACTATTCAAGCAGTTGTATGTAACAATTCGGTTAAGTGTAAATACAGTTTTAATGTCGAAAAACAGTTCTATTTGAAATAATTCAGTTAAGCCTAAGCACGCAGTTTAAATGTAAGTACGGTTTTATTGTAAAAGTCATTTTTATTTCAAACTATTCAGTTTTACTCAAACAATTCATTTTAGCATAAGTATGCTGTTAATTCTATTTAACCCATAGATAGGACCCTTATCAGGTTCTACCACTCCGGACCAGAGTGGACCTGGGAGCAATGACAATGAAGGGGTACTCCGCATTCCCCAAAGCTCCAGCATTGCTGGAACCTCACTATCAGATTGTTTAGTGTCATATCCAGGACACTCGTTAGGGGTGGGGTCTTACCCCTCTGCAGAGGTGCAGTCAGTGTATTCTACAGCCCCAGCTGACTGGGCAATACACAGAGTTAAATGTCAAACAGTTTTATTTCAGATAATTCAGTTCAGCATAAGTACACAGTTTAGACGTCAAAAACAGTTCTATTTCGAGCAATTCAGTTCAGCACTAGTACGCAGTCTCAATGTCAAAACAGTTCTATTTTAAACAATTCAGTTTAGCATAAATACGCAGTTTAAATGTAAAAATCAGTATAGTGAAAGAAGCACGTAGTTCTATTTAACCTATAGATAGGACCCTTATCAGGTGCTATCACTCCGGGCCAGAGTGGACCTGGGAGCGATGGTAATGAAGGGGTACTCCGCATTCCCCAAAGCTCCAGCATTGCTGGAACCTCACCATCAGATTGTTTAGTGTCATATCCAGGACACTCGTTGGGGGGGGGTCTTACCCCTCTGCAGAGAAGCAGTCGGTGTATTCTACAGCCCTAGCCGACTGGGCAATTAGGTGTTTAATATATATATATATATATATATATATATATATATATATATATATACAACGGAACCAAAGTTATTGATGAGTAGAACAGTCTTTCGAAATTAAACACACGTAATTCCAAAGAAGATATAAACAAAACACGTGATAAAAGTATCCCAACTTAAAGTTTGAGAAGGGCTCAAATGAAACCAAATTTATAAACGTGTTAAAAAGACTTGAGATATTGAACACATAATCTTACAAACAAAATATACTAATAAAAAAGAAACATATAAAAACTTACCTCCAACACAAAATACCCCAATTCCTCTATTCAGGGTCCCTGGAATACTCAAATAAAACTAAAGTTTTAAACGTGTAGATCAGTCTTTAGATATTCCTCAAATAATACTTCAAACAACATATAGAAAGAAAAAAAACGATTAAACATATATTTAACACCACCTTCTTAAGATAATTACAAACGATAATTTAATATAACATCATTAAATAGATTAAAAAGTTGTAAATAATTCATGATAGAATTTTAAAATTTTAAATATTATTAGTTTTATGATATTGATTTTCTAAAATAAAATTCTAGCGTATCTCACCCCTCAAATTTAGTTTAGTGTTGTATACCGTGGTGATCTCAATCACAACAGTAATAAATACATATACATATACAAACACATATGCAAACACAGGCGGTTTATTAATATCTTGACTTCGGTCCACGACGACTCGAGAAGAGAGACACAATTTTTACTATGTTAATCCCACCCCAACGCGTGTGCATCTGATGATGTTTTAAGATCTCTGTCGGTAGAGATCCAAAAATCCCAATTATATCATTCAACAGTGAAATCCAACTCTCGCCTCCATAGTTCAATCTCAAGTAACGTCTTTTCAAAATCCTCAAATTCTCAGGACAATCTCTTCTGGGTATGACATCATCCACACTCAAGCCCCATTTCCCGTCTTGGTTTATTATGACAAATGTTGATTGTTATATCCTTTGCACACGAGCGTAAAACTGCACCCAATGACTAGGCCTAAACTTAGAGATTCGAACAGTTCAAAGCCCAACGAAACTGAATGATAAAACATAATTAACGAAAAATTATTAATATAAAAAAATCACTACTTAATTATATAACATTAGCAGTAGTAGGTGGTGGTCAGTAAGAAAGATGATATAAGGAAATAAAAAAAGTTGGAAGGTAGTAAGATTAAAATGACAGGGAAAGG
Source organism: Sepioteuthis lessoniana (assembly GCA_963585895.1). NCBI lineage: Eukaryota > Metazoa > Mollusca > Cephalopoda > Myopsida > Loliginidae > Sepioteuthis > Sepioteuthis lessoniana. The sequence goes on from OY757930.1 coordinate 39,875,416, forward strand.
GAAGAGGACACTTGACACTTTCTGTGACGACCAAAAGGTGAGGTAAGTGAACTGAGATATCAATATGAAAAATATAATCTTAAAAGATCGACAAAAAAGCAGGAGACAGAGAGATTGAACAGAAGACACCAGCAGAATCTCATTTTAAAGAATTCCTCTTTCTGAGTATATTTACAAAAAAGTCAGGTGGTTGTAATAATTATATAATACTGATTTTCATGCGTCAAAAATCTAATTTCCTCATCTTTTTCTATATATATATATATATATATATATATATATATATCGTACGGTGTCTGTCCTAAACAATGACGACGATTCCTTCTGATAAAGAATAATGATGTGCTTCAGTAGATTTAGGCAAATAATGTGCGCCTCAGATCCAGATACAAAGCAGTTGCAGTCTGTACTTATTGAACTACAGCATATGCATATATTTGGTTGCAGATTTTCAATGCGGTACAGGTTGGTAATAAAATAAATTATATTGATCTGAATCAAATTATGAAGGGACATATATAGATAAAATAGACAAATAAATAAATAAATACAGGAAGCATTATGTGTAATACTATCGAAAGTTTTCTTGTGAATATCTGAAAAGTTTCAACCAAGAAACGTAGAGGCAGACCAAAAATGTTTTCACGCAAATCCTCTTTCTTGCGTATCCATCGTAAACAAAGTCTTAGAACGATCCTAGTGTTCAGTAATCCGTATCGATTACTAATCCGAAACTGCGTAGAAGAAATAACATACGTTTGTATTCACTGAAAACAATATTTACATGATGTCTCAGGGTGTCTGCAATACAAAAAGAAGTTTGGTCTTTGGAGGTCTTTGACGTATTCGAAGATGTTGACCTCCGTCGTTGAGACGATATTTTTCTGTTTTAAAACGTTAACGCCACTTCACTTTCATCCTGGAAGACGATGTGATCAGAAGCTGCCGTGATCCTGAGTGTTAATTTCTTACCCAGAATGAGGAGGCAATAACACTTATACATATAAATATCATCATCATCATCATATCGTGCTGGCAGCACGGATATCCCTGACCCTCTCTCGCCACTCCTCCCTATCGTTCATCGCCCTAGGTAGGTCTTCAGGACAACAACCTGTATCCTCACATAGCTGCTGAATGTACGTTCGAGCTGGTCGTCCTGCTTTTGCGCGGCCATGTGTGGGGATCCATAAGAGTACATCTCTTATGAGTTCATCTCTGCTTCTCCAGCAATGTCCTGCATGTCTGGTTCGTCTAACTTGAATAGTTTTCGTGATAGGGGGCAGGTGGCAGTACAGTTGGTGTCTTGTGGGGTGTTGCTGCCAGGATTTGTTCAGGATTGCACGCAGCATTCTTATAAACTCTCTTTTTATTTACGAAAGTCGCGGCGAAATCGCTGTCGGGGAGAGAAGGATAGTCGGCAATGAAATACGTATCCAAAAAGCCCCGCTTCTTAGTATTTCTTTCACGGGGGTTTGGGTCATAAAGAGCCTGCTTATTAACCCAGCTAGCGCCCAATACGACGTGACTTTTCTACTAGGTTGACTGCTCTCTTCGACTGACCTGTCATTATATATTTTCTGACGTCCACATTTCCTTTCGGCGCCTCACCAACCCAATTCATGGGCATTTCCACTGTCCCTTGTTTTCCTTTAGGCCCAGCTGTGCATCCTGTTTTTTTTTTTAAATCAACACTAGCTGGCTTTTTATTGGTCAATATATAACAGATCCCCGGCAAAGCGCTAATGACGTTCCGAAAGTAATGCCTCCTATATATTTTCAACGAAACAATCACGGATATAGGCAGAACAATAACACATTTGTATCGAGCAGATTTTCAGCTACAAAACCTTATTTTCCTCATATAGTCGTCAGCCTTGATTAAACCCGTTCACCGAAAATCAATAAGTGCCTACTTCTCACATTCGTCAATACTGCAGAAACTCATAGAATTATGGAAACCATGCCTGATTATTTTACAGAAAAATGGTTAAAACTTTTCAGGAGAGGTAACTAACTTGAAGCCGGACGCAAATTTAAAAAATATATCTTTTGCCGATTATGATGTATTTAGAATGAAATATAGAAGGCAATACTGCAACAGGGAATCGATCACTTTCACAAGACCCAGAACCACCAAAAAGCATATCCTATGGAATAAGTTTAGCATGCCAGTATTTGTCCCATAAATGAGACCCTAAACGTTTCAACCAACTTGAGCTAGAGAGAACTATGGATTAAAGGCAATGAAGGTTACTTCAAATATCTGGCACTGTAGCCTCATCATCAGAAGCAGTTTAGTGTCATACCTTGAACGCAATAGAAATAGAGGCTATTAACTAACAAATTACGTTTTATATTTTCTGTCATTTTTCTGCCAGGAGTCTAAGATGGGAACGCACAGAGCTCAAAGGGTTAGGAAGAAAGCGAGTGAATTTGTCAGAACTCGCAACTTAAAGATGAAAAAGAGATTGGGGCTCCATGTTATTCGCCTTTAGCAAAGTCTATTAGAGCGCAAAATACTTGGGAATCCCGACTATAACAACGAGTGACCGATAACTTTCTAACTCCTAGGTATAAGTCTAAACTATATCCAATGATGAAGATCCAGTTTTTGAGCTCTGGAAAGTAGGGAATCATCCTTTCATCGTCATTATTCCCAGGTCCACGCTAAACTCGAGTGTTGTTACCTGGTCTCTAGCAACCGAAATCTTTCTGAAGAGGTAGAACCTGCCAAAGACACAACATATTGAACATTGAATTGGATTACAGTGAGTAATTTTAGCGTATGGAAACTTTAATATTTCTTCCAATAACGTCCTCCATACATCTTCTAGTGACACTTGAAAATATTGTCGTATCCTTTCTTGCCTTAACAACTAATTGTCTCAAATCAATAGTAGTGGAACAAGTTCAGTACAATTGCTATATGAATAATAAGATGCATCGGAGACGAGGCTCAACGATGCAATGTTGGATATTGTCAAAAGTATCGATCGGGTAAGTTTTACGACCGCGTCAAATAGTTGGTTCTATGAGCAGGAAAAATACACACCCAATTTATTGTGATTTATATCAGCTTATGGCATGTCAACCCTGGTTTGGTTATCACCCTGTCTATGGAACTTAGAATACACTGACCGCATTTTTTACAGAAGAGTAAGTGCTCCGCAAAAAATGTGGTATCCTCGGTATGACACTAAACTGAATCTGATAATGAGGCTCTTGTTCTGAAGATGTTGGGAGTGAGTCTTTGTTTCTTTTACTCACAGGTCTACTCTAACACGGGGTTGTCGCACCTGTTAGGGTCCCATTTATGAGTCAAATAGATCAATTTGAAAGTTATTCGTATTAGTTTAGTTTTGTTTGGTTTTATGGCATATCAACCATTGTAAGCCATTCAAAGCGAATTCTGTTTATATATATATATATATATATTTGTGTGTGTGTGTGTGTGCGTGTGTGATTTCTGAATACATTTTGTCGATAATATTCTTAAAAAACCTAAGCTCTTTTTTTAACACTGTTTAATTGTTTCAAGTATTGCTATATAACAGTCTCAATTTAACATCAATCTTTGGTTTGCTCACGTGTTTGTTCTATTTGACTCAGAGATAGGACCTAATGGGGTGGGACCACTCCGGGTCAGAGTGGGTCTGGGAACAGAGGCAATTAATGAGTACTCTGCATTTCCCAAATCTCCAAGCCTGGATCCTCAACATCAGATGGGTTATGTCATGTCCAGGACACTCTTTGGTCGGTGTGTGTGTGTGTGTGTGTGGGGGGTTCTTATCCTTCTACAAGGACGCAGACGGTTTATTCTACAGCTGCTTTCGACTGGCTCTATTTGTATTAGACAGGAATACTTGATGTTATATAGCGGTGAATTATTTATATTAATTGCTTGGTTTTGTTTTGTTTTTTTAATGGCATATCAACCTTTGTAGGTTATTTAATGCCAAAGCCATCCTTCGAGAAGAACACTAGTACTACTATTTGACCAATAGCTGGGAGGTTAAGGGGCTTCATACCTTTCCCATGGGTATTTGTCCGAAAGTGGATATTATAGCGGGACTGGAGTTCGAACTCGCTTATTACGATTCCACAGTCCATCACTTTAACCATTACACCACAAGGACACACCCTATTTATATTTATATGCTGTTATAGTCTGCTAAGAATTATCATTAGTTATTTGAAAGCATATAACAGTTTGCAAACAAACGACTATTATTAAATTGTAATCATTACTTGAACTCATAAGAGATGTACTCTTATGGATCCCCACACATGGCCGCGCAAAAAAAGCAGGACGACCAGCACGAACGTACATTCAGCAGCTATGTGAGGATACAGGATGTTGTCCTGAAGACCTACCTAAGGCGATGAACAATAGGGAGGAGTGGCGAGAGAGGGTCAGGGATATCCGTGCTACCAGCGCGATATGATGATGATGATAACATAGTTGAGTAAAGATCAGAGAGCTGAGCAACAAAAATCTGAGAAGGATTTTAGTATTAGAAAAAATGAACTGCACGGATTTTAAGAGAATAAATCAGTACATTGTTTGTTTTGTTTTATTAAGAGTGATACAATATATTGTCAAAACGAAAAAGAAACCAGAAATATTGTTTAATTTTTGGCTAAGCCGAAAAAATACAAAAACATATGAAACTGTTTTTCCAACCAGAGAAAGAGAGAAAGAAAGGGAAAGTTAAAATGTATGTTTAGAATTGTGCTGAAAGTGTTCTTGGAACTCACTAGTAAAAACAATATCAGACCTTGAGAAATTGAAAATTTTAATTTATTTTTTCTTCGGAAAGATGGAGTAAATTGCTTGACGTGACATGTTAATCGCATGAGGAGAGAGCCGCCCACCGCAGAGAGAAGAGCATAACGGCCGTTACATGGAAGTAAGAGGAAATCCCTCCCCACTTGAGCGGAGGGCATAGAGATTCAGCATTGGGGAAGGGACTTGTATGATCGAACTTATTCATTTTTGAAAGGAGAACTGACTTGAATTTTTAAATGGACTTTGTTATTTTGTTTGTCAACTAAACTTTGTTTTAATTATTGAACACCCGTATTGTTTTATCTCTAGCTTTCGACTTCAATTTATTTTTCGTTGAATGATCAATCCTGTCTGATTTATTTGGCGATTTGCGAAATGCGACTTCAGTTATCTGCATCTAAAAGACAACGTGGGCAGATGACTTAACAAGCCTAGGTTCCATTCTAGATTGGAGCAGTGACCAATCAGTGGTCTAGGCAGTCGACGGGGTGACAATAGAATCCTTAGTATTAGGAAAATACTTGAAACCATACAATTTTGTGCAAATTATTTGAATTCAGCAGAAATATTTTTATATTGCTGTACAAAACACTTAAAAAGCAAATAAATGAAATAGGTATGTACAATTGTAAAATGAAACCAAATCCCCAAAACTCCAGGCATAATCATCATCATCATCTTGTCGCGCCACTAGCACGGATATCCCTGACCCTCTCTCACCACTCCTCCCTATCGTTCATCGCTTCTGGTAGGTCCTCAAGGGTACATGCCGTATCCTCACAGAGCTGCTGTATGTAGGTTCGAGCTGGTCGTCCTGCTTTTCCTTGGCCATATGGGAGGGGGTCTATAGGAGAAAATCACTTATGAGCTCGTCCCTGATTCTCCAGCAGTGTCCTGCATGTCTGATTCGTCTAACTTTGATAGTTTTCGTGATGGGAGGGAGGTGGTCGTACAGTTGGTGCTTTATAGTTACACAAAATCAGTCAATCAATGAATAAATCAGTTTAATTCCACATTCCCAGGTGAAATGTTATACCTCTTATTTCAATATGTTATATTATAACGCTAATAAAGTATACTTTATTTCACCTTTTTATGGTGGCTGTGGCGCAGAAGGAACAGCAGATAGAATTAATGCAATGCTGGCATATTTGGTTTAGAAGAAAATTGATTATTTATGGCACTTGTATAGGGAAAACTTATTGATCAGTGATAATGCATTATATGGATAAACCGATGCCTGAAAAGTTAATAAAATTATCATTTACATTTTAGTAAAATATCAAGCTGAAGATTTTTAGTTAATATTTCGTTCGTACATAACTTAGCAAATGATTGAAGTTTTGTTTAGTTTTAACATCGTTTTCTTGAATGGTTTGTATTTTTAAGAATATTTCTTTGACTTTACAGGTTTCAACGATGAGGTTTTCAATTTCAATATCTTGTAGCGAACAGAAAAAAGTAATAAAAAGAAAACAGAAAAAAGACAGTTACACGAACTAACAAGGGAATTACTTAGAATTATCTAGTGATTTAGTTAGGAGAACATTATATGAATAACTAAAAATAAAAGAAGGAACGACAAAAATACAAAATGTACGTAATTGGCTATTCCCATCTACCATTGCGAAAAAGCTACCAAAAACTATATAATGTATATATGATTAAAGGTCTTCAGTATTAAAAGCCTTTAATGGAAATTCAAAAAGATTTTTTTCCTTGATCATTAAACTATTTGTTAATATGTTGAGATACGTTTGACAAAGTCTGTCACTTTTTAACCACATTGACTTGTGGCAGTTTTTACAACACTCATACATACACACACATATCATATATTCCACACACACACACACACACACACACACACATATATATATATATATATATATATATATATATATATATATATATATACGTGTGTGTGTGTGTGTTGCCTCATAGGCTGGGGTTATAGAATTGGCTAATTGCATATCTGCAAAGGAGTAAGACTGCTACCTCAATAAATGTTCTAGATATGACACTAAACTATCAGATAATGAGGCTTCAGTCCTGGAGCTTTGGGAAATGTGAAGTACCCCCTCATTGCCATTATTCTCAGGTCCTCTATGATCCGAAGCGGTAGTAACTGTTAGGGTCTCATCAGGTCAAACAGAACTGTTTAGACCGATATTAAATTGAATTGTTAGTGTTAGATAGGAATACTTGAAACGACTTAATTATGTACAAACAAATGATTCATACTAAATATAATTTTTAGTTTTTGATAGCAATAGATTATTGAAGCATTTAACTGTGTGCAAACAAATGAGCTTTGGTTTGTTTAAAACTATTCGTTTACAAATCATTTAATTTAACATATTTAATATGTATGTATAAAAGGATATGGCATTAAACAACCTACAGCGGTTGATATGCCATAAAATACACCAAGAAAGCAAAATATCATCAAATATGTTTGTGATATATATATATATATATATATATATATATATATATATATATATATATATATATAGTATTCTCTATCTATCTATCTATCTATCAGTTGACTTTAAAAAAATTTGACAGTTGAGATTTTTAATAGATGTTACTTTTCCCTCAAATAAACATTTTTATTTTTAATTTTACGATCCGTTTGACTAAGAGACACCTGGATATAAGGGTATAGAGGAAAACTTCCTTTCTAAAGCCAATTAGGAATCAAGAACAGAAAAGAAGAGGTGAGTCCTTGTAACCGGTTATTCCCTCTGTTTGTCTAACCTACCCGGCAGCAGCTTGAGAAGAGAAAACCATGGAATCATTTGCTGACTATACAGAAATATTTGCACAATTTTTCGCCGCAAATTGAACAAGTGGAATATTTCCTGATGTTGCCGGATTTTTTTGTTAATATCGGTAGATTCTTTCATGAATATTTGTTATTTGTTTCATGAATACTAACGGAAAAGTTAGATATTTTATTTTATCATATTAGAATATTACTGATGATATTCATGAATAACTTGATTATTCAGTAGTTGTTTATTTTTCTTTTTTTAATCTAGTTAATTCCCCAGTTATGCGTTGAATATTATCACTCTTGTTTTCTCCAACGATGGCTTTGGCATTGAATAACCCATAAAGGTTGATATGTAATTAAACAAAGAAAGTGTACAATCCTTTGGAGAAAGTCCATGGAAAATAGTTGCTAACCAGCAGAATTGTGACATCATAGTAAGTAATTTCGATTTCCAGTCGCTCTATCAAGGTCACTCTCGGACTAATATCTAAAGAAATAAGTATGGACCCCTCATCACCGAGTTATGTGTTCAATATTACCACGGCTGTTTACCTACAAAGATGACTTTGGCATTGAATAAGCTACAAAAAGGTTTATATGCAATTAAACAAAGAAACTAAACCATTCTTTGTGTAGTTGCTGTTGTTGTTGTTGGGTTTTATGGCATATCAATCTTTGAAGTTCTATTTCAAATAGTTCACTTTAGCATGAGTACACAGTTTAATAGTCAAAAACATTTCTATTTTAAGCTATTCAGTTTATTCAAACAGTTCTAATTCAGCTAATTCATTTTAGTATAAGTAAAGATTTTGGTTACACATAGTTAGATGTCAAAACAGTTCTATTTTAAACAATTCAGTTTAGTGAAATACAGTTTCAATGTCAAAAACAGTTTAATTTCAAACAATTCAGTTTGGCATAAGCATGCAGTTTAGATGTAAGTACAGTTTAATTGTAAAAAACAATTGTATTTCAAGCTATTCAGTTTAGTCAAACAGTTCTAATTCAAACAATTCAGTTTTGCATTAGTGTGCAGTTTAGTTCTATTTAACCCATAGATAGGGCCCTATCTAGTGCAACCCTTCCTGCCCAGAGTGGGAGCAATGGCAGTAGAGGGGTGCTCCGTATTCCTCAAAGCTCCAGCATCAATGGAATCTCTCCATCAGATTGTTTAGTGTCACATCCTGGACACTCTTTAGGAGGATCTTACAGTCGGTGTATTCTACTGTCCCAGCCGACTGGGAAAATTGAGTAGTTGCCAAACAGCTGCTCTGTGACATCCTAGTAGCAAGTTCGAACTCCAGTCCTTCTATTACGTTCATTGGAGGTACCCGTGGTGTAATTGTTATCGTCCTAGGAAATGAACACGGCGACACGAGTTCAAATCCTGGACGAGACTGATTGCATTTCACATTGCACTAATACCCTTGGGAAAGGTATGAATGCAATTATTCTCCCTCCAGCTATGGGTAAATAGTAGGAAAGACTAGGTTCTTCAGCCTGGGTTAGGCAACTAGTCTAGGAGAAGGAAAACTCTGAATTCAAACCTGTTAAACTCCGCTTAAAAATTGACCTTGTGTCATATCCTGCCCGAGCGGAGGGTTTGGTAAATAGGATTACGTTCATTCTCTGAGTAATACTCTTGCAAAATGCAGGAACCCCCATTTCCTCCTCCAGATATAGTTTTAAAAGAACCAATAGTTCTTCTACAAGGATAGCTTTGGCATTAAATAACTCACGATGTTTGATGAACCATTAAATAAGGGAACCAAACATTGATTGCTCTAAAGCTTTTGATTGTCCCAACCTTTGACTGATAATTGCAATGCTAATGGCTATTTGCTTCCGTAATGATCCTCTAGATAAAGCTTTCTGGTATCCTAATGGTCAACGCCAAAATACGAACAGGGGCAAGCCTGGCTGGCGTGTGGTTCTTAAGGGCGTGCTTCAGGGATTAGGACTGGGACCATTACTTTTTACTAACAAGATGACTGACAGCTGAGATGAAATACGGATGGGCAAATATCTTACCTATTAAGATGATACTTAGGTGTGCTGTTACTGTAAATTTGAAAATTCCAACAATTGTGGACATCAATAGTGATCCTAACGGGAATTTGAATCACTCAGAAAATAATTGCTAAAAATTTGATATCATTAAAAATAAATTTGTCGTGATTGGTTCTCAACAGTATCTTAAGATATTGAAAGACATACGTTTAGAGCTTGGCAGGTTTATTCACAGTGTTATTGAAAAAGGTTATGAGGCTAAAAATCTCGGAATTATGTTTGATGAAGAGATACCAAAGATTTGATACGTTAAATTGTCAATTGGTCGGGGATTTTGCAAAGTTTGCATACATTAGGATTCAGGAAGTTTTAAACGAATCATCAAACTTTAAATTGATTGAAAAATACACCTTCTCTCAGTTCAATAAAGTTGATATCATTTTACAAAATCGGACTGAACTACTGCAATATGAAATTGAAAAATTGCAAAATATATTCATTTGTTTTGCATTCATCTCGGGCAAATATGATCACGTAAGTAACATTTTTAGAAATAAGATATTAGATATGAATAACAGAAGGTTGGTTCACAGTATTGCTTTGATGCCAAAAAGATCATAAACCTAAAACTAGTTATTTTGAAAATCACCTCAGAACTCTCAATGAAATTCACGGTCATTTTACTAGAAATTGATTCGAAATTTTTCCACATTTTGTTAAAATAAAGTCATAAAATTTATCATATTTGATTTTCATGAGTGAACGGTTCAGGGAAATTTCTAAAATAATCGATATAAACAATATTTCTATTCACTCCTTCAGATAAAAATGTTAAGATTATTTACTGTAAACCAATTGGATATATCAGTTGATTTGTTTCAGAAATCGTTTCTGTTTGACATGTTTTATACTCTCCATGTTATAGGGTATATATTATCATTTATCTTTCAGGGGTATTGTGGATAGGTTGAAAGTAATGTGCCTATTTGAGAATCTATCGAGTGATTTTCTACTTAAAAAGATAATAACCGCTTTCTTAGTAGCATTTATTTTTTAAAAATTTTGTATGTATGTATGTATGTATGTATGTATGCGTGTGAGGGTGTTTATTGGTTGGTTGGATGAGTTTATGGTATATTAACCCTTAGAGGATATTTGATGCTATAGCCTGTTTAATCGGGCCATTGGCTTAATGAATAGAATGTTGGCTAATGGTCCGGAACCCCCGGGTTTCAGTCACAGGTAGAGTCATACCAAAGACACAAAAATGGTACTTGATGACGCATTGCTTAACAATCAACATTATAAGGTAAGGATCAAGAGTAAAGAGGAGCAATCCAGGGAATGGAGTTGCACCCTTCCCTTCACCGCAGTGTAGAAGCTATTGAAAAAGGAGCCGTCGGGTCACCCTCGACTAAGGTCGCTAGCTTTACTTGCATATATATATATATATATATATATATATATATATATATATATAGTCATCCACAGATAGAGTATTTTGTTGTATCACAAGTCTTCAGTGTTGCTAGGCACGCTAGATTCCCGAAGCTGGGATGAAAACCCGGCTGATTCAAACGCTAATCCCAGATTCTACCTCACAGCCACACGGAAAACAGCATAAGCGAAGGAATTTTAAACGTTTATGTATCACTTTTGTTTAACGGCTACCGAGAGCTCAATTTATTCGAAGAGTCTTGCCTTACGCGGGTGGCAACCACTACTTTCTTCCCTAGGGAGCTCAACTCCACGGGGGTTGGGGGGCATATATATTGTCATCCACAGACAAACTTTTCCCTCATGAAAATGAAATATGATAGTATATATATATATATATATATATATATATATATAATTTCAAAGTGAATAGTCTGTAGGTAACATTTAAATCAAGTTAGAGCTGCTTTGTTTTGTAAACAGTTCAATTGTTTCAAGTATTTCGATCTTGGCTGGGAGAAAATTTCTACGTTCATATCATCGCTAACATCTAGTCGCCTAACTCTCCAGATTGCAATCTCTTTGATGATTATGCGTGGAGTGCAGTTGAGCGAGAAACCAGAAAAATATTCCATGCAACACTAAAGATGAACTGAAGGCAAAGATAATGGCAGCATTTACTAAATTAAACAAGGAGTCTTTGAGAAAAGCTTGCAGTTTCTTACGAACACATCCGGAGGCCAATGGCGATCTCTTTAAATAGATCCAGTCTACAGTATTTCATGATATTTGCCTATTAGTAAATAATAGAAATCAACCCAACAGCAGATATCACCGAGACAAGGAAAGATAAAGGTAGATAAGGGCCAGATGAACAAGGAATATCAATCCAAAAATAAGGCCTGGGATTCTGGAGTGGTTAATTCCCCTTGACCATTTTTAGGGTAAATTTAAAAAACAAAATACACTTGACGACAATAATGAATGTCCCCACCTTATCTGGTTTAAGTATCTCGATCCTAATTGAAACCAGAGGAACATCTAAGATGGCAACAGCTGGGTTAATTAACAGACATATCAATTATAAATATAAATCATATATGAGATAGCCATTAGTTAAACGATCTGAGTCTGTTTAGAATAGCACACCTGCCAAGTAGATAAACCACAAACAGAACACAAAGTTAAAAGGGACTGACCAGTAGATTAATTCCACTCCTGTTTCTTAATCGTTCTAACATATAATATGTTCACACCCTCTGCTCACCCCTATGAACGAATGAGTTCCACTTTATGTTTTTTATTTTTATGTTTTTTATTTTTTTATTTTATTTTTATTTCTATCTTTGTTTTCTGATTTTTAATTTATTTTTTAATTTCTTTATTTTCCTATTTATCTTCTGAATACGAACTGTAACTCCTCATTCGCATCATATCTCTGGGACAATACAGAGCATGTAAAAAGTCATCCGACGAGACGGAGAATATACCAACAATATTCTCCGCCGAAATAAATTTATTATGACGGCTTAACCGAGTTTGAGTCTCCATTTAATTGCACTATATATATATATATATATATATATATATATCAACACCTCTAAACGAGCAAGATAAGGCACAAAGTTAATATATATATATATATATATATATATATATATATATGCATTTATACACAACTGTGTCCGTTACATTGAATGTTTGCATAAGTGGATCAAATAAGGATCTTACTTTCATATATCTTACAAAAAACGGAATTAATTCCTATGATAAAACATACAAAATGTTTTATAAATGGTCCTACCCTTCCTGGTACCCCCTTTTGAAATATCCATTTTCATATCTAGATATCCAATTTTTTTCTAAATGAAACTACAAATACGGGAATGAGAAAGAACACATTTTTGGATAATGAAAAAGTGCAGAACCTTAAATCAAATCAAAGGCAATTCATCGTGTAAAATTTAATAAAAATTCAAATGTGATTATAAAAGTTATGAAATTGACAATCTCTAACTGAGTTAGCTGCAGCATTTACATTTTACTGAAGCTTCAATCTCTTCCTGGCTTTTCTTTTAATCGAATTAAACCTTTACTTTGTGAAAACTGCTTCGACTGGATTGAGAAGCAGCAAATCTGATAGCAAATGTATTGCGCACAAATTTTCTTCCTGCACTGGTTCTTGAAACTAGCACAAACACTCATGCAATACAAGTCTAAAGGTAGAAGTATATATCATTAAGAGACAAGTTTGAAGGTAAAAAAAAAAAACCCAACTTCAAACTTATCGAATCACTGAAAGCGTCTATGACTTCAGAGACCAGTACTCATTCCGTGGAAATTGCGATATTAATGAAATACTTTGTATCAATAAAAGCAATACTTGTCTGTTTTTAGATTGTCACTGAGGTGCATCCAAGTTATAATCTTTTATTTATTTATGGTTCAAGAGTGATGCGTCAGCCGGGAGTCGAACACGGATCGGCTGCTTGGAAGGCAACCATGCTAACCGTTACACCACCGACACTGCGCTAAATACAACCAAACAGGCGACATTACCACACTAGACGGAACCTCTCTGAAACTAGTTGACAAATTCACCTACCTAGGAAGTAGCGTCTCATCAACCGAAAAAGACATCGACACACGACTAACGAAAGCATGGACAGCTATCGATAGGCTATCGATCATATGGAAATCAGACCTGACTGATAAAATGAAACGCAGTTTCTTCCAGGCAGCGGTCGTATCAATACTGCTATATGGATGCACTAACTAAACGGCTGAAGAAGAAACTAGACGGCAATTACAGAAGAATGTTAAGAGCAATATTGAACAAATCGTGGCGACAACACCCCCCCACAAGACACCAACTATACGGCCACCTGCCTCCCGTCACGAAAACTATACAAGCTAGACGAACCAGACACGCAGGACACTGCTGGGGAAGCAAGAACGAACTCATCAGTGATGTACTCCTATGGACCCCCGCATATGGCCAAGCAAAAGCAGGACGACCAGCTCGAACATACATCCAACAGCTATGTGAGGATACGGGATGTAACCGTGAAGACCTGCCAAAAGCGATGAATGATAGGGAGAAGTGGCGAGAGAGGGTCAGGAATATCCGTGCTAGTGACACGACATGATGATGATGATGATGATTTATTTATAACATTATATGTAAACAGCCGGGTTCAGGATTTGAATTAAAGAGCTCAGTTCCATTTACCAAGGATCATAAACGTTATCACACGAGCACTTCACTTTACATAGTACATACAAATATACACACATACATTCTACTACTGCTACTTCTACTACTACAACAACAGCAACTATTACTACTAGAAGTAATAATTGCAAATAAGAGAGTATAAGACTAGACACGAATAGGTGGGAAAAGTGATCCACTGGGAATTGTGCAAGAAATTGAAATTTGGTCAAACGAACAAGTGGTATCTGCACAACCAGGAATCTGTCCTGGGGAATGAGACGCACCCAATTTTCTGGGATTGTGTGATAAAAACATATCACCTAATCTCGGCCTGACGACTAGACCTTGTTATAGTCAACAAGAAAAAAAAAGAACTTGCAGGATCTTGGACTTTGCTTTCTGGGCGGACCACGGAGTGAAAATCAAAGAAATCGAAAATATAGTTAAGTTCTTAGACCTTAGTGACAATCTATCCACGAAAGAATCATATAGTAATTTTAGAAGCTCTTTGCTTCGATGTGGCAAAAGGCCGAATGAATGGATCACCCAATGAGACACTAATGAATCATATATATATACCTGATTAAACGTGGGAAAAGAAAAGAACTGATATTGAATTGTTACTGTTACAATGGAATATTTAAATCTAATCAAATGAGCACAGGCTCATGTTAAGTGTTATCAACAAAATATATTTACAAATCAGATATATTGAATATACATGTATAAACATGATTTGGCATTAAATAACCTACAAGGATTAATAAAACATAAACCCAACTCATCCACATCAAACCTAATAATTTACACTCAATTCTCATTGTCAAGTGGGTAGAGTGTTCACCAATGGTCCGGGAGATCTGGTTTCAATCCCAGGTCGCGTCATACCAAAGACTTTAAAAAAATGGTACTTGATACCGCCTTGCTAAACACTAAACAATATAAGGTACGTATCAAGGGTAAAGTGGGGCAATCCAGGGAGAGGAGTAGCGCCCCTCCAAAACCATGGTGTAGTGTTATTGGAAAGGGAGCCTTCGGTTCGCCTTCGACTACGGTCGCCAAATAATATTGTTTTAAGCAACTGTTCTTTCTTAATAATAATTCTGATCGGTTATTTGAATACATGAACTATCACATAAAGTTATTAATGCACAATTATATGGTTTTAAAAAAACTATTCCTTTTTGATAATACAACTTTTGCACACATACGAACGGTGTCAAGTATTTCTATCTAATAATAAAGAATTGTAAACAATTGTGTGATTTCAAATAATTATTCCTATTTGATAATAATAATAATTTGTTTGCACCCAGTTATACGATTTTAATTATTCCTATCCAATAGTAATAATGTAACGTAATGGCCAAGGGATTTCAGTTCATGTCTTTGAGTTTAGTTAGGCTGAGAACCTTTCGGCTCAGCAGATGGGTTAGTTAGGTGCTACATTGAGGCAGGTGTAAACGCGAGCGCGCGCGGGCGGATGGAGGTGTCACTCAGATGTTACAATAGTCTGAGACGAAACGGGTGACGGAGTGCGAGTGACGTCACGGACCGGAAGCGCGCAGAGGTTTGTGGAGAATTGAAAGAAAGTTAGGGAGTTGAATTCTAGACGAGGAGGATCGACTTTTGGAGCTCGCAGACGCGAGGCGAACTTGCACCCTATGGGGGCCGCTCGAGATGGGGGCCAAATGAATAAGACAGCATAGAAGATTGTGTCTCTCCTCTTTATGTCGAAACCTTTAACTCAAAGTTAATAAAAAAGGTTTCGTACCTGAACAAGAAGTCGTTGCGTGTTTTCGAATTTCGAGATTCCTATGTACCTTCTGTATACATGTTATGTATTCTACGTTATGTGTATATGTAATGAGCGTCCCATGTATATTTCGCAGATAGCCGTATTTACCTATAGTACAATAATTTTCAAACATATACATTCGACCTACTTCAGAGTTACTCGTACAACAGATCAAATTGAACTAGGATGTATTGGTAATAAAGGGACATTGCACTTAGTCCAGAAGTCTAAACCTAGAATATCAGCATTGATCAAAATTCAACAAGGTATTCCTTTTTTGGAAGGGGTCTTACTCCTACGCATACAGTTCAGCCAGCATCTTCTAAGCCTCACCCACAACGCGAGCAATTTTCTTTTTGCATTTAGGTTTTATTTTACCCAGCAGGTATTTGATGAATGCTTTCTTTTGGGTGCGCGTACAGCTTAGCTTTATGAATTAAAAAATGTTTATTCGGTTACTTGTTCCTAAAGTTGTTTATTCTTTGTTTTGTTTGCGCAAATGAATATTAATGTTACATATTTAGAAACACAAAATTGCATAGCCCAGTCGGCTGGGGCTGCAGAATACACTGACTGCATCTCTGCAGAAGGATAAGACTCCTCCAACGAGTGTCCAAAACATGACACTAAATAATTTGATGTTGAGGCTCCAGAATTCTTTGAGCTTTGGGGAACGCAGAGGACCCTTCCATTCTGACCCGGAGTGGTGCCTCCTGATAGACACCTATCTACGGGGCAAATAGAACTATTTGATCGTTTAACCATGAGTAAGCAAATGACTGATGTTTAATTGAAATCTTTGTGATACATAGCAGTACTTAGAACCCTTTAACTGTGTGAAAACTTATGAGGAATGTTGAATAGAATAATTAATGTTAAATAGCAATACTTGTGTAACATATTGACCCCGGCCAAGCTGTCAAAATAGGAAATGCACCTGTGTAAATAACAGGTGCATCCGGTCAAGGAATATTAGGATATAACTTTGACCGTGGACAGGTTGAATGAGTGCGATTTGTGACGCCCACAAGAATAAGGTGGATATCGAACAATTATATAACCCGGGTGAAGACAGGAAGTCAGTTAGTTGGAGATCAGACCAGTTGGTGAGAAGATGCTGGAATGAAGACCATGTCCCAGAGAGGCTGGGCCCCCAGGCCCCCGGTTGAGCAGCTCAGGAGAACAGGAAAGAAACGCTGTTATGGCCATAAGAGTGGGGGTCAATATGTTGCAGTTCTGTTCAGCCTCCAAAACACCTCTCACACAGTAAAACCTTTAGTAACCCTTTCGAACCCTTTCAAATAAAGTGAGAGGTATATTTTTCTAAAGAACTGTGTCGCTCGTCTTTATTTTGTCGTCGTTATGTTTCTGTATGTATATGTGTATGTATAGTGGTCATGGATATACAACACTTGTAACCAATTCACTGTATGCAAAAAATGATCAAAATGAAAGAATTATAAATGTTAGATAGCAATGATTGAAATTTAACTACGTAGAAACAATAGCAGTACTTGTGCGTAAAAATAGTTCTAACTTATATAAAATTGAAATTGCCAACAAAGTTATCTCTTAAATATCCTATATATCTATTAAAATGTGTGTAAACAAATGCCCGATGTCAAAATTTTGATTGTTATATAGCAAGACTTCACACCATTTAACTGTGTGCAAAAATGATTAGTCAATAGAATTATTTGTATTGGATAGAAATACTTGAAACTATTTAATGGTGTGCAAAAAATGAGTTCAGGCTCGATTAAAAATGTTGTTCACAAATCGTATATATATATATATATATATATATATATAAAATTGGCGACTGTGTCGAGGGTGACCCGAACGCTTTCCTTTTCAATAGCTACTGCACTGATGTGTAGGGAACGGTGCTACTCCATTCCACTTTACCCTTGATACTTACCCTATAGTGCTTAGTGCTAAGTAAGGCGGCATCAATTACCATTTTTTGAATCTTTGATATGACTCGACCTGGGATTGAACCCCGGTCTCCTGGACCATTGGCAAACACTGTACATATATATATATATATATATATATATATATATATGATTCGGCATTAAATAACCTACAATGATTGATATACATTAAAATCAAACCAAACCAAACAACCCTGCGTATTTCCTGTGTAAACGGATTAAGCTGTTTTGTTACTTCGCTAATGCTAAATATTTCTGATAAGCTGCATTGTTTTCTATTCTGTTGAAACTTTTATTTCGAGGTTACGTTGGCACCTACTATCACACGAAATTTAGCAACCTCTTATCGCATATATATGGGAATTGATCCGCATAGTGTGTCTTAACTACTACGGGCTTCAGCCAGATTTAGCTAAGCTTAATCAATACAGACGAAGAGGATTTATCAAGATGTCATTGTTTGCAATTAATTCAAGGCCGCTTCTCAATGAATACCTTATGTTGGTCATCTTGTATCGAACGAAACTAAGCTTGTTCTTCGGTTAAATAAAGATTTACATAAGGCTGATAAATATTTCTTTTGAAATAGCTGCATTTTTAAGAAGATTTTGAATTTTTAAAAAAATTTTGAATATAAGGGTGAGACAAAAGTTTTGAAATATTTTGTAACAAGTTGCTTTCGTGAATACTCAGAAATGATTTTATAAAACCAAAAACAGACAAACAAGCAAACGAGCCAATAAATAAACAAAACTCCCAGTTTACAGTTGAATTTAAAGTAGTTGTGTCAACTTTTCCGCCTTTTTTATGAGAAAAAGTCAAACATCCATGATGAAGCGACACTTCTGTTCCCAAGAAAAAATGGCCGAGACGGTACTCTCGTTTTCTGTTAGAACTAATACACAACATTAAAGTAAGAAACAATCCGGCAGTTCCATTTCCAATTCATTCCTAGAGCTCCATATATTACTGGTACGGAGGTAATTTTAAGGTGTCAAGTTTTATTTTTCTTTCTTCTTTTGGCAACTTACATTTCCAGGTCTTTAAATTACATATTTTCTTAAAAATCTTTAATTAACAGGATAATAATTAGTTCTGTCATAAGAAATAAAAGCCATATTTTCCTTTTATAGTCCTTAAAAACTATATTTAGTATATTGCCCAGTATATTTATATCAGTTTTGATAGCAAAATCCCTGCAGCTTTTTTTCTGTTACTGATTCTGATTGGTGTTTATACCATATTATAATTATCATAATTATTTACTCATTAGAGTTTTTCACATCAGCGTAAGCTGATGATCTTTCACTGGAGATTGAGTGACAGCAAGTCTCTTCAAGTCTCCAGGACTCTTCCCAGTATTCTGGCTGTCTTCAATAATTCAGTCGTTTGGATGGTCTCCACACGGCCGCCAACTTCCAAATCCTCCAGGCCCATTGATAATCCTTTAGTTACCGTGACAAAAGCACCAATCACAATTCGTATAATTGTCACCTTCATGTTCCATAGTTTTTTTCAGTTCTCTAGCAAGGTCAAGGTATTCATCTTTCTTTTCACATTCTTTCAGTTTTATTCTGTGGTCAGCCGGGACAGCAAAGTCGACTATTTTGCAAATTTTCTTTTTTTGTTGATTATTATTAGATCTGGTCTTCTGGCCGAGATTAGGTGATCCGTTTGTATATCAACGTCCCTAGGACAGGCGCTGGGTTTCGCATATAACATTTGTTCATATGGTCAATTTAAATTTCTTGCACATTTCCCTGTATATCACTTTGCCTACCCAGTCGTGTCTAGCCTTGTACTCTTTCTGAGCCAATTTGCTGCATTCGATTATTATGTGATTGATGGTTTCATCTCTGTCACCGCATAGCTACATTTGCTATTTTGTTGCGTTTTATCTATCCTCGCCTTGATATGATTGGTTCTTATGGCATTGTTTTGTGCTGCTATTAGGAGAGATTCTGTTTCTCTCTTAAAGTTTCCTTTTCTTAGTCTTGTCTAGGTTTTGTCGTGTGAAATGTTGTTTATTAGTCGTTTAAAACGCCCATAGAATTTTTTCCTTCCCATCTTTGTTTCCTATTTATTGTCATTCTGTTATCTATCGTGTTGTCAGTATTGTTTCCGATGGCTGTAATCAGTCCTTGTTCGTGTTTTTCTATGTAGTTTTCGAGACGTTGTATCGATGTGTCAAAGCTGTCTTCGATGCTGACAAGTCCTCTTCCCCACACTTTTCTTAGTACATATAGTCTGTCAACGTCGTCTCAGGGATGTAATGCCTTGTGCATGGTCATTAGTTTGGTAGTTCTTTGGCCCATTCGTTTAAGTTCATCTCTGGTCCACTTCAGAAAGGGTGCCGAGTAACTAACGAGGGTTACAGCCCAAGAATTTATTCCTTTGATAAGGTATCTGCCAGAAAGTTTTGTCTCGAGTAGTTTCCTTGTTCTCCTGAGGTATTCATTTTTAATTTTGTCTTTCATTTCCACTTGTTTTATGGTGTGAGCCGGCAAGATTTTTTAAGTATTTGAGCGTTCTAATCTGGTCTTGGTTTTGTAGTTCTATTCCGTCAGTTTGATGTCGTTTGCCACTTTTCAATACGAGCATGGCACATTTTTCAATGCCAAATTCCATTCCTATGTCTTGACTGTATATTCTAACTGTGTGTATTGGAGTTTCTAGTTCTTTTTCCTTTTTTTGCAAAAAGTTTTATGTCATCCATGTACATTAGGTGATTGATCTTTTCTTGCGATCTACTAAGTTCGTATTCGGCATTCTGAGTATATGGTTAAGTGGCATTACGGCAATTATCAATAGCAAGGGAGATATTATTATTATTGTATACTCAGAGTCTTTCACATCAGCGTTAACTGAAGGTCTTTAACGGGAGTTTGAGTGACAGCAAGTCTCCTCAAGTCTCCAGGACTTTTCTCAGTATTCTAGCCGTTATCAATAATGCTTTAATTTATTATCGTTATTATTATTATTATTATTATAAAGTTTTCATGCAATGTATATAGAAAACGAAAATAATTTTTATGCACTCCCATGATCATAGACTGGCAGTAGAATTTGATGTACCACAATACACTTTTGTGAATTGTGAATAGACTAAGAGCAATTAATAATATTTCAAAAGATATAAATACATAAATTCCATTCTAATTAGTTATAATGCTTCAATGCTTTTATTCCTGTTGTAATATGTAATGAAAGACGACACTGTACTTTGCGTATCGCGAAATTCACGAAAATCTGAACAAGATTCTAAAATAAACAGCTTTCAAGACATTAGAAAAGGAAGTTAGAACAAATTTTGATGATCAATCAACGTTTTGATGAGGAGAATTTTCCGCTTGCAGAAACTGGAGATTCAAGCAGAAAATCCGAATAAGGAACAAAAAAGTTTGCTTATTTTAACAATATACAAATAAAGAAATGATATTCTAAAAGGTTTTTCATATAATCTCCTTTACTGATGTGTTTACTTAGGCTTGGTGGAAAAGCAAAAAACAAAACAAAATAAAATCCCACAAAACAAAAGAAAACAAAACAAAACAAGGCTTTTATTCAAATTGTAAATATATAAGCTTATTATGGATATTACATTTCTTTTCATTATTCTCTCCCGATTGTATATCATTAACACTAGAATGACCACATACATACATACATACATATATATATATATATATATATATATTTCTACGCATCATATATTGGTTGTATATATATATATATATATATCATGTATATGTATGTTTTATATATATATTTTATATATGTGTATATACATTTGTATGCATGTGATGTTTTATATATATATATATATATATATATATAAAGAGAGAGAGAGAGAGAGAGAGAGAGAGAGAGAGAGAGAGTGAATAGTAATTAGGGCCGACTTAAAAATTCCCAAGTTGACCAAGGCTCTCTCATGGAATTTAACCAAATGTTCATCTTTCACCATAGTGCTCCTTGGTTTCGAAATGCTTATTCCATAGTTTGGATATCATTGCAATACCATTGTATATCATTGTTATATAATCGTCAACAGCAGATATGACAACAGTATGCGAACTTTTCAGCCGATCAACTTTTCAGCCTACCCTCGCATATATATATATATATTTATATATATATATGAAAAAAATTCAAAGCCTCACCCAGAAAGAAGAGGCATAATCCAACAATTTTGTTGTCGCAACACACGACTAATTCTTATAATCTAAAATAGGGGTGAGGCTTATAACTTTTTGAACTACTCTCGTATTTATTAATATGATGATCATCAACTCGTGCAGACATCTCGGATTTCCCTGGTTCTGTTCAGCCATCCAATCCTATTATCCGTCGCACCTGTCAAGTCTTCTAATACGCATCATGTGTTCGCACAGAGCTGTTGTAAGTCTTTGCTCGCATGTCCAAGTGTAGGAGTCTATAAGAGACCCTTACTTATAAGTTCATCCTTGCTTCTCCAGCAGTGCCCCTTATGCCTTGTCCGGCTTACTTGGATGATTTGTATGATGGGGGGTAGGTTGCCGTAAAGCTGCCATTTTGTGGGGTGTTGCTTTCAGGATTTATTCGAAAAAGCACGAAACATTCTATCGTAGTTCCGCCTTAAACATTTTCCCTTTGCGTTTTGTTTGTGTCCATGTAGTGCATCCATATAGTAGTATGGACACAGCAAAAGCTTGGAAGATATTACCACTTATTCTAGCAGATAGATCAGATCCCATACGATCAATAACCTGTCAATAGCATTCCTTCATTAGGTGTTTGTTGACATCACTTTCAGTAGATTTGGTTTCTTTTTTTAATAGCATATCAACCTTTGTAGGTTATTTAATGCCAAAGCTGTTCTCCTAGAAGAACAGTAGTGGTACTATTTAACCCATTGCTGGGAGAATAAGGGGGTTCATACCTTTTCCAAGGGTATTTGCCCGAAAGTGAACGTAATAGCGCGACTGGAGTACGAACACGCTTACTACGATTCTGCAGTCCATCACTTTAACAAATATACCACGAGGACACCCCCATTTTCAGTAGATGAGATATTGCCGCTGAGATATATATGTGAACTGTTCTAATTATTTTGAGGTTGCCACTTAGAGCTAGGCCGAAAGAAAAAAGTGTAATTTAGTGAAAATTTCTATAAAATTTGTTCCAAAATAAATGTTTTTAAAGTTTTTGTTTATGCGGTTTTGAACGGGAGATATTTTTGGAATGGGAGTCCTCAAGTGTTATAAATATAGATCTTAGATTGCATAATCCACAAGCATAAGAGTAAAATACGGTAAACCAAACAAAAATACTGCTGTATGGATGCACTACTTGGACGCTAACAAAACGGCTGGAGAAGAAGCTGGACGGCAATTACACAAGAATGTTGCAAGCAAGATTGAACAAGTCCTGGCAGCAACACCCCCACAAGGCACCAACTATACGGCCACCTGCCTCCCATCAGGAAAACTATCCGAGTCAGACGAACCAGACATGCAGGTCACTGCTGGAGAAGCAAGGGACGAGCGCATAAGTGATGTACTCCTATTGACCCCCACATATGGCCGGGCAAAAGCAGGACGACCAGCTCGAACATATATCCAGCAGCTATGTGAGGATACGGGATGTGGCTCTGAAGACCTGTCAGAAGCGATGAACGATAGGGAGAAGTGGCGAGAGAGGGTCAGGGATATCCGTGCTAGTGGCACGACGTGATGATGATGATTTTAATGTCCAGTTATCTGATAGTGAGAGCCAGGTTTAACAGAGCGATCAGTCTTGAGGATTAAATGTAAACAAAACACAGAATATATATATATATATATATATATATATATATATATATATATCGAGTTGAAGATGAGAGAAAGAGAGAGTGAGGGAGCGAGAGCGAGAGAGAGAGAGTGCATGCATGTCTGTAGCTCTGTCTCTCTTTATATATATATATATATATATATATATATTACTTATGAATTCAATACATATTTACTCATACAAAATAAATTGTCTTATAATATCTGTCTATCTATTAAAATGAATAGATTCACGAAGAGATTTGAAATTTGTTTTAGAGAATTTGTTTATCTATTTTGTTCCCTGATACTTGTATGTTTCCAGCTAGATGCTTTTGTCAGAAAACATACATGGCACAAGGTCTTCTTAATGGGGAACACAATGAGACTTAAACTCACTCGTCCTTGCAGTTTGAATGGTTTTCAGTTGGTTAAAGGTTGATATGGCTGCACTCCTCTCTTTCTCTATGAGTGTGTTTACCTTAACCTGCT
Source organism: Sepioteuthis lessoniana (assembly GCA_963585895.1). NCBI lineage: Eukaryota > Metazoa > Mollusca > Cephalopoda > Myopsida > Loliginidae > Sepioteuthis > Sepioteuthis lessoniana. The sequence continues at coordinate 39,899,670 of OY757930.1, forward strand.
TTACCTCCTCATTTGCCTTTGATGTTTAATAAGTTGGTTTTTTTTTGTTGTGTGTGTATGTGCGTGTTGGAGAGGTTTCGGATTTTACTTATAGTTATTTTTCTCTTTGTGCGTGGAAATGTGTTTCTTGAGATTTTGTTGCAGTGTGGTTTGAAATATACAGGTTATTATTTTTTACTAATAATTTTGTATATATATGTAGAATGGTCTATTTTGAAAAAATCAAATACTCCAAATAGTTTTGACGGTAGATGCAATTTGTGCTTGGAAGAGAAAATACATATTCTAATACATAAATGGCCTGATAAGTTATTAAATAAGAGAAGTGAATTAATAGCTAGATGTAGACATAAGACTAAATTTAAACTATAGACAGTAAATTTAAAAATATAGAAATAAATTGTGAAACGGTAAAAAAACGTATCCAACATACACACTACGAAAAAATAGGTAGCTAAATAAATGGTTTCGAAATTAATATAAGCATTAATATTTCTCTTAAAAGTTAATTATCGAACTAAACATGAAAAGAAAATAAATTAAACAAATAAATAAAAAAGTTAAATTACCGTAATTATAACTGACGAAATTTGAAAAAAAAAAAAAAATAGGTAGAAAAACAGAAACTCAATAAAACGAGGAGGTAACTCCTTAATCTCTCACCCCCACCCCACGTGTCTGGTCTGTTTTATTTATCCATTGGATCTGAAGAAGTTCTGTTATATATTTTTCTTCGAGTTTTTGGTTTACACTGAAAAACAGGATGGAAATAAATTTATAATCCTAAATTAACTGGTCTTTGGTTTTTCTTAAAGTAAAGATATATGTATGTATGTATATATATGTATGTTTGTGCCCATTTATGTGTGTATGGTTAATAATTTATTGATCTATAATTTTTTTTTCCTTTATATAAAATAGCGGCTCGTCGTTAGTTTGGTATATGAGCATTATCTTAAACAACCTTGACTACATTTCTATATCTGTTTTGATACATTTAATTTTTTGTTTTCTGTGATTTTAATATTGCTCTTGTGAAGTGATATCCTTGTATTAATGACCTATGTTGACCCTATGTATATTTTTGTGCACTTGTTACATTCAATTATGTAAACTACGCTTTTAGAGTTCCAGCTTAAGTCTTTATTCATTTTTTTATTTTCTTTCCGGGTTTTTAAAAGTATAGGATTTCCCTTTTATAATCATATCACATATTTTACATCGTTTATTATTGCATTTGGTAACCTCTTGTGTTGGATCTTCTCCAAATGCAGAAGAGATGAGTATTCTTTTAAGATTTTTGAGTTATCTCTGGCTTTTAATGATTTTGTTGTGACTCGTATTTCTTTGATTTTGTCAATGTTTATAATTTCTAGATTTTTTATTACTTCTGGAAATAGTTCTGGGTTATTTTTGTTGTAGTTTGCGACGTATGCTGGGGTTTCTCGTTATTGTGCTTTTTCGGGTTACTTAATTCTCTTTGTGGTATTTTTCTGCTAATTTGAATCCCTTATTTATTAGTGTCGTTGGGTATCCTTTCTGGTTGAGGGTTGTGTGAAGTTCTTTAAGGCGTGTTTTTTTTAGGTTTTTATTCGTGATTATTGTATGTATTCTAAGTGCTAAAGTGTAAAATATAAATTTTTTACAGTGGTGGCTTTTGAAGTGAAGGTATTCTTGTGTATCTATTAATTTGTGGTCGATATATGTGATGATTTGGCCATTTACGTTTTTTATAAGGATGTCTAAAAATTTAAGTTCATTTGAGCTGTGTTCCATAGTAAATTTTATTTTGAGGTGTAGGTTTTGTAGTAGGTTGTGTAATTCGTTAATATCTCCCCATTGGTATTTCTTGCATATGAAGCAATCATCTAAATAACTTTCCCCTGATTAGGTAAATACTTCTTTAATGTCGTTGCCGTATATTCTAATTATCACTTTGTATAGGTTTTCTTCTAAATATGCTTGGGTTAGGGTAGCGTATATTGGCGCCATTTTAGTTCCCGTAGCTGTTTCTACGGATCTGGATATAGTAAATGTTATTGAATTGAAAAGTTGTTATTAAGGATTATTTCTATAACCTCTATGATAATTTTTAGTCAACTCTTCGGTGTAATGTGTCGAGGTATTTATCTATCCAGTATGTGATGGCTTGTTTTCCTAAATCATGAGGAATATTGTTACATTGTTTTGTGTCGACAAATGTGACTATGAGTGTGTTGGGATCGAATTTTTGTTGGTATGGAGTTACAAAAAATCTATGTTGTCTCATATATATCTTTTTATTTTGTTTAGAAAAGGTTGTAGTAAAATGACTATTCGTTTGCCAAGTCTGTTAATCAGGCACGACGGGCCCGCTATAGTGGGTCTAAATTTGAGGTCATTGGGTTTTGAATTTCTATATATTGGGATTCTTGTGTTTCTACGGCATTTTTTATTTGTTTTGACTTGTGAATTTTTGGTAGTCCGTTGAAGTTACTAGTTATGGGGGATATAATTTTCTAAAAAATATTTTTCTTTTTTAGTTAGTGATTCATTGTGTACTTTGCAGAATTTTGTGATTTTTAATTTGATATCATTGTCTATGTTTGTATCTTTTAGTGTGTTGTTGGTTTCATTTAAAATTTCTTTGATTTTTGTTTTGTTGCACTTTTTATCTAAGATGACTACAGCGCTTTCATCAAACAGTTTTATATGGTTTAATTTATTATTCTATATACAAGTATTCCTGTGCCACATTAAATACAAATTAAACGAAAAAACAAAAAGACAAAAACAAAAAAAAAAACAAGAAAAATCTTTAAAAAATTTTGATTCGTCAAAATAACCCCATTTGGCCGCTATCAGTTTAGTTCACTGACTGTTCCGGCCAAGACATCAGTTGAAGAACATGGTAGTCCTTTTTATTTTTAATGTACCACTGGCAGAGTTTACTAATAAGCTTTGGAACATTATCTTCCATGAATCCAAATCCTTGACGCACGGGACACGTTCTATATGTGATCGCGTGATGCTGCTGTATGCTGGGATAGTCGATTTGATTTAATTTGCCCTTCACCGAGTGAAAATACCCGACTTAGCAGTTGGCCAAAAGAAAAAAAAGAGACTCAACCATGCTTTACGGTTGGTATGATACAGGATGTTGCCACACTCTCACAAACTTTTCGCCGCACATAGACCCTCCTATTTGACCGAAAGTTTTCGAAATTTGATTAGTCAGGACAAGGGACTTTATTCCACTGCTCTATTGTCCAGTCTTTGTGCTCCTTGGACCCCTGGAATTTTTTTTTACATTGTTTTGCTTCCGCGACAGTTGTTTCGTGTCAGCAATTCTCCCATATAGGCCAATTTCACAGAGTTTTCTCCTTACGGTGGATATTGACTCATTTTTTTCACGACATTTGGGCAATTACGCAGTGATTTTTGGAGAAATTAACCTTCTGTCATGCAAGTTGGGGACTCTGATGAAATTTTCCCCTTTTGGTCTAACAGTCCTAATTTTTGTCTTATTTTGTCCTATTTCCTAATGTCTCCGAGTAATATAACCTACGAAAGTTTTTGGAATTTTTACTTTAAGTATTAAATAAGAAAACCGTCATCAAATCAATTTTTCAAAAGATATCTGGTTACACTAAGGTCAAAGTTACCGAGAAAGATTTCTATTAAGAATAATTATATAAAATATTGTGTTGTTTAACTTGTATAATTAAAGATTAAAGATTTTTAAGTGGCTAAATACATTATTTCTTTTAATATAAAGATTTTATATAATCTCGTGCAATATATATATATATATATATATATATATATATATGTACATATAATCTAAGATATAATATATATCGTATTATTTCACATATGTTTATATAGAGAGAGTAAGAGAGAAACTCAACCAAATATATGTATACGCACACACACACACACACACACACACACACACACACACACACACACAAACATATATATATATATAGGGGGGTTGCATGTGTGCCTCTATGTGTGTATTAATTTGTGTATATGTTTATTAGTATATTTACTCGTGAATACAACATATTAGCAATCTAATTGATAGATGCTTTGTTTAATAATAGATAAGAATTTTTCGATAGAAATTTTAAACTGTTTCCTTCAGAGAAAAAAAAACCTAAAAAAAACCTGAGACCACTCAAGAACGATAACTTATGAATTCAAATTTGTTTTTGTGAAGGAAGAACGTATTTTTTTACATACCATTTTAAAAAAGCGTATTCAGCCTAACGGTTATCATCGTCGGAAATGGAATCCGCAAAGTGAATTCAAATCACGGACAAGGTTGTTTGCGTTTCAGTTTGTTTTAATACTCTTGTGAAACCCATGGACCCAACTCCTCTTCTCAAACCCTGCTAAGGATAAATTGTTGGCCAAATTGGGGTCCTAAGCTTTGATTTGGAAACTTGTATTTGAATAATAAAACTATGAATTCAAACCAGCTAAACCCCGCTTAAAGATTGACCATTTGTCACATCCAACCTCTGGCTGACGTTTTTGCGTAAGTACTGATCTCTTTTAGACGAAAACCTAAAGACATTTAAAGACTTCCGATGGATAAGGAAGGTAAATAAGCGATTTTGAAAGGTATATGGCATGGACATAATAAAATCATAATCCATTCCCGAGAACAGGTAAAAGTCCATATTTTTGAATAAATCACAATCATTTTCCTTTCAAACGTGTTAAATAATCGACTAGTTTAATCTATTATTTGCTCGCACGGAGTTCCCTGACTTTCTCGCCCCATCCATCCCAATTATACATTGCTCCCGGCAGATCTTCCAAACTCCTTTCTCTGTTTGCACAGAACTGCTGTAGGTAAGTTCTTGCTGGTCGGTTAACACTTATTATTGCTACTACAGGAGTGTCCTGCATATCTTGTTCATCTTACATGAAGACAGCAGTGCTATATATCAGTAACAATTCAATTTAACATAAGTCATTTGTTTGCGCACAATTCTTGGTTGTACGATTTTATTTGGCCCAGAGATGGGACCCAGTCAGGTACTACCTCTCTGGGTCAGAGGGGTCACGGAAGTAATGTCAATGAAGCGGGATTCCACATTCCCCAAAACTCCTGAACTGGAGCCTCACCGGTAGATAGTTTTGTGTCATATCCAACACGCTCTTTGGAGAGGTCTTACCCATATGCAGGGAAGCAGTCGGTGTATTCTGCAGCCCAGCCGACTTGAAACTTTGAAAACCTTATCAGTCAAGGTGAAGGAAAACATTAAAAAATATACCTTGTGTTACATCCTAACGTTACTGGAGGCGTTGGATAAGTTTCAACAGAGATTTTGGATCAGAAATGTTTGCCTCACTTAAAAAAAAATTCCAATAAACATATTATAAGATACGTCTTAAACGAAATGAAGAAAACCATTTTTTCTGCTAAGATCTGTTTTGAATCACTCTCCTATTCAATGATTGACCATGAAGATAAAGAACGAAGAATTTGTGCACAAAAAACTCATCAGACGCCATAAGGCAATTATTGCATCGATAGCTTTATATCACCAGCTATAAATAATCAGCAACCCTCACTAAAATTAACTATTCGACGAAGAAAAATCAGAAAAAAAAAATTCAGCAGATAACTTATTAGACGCCGTTAAAAACAAAATCATGACTTTCAAAGCTATCATAAAAATCTAGAAATCATCTTGAAACTCACTCTAATTAACTGTCTGACTAAGAAGATCCAAAATAAAGATGTTTGGTTGGTTTTGATTGATTGGTTTCACGGCATGTCAACCATACTTGGATTATGTAATGCTAAAGTCAGTCATTTATTGCAGGCAGTTCGGTTTCAAATGATTATTCCTAATTAATAATAACAAAAATAGTGTAGGAATAAACACAGCTGGGTGGGAAAGGAAATCCATTAGGAATTGTGCAAGAAATTGAAATTTAACCATTCTTCCAAATGGTAAATTCTGAAAACCGAATCCGTTCTGGAGAATGAGATGCATACAACTATCTCGAAGTTTTTAATCCAAACAGATCGCCTAAAGAAGACCAGACTTAATAGAAATGTGAAACCCTGCCGAATAGTGGACTTTGCCGTTCCTGTAAAGCCCAGTGTGAATATTAAAGAGAACTAAAAGAGAGACAATTTCTTAGACATTGCCAGAGCACCGAAAACTCTGGAACATGAAGGTGACGTTGATACCAATCGTAACCGGTGAGCTCAGGGCGATCGCCAAAAGCTTTGTGAAAGAGTTGGAAATCAAAGGACGAGAAGGTCCATCCAAAGTATAGCATTATTATGATATACTGGAGACTTGAAGAGAGTTCCTATCACTCAGACTCTTATGGAAAACCATCAGCAAATGTTAGAGTAAAAAAACTTTTGATAGAATAAAATAATTAAAAAACAACTATGGATAATCAAAAGTATATATCGTATTTAACAGATTTTTACTGTAAAGTTTATCTAATCTACACATATGTCTGTGATTCCGATATATATATATATATATATATATATATATATATATATATATATATATATATATATATATATATATATATATACTAATCTAATATCTACCAGCATTCACGGTACCAGAAAAGTCGGAGTTAGGCTTCCTGATGATCCGATAGGGTGAAACTTTAATAGAAGATTTCCGACTCGCGATTTAAGTTAATTTTATATATATATATATATATATATATATATATATATATATATATATATATATATATAGACAACCTTTACTAAACAAGATGGAACTCTGTTTATTATTTTTAGTCGTAATTTTTCAAGTCTTCTTGTTATTTTTCTTGTATCGGGATCTCACGGGTAAAGGAATCATCCCAAGCGCTTTCGACCATACTTTTGGTCGTCATCAGGAGTAATGTAGTTTTAGTTCCCATTTTGTTTTCATTATTTCTAGTGTTTTCTTGTGAAGTTGGCGGTTGAAGCGTTTTCAGCGTTTTGTTTAAAAACGTTTGGTTGGAAGGGTTTACATGGTAAAAACAATAAACAGTGTTCCACTGTCTTTTATAAAACTTGCCTTAATAAACACTTGTTACCTAAATATACACTATATATATATATATATGTATATATATATATTCTCTCGAAGTACTAATGGCTCCGACTCTCCCTCATCCTTGGTTTCTATCGCCCATCGCTCTTAACAGGTCTCCTTGCTGGCATCCAGAGTAGTATGCACAGTGCTGATGGATGTAGATCTCTGCATGTTGGCCAACATTGGTGTGTCCATGTGTAGGAGTCCACAGAAGAACTTCGCTTTTTGCATTCGTCCCTGGTTTGTCTCGGTGACCTTAATACGAAAGATTGTCAGTATAATTGTGTTTTTGTTGTGAATGAACAATTAAAGTATGTCAGTCAATGGAACTAGTTAATTAAATCTAGGATAGTGATAACCGGTCTCTCCGGCTTGGTGCCATATCTGTGTACAAATTTCATTTTGCACATAATAAATACTGATATACAGAGAACAGTAAAATGGCTAGGTCCCATTTGGGGGGGATCAGATTTCTTTTCGTGTCTCTTCCAGATGAAACAAGGCTATTGTAGACCTTTGAATAGCCTTGCTACTCCATCAGCTTTGTTTTCAGATGGCTAGCCGTTTTACAGAATTTCCCTTGACATTAGTCACCTCAGCGTGTTTTCTTATTATTCAATCGAGATACTGAAACAGAAATAACTGCTTTTCTTTAAAAATATTCATATAGATTCGTTCGTCTAAGCTAAGACTTATTAATGTCACCATCATCATTTAAACTAGTCCAGTTGGCTGAGGCTATTGATTAAGCCGACTGCTTCTCTACAGAGGGGTAAGACCTCCGCATAAAAAGTGCCCTGGACATGACACTAAAAATAAAATGATGAGACTCCAGTAACACAGGAACTTTGGGGAATGCGGAATACCCTTTTATTGCCATTGGTCCCAAGTTCACACTGGCCCAGGGTGGTAGCACTTGACATGGTCCTATCTATGGATCAAATAGAACTGTTTGACATTTAAAATGGGAGCAAAGAAATCACTGATGCTAAATTGAATAATAAACAATTGAACCGTTTGATCATGTAACTGTGTAAACTAATGACTGATATTTAATTGAATTGTTTGTAATACATAGCAAAGCCGTTCAACTTTGAGGACTTATGTTTACTAATTGTGTATATCTAATATATATCAACTGGATTTGGCATTAAATAACATGGTTGATATGTCATGAAGGCAAACCAAACCAATCATTGAAACATAGTATTCAATCACAATTCAATATATTTTTCGAGTAAGATGCAACCGAAAAATGTCATCATAGCACAAGAGCTACTTCACTGACAATAGGTAAATCTGTTACATAATAGATTAGTGAAATCTATTATTGTTATGTAGTGTAGCATTCAAATTAAATCCTGAGCTCTTAAAGCCGTGAAAAAACCCAGCTGTATCATTAACTACCATTGAACTGGAGGTGAACCTGATTCCTTGCCTCTAATAGGATAATTCCAGTCAGGTGATCAAAATGGTTCCAGAGTTAGAAATAATTTAGTCAGTTTGAAAGAAACCCTCCACTCAACCACTTGAAATGTTCCATCTCTATATTATCATTGATTCCACAGTTAATCGGACGCATGATAAGAATTTGAAAGGTTGAAAAGAAATAAAACTACAAAGTACGCAAAATTGTTGTCGTTTTGTTGTTCTTCATCATAACAGAAAAGAAATTATGACAACGGGACATGACGACAAAATTTAACAAACAAGAAAAAAAAATGACGATACCAGAACAACTCGAGGTGACTGGACGAAGTGATGTGAGGCGAAGAAAAGACGCGAATACTGGCCTGTTCGTATAAGAGACATTATATATATATATATATATATATAGTCCAAGAATAAGGAAAAGATATAACATATTCACATCATATATTAAAAAATTATCTTGGGTCTCTCAAGTAACACCCCATATAAAAAAATCTGGTATAAAATAAATTCATTACAATTCAATTGTCGCTTTGTATACACCAAACGTACGGTTATACCACTACGTGCTCGAACATGTTAATGGCTGCATCGTTACGTCTTAAATAGTAGTCGGACACTGTTGTTACTTTGCTCAGGGAAAAATTGACAAACAGACGACACCCTGTCTAAGTTCACTAACACAAAAGTTTATACGCTACTTTTTAAGTAGTCGCCGGGAGAAAGAAAGAGTATAAAAGCCGAGTCGACTGCGTTCGCCAGAGAGAGAGAAACATTTCATGAGGAGCGGAAGAGTGGGCAGACACAGACCTTGAATTTTCTTTCTGTTTTTCGTTTGTAGTCCTAACGAATTTGTTCGCTGGTTTCGTCTTTACAAGTTCACGTCTGGTCTGAGACCCCTATTCAGAGCCCACACCAAAATGGAGGCCCCAGCTTTCAACTATCTTCCCATTGTTCTGGCTAGTGTTCACTCGCGTCTTTATCTTTTCTTTCTGGCTACTAACTCACTTTCAAACCCCAGTCGTCCACTTAATTCTGCCTGGTGTCGGAGGGAAGACATATCCACACCTGCGCAGAATATTTGGGACTTCCGGTTTTTTCTAGCCATTTTAATTACCGTAGTCATTCACTCGTGACAGGCTAACCTGCAACGAGTGCTTAAACTTGTGTCTCTCAGAAGTCATCTAGCCGTTCCCGTAAACTCTATATTTGCTTTTTCTTCATTTTGTTTTTCTTTCTCTTCTTCCTCAGAAATTAGCCTATTGCTCTATTTATAACTTACATATACTATAGCATCTAACAGTTTCAAAAAATTCTTGTTATCTTAACCTCCATCATCCTGTACGAATAATTTTGAATGTCACTCCAATTTGCGGACGTCATATTGATAGAATGAAAGGCCCTAACGATTTAACGATTTCTTGCTATCATAATATCTATCATGCAAAATTCAGTCTTGGTTATATATATATATATATATATTAAACCACTCCTCCACACGAGCAGGAAAGTCAGTTTTTGAGCGGAGTTTTGCGGATTCAGAGTTTTCCTTCTCCAAGACCAGTTGCCAAAACAAAGCTAAAAAAACAGTCTGCCCTACTATTTACCCATACCTTTAGGGAGTATATTTGAATTCATGCTTTTCCCAAGGATATGAACGCTATGGGAAATAGGCAAATAGTCCAGGATTTGATCCAGCATTGCCGAGTCGATTTTCTACGAAGGTATCCATTACACCAAGAATGGCCTTTTCGGCGTATACCCTAAATAAAAAGGAGCAATGGGAAAATGGAGTGGTCATCAGTGTTCTACGCTGACTCAATATGGTCCAAGGTAGCCATGTACATTGATCCATTCATACTGTATTGAAAAGAATGGGAAAGGGAAAAACAAAAACCCAAAAAGAAAGAATTGTTAAACAAAGGATAAACCAGTTTCGTTATTCTCTGTTCCTCGCTCAATCTAGCTTGTGAATTGACAACTGTTTGCCAGTACCGAATGACCGAAAATAAGACGGACAAGTAAATGAAAAACAGTATAGTAATCACACATGCTTTGAAAACTGGCGTGATTCCAATTGGTTTCGAACATATTTCTTTTCGTATCGCTTACAGATGAAACAGTTTTAGACCCTCCAACTGGCTCTATTCTTTTCTTGTTTCTTAGACTCCAGGCTGTAGGATCGGCAATGATGCACATGAATAATTATTTCAAAACATTTTCCTTGCCCTTCTTCGAGGTAATGCGTTTGCTAATCATTCAACCGAGAGAGGGAATTAGAAATGACCGTCTTTCTTTAAAAATAAACATGGAAATCCTTTGGTCGATAACTGTCTCGATTATCATTTACAGATTGTCTTCAGTCACAATTTCTATCACAATTTAATACACTGCCCGAATAAGAAGATTACGGAGAAATAATTCTGAAAACAGATCGGCAGCACAAAGAATAATCTTTATATTTTCACCATTTTTTTTTAGCATTAACGAATAAAATTGAGACTCTTATTAAGTCTCTTGGCCCAGTCGGCGGTGACTGCAGAATACGCCGATTGCATCTCTGCAGAGAGGTAACAAATCCCCTACGAGTGTCCTGATATGACACTAAACAATCTGATGGTAAGGTTCCAGTAATACATTTAAACTGCGTACTTACACTAAACTTAATTGTTTGATATAGAACTGATTTTACGTTCAACTCTCTGTAAATAAATGACCGATGTTTAATTGAATTGTTAGAGATACATAGCAATACTTGGAACCATTTAACTTTGTTGACTAAACTGAATCGCTAGTAATAGAAATGTTTTTGACTTTTAAAAAGTATACTTATGCTAAACTGAATTGTTAGTAATAGAACTGTTTACATGTATTAAATAACCAACAATGTTTGATATGCCATAAAACCAAACCAAACCAAGCCAAACTAAGTCACTGCCCTGAACTTAAAGTAAATTCCCCTTAACGATGGGTTCCTCCGTCAACTTAATTTTTCAGCTCTTAGGCAAAGTTCCGGTATACCTCCATTTTTAAAAAAATTTTTTTTTACTTTCTTGTATTTTCATTCTGTGGTATGCTGGAGCAGTGAACTCCTCTAGTTGATAATTCCTTTTCTCCTTGAAAAGAAACCATAAATATGATCTTCTGCTCACAATTGAGCGATCGGATTATATTTCAAAGTTCTTATTCTTTTTATTATTATAGTTAAAAATGACGACGATTTAGTGACAAAATTGTCGGTGGTGTCTCGAATATGCTTGCAGTAAGCGCTGCAGTGGGTGACACTAAGATATCTAGTAATGAGATTCAATCTCTGGAGATTTAGAGCGTGCTGAGTCACTTTACCAATATTTCCAGACTCACTTTGATTCAGAGTGGAAGTATCTGTGAGTGTCTGGTCTATGAATCAATAACATCTGGGATAATGAAGTGTTTATATGTTTTTAATAAATATACTTTTTGTTACCATAAATAATTGGATACCGTCATTGTTTAACTATATTCAGTTGAAATAAATCAATTCAGGGAGGATTGGCCGTAAAACGAACTAAACAAACAACCAAATTACTTTGTTCTCAACAATGTTAAATTTATGATATGTATGGATAGATATTTCTCAAGTAATAGCAGCATTTGTTGCTGTGAATTGTAAAGTTAGACATAAAAGTCATCTTCTAAGCTTCTTTTAGTCTGCTGTACAGCTTGAGGTATCGGGTACTCAGGATCGAACTCAGAAACAATAGATTTTAAAAACAACAGCGTTAAACCTCTCATTGGAAGCAGATAACAAAATAGAACTTTCCGGACTCTTAACCACCATACAAACACTATTCAACCGTACTCTGAAGACAAGATGAAGGCAATTCCTAATGTCAGCTGTAAATACCTGTAGTATGATATTACCTTCAACATTGCTATTAGTTACCGTTTTGACTCGTATATCTATACAGAGCATCCAAGCATTGATAGTATACCATTAACTTAAATGCATATCTCATCCATTCTGCTCCCACAATTCTGAGTCCGGCTACGTGTTTGCTAAACTCTCATAAGATAAGGAAATGGCAAGCCAGAATGGTACTGAAAAAGGCCCATTCACACGTTGTTGTGAACTCATTAAGCACTCTTAAACACTCTTTCTATTTTCAGATTTTGTGACCATTAACAAACCGACATAAGTTTCTCCACAAGTCTCTATCCATCAAAGAATACCGAAAATAACGAAATTTTCATACAATCCTCAGAGACACCATAGCAATATTAATCCTCAAAGACATCATAACTACAAATAAAACGCTTCATTCTGTACAAAAAGTGGAACCTCAAAAATATCAACAAAAATAACTTTTTAACATATTCCAGGACAATTTTTTTTCTTTTGAAACATGAAAACAATTAAGATCTACAACAGGACAAACTACACAAATATGGTAAACACATTTGAACAGGTCCTCATACAAGGCATTTTAGGTTATTTAGTTTAATGATATATCAACCTCATGAGGTCATTTAATCCAAAGTCATACTTAGAGAAGAAGAACAGTGGTACTATTTAATCCATAATTGGAAGGATAAGAGGGTTCATGCCTTTTACAAGGGTATTTATCCAAAAGTGAACGTAAGCGCAATTTCAATTCGAATTCGTTCACTACATTGTCTCATTCTAGGAGGTGCCCATGTTGTAATGGTTATCGTCGTAAGAAATTGACTCGACGACACGAGTTCAAATCCTCGAGGAGTTTGATTACATTTCACAAAACAGTAATACCTTTGGGGATGGTATGAATTCTATTATTCTCCTTGCAGCTATCGGAAAAAGTAGGACAGACTGATTTTTTTAGCCTTGGTTAGGTAACCAGGCTAGGAGAAGAAAAACTCTAAATCGAAAACTGTTAAAGTCCGATTATAAATGAACCCTCTGTCACAGCCTGCCGGTGCAAACGGGTTTGGTAAATACATACATTTTCACATTCTAGCTTATTTGCTACAACGCCATGGGAACTTTTCGCTACGGCATTTTAGTCTGAAGGAGATTTTAGTTCGATTCTGACTGGGCCCCACATTTCTGGGTATGTACTTAACAGACCTAAGCTTTGTAGATCGGCACTGTGAATGGGATTTTTGATTTTCGTCCTTGAATGAGTATACATTCAAGCCATCAGTGATTCACAGGTAACGTTAGGGGAGATAGAAAACGGTTAGACATATTCACCACAGTTACATTAAATTGATGTGTCTTTGCTTGGAAATCCCTTGAGTCCAAACGTAATTCGCGTGGTCAATTCGAAAGCCGATAATAGGATCATCATATCCACCGATCCGTCGAAACGTTTTTTTGGCTGAAGCAATAAGTAAACGTGGTGAATGCGTCTGACCGTGTCCCATGGCCTTAATGACAACAGATTTTACAGTGCCGAAACTTGAAGCAATGCTTAGAACAGCGGTTATCGTCGTCGGAAGTAGAATCGGTGACCAAGGTTCAATTCCTGGACGAAGCTGTTTGCGCTTCCCTTGGAGCTAATGCCCACGCAAGAAACATGAAATCCGATATTCCTCCTCTATCTATGCATAAATAGTAGAGCAAGCTGTTTCTTTTAGCGTTGTTACTGCAAATAATTTAGAAGGTAAACTCTGATCGCAAACCAGCTGCTGAAAAAATTACCCTGTGTCATACCCTATCTCTGATGATAGCAAAGACATCAGCAATCATCTACCCCAGATGTATCAATCATCTACCCCAGATGTATCTTGAGAGCCTCTCGGTCTGGAAAATAGTGTCTGGTAAAGACACTATTTTCCATACTGAGAGGCTCTCAAGATAATTCAAGGAAACATGGCAGAAATATCGTCTGGCTGGTTAGGTCCGACTTTTCCTTTTGGACAAAGAGTATCTGTATTTTTTAAAGAAAAAACTATCTAAAAAGCGAGTGATTTATCCATGCCGCTCTCTAGGCATTATTTGACACAAGGTCATTTTATATTTGAGGCTGGGGTAGGGGGATGTCACACAGGAGCCAAAATTCAAACGATGCTGGTTAATGCTGGTTATAGTATCACTTGGTGCAATGTAAACTATACTTATCTCCCAGTACGAAACCAAGTGACATTGCTGGTAACAGATTCACCAGACCCAGAGGTTTAGTTCAATGCTCGTCATTTTAGCTGCCCGACACGAATGCCAGGTGGCTGAATAAACTTTACTTCCGGCCCGGAAACTTGAAGAGACCAGCAAAGGAGCAGTTTATTTCCAAAAAGAGAAAAATATAAAATATAAAATTTAACAATTTTTTAACTAGCTTTTTTGGGAAGAAGAAAAGGAGACTTTGTTGTTCTGGGAGCCCTAGCTACCCTCTTTCACGACCATTCACACTATAATTTATTTCACTATGTTTTATTCCCATTCATCTCTAACGCGTAACAATCACCACTATGGAACCTTATTCAAAACCCGGTGAAATGGAATGATATATGTACAGTGAAAACCATAATGGTGAAGGGAAGAATATCTTTGGAGGTAATTTGCAAAAAATAAAATAACTGAAAAACCCCGTTGGTTTCCCTTCCATCCCCCCGTTTATGATATGGAGAGACGACTGTTTTTCGGTGTCCGGACGGGAGCCTATTCTGGGGGGATTTTTTAAGTGGGTAAGAGAAAAAACGGGGGAGCGGAAGGTGTGGAGAGGACAACATGAATTACATAAAATGAGGTTTCAAGATCCTCAGAAGGTAGGGAATGGGTTTTGGAGGAAAAAAATATGGGATGGGGAGGATCTTGATTAATACAAAATGATAGGGCCAATGACACCTCATACAACTAGCTAGGGGGTCAAGTGGGTATCAAAGGATTCTACTTACTCGGGGTGGGGTCCCGAAGGACCCGGACCATCGTCGCCATGCACAGGAATAGGAGAGAAGCATGACTCCAACATTGTCCCCTTTCGTGCGACCAGGCTCGCTGCATACACCCTCCTTTTGTTGAATGTTATGCGGTCCAAGCATTTTCTATCGTATCCAATCTTGTCCCTAAGCTGATGCCTAAAGAACAAGATCAGATCCCGATGAGAAAAGTTTGCACCCTCATACAATCCCTTGTTTCACGTCTCCCAAATCACCATTCTGGCTACAGCTAGGATCGCGAGGAAAACCCTTCGCTTCTCACCCTGATACGGAGGGTCATCATTGTCCACGACGTAACCAATGTGAAGCAGCACGAGATGTTTGGGGCTGATGCGAGCAATCCACCCCGCGACATGGCTCCAGAACGAGCGAACCCGCTCGCAATAGTAGAAAGCATGCCAGGCGGTTTCTTCTAAACCACTGCCACAACGGGGACAATCAGGTTTGACTGATATGCACGCTCTGTAAGCCCAGTCGTTGAGCGCCAACGCGTTTCGAGAGAGTCACCAGGTGAGCAAGAACTCGAAGTTGTTCTGAGTGCTCGTGCCTAGCACCCAATTCCACTGGGAGCGAATCTCCTCTAACGACCAGCCGAGTCGTTTCCCCAGAGGATCCGCAGCGGAACCCGCCACTAATTTCCGATATAGCTCCCTCCGAGACAGTGAAAGTTCGCTGGACCTTGGAAGTTTGTGAAGGGCCCTACGGCAATCGCGGACAAATGGTGTTTCGTTCCCAGGCCTACGAAGGGCTTCAGCTTTGGGATTGGACTTCAGGCGAGGAAAGACGTCTCTTACCTTATGTCCCTACACCGTTTCCTTCGTCAAGGATCGGCCGAGGTAAGCCAGTCTCTCGGCGAGCCATTGGCTCTTCAGATCAGTTATTCCTAGAACCCCGTCACGAGGACGCTGGCAGCAGACCTGTCTACAGACCAACGGGCTTCGTCCTTTCCAAAGGAGTTGGAAAAGGGATTGTATTAGCGTCACCTGATGATCCTTAGGCAGAGGTAGTTCGGACAAACGGTAAAGGATCAAGGGAAAGCGGCAGAGTGAGTTGAGCATAGGCTATACCGATATATTAGCAATATCATCGAGTGACGTCATCATAAAAAATCCATTGTTGCTTAATGCCTTCAGAATATAGGGATTCATTTTTTAACGTAATTGACCATTAAAAAATAAGAAATTCACAGCTCAAGATATAACAATGACAATAAAAAATTTTACAACGACTCATCCGATACTCAAAGACAATCTTTTTCTCCCCAAACTTCAAAGAACTATATAAAAAAATCAATCTATCAAAGTTCCACTATAAAACAAAAAATATAGACCATAAAGGAATTGTAGCACTAATCATCATCATCATCATCTCGCGCTGGTAGCACGGATATCCCTGACCCTCTCTCGCCACTCCTCCCTATCGTTCATCGCCCTAGGCAGGTCTTCAGGACAATATCCCGTATCCTCACATAGCTGCTGAATGTACGTTCGTGCTGGTCGTCCTGCTTTTGCGCGGCCATGTGTGGGGATCCATAAGAGTACATCTCATATGAGTTCATCTCTGCTTCTCCAGCAGTGTCCTGCATGTCTGGTTCGTCTAACTTGAATAGTTTTTGTGATAGGGGGCAGGTGGCCGTACAGTTGGTGTCTTGTGGGGTGTTGCTGCCAGGACTTGTTCAGGATTGCACGCAGCATTCTTGTGTAATTGCCATCTAGCTTCTTCTCCAGCCGTTTTGTTAGAGTCCATGTAGTGCAGCCATATAGCAGTATCGATGTGACCGCTGCCTGGAAGAAACTGCGCTTCATTTTATCGATTAGGTCTGATTTCCATATAATCGATAGCCTATTGATAGCTGTCCATGCTTTCATTAACCTCGTTTCGATGTCCTTTTCGGTTGATTCGACGCTGCTTCCTAGGTAAGTGAATTTGTCTACTAGTTTAAGAGGGGTTCCTTCTAGAGTGGAGATGTCCCCCGTTTAGTTATAGCACATATATTCCGTTTTGTGTGCATTAACATAGAGGCCTATGCTTGCTGCTGCTCGTTCCAGACAATGCAGAAGTATTTCGG
This sequence comes from Sepioteuthis lessoniana, assembly GCA_963585895.1. Classification (NCBI taxonomy): domain Eukaryota; kingdom Metazoa; phylum Mollusca; class Cephalopoda; order Myopsida; family Loliginidae; genus Sepioteuthis; species Sepioteuthis lessoniana. The sequence continues at coordinate 39,917,130 of OY757930.1, forward strand.
CTTGGTCAGGTGTATTTGCCAGTATCGCTATGTCATCGGCGTAGTCGGCGTCGGTAATTGTTGTGGCGGGGTACCTTCTGCTTCTTTTCTTCGTCAGTTCGAAGCCATTCTCTTTGATTTTGTCAATCGATGTTCTAAGTACGTAGTCTAGACAAATGACAATGAGGTACGGGGCCAGCGTGTCCCGTTGTAGTACTCCTGCTACAATTACAAAGTATTCTGGGAAAGGTATGATACAATTATTCTCCCTCCAACTATGGGTAAATAGTAGGGCAGACTAGGTTCTTCAGCCTTGGTGAGGCAACTAGGCAAGGAGAAGGAAAACTCTGAATTCAAACCTGCTAAACTCCGCTTAAAAATTCACCTTGTGTCATATCCTGCCCGAGCGGAGGGGTTGGGTAAATATGATGAAGGAATTTTCCAAAACTCTTTAGAAAAATAACTCATCATCAATGAAGAAACTCGGGCAAAATTACAGCCCAAAGAGAATAGAAAAAATAAAAAAATGTTTCCAACAAATATCAGCTTAATCTTAGAATTCATGATAATTTAGTAACTGACTTGAATTTCTGTCTCAAACAAAGCTCGATAAAGTATCGAAAAAATAAAAGAGTTTTCCAAACAGATCAGCACAATCTTTTCTTTCTCAGATTTCATGACAATCAACGAACTAACTTCAATCTATGGCAAATTCACAGCTCAGCAAAAAATACAAGCAATAAAGAATATTCCAATAATTCATAAGACACCCTAGTATAATACCTCATTTTGTCAGATTTTATGACAATTAACGGAATTTTTCTTACACTTTTGGAAAAATTTTCAACTCAACAAATTATGTAAACAATAAAGTATCTTCCATAAAGTTTTCAGACAAATCAGAACAATCTTTATCTTTCTCAGACTTGATGAGATATAATTAAATATTTTTGTCTGTTCTTGTCTTAATGTCCATTTCCCACTTTCTCCCCCTACCCCCCAAAAAAAGAAGATAAATAAAAGCAGAAAACAAACAAAACAGGGAAAAAAAAAGAAGAAAAAAAAGCAAATTACATCGACCATCAAAGAAACAAGGACAATCTTTGACTTCACAAACAGGACTATCAATGAGCCAATATCAATCTCTGCCATGTTCATAGTCCAACAAAGAATAACAAAATAAAATTTTTACGGACAGCTCATTAGACACACCAGGACAATATATCATTTCAATCAATGAAGCAACTGCAGTCTCTCCAAAATTCACTAAGAAAAAAGCACAAACAAAAAATGTATTAACCAACTCGTTAGGAACACCCAAGATATTATTGCGTTCCCAGACAGCATGATTAGAAGCAAACCAACCTCAGTCTCTCACAAATTCAGAGTTCAATGAAGAATTAAATTTTTTCCAAGATCATGAAAGCTCATAAGCATAAATTTACAAACATGAATTTTCATCAATTTAATATCTCCGACCGATCAACAAGAAAGTTTTTTCCATCAACTCAACAAAATTTTCTGGGCAATATTTCCCTTCCTACATTTGATGACCAACAAGGAACCAACTTCTGCTTCTCTGAAATTCACTACCGATCAAAGAATCCGGAAAATAACAAACCTTCCGTATATTATTAAGCTACTCTTTACATTCGGTTGGTTTTCTTGTTAAATGGTATATCAACCTTTGTAGATTGGTTTAAGGCAAAGCGATTTAACTATAAATTATTTGATTCAAGCCTAAGAGAATAAGAAGGTTCCCAAGGGTATTAGACCGAAAGTGAACGTACAAGTGCGATCGAAGTTCGCACTCACTGGCTACGTTGTACTTGAGCACTCTAGCCACTACACCACAGAAACTGCCCTTCTTTACCTTTAATTTCATAACAAGCATTATGAAGAAACTTTAATCGGTGCAACATCAAGGAATCCCAAAATACCAACAATAATGAATTTTCTAGAAATCAACTCCAGAACTATTTTCCTACCTCGAACTCCATAACAGTTAATGCCTACCTTAAATCTCTGCCAAATTTAGAGCTCAACAAAGAATACCCCTAACAAAGAGTTTTCCACCAATTCATCAGCTGCAATAGGACAAACTTTGCTTACCAAGACATGACGGACAAAAATAAATCAACTTCAAAATCTCCAAAATATATTACCTATCAAAAATACTAACAATGAATAAATAAATCTTCCCGAACAGTTCCAATACAAATGTCCCTTAACAGACATTGTCTTTTCCAAATTTGATCCGCAACAAAAATATAACAATAAAATATTTTCTGTCCACTGAGTGAAAAGAAAACAAATACCCCCCGCAGAAAAAACCCCACCGGGCTAAATATGCGTAAATTGCAATAATGACCATGGAAGCTAAATGTAATTTCTCGCAGATTCACAAGGAACAAAAATCCTGCTATAAAGACTTTTCCATGAGTCGTTAAAAATACCAAGAAAATAAATGTTTATATTGCCGATCGAACCAACATGTACCATTGTCTATCTCCTCCGAATTAAAAATAAAACAACAACTACAAACAAAAACCCACCTACAAATTCTTTTCTATGTGTACAAAAGATACCGGGAAGAAGTTAACTTTATCGCCATCATTTCTATCAAGAACAAATCAATTAATCTCCCCCAAACATGTCCTAATACATAAATGAATAAATTCCCATTATAAAACATATTTATCAATCGGAAAATAAAGAAACAGGATACATTTGATTTCAACGACAGCATGGATATCAAAGACGAAGATAAATATATCTCATATCTACTCATATTATAGTTGGATTTCTATCAACACAAAAGACATCAAAATGAAATCAATTTCAACGTCAACATGAATCCATGAAGGTTCAACATGAATCCCTCCCAAATTAAGTTACCAACAACCCCACCAAATCCACCAATCCAAAAGAAACTTGCCTAAATTTTGTTTCATCATCATAATGATCATTAAATTCCTGCGTCAAACTAAAATAAACTCATACTCGAAAGGTAAATGTCTCCATGGCGTAGTGCTTAACATATTGGACTGTGACATCGTAATAAGGGAGTTCGAACTCCAGTCGCGCTATTACGCCCATTCTCTGACTTATACCTTTGGAAAATGTATGAGATCCGTATCCTACCAGCTAGGGGTTGAATAGTACTTATACAAAGAGGATTTACCATTAAATAATCCAACCCTTGAAAGTAGATCTGCTTATAAACAAAGAAGTCAATCACAATTCTTAAAAATGTCTGACTTTAAAATCTGTTCTAACAATCCAATCTAAAACAGCATGGATTTGATTTCCTAGCCATCAAGGATCAGCATTAATATAATCTAAATTCACTCAACCATAAGAATCCTATAATGACAAAATCTGCACCGATGCAAAAACTGTGAAAATTTGTTTTTGTTTCTTTGTTTAAAAGCATATCAACCTTCCTGGGTTATTCGACGCCATATCCATCCATATAGAAGAACAGCTTTGATACTATTTGACTCATAGCTGTGAGAATAAGAGAGTTAATACATTTCTCGAGAGTAATATTCTGAAACAGGTTCATTGGTTTAGCGGTTAGAGTGTTCGTCAATAGTCCGGGAGATCGGAGTTCAATCCCAGGTCGAGTCATACCAAAGACTCAAAAAATGTACTTGATGCCTCCTTGCTTAACACTCAGCATTATATGTTATGGATCAACGGTAAAGTGGAGCAATCTACGGAAAGGAGCAGCGGTGTAGTAGCTATTGAAAAGGGAGCCTTCGGGTCACCCTCGACTATGGTCGCCAACTTTACTCATTAGTCTGAAAGTGAACGTAATAGTGTAACTGGCGCTAAAAATCGCTTACTACGATGTCGCAGTCCTGCATGCTATTGACTACGCCACGAAGACTCCCAGCACTGATAACAAATTTGACTCTTTCAATAAAATGAGCATCAAATATCTACATAAATAAACACATCAATCGAAAACTGTTCCATATTTCTAGTCGTGGTTAGAGTGTTCTCCAGTGGGTTCAATCCCAGGTCGTGTCATAGCAAAGACTTTAAAAATGGTACTTGATACCTCCTTGCTTAGCATTCACCAACACAAGGTATGTATCAAGGGTAAAGTAGAGCACTCTAGAGAAAGGAGTAGCGCCTTCCCTTACACCTCGGTGTTGTAACTATTGAAAAGGGAGCCTTCTGGTCGCCCTCGACAACGGTCGCCAACTTTACTTTTACTATATATAAACCATTGATCATAGTTAAAATTACCAAAAGTAAATGTTTGAAAGTATACCCTTGAACAAATTCCCGTTCTAAAGCCTTTTTTTGACAGATCCTCATAGCAGCAGAATAAATTGGGCTTCATCACCATCCTGACAATCAATTTCATTGAACACTAATAAAATCCATCATTATAGGTTTTTCAACCAAACAGAACAAAACCAGTACGAATTTAATTTACTCGTCAGAATGATAAAAAAAACAACGAACACTTAGTATATTCAAAATTCACTCAAAAAATTTGAGGGTATTTGTAAAAATTGTTCTTTTTTGTTGATATTTTTTCTAACAGCATTTTCTTTCTTTTTTCATAGTAGCTTTTTCATTTAGTTTAGTTTTAAATATTTGCTTTCCTTTTCGTTCACCTCGTGTATTTCTACTCGACAATTCTTGTGATCATATTCGTATTTGCTTTGTTTTATTTTCTTCTGCCTTTTTTAATGTTCAATCTGCTAATCGCGTTCTGTGAGATGATATCAAACGTGACGAGAACTGGCAAACAGAAGCCAAGAAGTGCAGTGGAGTATTAGAGTAGGAGAAGATGGAGGGCTGTTTTAAAATTTCTGATGAAAAAAAATTTTAGGGCTTGGAGTGAAGTACTCCCTACCCACAAAAAAGAATGTGATCAATTACGAATGTCCTGAAATTAAGACACAACTCTTCTGGCACGTCGGCAGTGTGGCTATTGGGAGTGAAAAGCAATGCAATTTACGGGGATTACCAATATTTGTCTCTGCTTCCCACCAAACAGGACTTGACACAAACTCAATTACCCGAAGGTCGATTATAGTCGGGGTTTAGGGCAGGGGAAGGTTGGGCACGAGCCGAGGCTCGAGCCTTAGTTGACTATGCTGGTCATTGACCCACTTAATGCAATGTGGGCCTGATGAGCCTAACTGGATATGGACCCAAATCTGGTCCAGGCACGTATGCCTGATTATAGCCCAAACCGTACCACGTTGTCCAGCGCTATACAAGGGTGACAAGGGTGTCAATGATGCAGTTCGCACACCCGAAGGGGAATACCAGTTCAGATTGAACTTCATTTGGAAAAAAAAATTCTTTATAAAGAAACTTGGAACAACATGAATGACAGAAAGATTAATTTGATTTCATCTTCATTTCGATAATCAAGTTCAAATGTTTGATGATACACAAAGATGGACCCATTCGGCTGAGGTCGGAGAATACACCGACTGCTTCTCTGCAGATGAGTAAGTGTCCCCAAACGAGTGTCCAGGATATGACACGAAACAATCATATGGTGAGCATCCATTAATACTGGAGCGTTGGGAAATGTGGAGTACCTCTTTTTTGCTATCACTCCCAGGTCCACTCTTTCCTAATAGGAACTAATAGGGTCCTATTTATGGATCAAATAGAACTTAACAGTGTACCTATTGTTACGGCCAACGGCCACAGCAGGATTAGAATGCAAGAACTACTATGTGGACCGGAAGTGGGGGAAGGCGATTGGCGAGTCTTCGAGCTCTAGCAACAGGGGGAGAAGTAGCCGAGAAGAGACAGGGAGGGCGCTTTACCGCCAAAAAGTCAGTTTCGAGCTTCGCCACGGAAGAGAAAGGTTGCCTTTTCACGGGGTCCGGTGAAAAGAGAAATCCTGGTCCCAAAATGGCATATAGAAGCATTTAGCTCCGTTGGGTAAAAACCTGAGGTTCAACGTAAAAGAAAAGGAAAACAAAAAAAACTGGCGCCTTGCGACTCCTTAATAGGAGATTAACGAATACAAGAAAAAAAATTAACAAAAGAAAAGAAAGATAAAAAAGAAAAAGACAAGGTAAGTCAAAATTTTTATCAAAATTTTTATCAAAATTTTTTATCAAAATTTTTATCAAAATTTTTATACGTAACCTAAATAAAGGTCCGTATCAAGACTATTCCTAAGAAACATTTTTGAGGCTGTTCATCAGCAGCTAGTTTCGGCGGAAAACCTATGTGGTTAAAATTTGTACATCCATAAAGACGAAGAGGAGAGACTCTTGTTCTTCGGTGAAAGAAGAAAAAAAATACTTTGTCTTATTGGAAGGACCTAGTCAGACACTATTGGGAGCGAATTGTCCTCCACATTTCTGTATATTTTTTTTTTGTTGCATTCGTTTTGTTCTTTGTTTGTCTGTTGTCACAGTTGTGCTTTCTTTTAAATGAAAAAAATATATGAATGATACATATATAAAGAAAAGGAAAAAAACAACTCCGCGTTATATTGTTTGTCCGGTTCAGAAATCCCCACGTATCCATTCATATCACGTTGACCTCTTTAACCTTGAAACCCTCCCGTTTCGTCCGTAGTCCCTGTATACGTAACATAGGACTCCGCCCATATCTCGAAAAATTAAAAATACGAGTGGAAACTCATCACACTATGCTAAACTGAATTGTTTGAATTATAACTATTTTGACATTTAAACTGTACTTGTGTTAAATTGCATTGTTTGAAATAAAATTGTTAATTTGTATAAAAGTGGATTTGGCATTAAATAATCTACAATGGTTGATATTCTATAAAACCAAGCCAAACCAAACCAATCACACAAAAAACCAAAAAGTCTCAATTGGACTACACTGCTTTGGCAACAAACCGGGACATAAAGATATATAATTAAAACCCACTAACAAGAAAAAACACATAAAATCTCTGCCATAAACTCCAAACACCAGATGAATATTACTAATATTCATATTATGATGAATAACAAACAAACAAAAATGTCACAAAAAGATGTTGGAACGAAAGAAACTTGGAGATTACAAATATAACCCTTAAGAAGAAATAGACATCTCGCCAAAAATCAATCAAAAACAACAATCTTAGTATTTCTTTGATAGGGATCAATGTCCGACATCAATAGTTCCCTAATTATATAACAAGTACTAAGTCAACCAAAGAAAAATTAAGCAGAAAAAAAAAACGAACTAAAAAAAAAATAGACAGATGTGACTATCGATATGATGACAATCATGAGAAATACCGACAACTTACACAGATTCAACCCACTAAATAGACATTTCCGAGAAGACAACTTTAAGAATAAAGTGACTTGGTCGTCATTATGACCATCAATGAACGGTAAAAAAAAAAGTATTTACTCACCAGCACACATAACACAAAAGATTTCCAAACAAGACGAAAAATGATCACAAATGTAACAATGAATATAAACAACCAATACCAATCTATCCAGATATCACTTACTTGCACACATCCATACAAGTATCTTTTCCGAAAAAGACTAAGTACAATAGGACAAATACAATTTCATCACCGTCTGGACAATCTAAAACAAATACCAATCAATCTCCATTTCACTCACAACAGCCATCCAACCAAAGAAACTTTTCCAACAGGAACTGCACCAGCGTAAATGTGACACACTCGTCCCACAAAAAAAAGCTACATCGGAAAAAATGTGATATGGCCATTAAAAAATCAAGAAACAATACCCATTTCTCAGGACATCAATCATCAAGCCTGTCCCACCAGAGGGACTTTATCAAGGAAACGAACTATTCCAGGAGAAATTTGACAACATTAACATAAAGGATCAGTAACAACCATTCCCGACCTCACTGGCCCAATCGACAGGCACGATAGAATACACCGACTGTATATCAGCTGAGAGGTTAGTCTCCCCGCCATCGAGTATCCGAGATATAACACTAAACAATCTGATGGTGAGGCTTCCGTAATACTGGAGTTTCGGAGAATGCAGGGTTCCTCTTTATTGCAATCGATCCCACGTCTACTCTGACTCGCACTGGTAGCACCTGATTGGGTCCAATCTATGGGTCAAATCGAACTAAACTCTGTAGTTATGTTAAACTGAATTGTTTCAAATGAAACTTTTTACATTTAAATTGTGTACTTATGCTAAACTGAATTATTTAAAACTCTTTTCCCATTCAACCGTGTGAAAACAAACAAAAAAAACCTGCAAGGATGATAAACTGAATTGTTTGAAATAGAACTACTTATATTGAATAAAAATTTATTTGGCTCCACGACTATTCATGCAGTATAATTTTCCACGACTATTCATACAGTATAATTTTCCACGACTATTCATGCAGTATAATTTTCCACGACTATTCATGCAGTATAATTTTCCACGACTATTCATGCAGTATAATTTTCCACGATTATTCATACACTATAATTTTCCACGACTATTCATGCAGTATAATTTTCCACGACTATTCATACAGTATAATTTTCCACGACTATTTATACAGTATAATTTTCCACGACTATTCATGCACTATAATTTTCCACGACTATTCATACACTATAATTTTCCACGACTATTCATACAGTATAATTTTCCACGACTATTCATACACTATAATTTTCCACGACTATTTATACAGTATAATTTTCCACGACTATTTATACAGTATAATTTTCCACGACTATTCATACACTATAATTTTCCACGACTATTCATACAGTATAATTTTCCACGCCTATTTATACAGTATAATTTTCCACGACTATTCATACATTATAATTTTCCACGACTATTCATACAGTATAATTTTCCACGACTATTCATACAGTATAATTTTCCACGACTATTTATACAGTATAATTTTCCACGACTATTCATACATTATAATTTTCCACGACTATTCATACAGTATAATTTTCCACGACTATTTATACACTATAAATTTCCACGACTATTCATACAGTATAATTTTCCACGACTATTCATACACTATAATTTTCCACGACTATTCATGCAGTATAATTTTCCACGACTATTCATACAGTATAATTTTCCACGACTATTCATACAGTATAATTTCGAAATCATTGCCATTATGATCATCACTGCCTAATTGCAACTTCCCATGCCTTTATTCACCAGTACCTATCCTAGCAAATGGCCTTTTTTTAACAAGTCGAGCTACACCAGGACAAATACAATTTCGTCGCCATTAAGATCAACCAGCTTGAATACCAATTTTACTTGAATTCACTCATCAGCGTCCATTTTAGCAAAGAGACATATTTAAATAGAACAGCATCAGCAGAATAAATTTGATTTCAATTTGCATCAGTGAAACTTTTCGAATATTAGCTACATCAGGACAAAGACGACTTCATATCCACTTATGATACACAACTTAGGTCTGGTTACCCGTACCAAAGAATATACCTAATATGTTTGCACGGTTTCAAATGTAGTACCATCGGTATGCCGTGGGTCTTCGGGGACAAATCCTGTTTATGGCTGCGCCGTGGATTTTTAGGGTCGAATCCTGATAACGATACCAAATATAATACCACAGTTGGCACCGTCTGGGCCCTTATCTTGGGCACGGTACAAAATATACTACCATAGTTTGGTCCGGTGCCAAGTTTAACACTATCACTTGGTCTGGTACCAAATGTTTTCCCAGATAGTTTGTTTATCAATTCTCTCTGTGCCCACACTTTGTTTGAATGATCCACATATAGGGAATGATTTAGTCCATCTGGAAGTTCTTCTGACGGTCGGGGTGATCTGTTGGAACAAAATTGCCTGGGTGTTGGCAACTCAAAAACAAGAAGAACTCTCCATCAACAATTACGAATCATTGATTGTTCGATGTTCAGGCTGCACACAGTAGCACAAGAGAGAGAGAGAGGGAGTGAGAGAGAAAGAGAGAGAGAGAGAGAAAGAATGAGAGAGAGAGAAAGAAAGAGAGATAGAGAGAGAATCTGTAAGGTATATGAACAGACACAAAGAGACACGCCTTCCCAGCCTAACTGAACTATCTGAATGCAAACTTCTAACACAACTTTTTTTCAAAATTCGCAAATGTTTACAAATCTAAATTCAGGATATCGGTAGCGTGGTGTCACATAGATAATTTATTTCGTCATCTTTTCCGTCACATAATCACCATTTTGACAATCAAAGATGAACAACATTCTCTCATGACGTCAGATGTCAACTCCAATCTCATGAGAGAAATCTTTTCACATTGAAACCTCACCCTACACCAAATTTGACACAGCCATAGTTTTGTCTGTCAAGAATCAACTCTAATGCCGATATAATTCTCATACGAACATCCATATCAACAAAAATACTTTTCTACCATATCGAACAACACCAAGACATATTTGAATGTGTCACCATCATGACTATCAAGGAACAATCACCATCTCACCTTAGTTCATGTGACAGCATCTCGCCAACGAATGATTCTTTTCCACCAATTTAACAACCACAAGACTGATTTAACTTTATCTTCATGTCGACCAAAAAGCAACACTGATCTTGTCTCACTTCACTCTTCAACTTTTCACCTAAGAAAAATTATCACCCTTCAAAACAACAGCAGGAAAAATATGACTTTTTCACTGTCTTGATCATGAAGGATTCTCATTTACCGGCATTTATTCCATGGAAGAGACTTATCCGCTATCATGATAACCCTGCCAAAATTGAATTTATCAACATCAAAACCATCCCTGTACATCTTCACGTTTTCCCAAATTCACTTGCAAGCAACAGTTAAATCCTATCCACAGTCATACAGATAGAACCGTAAATTTCACTTCAACACAACGATGAGAATCAATGACGAATTCTAATCTCTATCCAATTTTCTGACCATCTTGCTTAAAGTTGGTTTGTTTTGTTTGGTTTTATGGCATATCAACCTTTGTAGGTTATTTAACGCCAAATCCGTTTTTATGTAAATCTGTTCAATTGAAAACAGTTCAGTTTAGCATAAGTACACAGTTTAATTGTCAAAAGCATTTCCATTTCAAACTATTTAAGTAGTTATATGTAATAATTCAGTTAAGTCTAAATACAGTTTTAATGTCGAAAAACAGTTCTATTTGAAATAATTCACTTAAGCATAAGCACGCAGTTTTAAGTGTAAATACGGTTTAATTGTCAAAAACGTTCTATTTTAAGCTATTCAGTTTACTCAATTCCTTTTAGCATAAGTATGCTGTAAGTTCTATTTAACCCATAGATAGGGCCCTATCAGGTGCTACCACTCTGGGCAAGAGTGGACCTGGGAGCGATGGCAATGAAGGGGTACTCCGCATTCCCTAAAGCTCCAGCACTGCTGGAACCTCACCATCAGATTGTTTAGTGCCATATCCAGGACACTCGTTAGAGGGGGGGGTCTTACCCCTCTGCAGCGAAGCAGTCAGTGTATTCTACAGCTCCAGCTGACTGGGCAAATCTTGCTTAAAGGTCCACCTTGGAGCAGAATATAGGTTTCCCATCACCGTGAATACAAGGATCCCAACTTTCACAAATCCAATAGTCAACAAGAGCTCAAAGTTTAAATATTTTTCTTTTCTTTACCTTAATAAATGTACCTTTATTGTTTTAAGAAAGGATCAAATTTATGCTCTCTCATATTAAATGATCGCTAAGAGATTCTATTTTAAAGAATTTCGGACTTATACGAAAGACAGCAAGATAAATTTGCCTTCTTTTCTCTTGGGAAAGGTATGGGCTGAATAGTACAACTACTGCCCTTTTACAAATGTAGCTTTGGCTTTAAATAAACCACAAAGTTTGAGATGCCATAAAACAAATAATAAAAACCTATATAATTTTTTATTCAATTGATAAGATAAATATTGCCGAAGGATTTAACAAGAGAAAGCACTGTTTACAGTCGCACTTTTTTGAAGAAAACCAACAGTGATGTGTTATTTCATGTCTAAGAAAACGATTAGCATGACCTTCTTTACTGACAACTATCTATTCATCGATTCGTAAATATTGTTCTCAAACATATTTCTCCGTAAACCTTATACATATTTATCCGTACACATTTTGTAAATTTATCATGATTTCCAGCAAAAATTAAATGACAAGTCTCTGTTCAATCCTGGATCATTCTGTTTGATTTGCCGCCATTTTGAATAGCCCCAAAAGAGCATTTTTTCATATTGAAATAATATTTATTATAAAAAAGTTCTAAACAATGCAGAGTTTACTTTTATGGAAAAAATATCTGAAAAATAAAAAAAGAAAGACAATGACTTTTTTTAAAGGTCTTCACAATTTTTGTATGACCTTATTCGAATCAGCCATTGTTGCTTCAAAATCGTTATTCATGCAGCCATATCAACATGAATGAATTTTGTATTACGCTTTAATTCACTACCATGACAATTGGATTTTAGAGAAAGACATATCTCAGAAAGTATATCATCTGCTATTCGTAGATAATCATCGCAAACACTGACTTGACTTCCTACGAGTTGTCATAAATCATTCCCCAATTCTTACTCAACCGGGTTGGAAAAATGTTTCGGCCAGGAATTTAAAGTTCTTTTCCCTTTCAGAAGGATCTTTTTTTCGCATCGAGGGAATATATAACACAAAATTAATTCTTAAGTGGAGTAAAGCTAAATTGAATTAAGCATTCTTCTTTTTTTACTGGTTGCTTTACAAATATGTTTTCGCTTAAAGTCAGTTTGTCTTTTGCCTTGTTCATCCAGTTAGGAAGTGAAAATATCCATGGCGTAGTGGCTAACCTGATGGACTGCAAGTTCAAATTTCAGTAAAACCATGGCGTTCACAATTCAAACTAATACCCTGTGAAAGTGTATGAACACCCTTATCTTCACCAGCAACTGGTTGAATAGTACAACTGCTATTCTTTTCGATTTTGGATTCTATGCGGCTTTGAAGTAGGGCATTGTATATTTTGGCTGCTGTAGTTCTTGGCTAATCCGAGGTCATCCTTTTTAGGGAAGGGGAAGATGGTTCCCTTCTTCCATTTGTCTATCGGATTTTGATTAAAGACTACGTTGCAGTGTCGGAGCAGTATGTCGTCGAATTGTCTGGTCTTCCATACCTCTGGGGGAATCTCATCAAGCCCAGCAGCTTTCCCATTTTTAATTTTTCTAAGAACCGAGTCGAGTTCTTCTTGAGTGAACGGTCCTAGTTTAATGTCCAATTGCTTATTAATAATTCTGGTGATTGTTTCATGCTTAACTTTCGGTGGGTTTCCTAGTAGATTTTCGAAATGCTGTTTCCACAGTTTTATTCTTTCTTGTTAGTTTGCAGCATTCAATTTTGCTTTGGCTGTGATCTTCCTTCTACTTACTTCGTTTATCGTTTGCCAGGCTATCCTAGATTGCCTATCTTCCACTGAGTCTCTAATCTTATCTATCTGATTTTGTATGTATTGTGTCTGTTCTTTTAGATATATGCCTGCTAATTGATATTGTGCCTTTTTTAGTTTTAGGGCATTTGTATTTGTTGGGTCCAAAATCGACAACATCCTTAGAAAAAAGCAAAATGGCTTCCGAAGAAATTGATCCACGACCTCATAAATATTGACCATCCATAGAATCTTAGAAGGCGTACGGGCAAAAAACCTGCAGGTGACATTACTATATGTCGACTTTACCAAGGCTTTCGATTCCATTCACAGAGGGAAGATGGAACAAATCCTATTAGCATAGTAGCAGCAATAATGATTCTCTATAGAAACACTAAAGTGAAAGTACGTTCACCGGATGGAGACACAGAATACTTCGACATTGTAGCATGAGTACTACAGGGGGGAACGATAGCCCCATACCTCTTTATCATCTGTCTAGACTACGTGCTTAGAACATCGATGGATAAAATCAGAGAAAACAGCTTCGAGCTGACAAAGAAAAGAAGCAGAAGATACCCAGCAAAAACAATTAGCTACGCCGACAACGCCGATGACATAGCGATTCTGGCAAATACACCCAACCAAGCCGAAACACTGCATAGTTTGGAATGAGCCGCTGCAGGAATTGGCGTCCATGTCAATGCAAACAAAACTGAACATATGTGCTATAATCTAACAGGCGACATCTCCACACTAGAAGGAACGTCTCTGAAACTGGTAGACAAATTTATCAACCTAGGAAGCAGTATCTCATTAACCGAGAAAGACATCGATACGCGGCTAACGAAGGCATGGACAGCTATCGATAGGCTATCGATCATATGGAAATCAGATCTGACCGATAAAATGAAACACAGTTTCTTCCAGGCAGCGGTCGTGTCGATACTGTTGTATGGATGCTCTACTTGGACGCTAACAAAACGACTGGAGAAGAAACTAGACGGCAATTACACAAGAATGTTGCGAGCAATATTGAACAAGTCCTGGTGGCAACACCCCACAGGGCACCAACTATACGGCCACCTGCCTCCCATCTCTATCCAAGTTAGACGAACCAGACATGCAGGACACTGCTGGAAGAAGCAAGGACGAGCTCATGAGTGATGTACTCCAATACACCCCCATATATGGCCGAGCAAAAGCAGGACGACCAGCTCGAACATGCATAAAGCACTTATGTGAGGATACGGGATGTAGCCCTGAAGACCTGCCAGAGGTGATGAACGATAAGGAGAAGTGGCGAGAGAGGGTCAGAGATATCCGTGCTAGCGGTATGACTTGATGATGATGATGGTGATGACTATTCTTCTAGAACGATGGCTTTTACATTAAATCACCCTGGTTGGTTTGGTTGTTTTATGGCGTATAAATCCTTAGTTGTCTAAATCTCTGAGACGAAGGTTGATGATTTTTATCATTAAGGGTTTTCGGACTATTGTCTTCATCTTCATTGTTATTTCTGCAATCTTCTGATTCAGTTAGCTATAACCGGGTTCAAGTGTTAAGTATTCCTGTATTGTTACTCGCCTGCAGTTAGGATTGAACCTGCAACCTCCAGATGATTGTCTCCTTATAAGCTTAGGGAACCATCGCCTATAACCATTACGATATGTGTCCAGTTGGAGGTTCAATCCTGAACAGGCGACCCCCGGTGGATTCAATAAAGGACGTACTTCGAAGTTCCGTGTAGGTTCTCGAGTTCGACAAACACCTGAAGAAAGTCGGAAGACATAACGGCCGAAACGTTGTGGAAGATTAAGACAATAGTCCGAAAACTCTTAATGATAAAAATATAAGTCCTTCTGTGTCATTTAATGCCAAATATTCTTTATACAGATACATTAATTATAGATGATTTGGCTTGGTATGGTTTGGTTTTATGGCATCAACCCTTGTAGGTTATTCAATGCCAGATCCTCTTTTTATATATATATATATATATATATATATATATATATATATATGATTAGTTAACACATTTTGTAGATTACCCAGTCAGCTGGGGCTGTAGAATACACTGACTGCACCTCTGCAGAGGGGTAAGACCCCCACTCACGAGTGTCCTAGATATGACACTAAACAATCTGATTGTCCTGGATATGACACAAACAATCTCCAGCAGTGCTTGAGCTTTGGGGAATGCGGAGTACCCCTTCATTGCCATCGCTCCCAGGCCCAATCTGGCCCGGAGTGGTAACACCTGATAGGGCCCTATCTATGGGTTAAATAGAACTAACAGCATACTTATGCTAAAATGAATTGATTAAACTGAATAGCTTGAAATAGAAACCTTTTTGACAATTAAACCGTACTTACACTTAAACTGCGTGCTTATGCTTAAGTGAATTATTTCAAATAGAACTGTTTTTCGACATTAAAACTGTATTTAGACTTAACTGAATTATTGCATATAACTGCTTAAATAGTTTGAAATGGAAATGTTTTTGACAATTAAACTGTGTACTTCTGCTAAACTGAACTGTTTTCAATAGAACAGATTATTTACATAAAAACGGATTTGGTATTAAATAACCTACAAAGGTTGATATGCCATAAAACCAAACAAACCAAACCAAAACATTTTGTAGATAACATCTTTAAACCAGCTTGAGATCTTTTTTTCTACACAGTAAAATGGTTTTAAGTAATGCTAGATAATTATCACAATTTAACATCAGTCATTTGTTTGCATACATAATTTGTTCTATTTGACCGAAAAATATGACCTTATCAGGTACTACCACTCCGGGTCAGAGTGAATCTGGAAGCAATGACGATGGAGGGGTACTCCAGATTTCATACAACTTCAAATCAGATAGTTTAATGTCATATCCAGGAGACTTGTTGTGGGGTTGGGGTTTACCCCTCTTTAGAGACGCAGTCAGTGTATGCTACAGCCCCAGCTAACTGGGCTCTAAATCACCTTCACAAGTTGATATTCTATAAAACACTACCATCCAATCAACATTGGTGAAGCTATAATTTGTCTTTTCCTCACAGCTATGTGTAATATATCACTGCAAATTTTATTCAACAAAAATGGATTTGGCATTAAATAACTCACGAAAGATGATATGTCAGTGAGCAAAGAAGCCTGTTCTCTCCCGTATAAATAATCCTAGTTTCCTTGAAACATTGAATCGTCTTTATGGCGTGTAGTTAAACATTTTCCCATAGTAAAGACTCTGAAGATGAATTGCTGGTCAATATGTTTATTCACTGTCGAATGGTGTAAAAACTGAAAGATAAATACATTTAGCGAATTTGTTCGAAAGGACACAATACAGCAAATGAATGGACCTGTCAAGGGTTTAGTCTAAGTCATGTCAAATAACTTGGACGATGGCAAAAAGCTGGTAAAGTTACACGAAGAAGTTGGTGGATACCAGTGATAACGCTAACATGAATACCCCAACACAGTATAGTCTGAAGACCCTTAATTCATAGATGTAACTAAGGAGAAAAAAAAGTAGAAGTTACTTAATTGATAATAACAGAGAATAGAATTAAAGAGATATATTACTCACATGAGAGACACTACGTTTAGTGGGCCAATTATCTTTACGGCAGATTGTCAACACGTAGTTATTCAGAAAAGGTACTCGTCTAAATATATGCAAAAGGAAGGCGGGGTCGTAAAATTACAGTGACGCTAATGTAAAATAACTTTAAAAAAGGCTCTTATCGTTTTGGACCGTATTCTAAAGTTAACTCGGAGAAGGTGGAATCTACGTTTTGTCTCGTTGAAATCAGGAAGAAAAAGGACTAAAACGGAAGTCCTTGGACAGGTAACAATTTAAAGATTAGTTCTAGTGCTAAAAAAGGGCTGCTAAGAGGGGATAACTCTTAATTGATCTTAGGCTATTATGTGTTACTCGAAAAAACAAATAGTCTTTTTCCTCTTTTTGCAACGTCATTATTTGCTTCTAATCATTTTAACTGCTTACATTTAATCCAAATTTCCATACTCAAAAAAAAAAACAAAAAAACAAAAAAAAAAAAAAACAGAATTAGTCATTTCAAGGTTTTCTAAAGTATTGTTTATAAAATGAGATACACTTGTATATTATAAAACTCATTCTACCTAAATAATACGTACTTCTCTTCCTGAGTTTTTCTTATTTTTTGGACCCAGTCGGCTGGATATATAGAATATGCTGACTGTATCTCTGCTGAGAAGTAAGACTCCTCCAACAAGTGTCCTGGATATTAGATTAGACTATCTGATAGTGAATTTCTCGCTCTGGAGCTTTGAGGAATGTGGACTACCTCTTCATTGACATTACTCCCGGATTCACTCTGATTTGGAGTGATAGTACCTGTAAGGGTTCAATCAAGAAGTTCAATAAAACTGTTTAATCATTTACTATACTAGATCCCTTTTAACTGTGTGCAAGTAATGGTGCATATTAATTTGAATTATTTGTATTAGCAATGCTTGAAAACATTTAACTCTGTGCAGATAGAACTATAAAATATGCAATAGTTGCAATCCTTTAACACAGCTGTTAGGGTTAGATAGCAATATTTGACAAGATTCATCAATACAAATGAGCTCTGGCTTATTTAAAAAATGTTACAAACTCTGCTTTTATAAAATTATATATATATATATATATATATATATATATATATATATATATATATATATATTCAAGTAAATAGATTAATCGTGAATGTTCAAAAGACATTCATGATAGATATCGACTGTTCTCAGAATAAATTGAGTTGTTTTTAATTATTTTATTGGATCTCCACACCCCAGTTACAACATAGATTGGCAAAGGGGCGAGTTTTTTTTCTCATTCACGACAATATTTCAATACTCGGACGTTCAGAAAAAATCTGCATTGAATCTGAAAACCAGTTATTGTACCGAGGCCGTTTGAAGCAATTATTATTGTTGACAAATCTCAGTTTAATCCTCGATCACTCTATTTGATTTGCTGCTATTTTAAATAGCCTCAAAGAAAACCTTTTTCGAGATTAGTATAATTTTTTGTATGAATCAATTCCCAAACAATGCAGAATTTACATTTATAGAAAAACTTTCTTAAAAAAGAAAAAAAACTTTAATTACATAGATTGTAGCCAGCAAACAGATACGCAAAGTAGAGCTATCTTACTCAGTGTGGTAGGTTAAAAAAACGTACCGAGTCTTGGAGAATTTATGCGTACCATGATAGCCGAATGGTTGAGGAAATTAAGCAGTTGCTGCTTGAACATTTTGAACCAAAATACCCGGTCATCGAGGAAAATCACCGGTTTTATAATACCAAACAAGAATAAGGTGAGTCCATTTCAAATTTCTTCGTTCAGCTGAAATATTCATCGACGACGTGTGAATTTGGTATATTTCTAGAAAGAGCATTACAGAATAAAATTGGGCACGGATTAAATAACTTGAACAAATAAAAAAAGACGGTTATCGGAGGACATGTCACTTGGAAAAGCTTTTAAGGTGGCTCAGGTCATGGAATTGGCGGCAACTGATGTAGCACACATTAATAATAGAAATATTGACAAGATTCACAAAATGACTATGGTGAGTAAGAGTACTGCAAAATTAGAATAGAAAAAGAGAGTGTTTTGGGTGTGAGGGATACTGGCACCAAAAGCGTCCGCAGTGTCCAGTATGAGATAGAGTTTGCTTTTTCAAAACAAGCATTATTTTGTAAGACAATGCAAAAACAAACGACGAACAAAGCAGTCATACTGCATGCACAAATAAAAGAGACATGATATGTCAAAATATAGGATTAGCATCAACGTATCTGAACCATATACGTGTAATCTAGAGTTGAATGGAATCAAACTTGAAATAGAAATTGACACTGGTTTTTCACTTTCTTTATTAAGGGATGAAGAATTAAGAAATTACAATGCAAAAGGAGTAAACCAGCAACGGGTGGTGGATGATTTTGCATTGCAGCATGGAAGAAGTTGTCTTTTCTATGACAGCATTATATTCAGCTTCTGTCTTGGGGTAATGTTTTACTTTGTATATCTCCCGGGATCCCATGTTATCACGAGTTGATCCTACAGATATAGTTGTGCAAGGAACTGCAGGATTTTTTACCGTACACAAACAGGCAAAAGGAGCTATTAGTGCATATTCATCATCATTTGCGTTGCTAGTACGGATTTCCCTGACCCTCTCACGTCATCCGTCTGAATTATTCATCGCTGCCGGGAGGTCTTCCAGGCTAAATCCTGTATCGGTTCAGAGCTGCTGCAGATAGGTTCTAGATGGTTGTCCTACCTTTGCTCGTCCATGTGCAGGGGTCTACAGGAGTTCATCGCTTATGAGTTCGTCCTTACTTCTCTAGCAGTATCCTGCACTTCTGGTTCGTCTTATTTAGATAGTTTTCGTGATGGTTGGTAGGAGGCCGTATAGTTGCTGTTTTGAAGTGTGGTACCTCGAAGACTTGTTCTCTATTGCTCGTAGAACTCTTGTGTAATTGCTGTCAAGTTTTTTCTCCAGACATTTAGTTAGTGTCCATGTGATGCATTCATATAGCAGTATCGACATGACCGCTGTTTGGAAAAAACTGCGTTTTAATATATCGGTCAGGTCTAACTTCCATATGACCAATCGATCGCTCTCCATGCCTTTGCTAGTCACGTGTTGATGTCATTCTCGGTTGATGAGATGCTGTATCCAAGGTAGGTGAAATTGTTCACTAGTTTCAGAGGACTGTCCTTCAGTGGGGAAATGTTGTTTCTTGAGGATCCTGTGAGGTTATTCACACTAAATATCTGAAAACCTTGCTTCAAGCATTAAATGAATGTCACCCAGGTTTTAATGGAGGAATTCCCTTAATCGTTTTCATATATGGAAGCCTAATTTGGATTCAGATATCGATCTTTGTTTAAACAGCTTTGATGTGCGTCAAGGTAAGTTTAATATATGAGCGATTTAATCTCATGAGAATGGCCAGGAAGAGCCAGATTTTGAGTTCGTGTGGATTATGCGGGTCCAGTCAACGATATGTGGATTCTGGTAATATATGGATGCATATTTTGTATCAGCAGCATCTGCAGCAGAAACTGAATAGATAATACGGTGCACAGTTCCTACGTATGTCACATATCAAGTAATAGTGTCAGCAACTTTTCCTGTATAGAATGTTACAAATTTTGCACATGAATGGTATTAAATATTCTATGTTCACCATACCAATCTTAATCAATTTGGCACCATGAATGGTATTTAGCATATTTTATGTTTATCTTCATCAAATCGGCTGGCGGAACATGCAGTACAAACGGTCAAAAAGGGGTGTATAAGGTTTCTGGTAATCTCAAGACTAGGCCACCACGTTTCCTGGTTCGCTATCATCTTTTGCCACAAATAACAACTGGTGAGTCACTAGCCATGTTGTAAAAAGGTCAACAGCCCAGACCTCGACTTGACCTTGTATATCTATATCTATTCAAAGACATCCGTAAGATGGTCAACACAAAAAAGCCGATGGATTGAAAGAGACAAAGAAATGGATTCTATTTGGGAGATGCTTTTAACGTAAGCCAAAATGGTTGTCTAGAGTCCCGGAAGAGTAAGTAGTAATTTACAAAGCTCTTTGCTTCGATGTGGCACAAGGCCGAATGAATGGGGCACCCAATGAAACTCGAACTCACTCGTGTAGGTTTGCTAGTCTAGCTTACTAACCGTTACACCACCAGAGGTGCCCTCCCGGAAGAGTAAGTAAGCCCACTAATTTTTCTTGTACGACTGAAGGATAGATGTGTGTGAAAAAGATATATTCATTACATCAGGAGTAATATTCTAACAGAATCGGTTACATGACCTGGAAGAACAAACTAATCAGAGTTCAACCATATACTTTTTAGGACCACTCAGATGCAAACACACACCTTTTGTAGACCAAAGTAACCACACACAGGCATAAAACCAAGCATCACAGAAAAACGATGAAGTACCTTACCCATAGCAAAGAAACTTGCTGAGAAGGGACCAGCAAAACATAGAGATACCGAAAACTCAAAGATTAAAGATGATAATTATGACGATGGTGATGACAATGATCATGATGATAATGTAACTATTAAAGAAAAAGAACCAATTCGTTTCCCTTCTCAATGCTCATGTGAAATGCCTATGGACATTCGACCTCAGGACGGTTCATGAAAGTTATATTAGTGAAATAAATTTCAACTAATTGAGGAAGGATGTTGAAACCAGGAACTAAGAAACGGAAGCAACGTCTTCTCCATTGTACAAAACCCGGAAGTACCAAGGCAGCCATTTTTAATTGTTGTAAATAAAAGACAGCCATTTTATTCGGCAGAGAGACACTACCGATAACACAGTGAGTTATCTTCTAGTATTGTATTGGATACCTCCAGTTATAACGTTAGAATTATCTCCTTTACATCAGTTAGTGGTGTAGAAATTATAGATTCGTTAGGAGATAGTTCTTCTAATACATGCAACGGCAACAGAACCCAGTATTTCCTACTATTTTTCAATACCAAGTAGGCTTTTCTAAGATAGAGTTGTTAGTACAATCATCCTTGATTTTGAATTAGGTGTTTTTCTTTCTTCTCGACTGGTTAGCCTACCTACAAGCTATGAGATCCAATTGTTTCCTGCTACTCAACCATAAATGATAGAAAAAATGGATTCATTACTTTTCAAATTCTGCAATGACAAAACCTATTTAGTCAAAATCTAGTGAAATAATGCCTACGTATTCAGTCTAAAAACCGTTCAAATCTCATTATTCTGATCTCGGTAGAAAATAGTTAAATAATGCTAAAGTTACGTTTCAACACAGTACAAATTAGATCATAGATCCCAAGAAGATAATTAATGAGTCAGTGATCAATAAGGTACAAGAAGTTCTCATTGTTTTATACTCAGTAGATAACATACATAAAATTCTGTGTAATTTGTGTTGTAATATAGAAACAGATGTCGATTAGGGACATGAAATAGTTAACGCACATGAAATAGTTTACGTATATGAAATTGAAAAAATCCTGTTTAAGTTGCGTTTTCACACGGTAAAAACTTGATTATTGTTTTCAAGAGAGCAATTAATGGATCAGTTGTCCATAAAATAATAGCAATTGCAGAAATAATGAAAATATTACTCCTTATTTTGATTGACAGAGACTTAAGGTCAAGTCACGCTGAAAGCTCTGGTTCCAGCTCGATAACTCATGTTAAGCAGTGATGAGCCATCTCAGGATTTAGACAGATGACCACATTGTAACAGTACACACGCTTATAAATCAACAGCCTATAAGCCAGATTAAGCAAAGGTAAATAAATTATAGTGTGTCTCGTGAGGCACAAAGTTTATTGAGAAAAGCTAACATAGAATTTTAAGTTCGATTCATACAGATTGATTCAAACTGCTAATTTTGGCAAAGCTAACTTAGTAAATTCGAAACTGTTGATAGATAATTAGAATAGGTGAATGTCGTCTTCATGTTTTTCTTTAGTCTCTTATTCTCTCACGCTTCGTTTATCAATTCTGTGCCCTCTTCCCTTGAGCTAAATCTTTGAAGTTCTTAATTGTAAACTGAGATCGTAATGTTTGCTTTTCTTGAATTAATTTTATCAGGAGGGAGTTGGCATGTTTCCATGTCTTGGGTTAATGCGTTCTGGCCGTTGAGGATATGTCGGCGTTTTAATCTGGCTATATTTAAGGAGAAGGGTGTTAGCTTTCTAGGATGGTAAGCAAATTTGCTGCATAGCCCACTGCAAAATTTTTCAGTCTGTTCTTGATGCCCTCATATGTCATATATATATATATATATATATATATATATATATATATATATATATATATATATATATATGTGTGTGTGTGTGTGTATGTGTGTGTGTGTGTGTGTGTGTGTGTTTGTGTGTGTGTGTGTGTGGCGTACAAAGTGTAAATGATCTAACACGGATCTAGAAATTAATAAATTCTATTTCTTTAAATACCGGGTAAATGTTGCTTAAAACAGAAGTTACAAGGTCTTTTCTCTTAAGAAAAGATACTATTAGTCAGAGCTTAAAGGTTGCCTGTATTTACGTTATAAGAAGAAAAGAGATGATTCATTCAATATATTAGTTTGTTTGGTCCAAGTCTGAGTTGATAAACGCTATGTGTGTTATAGATCTTGTGCTAGAGTGTCTCTCTTTCGAGTGAAAAATGTATTTATTCCTTAAACATATATGCAGCTGTTACATGATATTTTTTATCTATAAGGGAGAGATGGAAAAGTAATACGAATATATTTAACACAATAGAAATGTATATAAACATTCTGATTCAATTTAAGGTAATTAAGCGATGTTGAAACTAATGTAACCTTAAAGAAAAAAGAATGTTGATTTTCTCTCAAAAGCAATAAATTTAAAAATAGTAGATATATAATAAATCCATAACGACTAAAGAAAATATTCATTTCTTCGTTATTTATAAGCTTTAAGTAGGCTCGAAATTTGATAAAAAAAATCTAGTTTTTGCATTTCTCAGGGGGAAAAGAATTCTTAGATTATTTTGGGTTTTGATCCTTCGGATATTTTAGCTGGAAATCAAATATAGTATCTGTAAGTCTCAGAGGAGTTTTCAAACGAACACAAATACGCTGATTGGTCAATAAATACTAAAATACTGATATAAGATATGCAGTTTCAAACGCCTACTTTTTTGCACAAATGTTGACACTTTTTGTATGGAAATCAGTTGATTTCCCCCCATCCATATATATATATATATATATATATATATATATATATGTATATATATATATATATATTGTGTGTGTGTGTGAGGGATCTACAAGGAGGAGGAAGGAGAAGAAAAGTTTAAGTGTTTGGTTGAATGCTAGGTTTTTCATCATGCCAATACTTTGGGGGTTATTTAATGCGAAAGTCAATATTTCTGCAAGCATTTATGCAGATTCAAGTAACTACTTCTTTCTAATCCTAATTGCGTAAAATGAATATAAGATCAGAAAAAACACGTGGGCGAAAGTGATTCCCTTGGAATTCTGCAAGGATTGAAATTTAAGCAAACGAACAAGTGGTATACCCGCAATCCAGAATCTGAAGAAATGGTATTTGCACAATCCAGAATCTGTCGTGGAGATTGCGACACACAAAGTTCTCTGGAATTTTGAGATACAAACGGATCACCTAGTCTCAGCCAGAAGACCAAACCTAGTGATAATCAACAGAAAAAAAGAGAACCTGCCGAATCGCGGACTTTGCCGTTGCTGCTGAGCATAGGGTAAAATTTTTAAAATTTGAAAAGATGGATAAATGCCTGGGCCTTAGTAGAAAGCTGAAGAAGCTATGGAACATAAAAATGACGGTGATACCAATTGTAGTTGGTGCACTTGGAACGATCCCGAAAGGATTAGTAAAGGGAATGGAAGACTTAGAAATCACAGGAAAAAACAGAGATCACCCAGACGATAGAATCTGGTTAGAATACCGAGAAGAGTCCTGGAGACTGGAAAAGACTTGCTGTCACTCAAACTCCAGCGAAAAACCATCTGCTAAAACTGGAGTAAAAAACTAAGGAATAAAATAAAAAGAAATAATAAAAAAAACTATTCTATGGATGTTTCAAGCGGCTAACACGAGAAAATATGGATGTGGCTAAGAAAGAGAAACCTTCAGAGAGAATTTGAATCTCTTCTAACGCCATCTCAAAACAACGCCATCTCAAAACAACGCCATCAGGATCAATCCTATTAAAGCAATAATAGATAAGACGCAACAAAACGGCAGACATGTGGAGAGAGACGAAACAATCAATCACATAATAAGCGAATGCAGTCAATTAGCATAGAAAGAGTATGACAGGATGGGCAAGGTGATTCATTGGGAAGTGAGTTAGAAATTGAAATTTGACCATACAAGCAAGCAGTATATGCACAACTCAGAATCTATCTCTGGGATTTTGAGGTATAAATGGATCACCTTATCTCGGACAGGCGACCAGACCTTATAATAATCAACAAAAACAAAAGAGAACTTGCAGAATTATGGACTTTGCTGTCCCAAATTGAAAGAAAGGGAAAAGAAGGATAAGTACCTGTACTTTGCAGAGAGAACTAAAGAAAAAAAACTGTGCAACATGAAAATGACGGTGATATCAATTGTAATTGGCTCGCTCGGTACTGTCACTAAAGGATTGATATAAGGATTGAAGGACTTGGAAATAAAGGCACGAGTGGAGGCCATCCAAACTATTGCATTAATGGGATCGGTCAGAATACTGAGATGAGTCCTGGAGACTTGAGGAGACTTGCTGTTACTCAAACTCCAGTGAAAGGCTATCAGCTAACGCTAGTGGGGAAAACTCTCAAGGAACAACTATAATAATAATAATAATAATAATAATAATCATAATAATTTGTTTGTGTTGTTATAGAACCGTAATAGATTCTATAATTCCAGATCAGATTAGACCTGGCAGTAATTGCAATAATGGGGCAATTCTGTTTCCTCACGTCTCCAAAGCTAAAACCTTATCACCGGATTTAGTTTAGTATCAAAACCAGATGACTTCCTTCTTTGGAGTGGGTCTTAACACTTTACAGAGGATATAGTCGGCATTTTCTGAGTGACACAGATAGAGACTGAGAGAGAGAGAGAGAGAGAGGGGGGATTCTCAGACGCACAGGGATAAATATATCATACCTATTTATAAAAATCCAATTCAGAATGTCAGTTACGTGGAGTTTTCAATAGGTTTCCAGACTTTTTTGTACGGGCATTTAAAATTGTCGTAAACCCTTGAAAATTCTGTATGTTATTGCTATTCATTGTATGAGATGACTGACCAATTCTTATGATTTCAGGTTCAAATAAACAGCTACAGCAGCAATTGGAATACACCCTACTAAAGCCCGATTGTCACATCTGGTGAATTTCAAAAAATAAATCTGGACGTGAGAACACTTTAGAAAAACGATATGCAATAAAATTGTTTTAAACTTGGAAAAAATGCCAGAGAAACATATGGAATGTTTTAGATTGCTTTGGACCATCTTGCAAAAATCGAGAATCAGCTTTTGAGTGGCATAAGAGATTCAAGGAAGGCAGGGAGTCTGGGAGGGATGATGAAATGTGTGGGAGGAGTAAGGAAGTCAATATACCACAGCTGATTGGCTAAAGGGTTAAGGTTAAGGTTACTATGTTGAGGTTTTAAGGGAGTTCAAAAGAGATTCCGTTGGAAGAGGCTAACACTCTTCAAATCAGGTCAGTGGCACTTCCACCAGGACAATGCAAGAGTCCACAACTCCATCCTTTTCACTGACTATTTGACCAAGATGGGCATCAAAACAGTTCCTCAGCCTCCCTATTGTCCAGACCTTGCTCCCTGTGACTTTTGGTTATTCGCTAAGCTCAGAGGTTGTCGTTATGAGACAATTAAGGAGATGAAAGAGGCTGTGACGAAGGTCATTGACACGATCACACAAGGGGACTTCTATGGGGCCTTCCAGAAGTTGTTGGAACGGTACAACAAGTACATTGCAGCCGGAGGAGATTACATCAAAGGGGACTAGAATTTCATGTGTGTACTATCAATAAAAGTTCTATACAGGAAAAGTGTGGAAACTTATATAATGATCATCGTATACAAATGATTTAAGACTTAATGTATTTTTGTATTTCAAAAACATTTAAAATATTTTTTTTTTCATTTTTCTGAACTTAGGTACTACCTCTCTTGGTTCCAGTGGATTAAGCAGTTATGATAATGAAGTGCTC
Source organism: Sepioteuthis lessoniana (assembly GCA_963585895.1). Classification (NCBI taxonomy): domain Eukaryota; kingdom Metazoa; phylum Mollusca; class Cephalopoda; order Myopsida; family Loliginidae; genus Sepioteuthis; species Sepioteuthis lessoniana. The sequence continues at coordinate 39,944,290 of OY757930.1, forward strand.
CCTGCACGTTTTCGAGATCGCCCACCCTCAGTGTATTTCAGCGTCACACCCTGGACACAAATATTTTTAAGCCAACTTTCAGTCCGTTTTGTTCATAAATACATTTTTGTATTGTCGTCTGCCGTCCTTTTTGTTTCTTTGTATAATTACCATTACACATATTGCCTTTTGCACATGCAACTCAGCACTAAGAGCGTTCTGAAGCGTTCTGAAGCAAACGTGACCGAATTACGATTGGCCACTTGGAGAACTCTGATAACTCGGATAAAAAAAAACAAAGAATAAAAACGAGTAATAAGAAAGTGTATTTCTACTGATACGGGTAATCAATTAGGGACAATGCCAGGCTAAAAAAAAGTTGCAATAATCCTTCCATAACTGGTATATATTGTAGCGTAATTGGGTGATTGGATGGATTTTGGTTTAAGAAAAAAGAAAAAAATGTATAACACACACACACACACACACACACACACATATATATATATATATATATATATATATATATATATATATATATATATCGGAACCACTTATCTTTTAAATAAAAAAAAAATATGAACACTTTATTTATGGGTTGTTGTGAGTTCTAGTCACATCCAAGTGGAATTCATTCTTAATTTGGGGCTGTCCCTCTCGTGTGATGGTTAAAGCGCTGGACTGTGGATTTGTAGTACGCGAGTTCGAACTTAAGTCGGTCTATTACATGTTGGACAAATAACCTTGGGAAATGTATGAACCCACTTATCCTCCAATTTATAGGTAAAATAGTACCACTACTATCCTTTTAAATAATCCAAGAATGTTGATATGTCATCAAAATAACAAAAAAAAAAAGAAAAACATCCTTCGTAATTTGACCCTCCACCACAGTGCAGAGAGAGAATCGGTATAACGTATCTTGGTCAAGGCAAAAATAACAGGTGCTTGAGTCCACACGTGGGAAAATGTTGGCGCCAGTTTTAAAGATTGGACAAAACGACACGGGGGCCCTAGCTAAGCAGGGAAAGGGAAACATTAAATGACCATGCGCTTTCTATTTCTTGAATGTTGTGAAATTGTCTTAAAGATTCTTGAGAATTCAACATACCGGTCATTGATATAAAATTCTATCCCGTTTCCTGAAGGAGCGGAGGGTGTAGCTCGACATTGCACTGCATCCGCTCATTCGGTTCCTTTACTTGCTTGGCCATGTTGTGTGGGCTACTGGCCCAGTACGCGCTTCGACTGGCTGTGTGTCACGGTCGACAGATCGTATCGGATGTGTTTTGGCTTTGGTGGCAATCAGTTGTGCCTGCCTGACATGGGTACCGAGAAGCCAGCATTCGTCACACACGCGGTAAGACTGGCACTCCTTGGGCCTCAGGGGCTCGTCCCCCTATGTTCTTAACTGCTCCAGCAGGGTTCGCTTTAACGCCTGGCGTTTGAGGCGCTCCTTTTTAGGGAAATGCCGCTGGGGTCTAAGGCATTTTTGTAACTACCCGGCGTGTTTAGGCTACGGCCCTGCGCCTGGTTGATATATTAAAAAAACTTTGTGCCAAATTTTGGTGCATCTGGTGCATCAGACAGATACCGCGAGAGTGGTTCTGACCGACAGAATACAGTTTTAACCTACGCGTTGGGTAGAGTAATTCCTGGCCCTAATTTTTACCCGCTGAATTTGAAAAGATACATAGATCAATAGAAGTTTTGTAAGTCTCTCCCCCCCTCTCTCTATTTCTCTCTGCAGGTTGATAAAAAAAAACGATTTGGTTTATTTGGTTCGTTTTGGTTTATGGCATATCAACCTTTGCAAGGTATTTAATTCCAAATCCATTTTAATACAAATAAACAGTTCTATTTCGAACAATTCAGTTTAGCCTTAAGTACGCAGTATAAATGAAAACAGTTCTATTTCAAGCAATTATTTTAGCATAAGTATGCAATTTAAATGTCAAAACCGTCCTATTTCAAGTAATTCAGTTCAATATATATATATATATATATATATATATATATATAGGTTATTATTTGCTTGTTTGTTTGTTTCTATTTTATGTCCTATCAGTCTTTGTTGTTTATTTAATGCTAAATCCATTTTTATACAAAAACCAGTTCTATTTAAACAATTCAGTTTAGCATGAGTACACAGTTTAGTTTTGAAAAACATTTCTATTGCAAGCCATTCAGTTTAGTCAAACAGTTCTAATTCAAACAATTCAGTTTAGTATCAATATACTTTTTATCGAAAACAGATCTCTTTCAAACAATTCAAGATAGTGTAAGTACAGATTCAATGTAAAAAACAGTTCCATTTCAAATAATTTAGTTTAACATAAGTACGTAGGTTTAAATGTCGAAAAATTTCTCTTTCAAGCAATTCAGTTTAGCATGAGTACAGAGTTTAGTTCTATTTGAGTCATAGATAGGACCCTCTCTGTTGCTTCCACTCCAGGACAGAGTTGACCTGGGAGCGATGGCAATGAAGGGGTACACCGCATTCCCCAAAGCTCCAGCAATCCTGGAACATCACCATCAGATTGTTTACTGTCATATTCGGTGCAGGCGCTTACTCCTCTGCAAAAATGCCAACGGGATATTCTACAGCTCCAGCTGACTAGGCAATGAAGAGAACGAAATATATCACCTTAAGAGATGAAATATTGACATAGTGAACCTTGTGTTTGTGTTTCGTTCAGAAGTCAGTGAGCTGAAAAAACCTGCTCTTTCGTAAAGAGGCAACTGGTTAAATGCAGCGGATCGAAGCCTACTACGAGTATGAGAGATACAATAAACTTCTCCTTGGCTCCAAGACATTTCTAGCTCGCCACTTAATAGCAGTAAGATCACAAATACCAACGAATTTAACTGCCAAAAGCGCCCCATTAGCATAATTCAGAACATGCTGATTGCATCCACTCCTGAGGCTAAAAAGGACCAAAAAAAGGAGTGTCCAATGTATTTCTAGTTTTGGAGATATGGGCAGCATAGAATACACCTTCATTGCCAGTAATGTCAAGTTCGCTTTGAAACAGAGTAGTATTACCAGTAAGAATCCCATCTCTCGCTTACATAGATATGTTAATAAATAATTTGTGTTTGATAGTAATATATGATATATATATATATATATAATCGTGTGAAAAAATCTTAAAAAACTTAGCCAACTTGTCTCAACTGTAGAATACTTAGACTGCATCTCTACAGAGGGGTAAGACCCCCCCTCCAAAATTTTTCTGGATATGACACTAAATTACATCTGATTGTGAGGCTCCTGTTCTGTAGATTCAGGGAATGTAGAGCACCTCTTCATTGCCATTATTCACAGGTACACTCTGGACCAGATTGGTTGTACCCACCTGTGGTTCAGGTGGAAATATTTATTCATTTACTATACTTGAGAGAATTCAACTGTGGGGAAACAAAGGACTGATGTTAAATTGAAATATCAATATTACATTTCAATACTGGGAACCATTTAACAGAGTACAAACGAATAAATAATGCTAAATGGAATTACTATTCTTAAATAGCAATACTTGAAACCATTTAACAATGTGTAAACAAATGTAATCTGGCTATTTTAGAAATTCTTATAAACAAAGTATTCGTTTACAAATCATTTCAAAATAAGCGCGACAATATTTAGAACCAGCTGTAAACAAAACGTTAAGATTAACAATTAGGTAGCTATCAGCAGTTATTTAGCAATGACGCATTACAAAAAAAAGTTTTAGTGATTACGTGTGATTAAAGAATTACTTAATTGATTTAAAGAAAATATGTAAGAAGAACATTTCGAAGACACTCGCAGTAGGAGTCGAAACTGAGTGAGAGTCAGGACAGATGACGAAGAGGCCTCGGTGGAGGTCAGCTGCACAGGAAGTGCGTGCACAGGAAGTAGCCGAGTGCCAGAATCATAAGAACTATGTCTCTGTCAACTTTTCGTCTCGTAATCCTTATTCTATGTTTATATCTAATGGGCTGTAATAATTCCTATAACCTCTCTCTCTGTTTTTCTCTACTGTCAAAAGGGTTGCAGTAGTGAACTTTCGCATTCTAAAACAGTAGATTCGATTCATTTCGCGTTGTGTGTAAAGAGTATCATTAAACCTATGTGCTATTTGGTACCGTAGCATTACAGATGTGCAATAAAACACAACCAATCAGCCATTATTAAGAAACTACTCAAAATCTAAATATAAACGCACAATATGCACCATTCATAACCTCCTACCGGTTGCCATGCCTTCAAAATCAATCGATCCATCAATCAATCATCTACACATTCTTCCCCTCTTCTAACGTACTAGCAATATACTTATATACTCACTTTTCGAATATTTTGGGAAAATATAATGTACCCACCTCATTATTATTACTCCCAGGTCCACTCTCGACCGGATTGGTTGTATCTGTTAGGGTCCTATCCATAGATATAAAAAATTTAAATCATTTTCCTTGGATCATCATTATTAGTTATTTGAAGCCATACAGCTGTGTGTACGTTATTTATATTATATAGTGATGTTTGATAAGTAAAATTATTAATGTTAGAAACTTGAAACCCTTTAACTGTACGCAAACAAATGGTTAATATAAAGTGTTTGGTAGGAATACTTGAAACCATTTTACTGTGTGCAAAAAAATTATGTTCAAACAACTCGTTTAGAAATAAATGGGATATCCTCGTGGTGTAATGGTTAAAATGGTGGGCAGCGAAATAGTAGTTATCGAGTTCGAACCTTTGTCACGCTATTACATTCACTTTTAGACAAATACCCTCGGGAAAGGTATGAACCGTGTTATCCTCACAACTAATGGTTAAATTGTCCCTCTACTGTTCTTTTAAAATGATGGATTTGGTATTAAATAATACTAGAAGGTTGATATGCCATGAAAACAAACAAACAATAAAGTTACCTACAAACTATTAACGTACAAACAATATATATATAGAGAGAGACAATTCGCCATCAAATAACCCTCAACTATTGATATAACAAAACAACGGCCAACAAACTTCCACTCATCGAAATCTATTTATCGTTACAAAAAATTTCTTCCCACAAATCTTTTAATTATTCTAATGCTACTGTTTTGTATCAATTAGAGTATATATCATAATATTGAAAAACCTTAAATTCGTGTTATAATAGCAAGTAATCATGCTTTAGTCTATATGGTTTATCCTCTAAGTCTATCGTTTTTTTAAGACTGTAAAACTAATGAAGCGCTCGTAGTATAACGGTTATTATCATAGGAAGTGAACGCAGCTACCCAAGTACAGATCTGGAACTAGGCGGTTTATATTTCGCATAGTGCTCATACCCCTAGAGAAAGGTATGCATCCACCTATTCTCTCTTCAGCTATGGGTAAATTCTAGAGCAGACTGGGCTCTTTACCCTTGGTATAGTAACTCTTTTAGGAGAAGGCAAACACTATTAAATTCAGTTACAGACCTGGAGAGGGATGGGCTCCACCAAGCTATACCTGCCCAAGATATATTGCATGAGTAATGCCTCTACGATTAAATCTCTTTACGGGATAAGTGAGAGAAAAATAATGTAATCATAAACAGTATTCAGCAATTAATTTATTTTACATACATGTCGAAGGAAGTATGTACAAAAAAAGGATTTCAGTTACTTAATGGAATTCCTCAGTCAGGGGCGTTTGGCGTAATGTTTTTTTTTTGTTTGTTTTTTTCAAAAATATTTCACATAGTAAGAGAATACGTGATTGCTTGCGGTTTATTTCGATGAGGAACAGGAGTGAAGGTCCATTCATTACATTTTCGTGGCTGTATAAGAACATATATCTGACATTTATGTGTTTGTTTTCCATTAGAAGCCAGCTTGCTTCGTAAAGTGGTTTCGCCATCTTGATCTATTACTGAACTTCAATCAAGGGACATGAGGTTGCCCGTAGTGTCGTGGCTAAAGTGCCAGACAGCAACATTTTAATGAGTGTGTTCGAATTCCAGTCGCACTATAACATTCACTTTGGGACTAATACTCTTGGGAAATGCGTCCAGCCACTTTTACTACAGCTATTGGTTAGATAGTATCACTACTGTTATTCTTCAAGGATTTTTTAGGCATTGAATAATCAACGAAGGGGTATCCTCGAGGTGTAATTGTTAAAGTGATGGACTAGCGTAATCATCGCAAGCGAGTTCGAACTCCAGTCGCGCTATAACATTCATTTTGGGATTAATACCCTTGGGAAATGTGTTCAGCTGCTTTTACTCCAGCTATTGGTTAGATAGTATCACTACTGTTTTTCTACAAATATTTTTTAGGCATTGAATAATCAATGAAGGGGTGTCCTCGTGGTGTAATGATTAAAGTGATGGACTCGCGTAATCATCGTAAGCGAGTTCGAACTTCAGTCGTGCTATTACGTTCACTTTCGGACAAATATCCTAGGCGAAAGGTATGAACCCCCTTATCCTCCCAGCTTTGGGTTAAATAGCATCACTGCTGTTCTTCTCGAAGGATTTCTTTGGCATTAAATAACCCACGAAGGTTGATATGCCATTAAACCAAGAAACCAAACCGAATAACCAATGAGAGTTGATATGCGATTATCTATCACTTGATTATATTTTATTTAATGACATAAGTTGGGTATAAACAATACGTTTGAATATTTTTTTATTTAATGATAGAATATAACTTATTGGTATTTGTTTGATTGGATTATATGGCATATAAACCTTTGTAGGTTATTTAATGCCAAATATATTTTTATTCGAGTAAACAATCCTATTTCAAGCAATTCAGCTAAGGATAAGTACGCAGTTTATAAAAAAAACATTTCTATTCAGCTAAGGATAAGTACACAGTTTATAAAAAAAACATTTCTATTCAGGTTTGTCAAACAGTTTTATTTCCAACAATTCCCTTTAGTATATGTTTATTTTTTTGTTTACACACAGTTAAATGTCAAAACTGTTCTATTTCAAACAATTCAGTTTAGCGTCAGTACAATTTCAATAACAAAAACTATACAATTTCCAAAATTCAGTTTAGCATACAAAAATAGTTCCGTTTCAAACAAGTCAGTTTAGCATAAGTACGCAGTTTAAGTATCAAAACAGTTCCATTTCAAGCAATTAAGTTTAGAATAAGTACGCAGCTTAGTTCTATTTGACCCATAGATAGGACCTTATCTAATGCTACCACTCCAGGCCACAGCGGAACTGGGAGCGATGGCATTGAAAGGGTACTCCGCATTCCCCAAAGCTCGAGCATTACTGGAACCTCATCATCAGATTGTTTAGTGTCTTATCCAGGACACTCGTTAAGGGATCTCTAAAAAGAAGCAGTAGGTGTATACTACAGCCCCAGCCGACTGGGCAATTATTGGAATTAGATAGGAATACTTGTAACAATGTAGCTGTGAACAGATTTTCTGTATTAGAAAGGAATACTTGATATTATAAAACTGTTCAAACAAATGATTAGACAAATAAAATAGCGCGAATTAAAAAAGAATGCAATGGGACATAGAAAAAACAGTCATGAAAACAAATATTTCCAAGTAAATCAAATTTCAGATTGATTTCCCTTTTAACAAATAAGCCAAACCAAACCAACCTGTAACATAGCCATAATCTACGAATATGTGAAATGTACATTATGTATAAATACGGATGTATTAAACGTTCATAGGCATAGGAATCCCGAAACACTGACGACTCTCTTGGTTCAGGTACGAAACTTTTATTACCTTCTTGACTTTTAGGTTTTTGACATAGAGAGAGAGAGAGAGAGAGAAAAAGAGAGAGAGAGAGAGAGAGAGAGAGAGAGAGACACACACAATTTTTACTATACTGACTGTTCGTCCAGCGTCAGCTCTCAACTCACTGACTCCAAGTGGCCTGGCCTCACCGAGCTCCGAAAATCAACTCGCCCCGTTTAAGTTCAAATTTCAACTAACTGCTTTTTTCAAAATACCCAAGAATCCCAGCCCATCGCTTCCGGGCATAACGTCATTCACATCCCCAGTCCATTTCCTATCCGGGGTTTTTATTATGACATCTGTGATTGTCCCATCCTCTCCACACGAGCGTGAACACCTGCGCTCAATGTGTGCTCCTACCCGTGCACTAAGCCGAAAGGTTCTAAGCCTAACTAAACCGAAAGATAAGATATAACCAACGAAAAATGATAATATAAAAAAAACTCTTCCACAATTATATAACAAATATACTTTTTTTTATGTACATTAGGATCGAAATAAGTTATAAAAGGCTTATATAACAAGCTGTAAAAGTAAATTCAAACCGGGTTTTTTGGTGATGCGATCTTTCTGGATATTTATTTACCAACCCCCTCCGCTCGGGCAGGATATGACACAAGGTCATTTTTTAAGCGGAGTTTACAAGGTTTGAATTCAGAGTTTTCCTTCTCCTAGACTAGTTGTCTCACCAAGGCTGAAGAACCCAGTCTGTCCGACTATTTACCCATAGGTGGACGGAGAATGATGGGATTCATACCTTTCCCAAGGGTATTAGAGCTATGTGAAATGCAATCAGTCTCGTCCAGGTTTTGAACTTGTGTCGCCGTGTCCATTCTCTACGACGATAACCATTACACTACGGGTGATCTTTCTGGATAAATGAGAAGTAGATAAGTTCATTCAGATGCTCAACAATTTAGTCAATGAATTAGGAAATTACAATAAAGAATTCTTGCAAAATCTAATTGATGTACAACATTTAGAACAATTAGTAATGGATTAAATTTGTATCACTGGATTGTTCATGACATTGTGAATATAAAAACGAAAGAACAACTATCGGAATAAATAGTAGAATAATAATAATGACATTTCAGGATTTTTGACAAGGAGGAAAGCAGAAGAACAACGCCATGCCAAAGAGGTAGTGAAAAAAAATAAGGATAATGATATTAAATACTTGTTTGCTTTGGTTTAGTTTGGTTTTATGGCATATCAACCATTGTTGGTTATTTTAAGTCAAATACTGTTTTTACATATATATTAAATAAATGATTTGTATACTTATTTTGCAAATGAACAAACACTTTAATTTGTAACAATTCACTTTAGCTTAAGTCAACAAAGATAAATGATTCCAACTTTTTCACACGTATCACTAACAGCTCAATTAAATATTAGTCATTTGTTATTTAAACAAATGACTGAGGATTAAATAATCAAACATTTCTATTCCAAACAATACAATTATGGATTAAAAAATACTTGTTTGCACCCAGTTCAAGTGTCAAAATTTCTGTTTGACCCATAAATAGGTGCTACCTCTCTGGACTAGAGTGGACCTGGGAGAAATGGCAATGCAGGGGTGCTCTGCATTTGCCAAATCGTCATCATTACCGGGGCCACAACATCAGATTGTTTAATTTTATATACATGACCCTCGTTATGGGAGTTTTACCATCTGCGGAAATGCAGTCGGTATTCGACAGCCACAGGCGACTGGTCAAAGATGATTTTGTGTCATATCCGATACACTCGTTGTGAGAGTCTTAACCCTCTGCAGAGATGCAGTTAGTTTGTTCTACAGCCCCAGCCGACAAGACTTGAAAAATACTTGAGATAAAAGGACTTTATTTCATATTCACACTGGAGTAAGTAGCTGAATGAAAAAACTTGTGTTTGGGCTGATATTAGATCTTAGCCTTACAGACCGAAAATTTTGTTGGGGGACAAGAACTACAAATGGTTGCAGAGTGTAATTAAGAGAGAGAGAGAGAGAGAGAGAGAGAGAGAGAGAGAGAGAGAGAGAGAGAGAGAGAGAGATGTTGATTTTTTTCTTAAATAGTTTCTTAAATATTCTTTCTTTTATGTTGAAGTGAAGTGAAGTATAAAAGAATGACTGCATGACATAGATTTTAGCAGTGTATGAAAGATACGGAATTATGGTAGCAATTCCAAGCACAACGTTTTTGTCTTAACATTAACTGGCGAATCGCTTAGCTAAAACGGGTTCCTCCAAGTCTAAACTTTGCTAAATTCTGTATAGATCAAAATTAAAATAAAAAACAACCCAGTTACAGCAAGCGAGTTTTTGCTTCTAAAATATTTCTTCATGTTATCAGAATGTTTTACATACCTGATCTTAATACTCATGACTATGGCTTATTCTCCCAAATCAAAACCCTGCTCCGTAGTAGCTTTTACGGAACTTTTGAGAATGCAAAGCATATTGTAACGAGCCAAGTGAAGAAATATCAGTTAAAGATTCTGCATCGTATCAATAGATTTTGGTTTCCCAAGGAGACGATGTTGAAGGAGATAAAGTTGATTTAAAAAAAAATGTTTAAATACACACAGTCTTATTACTCTGAAGACCATGTAACGTTGGCTTTAGGAGGTACGGGCATCAATCGGGAACGTATATATTGCAATGTGTTGTGTATACATTACCTGTCGAGGGTCAGTTATATTCCGGCAGGAGCACTCTTGGGTGCACGGCCTAACTAGTCGAATTTGCTCAAAGTCAGTCCTGAGATCAGGAGACAATATTTGGTGCCTTTTAAACCGAATATTTTCTTTTAAATCCTTAGCTTTGGCGTTCCACAACCTTGTGAATAAAAACATTCAAATAGCCGCCTCTATTTTAGAACATATTAATAAGGTTTCTAACGAAAAGCACCCCCCGTACCATGAAAAGTTGAATAGATTTCCATTTCTTTTAAGTATTTTGTATTGATTAAATCTAACCTAGTTGAAAAGTTTTAAATTAAGATTTAAACTGTATATTTAGTTGTAAAGATACTAAAACCTTTGAAGTGCGAGTTTATGGGTAGACCAGTTGCTATACAGACATTAAATATGCAAAAGTTCTCGACTTCTGTTCTAGAGAAATATCGGATACTTACTGCTTAGTTTTCTATGATTTGTTACCTTGTTGGTGGTATCCTAAGTAGACTATCGTTAACGAGATCAATTCTTGTAATGTTGTTACAGCGTTTCCATTTACTGTGTGGGACCGACAACAAAGGGCCAAACTAAAGAACTCTCGCGTCGAATACGAGAAACGGTCATACAAGAATTAGGGATTTTAAAAAAGATCAGGGAATCATTATGTCCGTCAGTTAGTAACTGCGTTAAATTTAGGAGGTAGCAAAACCACTCATTCTTCCCTAACGATGAGGCACGATTTACCAAAGTACTTGCAATTTCTTCATCTACTCAAAATTACCACTCCATGTTTTCCTGATTTGAGATTGGCCGTGAGAAATGTTAAGACACTCTTTAAATTGAATAGAACTTTTTCAGTGACCCCGTGTCTGACTTTTCTTAACAGTCCAGAAAAACCCAGTATATTATTATCTAATGCATGTCTTACAGTACACAAGCAGACAATTTGCATTTGACAGCAATTTTACAAGCAAACACCTTTAAATTCTTAAATTTTTGTCGTATAAATTTCAGCAAAACCTAAAACAAAATACAGGAAAACAACGTTACTCAATAAATAAATCCTTACAAACTACCAAAGAATCACAACTAAATCTTTCGGTAGCAATAAATTCTCTTTCGTAACAATATTTTTATACATAAGGGTGTCCGAAAGGATTTACTTAATATTTACAGCATTTCATTGGATATATTCATAACTTTGCGATATGGTCTTCCGAAGCCATAACAGAAATTTATTGTTTTGATAAACTGAAGATTCCATGATTATTCAATGGGAACATAGAATGTTTTGGTGACGTATTAGAATTGGAATTTCCTTTTTTTACTTTTAAATAGGAAAATGAAATGACATAATTTATGCATGTGTTATATATTTTTGAGTTTCTAGATGAATGTCATCTCTTCATCTCGTCTGTTTCCGCGGCGAATTTCATCATGACTCAGCGATGAAACATTCTCACCGAGTGCTGGTATTTCTACTCTTGTGCTAGACTAAACAAAGCTTAGTAAATGACTATGACTTATACCTGATGTCAATCAAGAATTTCCCAAAATTACTCTCAGTGATATTATTTCTGCAAGGTCAAGAGAAAAAATGAGCACGTTAATCTTTTAACTTTTCAAAGATCGGTAAAATGGGGTGAAAGTTTTCTAAGAATCAAATGGACAAAAAAGGTTCCTGTAAATAAATTCTTATTCACTAAAGTGCATATAAGTTTTCTTACTTTGTAAGATATCATAAAACAGACGTTAACGGAATAGCTTTCATCTGAGTCTCCAATACCAAAAGACAAAAGATTAAATTTTCCATTCTAGACCTCTGGTTAAGTTTGCTGTTCTAAGAAAGAAATGAAACAAAAAAGGAAAATAAAAAAAAAAGAATATATTCTTCCTATGATATTGGACAAGTCCGCAATTAAAAACAAAACAAAACAAAAAACCATCTGAGCAAAGCGTGATAGCGTTCTCGCCTTTTGGGGCTCTGGGCTCAGTCATAATTCTAAGCGAGGCTATCACGAAAGAAAACTGTTTAATAAAATTAGATTCGCTTCTTTTTCTCGTGAGAGAAGGAAAATCTTCAGGTTGCTGAGCAAAGAGATTAAGAGTGAATAGGAACATATATGGCCACCGCGTTTCCGTCAGTAATGAGTGATTGCTTAATCTAATACCGATACATTTTCTCGTCGGCGTTGAATAAGCTGGAGACGCGCGTTTGGGCTATAAGCACATAAGCGCATGCGCACACAGACAGGCACAGAAGTGGCGTGCCTGTACAGACTCATACATATTCGTTAGCACTATATATATTCCATTTTTTCGCTGCTTAAACAACCACACTAAGTGAATGAGAACTGATTTAAGAATTACACCTTTTATATTAATGATATTTGATACTTTTCCCTGTGTTTTTCGTTATGATTTATGTCTTTTGTCGAAAAACTTAATTATCATTATTAATTAAAACGGGCAGTGACTAATTGTTTTTACACAACCTGTCTAGATATTTCTCTAAGATGTTTTCATAAAGGTTTTAATATTAATCAGACGCAGAATTATCAACCCAGAAAAGGTATTTGCTGAAATTAAATTAGAAGCTATAACTATAAAAATGATCGCAAATGTAAAAGTAAAACAAAACAAAACAAAATACTGACATATTGAATAATAATAAAAGGCAAAAGAGTAGTATTAAATATATATATATATATATATATATATATATATATATATATATATATATATATATATATATATATATAATTGAGAATTGTTTGTGGGTGATCGTGACAAAGATAGAAATCGAAATTTAGTAAAAGAAAAAAATTTTTAGAAAAAAATGAAATTAAAACGAGTATTAATTGAATTTTAGAAAAGAGTCATTCCTAATATATATATATATATATATATATATATATATATATATATATATATATATATATATACGAGGTGCATACGATAGTTTTCCATACTTTTTCCGTATGGGCATTTAAAATTGGCGTAGACTCTTGAAAATTTATTATGTTATTCCTATATATCTCATGAGATGACCGACCAATTTTTATGATTTCAGATTCAAATGAACAGTTACAGCAGCAATTGGAATACACCCTACTAAAGCCTGATTGTCACAGCTGGGGAATTTCAGAAATGCAATCTGGACGGGGGGACATTTTAGAAGAACGATATGCAATAAAATTCTGTTTTCAACTTGGAAAAAATGCCACAGAAACGTATGGAGTGCTTCAGACTGCTTTTCGACCATCTTGCTCGAATCGTATAATCAGTTTTTGAGTGGTATAAGAGAGATTCAAGGAAGACAGGGAATCTGTGAGTGATGATAAGAGGTGTGGGAGGAGTAAGGAAGTCAATACACCCGAGTTGATTGGTCCGAGGGTTAGGATTAGGGATACTATGTTGATGTTTTTAGGGAGTTGAGGAAGAGATTCCATCGGAAGAGGCCAGCACTCTTCAAATCGAGTCAGTGGCATTTCCACCATTCCACAACTCCATCCATGTCATTGACTATTTGACCAAGATGGGCATCAAAACAGTTCCTCAGCCTCCCTATAGTCTAGACCTTGCTCCCTGTGACTTTTGGTTATGCCCTTAGCTTAGAAGCTGTCGTTATGAGACAATTGAGGAGATGAAAGAGGCTTTGACGAAGGTCATTGACACGCTCACACAAGAAGACTTCCATGGACCCTTCCAGAAGTTGTTGGAACGGTACAAGTGCATTGCAGCCAGAGGAGATTAATTCAAAGGGGACTAGAGTTTCCTGTGTGTACGATCAATAAAAGTGCCCACACGAAAAAAGTCTGGAAACTTATCGTATGCACCTCGTATATATATATATATATATATATATATATATATATATATATATATATATATATATGTTTGTGTGTGTGCATGTGATATTTCCCCGACACACAAACAAGCTGTAACACAAGATTAATGTTTAAGCGGAGTTTAACAGGTTTGTATTCAGAATTTTACTTCTCTTAGACTGGTTGTCATACTATAGTTAAAGAAACCAGTCTGCCTTACTATTTACCCACAGCTAGAGGGAGAATAATTGGTTTCATATAATTCTCGAGAGTATTACAAGCAATGCAAACAGCCTCGTTGAGGTTTTGAACTCGGATCACTGTGTTTCTTAACTCTGAAGATTACCGTTATATATATATATTCCAGAAATGTTTGAGTATTGTAATAATGGCAGAAATAGAACTGTATAACTAGAGTAAAAGTTAACAAAAAACATTTGAGAAATAGTCTGCTAGCCTCGGTTTTAATTGAAAACACATGACGTAGCGCGTGCGACAAAGCAATTTTCCGGTTTAACCCTCGGTCTCGAAATACATTGGTCGAGTTACGTTTGACTCAAACAAAGCATCTCAAATTGCATGAGAGAAAGAAACTACATGCCATGGAACGGAAAACAGAATTAACTTTGACCAGTTCTGAATATATATACATATATATATATATATATATATATATATATATATATATATATATATATATATAACCATTTGGAGCATTTGGAATATTGTCTGTAATTTTATTTTTTCAATGATTAGGTAGATACAGCCGATGGGCTTTTTTAGGTGTTTCATATTCAACCCGGGAGCTTACCTGGAACATCGAACCTAACCCTTTATTTGATCCTGGAGGATATATTGTTCTAATTCGTTAAATGTTTTTGACGAGGCTGCGGAACGGGTACAAGTGTCAATTTATAGTAATTCTTTGTTATTTAGCTGCTGTCAGGAACTTGGAACCTCTGGATGATTTATTTCTATTCAATTCTCTCAGTGTCTCTCTCTCTCTCCCCCTCTCTCTCTCTCTCTCTCTTTGTCTCTGTCTCTCTTTCTCTCCTTATACCAAGATAAACGGATGGATAAAAAAGAAACTCACTGAAAAAAAAAAGAGAATAAAGTCAGGAAGCAACCGAGAAAGAAGAAAAATACGAAGAAAAAAAAAGGAACATATATATATATATATATATATATATATATATATATATATATATATATATATATATATATGTTTGATTAAATAATAAAGATACATTTAGTCTATATAATTTTATTAAGATCCTTTCAAGTTTCTCGATAAGTGTCTTGGTTTGAGGTCGGAATTCGTGGATGAATTTACCATAATTATCCCGAGCCCTTTCAGAGCTTTTATAGGCCATCTTGAGGGGTTGCATTTATGTATAAATTGCCAGGGACAATTTTGGTAAATTTATCCACCAATTCAAACCTGAAACCAATACACTTATCAGGAAACTTGAAAAGGTCTAAATAAAATTATTTAGACAAAATGTTGTTATTATTTAACCTAAAATGCTTAAATAAAAGACTGCTACCCAACTCCACACACACACAAACACACACACACACACACACACACACACACACATATATATATATATATATATATATATATATATATATATATATATACCCAGTAGGCTGGGGCTGTAGAATATATCGTTTGTTTCCCTGTAGAGGGATAAGACCCCCCCCAAACGAGTGTCCTGGATATGACACTAAACGATCGGATTGTGAGGTTTCAGTAATGCTGGAGCGTTGGGGAATCCGGAGTACCCCTTCACTGCCATTGTTCCCAGTTTCTTTCCGGCCCAGAGTGGTAGCACCTGACAGAGTCCTATCTATTGATCAAAAAGTCCTGAACTGTGTACTTGTGCTGAGATGAATTGCTTGAAATAGAACTGTTTTGACCCTTAAACTCTGTCCTTCATTTTAGCTGTGTGCTTATGCTAAACTGGGTTGTTTAAAAAAGAGCTGTTTTCACATTTAAACTGCGTGATTACGCTAAACTGAATTGTTTGAAATGGAACTGTTTTTGTATGTTAAACTGAATTGTTCGAAATTGAACTGTTTTTTAACCTGTACTTACGCTAAAATGAACTGTTTGATATAGTACAGTTTTGATATTTGATAAAACTACTCTTACGCTAACCTTAATTGTTTGAAATAGAACTGTTTATTTGTATAAAAATAGATTTAGCATTAAATAACCTACAGTATTTGATGTGCTATAAAAGCAAACCTCTCTCTCTCTCTCTCTCTCTCTCTCTCTCTCTCTCTCTCTCTCTCTCCGTATCTATCTATATATCTTAATATTCTTTCTTTCTTAGGCTTAATATCTTTTTTATCTTTTCGGTTTACCTACTGGATTTTTCTTTTTCTTTCTCACTCAATTTCTTTCTTTCTTTATCGCTTGTTTCTTTTTTCTATTATTTTCTCCTTTTTATCTATTCATCTATTTCAATGTCTTTTTTATTGGTTTCATTTCTTTTTTCTTTCATTCTGTGTTCTTTTTTCTGGCTTGATTGTTGACTTTTCCTTTTTCTTTCTCGATCTCTATGTATGTATGTATGTATGTATGTATGCATCTTTCTTCCTAAGTATTTTGTTTGTTTGTTTGTTTCTTTCTTTTTATTCTAAATATAGTTGGTGTATTCAATAAGTTTCCAGACTTTTTTGTACAGCCATTTAAAATTGTCATAGACTCTTGAAAATTAACTACGGACGAATTTCTATGATTTCAGGTTCAAATGAACAGCTACAGCAGCAATTGGAATACACCCTACTAAAACCTGATTGTCACAGCTGGTGAATATTTAAAATGCAATCTGACACTTTAAAAGAACGATATGCAATAAAATTCTGTTTTAAACTTGGAAAAATGCCACAGACTGCTTTTCGATCATCTTGCACGAATTGATCATCAGTTTTTGAGTGGCTTAAGAGATTCAAGGAAGGCAGGGAGTCAGTGAGCGATGATGAGAGGTGTAAGAGGAGTAAGGAAGTCAATACACCAGAGTTGATTGGCTAAAGGGTTAGGGTTACGGTTACTATGATAAGGTTTTAAGGGAGTTGAGGAAGAGATTCCTTGCGAAGAGGCCAGCACTCTTCAAATCGGGTCACTGGCATTTCCACCTGGACAATGCAACAGTCCTCAACTCCATCCTTGTCACAGACTATTTGACCAAGATGGACATCAAGACAGTTCCTCAGCCTCCCTATAGTCTAGACCTTTCTTCTTGTGACTTTTGGTTATTCCCTACGCTCAGAGGCTGTCGTTATGAGACAATTGAGGAGATGAAAGAGGCTGTGACGAAGGTCATTGACACACTCAAACAAGGGGACTTCCATGGGGCCTCCCAGAAGTTTTTGAACGTTAAAATAAATACATTACAGCCGGAGGAGATTACTTCGAAGGGGACTATACCTTTCATGTGCGTACTATCAATAAAAGTGCCCATACATAAGAAGACTGGAAACTTATTTAATGATCCTCGTATGTACCTATTCATGTATTTATCTCTGTTGATGTTTTCTTTTTTTCTCACAGTACATATCTATCTATCTATCTATCTAATGTTTTCTTTCTTTCTTTCTTTCTTTCTTTCTTTCCTGCTTGCTGACATTTTCCTTTGTTTCTATCTCTCTATATATCTATCTTTCTATGTACGTATTTTTCTCCTTCTGTTTGTATGAATTTTTCTCACACTATGTATGTATGTATGTATGTATGTATGTATGTATGTATCTTTCTTTCTTTCTTTCTTTCTTTCTTTCTTTCTTTTGTGCTTCTTGCCTTTTTCTGCTTCTATCTATCTATCTATCTTCCACCCCCACCTTTTTCTTGCCTATCCTAATCTCCGCTATCCTCAAGATTTTCTTCATACCAATCAGCCTCTATACAAATTGAGACTGTTCCTTTGAACTGTTGCGCTTACTTCTACTGACACATAAGCTTTTATCTTTGTCAGCCATCTGACCACGACCTCTGATCCTCACGATCGAAACTACCCAACATTCAATCATCCCTCTGCTATTTTTTCCTGCAGATTGCCAATTCACTCGACCAGTTTAAGCCAGCGTTTCACATTGACTGTAGCTAAAAACTTGACATGCTTCCTGTTATCAAATACTTTTAATCAGTTTAATAGACTTTTCCAAAGCGATGCATTTTGCACACACTGGGGATGAATCTAAATTATTTCCGGCCGGAATGGATATAGAACGCGCAGGAATGTCTGTCATCGCTAAACGATGCCTCTACATTCACGATCTGTTCAGATTGCTGTCTGCCATAAGATCCATTAAAGCAAAATCCAATCATTTATTCTTTATTTTTATGGTGTAAACATTTAAAGGTAAGCACTTAAGAATAAAAATGGTCCATGAGATGTATGTCAGGTGTTGGTATTCAAGACTTGGTGAGGACATCGATCGTTCTTTTAAAAGAGTGCTTTAAAATGAGGAGGCCTCGATGGCAGGATTAAGAATTCGCTGACTGTATCCCTTGTGCAGGGGCCAAGACACCCTCAATCTTGAGTATGAAACTAAACTGTATCAATACTGAGGCTTGAGTTCTGGATACCAGGGGAGTGTAGAGTACCCCTTTATTATCATTCCTCCCAGATTCACTCTGGTGGGTGTCCTCGTGGTGTAATGGTTAAAGCGATGGACTGCAGAATCGTAGTAAGCGAGTTCATACTCCAGTCACGTTCGAGTGAATACCCTCGGGAAAGGTATGAACCCCCTTATCCTCCCATTGGTTACAAATTACTACTACCGTTCTTCTAGGAGAATAGCTTTGGCATTAAATAACCTACAAAGGTTGATATGCCATTAAACAAAGAAACCATACCAGCTTCACTCTAACTCAGTGGTTTTGTCCAGTCAGCTGAGACTGCTGAATACAATGACTGCATCTCAGCAGAGGGGTAAAACCCCTTCCCTCACGAGTGTCCAAGATATGATACAAAACAATCTGATGATGAGGCTACAGTAATGATCGAGCTTTGTGGAATGCGGAGTACCTTTATTTCATCATCGTTCTCAGGTCCATTGTTGCCTGAAGTGGGAGCACATAGAGTCCTCTCTCTGAATCAAATAGAACTAAACGGTGTACTTATGCTAAACTGAATTGTTTGAAATAGAACTGTTTTGACAATTAGCTGTTTGTAAACAAAAAAATACTTATACTATACTTATTCGGAAAAGGACTTATGGCTCAGTTGGTGTGGGCTGTTGAATACACCGACTGTATCTCTGCAGAGGAGTAAGACTCCTCCGATGAATGTCCGGGATATGACACCAAACAATCTTATTGTGAGCTTCCAGCAATGCTTGAGTTTTGGAGAAAGCGAAGTACCCTTTATTGCTATCACTTCCAGGTCTACTCTGGTTCGAAGTGGTAGCACCTGATAGCATCCTATTTATGGGTCATACCCTTTATTGTCATCACTTCCAGGTCTACTCTGGCTCGGAGTGGTAGCACCTGATAGCATCCTATCTATGGGTCAAATAGAAGTAAACTGTGAGCTTATGCTAAACTGAATTTTTTTTAAATAGAAGTTTTAATATTTGAATTGCGTACTTATGCTAAACTTAATTATTTGAAATAGAACTGTTTATATGTATAAAAATGGTTTCAGCATTAAATAAACATACAATAGTTGATATGCCATAAAACCAAACAAAATCAAGCGGTTGTAGCTGTCAGATAACTCAATTTTAAGATCAAATGGTTATTTCCTAGGTTTTAGCGTAGAATTGGTTTCGGGCTAGAAGTATGAGGCGCCTAATAAGGATCGAACTCTCAAACAACGTGTAATGCCCTATCAAATACAGCTGTTTAAAAATTATTATCATTAAATGGAAATTTTTGACCAGGCTGTTTGCATTTCACATAACGCTCATTCCATTAGGAAAGGTATGATTCCAATTTTTCCCTCCTGCCATGGGTTAAAATAAGACTGACTAGAAACGTTAACTTTGAGATGCTATCTGTTCTCGGAAAAAGGGAAACTCTAAATTCAAACTTTTTAAACTCAGCATAAAACTTATTTTGTGTCGTATCTTGATTACGTGGAGGCGTCGGGAAATATACAGGTGTCTTAAAATAGACACAATATGATTATTCTTGATTACGTGGAGGCGTCGGGAAATATACAGGTGTCTTAAAATAGACACAATATGATTATTCTTGATTACGTGGAGGCGTCGGGAAATATACAGGTGTCTTAAAATAGACACAATATGATTATTCTTGATTACGTGGAGGCGTCGGGAAATATACAGGTGTCTTAAAATAGACACATGATAATTCATATTGCATCAAGTCATCTTTAATCTGAGTCTTAAAAAGCAATCATATCAGCTTCAGTAAGGTCAACCAGATGACAAGGGTAGAATTTGATTGACATTATCCAACAGGGCATGTTCTTGAGAACGTCTTTGGAGGGACTTTTTCGAGCTCCTTCCGACAGAATATCTCACTGCATCCACATTATCAGAACGTCTTGCAGTCAAATTCCTGCTAGATGTTGGATTTTCTGCCTTTTTGCTGAGGTTTGTTTACTGACCGAGTGGCTTGATATTTGTGTACCCTACGATAAATTTGGCTTTTCTGGAGATAATAGTTGAAGTTAAACTTCCTGCGAAAGTTTACTTGCTCAGCTTTGAATGGCCAAGAGTGGTGCCTTCATGTGTCGTAGTTCATGATTAGAACGTCGTTTATGAGCTGGTCCTTCCTTCACCAGCAGTGGACAGAATGGATTGGTCGTCTTACTTGTTAGTCTGTAAGTTACGTGTTAAGTGGCTGTATATCAGCTGTATTGTACTGTTCTACTTCCATGATTTGTCAAAAACACCACGTAGAATCCTTGTATAGTTCGCATATCATATATATATATATCATCATAATATCGCGCTGGTAGCACAGATATCCCTGACCCTCTCTCGCCACTCCTCCCTATCGTTCATCGCCCTAGGTAGGTCTTCAGGACAACATCCCGTATCCTCACATAGCTGCTGAATGTATGTTCGTGCTGGTCGTCCTGCTTTTGCACGGCCATGTGTGGGGGTCCATAGGAGTACATCACTTATGAGTTCGTCCCTGCTTCTCCAGCAGTGTCCTGCATGTCTGGCTCGTCTAACTTGAATAGTTTTCGTGATAGGGGGTAGGTTAACGTACAGTTGGTGCCTTGTGGGGTGTTGCCGCCAGGACTTGTTTAAGATTGCACGTAGCATTCTTGTGTAATTGCCGTCTAGCTTCTTCTCCAGCCGTTTTGTTAGCGTCCATGTAGTGCAGCCATATAGCAGTATCGATGTGACCGCTGCCTGGAAGAAACTGCGTTTCATTTTATCGGTTTCCTTTTTATTGCTGGGGTTTCGTTAAAGAGTTTATGTGTTTTCATCAAGATGGTTTTATCTCTTCATTATATAGCAAGCAGCCATACTGTAGTACTGACACGGCTATATATAAGAAATTACGTTTTTTTTTACGTAAAAGATCGGATTTTCATATGGTGGTTATCCTATCAATATCTTCGCATGCTTTACCTATGCTTACGTTGACACTGCTTTCAGTAGATAAAATATTGCTACCGAGGTATTAGGACTAGTCTATTAATTTTGGAGGCTAGCTATTGATTGAGGATATAACACAGTCTTGATGAAAACATATGGACTCTGTTTTATCTGCGTTCACGTGGAAACCAATACCTTTTATTGAGTGCCTCAAGATATGCTGCTGACTTTAACAGTTGTTTTTGTGAGAAGTTAAAGATCACCTGCGTAGTTTGCACTTGGAATGATTTCTTCGCAAATATCATCTACTCCTTGTCTTTTCTTTTAAGGGTGAAACCATTTTCTTTAATCAAATCTATCGACGTTCCTAATTCATAAACTAGATAAATTATGAATAAATATGGTGCTTCATATTTGTTCCATTGTATATGGTTTGGTTTGGATTCTTAGTGCTGCATACCCATATACAAATACAAATATAAGCGGAAATATTATCAAACATAATTTACGAACTTCAATGAACGAACGTACACACTTCTTTGAAAAATATATCTCTTACACTTCATTCTCAAAAGAGTTGATGTTTCTGTGATGTGTGAGAGATGGGTGGAGACACATATATTCAGAGAGAGGACTTCTTCTTCCTATATCTTCTTCCTGGAGCCAGAGGGTGCCAACGCTTACACCCCCTTAAAAACTCGTCAGAGAGCCCTCTGATCGGCTGCGTGTCCCTCGCTCAACTGATTCTCTGCCTCTGTCTAAATCTGACCGCGTGGTTCTCATCACATGGTCTCCTTCCGGTTACACACCTGTTGTACCCGAGTGCCCTGATCGTGCTGTCCTGTTTACTAATCACAACGTGACAGCTTGTCAGAGCACACGGGGTCACGAGGAACGAACTGAAAACCCATGGCATATTTTATATAACCTTAGTTTAATAGTATAACAACCTTCGTGGGTGATTTAATGCCAAAACCTCCTTTTAGAAGATCAATGGTTCAATTCAGCCCATAACTAGAGAGAGGGTAAAGGGGTCATATCTTTTTCTAAGATTATATGTACCGCTGAAGCTTGTACTTTTATAACTTAAAAATAGTCAAGGCTTTATTGAAGAGATGGTTGGTTGTTTGGATTTTATGGCATATCAACCTTTGTAGGTTATTTAACGCCAAATCTATTTTTATGAAAATAGTTTTATTTCAGGTAATTCAGTTTAGCATAAGTACGCAGTTTAAATGTAAGTAAAGTTTAATTGTGAAAAACATTTCTATTTCAAGCTATTCAGTTTGGTCAAGCAGTTGTAATTCAGCTAATTCAGTTCAGTATAAGTACAGATTTTCTTTACACACAGTTAAATGTCAAAAGGTTCGAAACCGCGTGGCAGACTAGCACGATAGCCACTATGCTATGGGAACTCTCCTTCTGTCTAGGGAATCAAAGATAATGCTATCAGTTTATTTTTAATTCTAAGTATCATTTTAACCCCCTTACCTTGTTTTTATCGACGTTTTCCTTATCTCGAGGAATTTGTCGACTCTTTGGACAGTCACATTCACCCAGAGCAAGTTGATATCGACGCTTCTTGCGATCCCTGTTTTAGTGAATCCTATTTTTAATACAGGCATTTTTTTTTAAAAGCAAGACTTTCGAAATTGTTTTTTTTTCTATAGAAATGATCACGCGTTTATTGAGCTAGAAGCATAAAAGTTCAGGTTTGAAGTAAGCAACACAAAGGTTTGCAGTTGTGAGCACAGAAAAGGTAACCTTTTTCGAAAAAGAAAAAAAAAAGAAACAAAAAAGGGAAATAAGAGGAATAAAAATGATATATTGAAGCTGGAAATCCTTTTCATTACATTTCGTTAGTTTTCTTGGGGAAGAAAAAACGGTTAACGTCGGCAACAAATATATAAATAAATAAATAAATAAATTACCGGTCGTACAAAACAAGTAGAAAAAAATCCAGTGAATTCAATACGAAAAGATTGTGCAATTTCATGCATTTAAAGTGACGCCCCCGCATTTCCCTTGAAAGGTTCTGCTGGCATTTTGACTGCACGGCATTTAATCGTACGTATACGGCAACACATGCTGAGACAGTTATCAAACAAATAGCTTTACTTAACCGAGCAATGACGGACAGACAGATTGACGGACAGACGCTAAAGTGCATGGCCGCTGCTAGATGAATTTGCATGCATGCGTATATGCAGTCTTCCGCTCGCGCAAGCGCAAACAGGAATCCATCTCCACCACATAAATATAATATGGTGTTTCCACTTACGTATATTAGAAATAGAATCTCACTCCCATTATCTGTATATATTCGCGTTTTCAGATATTCATATGGAGTCGGGAACAGATACATTATCAGCCATAAATAATTAAAGCTTTAATTTTAAAAGAAAAGTTAATTATCTTCTAAAACAATAATACCTGGGCTTAAAAAATCATCTCTGCTTATTATGCAATCAAAAAGAGTGTTATTCTATATTGTTGGTCAAGCTTCTTTGTTTAATGGAATATCAACGTTCGATGTTTATTGAATGCCAAAGCCCCCCTTGAAGAAGCACTGTAATATTTAAACCATATCCGAGGAAGGAGTTAAACGGGTTCATTCATTTCTCCATGGTGTGAGTTCAAAAGTGAACATAATAGGGTGACTGGAGTTCGAACTAAAGAACTACAATGTTACAGTCAAGCACGTTAGCCACTACACTTCAAGGACTTTCCCTTATTATGTATTACTAAACTCGACGGTAATACACATCTTAAATATACTGAAGCAATTTTTGTTTAAATCCTGTAGCCTTTGGTAATAAATACCTGCTAATTATATCACTTTTGATTGTATAATTTTCCACTAAAAATAATAAAATCCCGGTATTTTTATTTTAAATCTAAAGAAACATTTTATAAAGAATTGTTTGGGGTGTACTTAATTAAGGGCGATTCTTTCATACTAAATAATATATGAGAATTAATCTTTTTATTTATTGCGGACTTTTTGTCCTCATCTTGGTAGTTTTTGTGTTGTTTCTTCTTCACTGCGTTTCGGCCAAATTTCACTTTCTGGCCTTCTTCAGGTGATTAACCGCGACCTCGGATAGGAATGCTGAGTCTTGTAACCGTATCCCCAGTAATTACTGCCTTCCATAGTTGTAGTCTATCGCACCACGTTTTTGACCAAGTAAACCTCTGGCCGGCTTGGGTAGGAATTGAAACCATCTTCTGACAATGCTCATCTGGAACCGTAGAGACTCAACGCCTCTATCCTTCGGGACCCGTGGCACAGCTGATAGAGGCGTTGAGTCAAAAAACTACCAAAATGAGGATAAAAAGTCTGCAATAAATAAAAAAATTAACTCTGAGATTACGAAGCCTCATCTCAAAATGCTTCCAATTAAAGACAATTAAATAATATATGTTCCACTGGAAATAATAAAAATCCTGCTGTCTTTACTTTAGAAGAAAATGAACGTTTTATAAACCATTCTTACGGTGTACTTATTTATGGGTGATGATGTAATACTTAATAATATCTGTTTTCATTGTATAATGTTCCACAAGAAATAATAAAATCCTGGTATCTTTGGTTGAGAAGAAAATTAACTTTTTCTAAAGAATTATTTGGGGTGTACTTATTAATGATTGACGCTGTAAGTAAATTTGGCGACTTTAATCGAGGGTCACCCGAAAGTTCCCTTTTCAATAACTACTACACCGATATGAAGAGAAGGGAGCTACACAATTCCCTGGATTACTCCACTTTACCCTTGATCAGTAGCTTATAATGCTGAGTGCCGAGCATGTCGTCATCAAGTAGCAATTTTTGAGTCTTTGGTATGACTCGACCAGGGACTGAACCCTGGTCTCCCGGACCATTAGGCGAACAGTCTACTCATCAAGCCAATGGTCCGTTTAAGACGCTGTAATAATCGATTATATCTTTTTTGTTTGTATAATGTTCAACTAGAAATAGTAAAAATCGCGTGATGTTTGGTTTATAGGAAAATAAACATTTTCTAAAGAATTGATTTGGGTGTACTAATTTATTGGTTATACTAAACTTAATCGTTAGAAATAGAACTGTTTGATCATTTAACAGTGGGTATATACAAATTGTGTTTACAAATAATATATTTAATATATATGTAAAAAACAAGATTTGTCTTTTACTTTAAATTTACTTATGTGCAATAATGTAATACTTAATAATATCTGTTTGATTGTAAAATATTCTACAAGAAATTCTAAAAATGCTCGTATCTTTGGTATGGAAGAAAATGAACTTTTTATAAAGAATTGTTTGGGGCGGGTGCTTATTTATGGGTGATGCTGTAATACTTAATTATATCTATTTTGATTATATAATGTTCCACTTGAAATACTAAAATCCTGGTGTCTTTGGTTTGGAAGAAAATGAACTTTTTCTGAAGAATTCTTAAGTGTATTCTTATGTATGGGGGTTGCTGTATAAATAGTATATTCTCATTGTATAATGTTCCTCAAGAAATACTAAAAATCCTGTTATCTTTGGTTTAGAAGAAAATGAACTTTTTCTGGAGAATTCTTAGGGGTGTACTTATCTAAGGGAGTTGCTGTATAAATAGTATGTTTTCATTGTATAATGTTCCACTAGAAATACTAAAAATCCTGTTATCTTTGGTTAAGAAGAAAATGAACTTTTTCTAAATAATTGTAAGAGGAGTTCTTATTTATGGGTGATGATGTATAAATAATTTTTTCATTGTATAATGTTCCACTAGAAATACTAAAAATCCTTTGGTATTGAAGAAAAAGAAAAATTTTCTAAGACATTATTAGGGATATTTGGTTTAGTTTTGCTTGGTTTAATGGCATCTGAAACAATGTAGGTTATTTAATACCAACTTCTCTTTGTACATATGAATTAAATATATATGATTTTTAAACATTTTGTTGATAACATTTTAAAACAAGCCTAAACCTATTCTTTTGCACACAGATAAATGGTTCCAAGTATTGCTTGGTATAACAAATAATTCAACTTAATATCTGCAATTTGTATACACACAGTAAAATTTGCAAACTGTTATGTTTCAAACAATTCAATTTAGCATATGTTATTTGAATGCACATAGTTCAAATGTCAAACAGTTCGACCTTTTGATAGGACCTTATCAGGTGATACCAGTCTGGTCCATAGTGGACTTGGAAGCAATGGCGGTGAAGAGGTTCTCTGCATTCCCTAAAGCTCCAGTATCACATAAGCCTCACCATGGGGTTGTTTAATTTCATATCTAGGACTCTCTTTGCAAGAGTCTTACGCCTCTGCAGAGTTGCAGTCGGGATATTCTATAGCCCTAGCTGACTGGGCTGTGTAAGGGGGAACTTATTGATGGGCGATGCTGTAATACTTAATAATCTCAGTCTTGATTGTATAATGTTTCTCTTAAAATACTTAAAATCTTGGTATCTTTGCTATAGAAGTACATGAACTTAAAAATGAGAGGGTTTCATTAATGAACGACAGTATATGTAAGTAAGTAAAGTTAGAGACCTTAGACGAGGGCGACCTAAACACTCCTTTTTCAATTGCTACAACAGGTGTAGAGGATAGCGCTATTCCTTTCCCTGGATTCTTCCACTTAATACTTGAGCCGTACCTTATAATGATTTATAATGCTGAGCACCAAACAAAGTGATATCAGGCACTATTTTTTGATCCCCAAGCCATTAGCGAACCCTCTATCAACTAAGCGAATGGGTCGGTCTGAGAGAAAATAAAAATGAAATAACCTGAAACGATGGCTATTTTAACAAGGGTACGGTCACCTACTTCCCATTTCACAAACTATCCAAGTAAAAAGAACAATGGGCACTTCTGGAGAAGTAAGGACGAACTCAGAAGTGATGGATTCCTACACATGGACACACCAATTGGTTGGTAGGTTTGTTGCGTTTTATAGCGTATCAACCTTTGTAGGTTATTTAATGCCAAATCCATTTTTATACAGATAATCAGTTCTATTTCAAATGATTTAGTTTAGCATAAGTACACAGTTTAATTGTCAAAATATTTTTTTTTATTTCAAGCTATTCACTTAAGTCAAACAGTTCTAATTCAAACAATTCAGTTCAGTATAAGTATAGATTTTGTTTACGGGAAGCACCAGTGTTGATGAATCAACAAAGACTTACATACATTAGTTCATTGAAGTTCCTGGATTCAGTCTAGAGGACGATAGGGACAAATGGCGGGAAAGAGAATCAAGAAACTGTGATATCAACGTGACTTGATGATAGTGATGATAATGGTATGTGTATGCTGGGTTATTAGTAAATATTCTGAACAAATTTTTAACGTCTTCGATCTGCTTAAAACGTAATTTGCATTTACCCGAACCATCTGATATAAACAGGACATGATGAAAAGTCGGTTTTCAGTGAAGTACAACTGTTTTGGATTCAAAGATTTCCCCCCTCTGTTATTTCTGTTGTTGTGCCAAGTTTAAAGAGCCTACTCTGTCATATTTCAAGTGTAGTAATACTCATAACCTAATGCTGTCATAATATGAACGAAGAATTATATACCTGTATTAACCCACTAGGAGGATACACAGTATATAACTCTGGAGTACTGTTTATATAACCGTTTTCGCAGAGGTTTGGTTTTATGGCCCATCAACCATTATAAGTCATTTATATCAAATCCATTTTGTACATATAAATAGTTCTATTTCAAGCAATTCAGTTTGGTATAAGCATATTTTTGCTTACACACAGTTAAATGTCAAAACATTTCTATTTCAACCAACTCAGTTTTGCATAAGTACACAGTTTAGTTCCGTTTGACGCATGGATAGGACCAGAGCGATGGTAATGAAGGGGTAATCTGTATTCCTCAAAGCTCCAACATTGCAGGAACCATACCATCAGATTGTTTTGTATCATATACAGGACACTCGTTGATGGGGTCTTATACCTCTTCAGAGAAGAAGTCGGTGTATTCTACAGCCCCAGCCGACTGGGCAAGTTTTGGCAGAGAGACTTTTTTTATTCAAAGTATTTGAGCATTAGTCAAGGACTGCAAATGATCGAATAATAAAAAATACATGTATTAAAAAGTAAAAGGACACCATTTTAGGATTTTAAATCATTTAGTCTCAATTATAAAGAAATGTCAAGAGAAGCCCAAGAGTTCATACTTCAAATGTCTACCGTTCAGTTGGAGGTACTGTTAAATAGAAAATTGTTGATTGCGCGTGCTCATTTCTCCTTGCCTTGATGTTGTGGAACGCGTTGACCGACGATCTTTACAAGTGCCATGTGCTCCAACGTTTTCAACCACCTCAAACTTGACTCCTGTTTGAAAATGCGTTGAAGTTGATCATCTATCTGTATCTGGCTTGAACAATCTAGAAAGACTTAGTTTCGTTATACGTCTTCACAAAATATCTTCTGCTTCATTGTCCAACTCATAATTTTGCTACATTTGGTGAAATACATCAAAATGATCTCTAAGTCCCAGCAATAATCTGAAAAGAAAAAGAGAATAAAGACAACAGGAAAGATCTGAAGAGGGGTTAATTTACAAAGCTCTTTGCTTCGATGTGGCACAAGGCCGAATGAATGGGGCACCCAATGAGACTCGACCTCACTCGTGTAGGTTCGCTAGTCTAGCTTGCTAACCGTTACACCACCAGAGGAAAGATCTGAAGAGCCACAACTTTTTTTCCAATAGTTGTGAAACCCTCTTTATGTATTTACCTGACTCCTCCATAAGTACAGGATGTAACACAAGGTCAATCTTTAAGCAGAGTTTAACGGGTTCAAATTCAGAGTTTTCCTTCTCCGAGACCGGTTGCCTAAAAATGGCAAAGAACATAGTCTGCCCTACTATTTTACTTATGGCTGGAGGGAAGATAATTAGAGTTATACTTTTCCCAAAGGTATTAGCGCTATCTGAAATGTTGACAGTCTTGTCCATGATTTGAACTCGGGTTACTGTTTTCATTTCCAACGATGATAACCATTGCACCTCATGCGCCTCCTTAGAAAAACTTTGTACAAATGTGATTGTTTACTCTAATGTAACTATGTTTCTTATAGAATGCATATAAAAGTTGTTGTAGGTGTTTACATCCTCCTCCACCACAGACGTGCTCAGTCAGCTGGGGCTGTAGAGTACACTGATTTCTTCTCTGCAGAGGTGGAAGACCCCCACCCAATGAGCCTGCTCGATATGACACTAAAAAATCTGATGGTGACGTTCCAGTAATCCTGCTTTTGTTCTATCTTGTTAGGGTATAGTGATCAAGTGCACCTTCACCTTTAACACAAACTTGTGGCCCTTTCGAACGCGCTTAAAGTATAAGTTTCCAAATTAGATGATTTTGCATTTTTCTCAGAGCGGCTTTTCACTCGCACCGACTAACTCGGTATACCTAACCACAGCGGGTACGTTGCGCAGTTATACTGCTTTGGACATATGACATATGAGCCGAAAATTAGCATGCACCAAAATATTGCAAGACTTTTGACATGGAAGTCTTGTGTACTGCTTATACAAACTTTTTTAAAAAAAATTTGTGTACGTCTTGATGTGCAAAGTTTTTGACTGTATCCAACTATGTTATCGGAACATTTCATTTCTGAAAATCTAGCAGTATCACCGGACCGTTTGATTTGGAGAAAACTGAAACGCAAATTCAAGATGTTTAATTTTATTTTCAGACAATATCCGCCTGAAGGAATCAATACAGTTGCCATACAGAGATACACATTCAAAGAAATCTGATACATTACACACACACACACACACACACACACACACACACACACACACACACACACACACACACACATATATATATATATATATGTATATATATATATATATATATTTATACGTAGATATATATGTATGCCTCTCTTCATAGCATCTTGGGTAAATTTTCATTTAAGAAATTGTATACTCTCATCTCCATGCACACACACACACACACACACACACACACACACACACACACACACACACATATATATATATATATATATATATTTATACGTAGATATATATGCATGACTCTCTTCATAGCATCTTGGGTAAATTTTAATTTAAGAAATTGTATACTCTCATCTCCAGGCACACACACACACACACACACACACACACACACACACACATACACACACACACACACACTCAAAACACACACATACCTCTAACACACACACACACACACATATATATATATATATATATATATCTGTCTTCATAGCATCTTGGGTAAATTTACATTTAAGAAATTGTATACTCTAATCTCCATGCACACGCACACGCGCACACACACACACACACACACACACAAACAAACACACACACACAAACAAACACACACACACACACACACATACACCGATATATCTTCACCCGAATTTATTCATTGAAAATTCACAATTATCTATTTCTATTTGAATCCGAGAACACTTTTATTTAGGTGTGGTTGGTTGAAGATGGAGTAGAAAGCATTAGGAAGATGTGCATACGTCATTGTTCTTGTTGACACATGCGCAAACTGATGTTTTTATCCCGTTTTTCTTCAAGTTCTTCTTTTACTCTTTCTCTATCTCTTTTATTCAAATATTACACTTTTCACTTTTCACTCTTTCTTAACTTAAAAAAAAAAAAAATCTATCTTCCACTCTTTCTCTTTTATCTCAAACCTTTTTCGTGTATCTCTTTTATCTTGTACCCTTTCTTTATCTCTTTTATTTTTTTACTCATTGTCTTTTTTTTATCTATCTGTTACACTTTCACTATCGAAATTCATCAATCATTTATGCTTTCTCTATCTCTTTATTTATCTTTAACACTTTCAGTATCAATTTATCGATCGTTTATTTATCTTTCTCCTACACACTCTCTCTCTTTCTCTCCCTTACTCTCTCTCTCTCTCTCTCTCTCTCTCTCTATCTATCTATCTATCTATCTATCTATATATATATATATGTATCTAGTTCTCTTTGTCTGTTCAATATATTTTATTATGGCAATTTAGATCGGAACTGAATACGCATTAAGTATACTTCGCAACGTCAATAGCAACTGGAGTAACAATCACTAGAAAATATCAAGTGTCTTATGCAGTCGAATATTCTCGATAAGATTTCAAGAAGAAAGTTAGGATGGGACCAGACTTTTTAAGTGCATTTTATGTTCGTCAAAGGCATTTTACCTTTTGCTGATACAAATTGCTTTTTTCCGTTAGGAAATGCTTTGATAATTCAGGTAAGATGAGACTGACAACTCTAGATTAAGTAAGAACAAATACGAGAGAATGGGAGACAGATTGAGAGAGAGAAACACACACACACACACACACACACACACATATATATATATATATATAAGCCAAAGGAAGTAAGATAAGGAAAATTGAAACATCGAGGAAAAAAATTTGTTTTTTTTTTTTTCGAGATTGGAAAGATTTTAAACGAATTGATTTAGGACTTAAAATGTCAAGCCTTTTGTAACATTTGATAAATAATATAAGCCAGTGCTCGAAATTTTTTGTTGATCAAACCGCAAACTATCTCCCGAACTAACACATGGAAACATATGGGGGACATATGACGTTGCGTATTTGACAAAATGTCCTGATCAAAATTCAGAGATGAAGTGTATGGCAGTTATTTTAGTAAAATCTTTTTTATTTGAATCTGTGCATGGTGTATCCGTCTCAGTTTATATATATATATATATATATATATATATATATATATATATATATATATATATATATATATACGTGGGTCCTTCAATAAGTTTCTAGACTTTTTTGTACAGGCATTTAAAATTGTCATAGACTCTTGAAAATTCACTATGTCATTGCTATACATCTTATGATTTCAGGTTCAAATGAACAGCTACTGCAGCAATTGGAATACACCTTACTAAAGCCTGATTGTCACAGCTGGTTAATTTCAAAAAAGCTGGACGTCAGGATATTTTAGAAGAACTATATGCAATAAAATTCTGTTTTAAACTTGGAAAAATGCCACAGAAACGTGTGGAATTCTTCAGATTGCTTTTCGACCATCTTGCATAAATCAAGCATCAGTTTTTGAGTGGCATAAGAGATTCAAGGAAGGCAGGGAGTCTGTGAGGGATGATGAGAGGTGTGGGAGGAGTAAGGAAGTCAGAACACCAGAGTTGATTGGCCAAAGGGTTAGGGTTAGGGTTATTATGTTGAGGTTTTAAGGGAGTTGAGGAAGAGATTCCGTCGGAAGAGGCCAGCACTCTTCCAATCGAGTCAGTGGCATTTTCAGCAGGACAATGCAACAGTCCACAACTCTATCCTTGTCACAGACTATTTGAGCAAGATGGGCATCAAGACACTTCCTCAGCCTCCCTATAGTCTAGACCTTGCTCCCTGTGACTTTTGGTTATTCCCTAAGCTCAGAGGCTATCGTTATGAGACAATTGAGGAGATGAAAGAGGCTGTGACGAAGGTCATTGACACGCTTACACTAGAGGACTTCCATGGAGCCTTCCAGAAGTTGTTGGAACGATACAAGTGCATTGCAGCCGGAGGAGATTACTTTGAAGAGGACTAGAGTTTCATGTGTTTACTATCAATAAAAGTGCCCATACGAAAAAAACTTTGTAAACTTATTTAATGATCCTCGTATATATAAACAGATTCTTGGTACAGCAAAAAGTTTATGATTATGCGGTTTTAGAATCAATAGCTATCAGGCTGTATAAGCATAGCCTGTGCAAGCAGAGAAGATTGCTGACTGAAGCTGGTTATTTTGGGGAATCTGGAAGGTGAGATTTGAAGAGTTAGTTTTTTTTTTTTTTTTTTTTTTTAACTCTCTCAACCTCTTTTCTTCTCCGATTATTGACCATATTTATCTCCCCTCACTAATTGCTGTAATGTTTTAAACGAACCTGCGTAACTATTGATGAAGTGTCTGCCAAAAGGGTCTCTTTATTCTTTTATAGTTTTTACTAATAAACATGAATCCCCATTTCATTGGCCTAGAGGGTAGAGAGTGTGCCAATGGTCTGGGAGACCTGGGTTCAATCCCAGGTCGCGTCATACCAAAGACTTTAAAAATGGTACTTGATACCTCCTTGTTTAATACTCAGCAATGTAAGGTACGTATCAAGGGTAAAGTGGAGCAATCCAGAAAAAATAACGGCCTACCCTACACCTCAGTGTAGTAGCTATCGAAAAGGGAGACATCTGGTTGCCCTCGACTATGGTCGCCAACTTTACTTTTTACTACTTAAGTAATATAATGGCCGAGGGATTTTGTTTTATATATCTTGCCTTTGGGTTTAGTTAGGCTGAAAATCCTTCGGCTCAGCACATGGGTTAGTTTGGTACAAACTTGAGTGCAGGTTTTAACGCGCGCGCGTGGAGGATGTGTCGTTCACAGATGTCAAAATAAAAATTCCAGATAGAAAATTGTGACTTGGGGATCTGAATGACATCATGCACCCGAAGCGCGCGCGGAGGATTTTGGGGATTTTGAAGAAAGTCAGTTAGTTGAGTCTTGCGGTCCGAAGAAGGAGGGTGACTTTCGCTAGCTCGCAGTGGCCTTGTGGCGGGTGCCACACGTGTTGGGGGGTGCAGGTGGAAAAACCAGCATAAAAAGATTGTGTCTCTCTCTCCTTTTGTCGAAAAACCTTTAAACTCAAAGGTAATAAAAAAGTCGTAAGTGTTTTTCGTGTTTCGGGATTCCTATATTCTATCTATATATGTTACGAACATTTTATGTACGTTTCACATATCCGTATCATGGGTATGTTACACTTACTGTTATCAGACACACACACACACACACACACACACATATATATATATATATATATATATATATATATGATAGGAAAAACTCAACAAACGATCTTTTAGAAAGTTAATTCAGCCTGCATCTCTATAAATGTGGGCAGGTTCATCAGATATCTACTACTCCTCGGCTACTATTATGTACATTCATGAATATATATGTGGATGTATGTGTGTGGGTCTTTGCATGTATTCGTGGGTGCGTAGCTAAAGAAAGGGTTTTATCTTCAGCATCTTCCGGACAGCGTTAGATTGTCTGAAGATCTTCGTTTTTCTGTCTATTTCTGTGCGAAGACCACACCAAGGGCTTTGCCAGCGTGAACTCACCTGAACCTGCATGCATGTCCGAGACCAGAAGTAGGAGCGGTAATGACCAAAGACGTTGGTCAGTGAAATCTAAGACTCGGATTCGAAGAATCAGCTAGTCTGAGAAGGTAACCATGAGAAGGAAATTGGCAGAGAAGTGGAAGGCGATGGCCTCAGATGACCCAGCTAAGTTCTCGTGATAACCACACATACACATACACACACACACAGAATGCAAAAAATGCAACAGACTCTGCCTTCTTATGTTGTACTGTCACAAATCCTCGTTTTGTCTTTTATTTCTTCCTCTTTCTGTTTGTGTTCTTTTTTTTTTTTTTTTTGCTCAACTAGTAAAATGGCCATTCGGCCGGTTGTAAGACGGTACTACTCAATCCTCATGCACGATTGGACGGTTTCAGTCATTTCATACACAATCCTTTGAGTTTTTTTTCTCTTATATGGAAATTTTCTCTGTGAGAAACTAATCAATTTTCCTACGTACATTGATCACCTCTGGATTTTGTAAGAATCATCAATTTTAATCATTCTCAAATCATCTTCCATTGGATATTCTTATTTCATTTATATAAACACACACACACACACACACACACACACACACACACACACACACACACACACACACACATATATATATATATATATATATATATATATATATATATATACATACGCACATAAACGCACGCATACATACACACACAAATGTATATATATATATATATATATATATATATATATATATATATATATATATATATATATATATACATATTAGATTGTTTGGAAAATATCGTGTGATTTTTAAATTATCTTTTATTCTTTAATTAATTAATTTAAACCATTGATAACCCAATATCTTCGTCTTAGGACTGTTAAAGTAAATATGAAAATCTCATTAAATATTTTTACTTTTGTGTTAATTTAATGAATGCGTTGCATTAATAAAAATTGTATTTATATTTACTGTAATAAAGGTTAAGTGGATGTTTCAATGATCCATTTTATGTGTTTAATTTTAATAATTTCATTATAAATCAGAAAAAAAAAACAAATTGTGTTATAATCGGTTAAACAGTGAATTAATCCGTCAATATATGATCCCGTAATATATATGCATTTTTACCGTTGATTAGCCTACACTTGTAAGATAAAACGGTTGAAGCCAAGAAAGTTTTAAATGCAGTTTCTACATCTCCTTTGGAACAATGTTTATTTTTTGCTTTTTTTGGCATAATATAGATTCCGGATGATCGTAAAAAATAGTAGACTATTGATGAGAGATCAGAAGAATTTTGGTGGATGAATCAAAAACTGAAATTTCTACTAAGTGACATTCTGCAGTGTCATCTAGGCAACCTTTCCCAGAGTATTATCAGAAAACAAAATCATGAC
>OY757930.1:39983573-40246073 GCA_963585895.1 Sepioteuthis lessoniana
ATTGTTGTTTTCCATGTTAGCATTCAGTTCCAAATATCTCTCACTGAGACACTCATGAAGGTAATTTAAAAAAAAATCGATTTAAAATGGAATTTAAGATTAATTTTTGAAAAAATAAAATTTTTCTGTTTTATTTTAGAAATTACTTATAAATTCACTTTAATTACGCATTTAATCTAGGCTTAGAATTAAACAATATATATATATATATATATATATATATATATATATATATATATATATATATGTGTGTGTGTGTGTGTGTGTGTGTGTGTGTGTGTGTCTGTCTGTATTTTTTTGTGAGTGAGTGTATGTGTGCGTGTGAGTGAGTAAGGTTTTGAATACAATCCAAAGTTATTTAATACAAAGCTGCTTTGAAAAGGAAACGAGAAATAAAGAAGACAATTTTTTTTTTTTGTTATATAACTTTACGAAAAATAAAAATTTTATTTCGCTTAACAACGGGGAGAGAAGCGTTTTAAATATTTTTCCTACATCAGTATAGATTTGGATCTTCTAATTTGAATTGCTTTGTTGCATTTTTTTGTTGTTTATGCCTCTTCTCATCCAACATTTCTTGGGTATTCATTTAATGAGGACAGAGGCTATGTACAAATCTGGTTAATCATTGACGTTAGTAGTCTCATATATCACTTAGCTTTTTATGGACCTTTGACGACATATATCGTTTCTTCTTTTATAAAAGACGCGTTAATTAAATCCATGTTGTGGTCATATATGTTCCTATGGTGCATCATAGTATTAACTGCATTGTTCCTTTTTAAATACCCTATATATTCAGCTGTATTTTACTTTCAATTTATGGAAGTTTCGTACGCTTGGAAAACCTCCTAAAATCACGTATACAGCAACTTAAGCAATTATTAGATGCATTGATTGTTTATTTCTGATGGCGACCAGTCTAAATTTTTTTAGGCCAAAAGGATAAGGAATCTTGTTTATAGAACGTTGATATTTACTTTTTTGTTTCGTTTTTTTTTTTTTTGACAAACGTTCGTAACTCTATAATTTTTGAATAGATTTATTCGCCCCGTTTATTGGAGACTGATTAGTCCTACCTCCTTGGATCAGAGTAGATCATGAATTAAGGGCAATAAATGGGTACCTCACTTTCCCCAGATTTTCAAACCTGGAACGTTATTGCCAAAAGCACTTTAGTGTCCAACCAAAAGCACTTGATTTTGAGGGGAAGCTTTTACCCATCTGCAAATGATACAGTCTGTGTATTTCAAGCCTTGCTAACATGGCGTATAACTAATAGAAATATTAAGAATTATCTTGCAACATGAACTAATACATAGATTTTGCTTTTCTTATGCAACATTAAAACATTTTTTATAGAATATCTATACGTACGAGGATCATTAAATAAGTTAGCAGACTTTTTTCGTATGGGCACTTTTATTGATAGTACACACATGAAACTCTAGCCCTCTTCGAAGTAATCTCCTCCGGCTGCAATGCACTTGTTGTACCGGTCCAACAACTTCTGGGAGGCCCCATAGAAGTACTCTTATGTGAACGTGTCAATGACCTTGGTCACAGCCTTTTTTATCTCCTCATTTATCTCATAAAGACAGCCTCGGAGCTTAGGGAATAACCAAAAGTCAAAGGGAGCAAGGTCTGGACTATAGGGAGGATGAGGAACTATGTTGATGCCCATCTAGGTCAAATAGTCTGTGACAAGGATAGAGTTGAGGACTGGTGCATTGTCCTGGTGGAAATGCCACAGACCCGATTTGAAGAGTGCTGGCCTCTTCCCAAGGAATCTCTTCCTGAACTCCCTTAAAACCTCAACATAGTAACCCTAACCTTAAACCTTAGGCCAATCAAGTCTGGTATATTGACTTCCTTACTCCTCCCACACCTCTCATCATCATTCACAGATTCCTTACCTTCTTTGAATCTCTTATGCCACTCAAAAACTGATGATCAATTCGTGCAAGATGATCGAAAAGCAGTCTGAATCATTCCATACGTTTCTGTGGCATTTTTTTCAAGTTTAAAACAGAATTTTATTGCATATCGTTCTTCTAAAGTCCAGATTGTATTTTTTGAAATTCACCAGCTGTGACAATCAGGTTTTAGTAGGGTGTATTCCAATTGCTGCTGTAGCTATTCATTTGAACCTGAAATCATAAAAATTGGTTAGTCATCTCATAATATATATATAGCAATAACATAGTGAATTTTCAATGGTCTACGACAATTCTAAGTTCCTGTACAGAAAAAGTCTGGAAGCCTATTGAAGGTACCCCGTATATAGATATGATATATACTTAAAATTTGGAGAGTTTACGGGTGTAGAACTTTACTCAGTAATAAAAAAAAACAAATTTTTAAATAGAAAAAAATTAAAAGTCGAAGAGTAGCAGCCTTTGACAAAATACCGCCAAAAGTATGATAAACAAAGAAATTTGACTATATGTTTCTTCGATAATGCAACGCTGTGCATTAGCAAAACAAAATATAGAAATAGAAGAAAGGCTGTGTCGACCCCTTTCAAAGAAAGGCGGCGTCAAAATAACTAAGAACTACAGAGGCATAACTCTTACTGCTATTGCTGCTTAGGTTTATAATGTTCATCTTCTCGACCGTATTCGACAAGATCAGTAATTTTTCGGAAAAATCTGAACCGCATTCATAGAAATCAATCCACAGACGCATAGATTCAGATTCTTAATCTTATCATGGAAGGAGTACGTGAAAAAATCTCGAGGCAGCATTGTTGTTCTAAGATTTCTCCAAGACATTTTATTATTTACTCAGAAGAAAAGTTGGTGCTAATACTATTAGGATATAGTGTCCCTACAAAAACTCTTACCGCTATAATGGTGCTTTTCAAAAACACGAAAGCAATGTTTCACTTGTCTTCTGGCAACACCAACTTCTTCCACATTATTTATGGGGTTTAGCAAAGATATACGTTACCTCTTATGTGTTTATAATCTACCTAGATAATGTAATACAAACGTCAACAGATTAAACAAAACAAACGATTTTGCATTTAAAAACGAGAAGCTGATGATGTCCCACAAAAACTATGCTTTCATTGAAGAAATTGACATAATACATGACCCGTTCATTTTTCGTCATTTCTCTTCCGGCATGTTGATTTCTTTGAAAATTTAGGAAAATAAATTTTAATTTTTTTTCTCTTTCTATAAAACATTTTTTCTTTTTGCGATAACATTAGGTCGAAACTAGTGGAGAAAAAAAAAAAGCTATATCAAATAAATATTCCTATTGAGGTATCAATTTTCAGACCATTGACAAAGTGGGTAGACTTTTCAACAGAGGTCCGGGAGAGCGGGATTCAATCCCAGGTCGAGTCATACTAAAGACTCAAAATATGATAATTGATGCCTCCATAATTAACACTCAGCATTATAAGGTAACGATCAAGGTAAGTGGAGCAATCTAAGGAAAGGAGTAGCGCTCTTCCCTACACATCGGTGTTGTAGCTATTGAAAAGAGAGTCTTTCAGTCGCCCTCGGTAGGCCAACTTACTTACTCTCATATATATATATATATATATATATATATAAGAATTGTTGTTGGTTCAATGAGAGAAAAGTAAATATTTAAAATCAATAGGTTTGCAAATAAATCTGAATTTGGTATTTAAGTTTTTATCATCTAATATATTTGTGATCTACACGTGTTTCAGATTTTATATCTTCTTCAGGAGATTGATAATAGAGCTGTATTGTTCTATAGACACAATTAACGCTATGTGTGAAATAGAGATATAATGTTCATAACGATAGAACATATAAAGAACATAGGAATCTCGAAATTCGAAAACACGTAACGACTTCTTGCTCAGGTACGAAACCTTTTTATTAACTTTGAGTTAAAGGTTTCGACATGTGGAGGAGAGACACAATCTCGCTATGCCGTCTTATTCATTTGGCCCCTATCTCGTGCGGCACTCACGGCACGCAAATTCGTCTCGCCTCAGCGAGCCCCAAAAGTCGATCCTCCTCGTTCGACGTCTAGTTTTCAACTCTCTAACTTTCTTCAAATCTCCCACAAACCTCCGCGCGCTTCCGGTGCATGACGTCACCCGCATCCTGTCAACCCGTTCCGTCATCTCGGGCTATTGTGGTATCTCTGAGTGGCATGTCCACCGCGCGAACGGGTTACCACCTACATCAAGGTTTGCACCTAACTAACCCATGTGCAGAGCCGAAAGGTTCTCAGCCTAACTAAACTCAAAGGTATGAACCGAAATCCCTTGGCCATTACGTTACAGTATTTGATCTTTTCTTTTATAGTGAATATTATTTTGATAGGGTCGTGATTGTTTCTAATTCCGGGATTTGAGTCAGTGAATGTCTTACTAAAGTTAATTGTCCGCGAAGAACACCTGGTTCTGCATATGTATTTTGTTTTATGCACAAGTTTTTACTTTGTGTGTATGTGTATATATATATGTGTCTGTGGGCGTGCGTGTGTGCGTAATTGTATGCATTAGCATACGTATACGTACATCCGCGTATATACACACCTGTACATACATATATTTTTAGGCATATTTCTTCCTTAAAACAACACTGAAAATACGTGTGTAAGGTGTGTTCATACCTTCTTAACACACTAATACCTCTGTGAAAGAATTGAATCCAACTATTAGACAAATTCACTTACCTTGGAAGCAGCGTCGCATCAACCGAAAAGGTCATCGACACCAGGTTAACCAAGGCATGGACAGCAATCAATAGGCTATCGATTATATGGAAATCAGACCTAACCGATAAAATGAAACGCAGTTTCTTCCAGGCAGCGGTCGCATCGATATTGCCATATGGATGCACTACATGGACTCTAACAAAACGGCTGGAGAAGAAGCTAGACGGCAATTACACAAGAATGCTGCGAGCAACACCCCACAAGACACCAGCTGTACGGCCACCTGCCACCTATCACGAAAACTATTCAAGTTAGACGAACCAGACATGCAGGACACTGCTGGAGAAGCAGGGACGAACTCATAAGTGATGTATTCTTATGGACCCCCACACATGGCCGTGCAAAAGCAGGACAACCAGCACGAACATACATTCAGCAACTATGTGAGGATACGGGATGTTGTCCAGAAGACCTGTCTGAGGCGATGAACGATAGGGAAAAGTGGCGAGAGAGGGTCAGGGATACCCGTGTTACCAGCACGACATGATGATGATGATGATGATAATTCTCCCTCCAGCTATGGATAAATAATATGGTCATCATCAAAAAATGTAATCACCATCATTTGCCACGACTGAATCTCAACAAAACTCCAGAGAAGATAACACCGTTCGGATGGGAGAATCTTCTTCAAATTCCATTCTCACAAGATTTAAAACGATCACATATCATAAGTAGCCGAATCAAACAAATTGAACATACTCTGTCAAACATTTTTTGGAGAAAACCCCAGACTTTTTTTTTAACGTGGATTCAAAAATTTGCCCTCTCGTTATCCTGAAGTCGTTGAAAATAAATGTGAGGGATTGTGTGATGACACTATTTCAATATATTTGAATTTTCATTTAAATATCTATTTTTATCTACTGTCTGGAAATAAGTGATTGTAAGATTCGATGGGTATGTTGTCGCGATTTTAAATTATTAATTTCGCGCATGCACTGATATTGATTCAAGGTTTCTTAACTGTAAAACAAACTAGAATCAGTTGGGCACTGCCCGTCGGAAATTCAACACCATAAAGCAATTTATTCCTCAAGAAATCTGTAAACGTAATGCTTGTACTGTCGGCTTTCAAACCAGAATCTCTAATGCGAAGATGTTTGAGTCTTTAGGTGTCAGTCTGACGTGAGATTTATATTCATATTGATGAAAAGCAAGCAACCAGTCAACATCATTGTATTATGTGCGGTCAATAGTGATGGTGCAAATCTTCGGTGAACCTCTTCTCAATTGGACCTAAATCTTCCTGGTTTTATAATATCCCAGGCCCCTCGCAATTAATGTAGCCACGCTTATATCCTAGATGTCACGCACATCTTTGGCCCAGTCAGCTGGGGCTGTCAAATACAGCATATTTGCAGAGGAGAACACATTCCCCAATGAGTGTCTTAGATATAACACTAAGCAATCTGATATTAAAGCTTCAGTAATCTTGGAGCTTCGGGGAATGCGGGGTACCCCTCCTTTGTCATCACTCCAGGTCCACTCTGGCCCCAAGTGATAGCACTTGATGAGGCCCTATCTATGGGTCAAATAGAACTTAAGCGTGTCTTTACGCTAAACTTAACGATTTGAAATAGGACTGTTTTTACATTTAACTATAAGTAAAAAAAATGAATGATATTTAATTAAACAACTGTGTACTTATGCAACGGTGAATTGTTTGAAATAGAACAGCTTGATCATTGGACCGTATGTAAAACCATTTAACTGTGCAAATAAATGAGCTCATGCACGTTTAAAGATGTTATGTACAAAACCATATCGTAGAAATATCATCATCATCCTGTCATGACGCTTGCACGGATATCCCTGACCCTCTCTCGCCACTTCTCCCTATCGTTCATCGGCTCTGACAGGTCTTCAGGGCTACATCCCGTATCCTCACATAGCTGCTGTATGTATGTTCGAGCTGGTCGTCCTGCTTTTGCTCGGCCATATGTGGGGGTCCATAGGAGTACATCACTTATGAGATCGGCTCTGCTTCCTCAGCAGTGTCCTGCGTTTCTGGTTCGTCTAACTTGGATAGTTTTCGAGATGGGAGGCAGGTGGCCGTATAGTTGATGTCTTGTAGGGTATTGCCGCCAGGGCTTGTTCAATATTGCTCGCAACATTCTTGTGTAATTGCCGTCGAGCTTCTTCTCCAGCCGTAATAGAAATATAATATAATCATATATAAGAAATCATATATTTGATATAAATAACTACAAT
This sequence comes from Sepioteuthis lessoniana, assembly GCA_963585895.1. Lineage (NCBI taxonomy): Eukaryota > Metazoa > Mollusca > Cephalopoda > Myopsida > Loliginidae > Sepioteuthis > Sepioteuthis lessoniana. The sequence continues at coordinate 39,990,504 of OY757930.1, forward strand.
GGATTTGGCGTTGAATGACCTACAATACCAAACCAAACCAAACCAAAACATTCATCTTCCCACATGGACTCAAATTAAACCCGGCGTTCGACAAGTGCCGAGAAGAAGTAGTGCTTTCCTGGATAGTGGGTATCGAAGAACCTACAACTGGCGACAGGAAGCTGCTCTATGCTACGCAAGCAGGAGAACACTGTTGTCAGTGAGAAAATTTCTTCAAGCACATCCCCACGTAACATCTAGCTTCCTAAATTGCCAGATTCCTATCCCCTTGATTATTATGCATGTGGCGCTGTTAGGCGAGATACGAACAAAACCCCGTGCCACTTTAAAGATGAGCTGAAGGCAAGGATAACGGTAGCATTTACTAATTTAAACTAGAAAGCCGTTATAAAGGCTTTTAGAATATTCTGCAGTCGCCTAGAAGTCGTGATTGAAGATTATGGTAATAATTCCTTTGAATACATTTAATCTATAGCATTCATATATTTACCAACCCTAAAGCGCACGGTTAGGATTCAAGGAGAGTTAATTCACATTTTTTTTTCTCCTATATTGGGTGCCATACAATGATTAAAGAGTTCAGTCTACCCTACTATTTATCCAGAACTGGATGGATAATAGTTTGATTCATATCTTTTCCAAAGGTATGAGCGCTTAGTGAAATGCAAGCAGTCTCGTCCAGGATTTGAACTGGTGACACTGAGTCCATTTCCTACGATAGTAATCCTTACACTAAGAATGACTATAGTATTTAAATATGTTTTACAGAAATTTTGATAAATATATCTATTAAATTGAGATGTCACCAATTTTTTTTCTATTTTTGCTTAATTCAGATCGCATTTGATCCACCGCACTGTGTACTTTCCCGTGTTATTCTCCGGATTTGCTTCCATGGATTAGAGCACAGCAGTGAAATTCACGGATTTGGGATGACCTCACCTTGTCTGATCTTTGAGGTTCTTGTAACTCGAGCGAAATTCCTTAAACCTTTTGATTATTGTGATGTAATCAAGTTAGACTTCACCTTTCACACAACACATGTTTTTTGGTTGCTTAAACTACAAGTTCCTGAATTAGACTACGTTGCAAATTCATTTTTTGGCTTTTAAATCCCACACGAAGTAAAGTAATGCACAACGTGACAGCGCACCAACTACCATGCTATTACCAACCACAGTGGATAACTCATATGGCTTGAACTATTTTTGTCATGTGACATATGTATCAAAATCTCGTACCAAAATAATGGCATATGATAACACACAGGATTTGATAAGATATAAAACAATCAAAATTCTGTAAAACCTTTCAGTCAGCTAATCTATCTATCTATCTATCTGTGTGTGCGTCCGTCTGTGTGTGTGTGTGTGTGTGTAAATTATGGGAAAATTGTGCTTCTGAAGTGGCGTAGAAGCTTCTATACGTTACTGGTGACTTGGAGTAGACGTTGAATTGAGCGAAAATAATCTAACAAGGAACAAGGTCGTCTTCCAAACTATCGGATCATTTTCGACTGAATGAAACGGCACACAAGAATGCCGTGTGCATGAATCTAGGGTCAAATGCCAACTCGTCTCTTTATTGCTGTGATATTTGGTCAAATCTACATTATCAACAGTGACATGTTCTTATTCGCGTTATTCGAATTGTATCTTGATTTCCTTTCATCACGTCATGTTACTGAATAGAAGCGTTGTGCACTTTTGTCGTTTCTTTCTTTCTTTCTTGCGCTCATAGAGTTGCTACATAATGAAGTCATATCCGAAGGAGCAGAGCTCTATTATATTTCTCAGTGCAAAGCCGTCAAATATATTTTCCAAAATTCTTCATCATCATCAAGGTATGCCGACTGCACGGCTTTCCTTGACACTCTGTATGTATCAGTCTGTCTGTCTGTCTCTCTCTCTCTCACCGTGCTTCCCTATTAGCCATCGCTCTTGGAAAATCCTTAAGAGCAGCACAACTCCGAGTGGGGGTGCGCGTTTTGCCGCTGGTGCATAAGGCTTCGACTACCGGTACCTGGTGAATATTCAGTTTCACATTATCAAGTTATATAAAGAATGTAACGTTGTAAAAAAATTCATAAAAATCTATCTGTATTGTTTTATATTATTCTTTAATGTCTGGTGTATGTCTGGTGTTAGTATGTTTGTGTATGTCTGGTGTTAGTATGTTTGTGTATGTCTAGTGTTAGTATGTTTGTGTATGTCTAGTGTTAGTATGTTTGTGTATGTCTAGTATTAGTATGTTTGTGTATTTCTAGTATTAGTATGTTTGTGAATGTCTAGTATTAGTATGTTTGTGTATGTCTAGTGTTAGTATGTTTGTGTATGTCTAGTGTTAGTATGCTTGTGAATGTCTAGTGTTAGTATGTTTTTGTATGTCTAGTATTAGTATGTTTGTGAATATCTGGTGTCAAATATACTGACATTCAGTAACACATAAACTTTGGCACACATACACACAAATAACCCTAACTTTTCGAACAAATCCTCCTCATCATCATCATCCCATAGCACCATCAGCACGGATATCCCTGACCCTCTCTCGCTACTCCTCCCTATCGTCCTTTCCTTCCGGCGAGTCTTCAGGATTACATCCCGCATCGGCGCAGAGCTGCTCTATGTAGGTCCGAGCTGGTCGTCCTCACTTTGATCGTCCATGTGAAGGGGTCCATAGGAATACATCACATATGAGCTCCTCCCTACTTCTCGTGTCTAGTTTATCTAATTTTGATATTTTTCGTGATGGGTAGTAGGTGGCTGTATGTTCCATATCGTACCGCTTAACAAACAACGAAAAACTCGTAGATATATAAAAAATATAATTTATATTTTTATACTTCGATGGAGACGTTCGTATGAAGCAGGAATGCAGTCAAAGAGAGAGAGAGAGAGAGAGAGAGAGAGAGAGAGAGAGAGAGTTCACACATATCTTTCTTCTGTGGTGGAGACTCTTTTTGTGAAGTAGTGCGACGGCCGGAGAACACATACGAGAGAGCCGATACGTTTGCTTGAGTGACAAGCGGACCTCTCTCTTCGCTTGAGTGGCCAGCGGGACTCTGACCTTCAGTCAAAAATTACAGACCTTATATTATTTTCAAGTCCCATGCAGGAATATGAACCCGCTTCTTCACCCACGTATTTCCTGTTTATGGCTGGTTATCGGAACTTACATGCTTCCGTTTTTTTTTCGGTAATTTGTTGATTTTATCTGCGAACGGAAATATCTGTCAATATATCAATAGGCAATAGATTATATTGTTCGCCATCCTCCTTTATCTTCTCTTTCTAGTAAAACCACCTTGTTGATGTTATCTTGCGACCACATTGAATCCGCTAAGTTCATCCACATACTCAGCTAAGTCAGTATATTGCACGTACAGGTGCTGCTTTGTAGGGTGCTGCATCCAGGACTTGTTCAATGTTGCTCACAGCATTCTTGTGTAGTTGCCGTCAAGCTTTTTCTCCATACGTTTAGTTATCATCCATGTATTTCATCCATATAGCAGTATCGATACGACCGCTGCTTGGAAGAAACTGCGTTTTATTTTATTGGTTCGGTAATTAACCATATTAATCGTTTTTTTGATCTTCACTCAATCCCACTATTACTGATAGCATGAAACCTAGGGTCACAAACTGAACCATTTAATTATATACATATATATATATATATATATATATATATATATATATATATATATATATATATAAACAGGATTTTGCATAAATAACTCATAGATGTTGGTATGCCATAAAACACCAGCGTATAATCAGTATGGGGACCTGTTTCTTCAAAGAGATTTTTAAACGTACATAATTTAAATTTACCTACTTATATTTTTACCTTCTGAAAATAACCATTCAAATTTATTTAAGAAATTAAGTTTAGAAGTATCTCTTTAAGTAGGAGATGTAAAAAAAAAAGACAACAAAAAACAAAAAAAAGCAAAATAAAACAAAAACAAAACAAAACAAACAGACAAACAACATAATTACTTCGGTCTACGTCTCTGAACAAAAAATAAAATAAAACAAGAAGAAGCGTTTAAATTGATTATCTCTTGACTGTATCTCAAATTCAAAAACATTTATTGACAAAACTCTGTTAAATTTTTCAATGAACAATATGAACTTCATAATACAAAATACAAATAACGCTAGAAAATCTCTATGGTTTTATCTGCCGTCGTCATAATTGTTAGTTTTACGTTCTTAGTTCTCGTTCTCATCATGCATTTTTAAAGCATTTCGCCTGGTTTACGACAAAAAATCTGGGTGACGTCACGGCTTTTAGAAACAGATTTAATGACGTCGGGAACGCTATGTTTATAGAAAATCTGAGTTCTAATCAAATCATTAAATTACATTTTTTTTTCATTTTCAGTAAATTATTCCTTGCTTGCTACTTTACTCCTCCCTATTCTATTTCTTTCTTAATGAAGTTTTATATTTTTCTTTCTTTTTCTCATGTAAGTTGGTGACCGTAGTCAAAGGCGACCCGATGGCTTCCTTTTCAATAGCTAATGCACAGAGGTGTAGGGAAGGGCGCTACTCCCTCCCCTGGATTGCTCCACTTCAGCCTTGCTACGTACCTTATAATGTTGAATATTAAGCAAAGAGATATAAAGTACCATTTTTTAAGTCTTTGGTATGACTCGACCTAGAATTGAACCCCAGTCTCCAGAACCTTTGGCAAACACTCTACTCACTAGACCAATGTGCCAGTAAACATTTCTTGGTTCTTCTCCAATCTAGTTTTAACTTTATTTCTATTCCTAATGTAATTTTCATTTTTCGTACATTTTCTAAAGTAGTTTTCATTTTTCTTTCTTTCTTTACCCAAAGTATTTTTGATTTTTCGTTCGTTACCTAATGTAGTTTTCATTTTTCTTTCTTTCTTTTCTCAAAGTATATTTGTTTTTTTGTTCGTTTCCTTATGTAGTTTTCATTTTTCTTTCTTTTATTAATGTAATTTCTATTTTTCTTTCTTTATTTTCCTAATATAGTTCACATTTTCTATGTCTTGTTTGTATTTTCTTTTTCTTTTTCCTTTATTTAGTCTTCCATTATCTTTCTTTTCCTAATGCATATTTCATTTTCTTTTCTTTCTTTTTCCTGATATAATCCTTATTTTTCGTTCGGTTACTAATGCAGTTTTCATTTTTGTTTTCTTTTTCTGATGCATTTTTAATTTTTCTTTCTTCCCCTTCCAAATATAGTTTTCATTTTTCTTCTTCCTTTCTTAATGTATTTTTTCATTTTCTTTTCTTTCTTTTTCTTAATGTAATTCTTTTTCTATGTTCGTTTAAATACGTAGTTTTCATTTTTCTTTCTTTTTCTTATGCATTTTTCACTTTTCTTTCTTTCTTTCTATCCCATATGTATTTTTCATTTTTCTTCTTTCCTTTCCAAATATAATTTTCATTTTTATTACTTTTCCTAATGTCGATTTCATTTTTCTTTTTATTTATCAATGTACTTTATATTTTTCTTTCTTTTCCTAATAAAGTTATCCTTTTCCTTTCGTACTTTTCCTAATGTGGTACTCATTTTTCTATGTCTTTTCCTTGAATTTTACTTTTAATTCTTTCTTTTTCTTAATTTAGTTTTCCATTATCTTTTTTTCATATACGTTGTTCATTTTCTTTTCTTTCTTTTCCTATAATGTAGTTTTCGTTAACCTTTCTTTTCTTAATGTAATTTTTACTTTTCGTTCGTTTACATATGTAGATTTTATTTTCCTTTCTTTCTTTCTTTTCCAATAATTTAGGTTTCCTTTTTCTTTCTTTCGTTATTTTCTTATAATGTAGATTTCCTTTTTCTTTCTTTCTTTCTTTTCCTATAATTTAGATTTCCTTTTTCTTTCTTTCTTTCTTTTCCTATAATTTAGATTTCATTTTTCATTCTTTTTTTTCCTATGATGTAGATTTTATTTTCTTTCGTTATTTTCCTATAATGTAGATTTCCTTTTTCTTTCTTTCGTTATTTTCCTATGATGTAGATTTCCTTTTTCTTTCTTTCTTTCTTTTCCTATGATTTAGATTTCATTTTTCTTTCTTTCTTTTCCTATGATGTAGATTTTATTTTCTTTCGTTATTTTCCTATAATGTAGATTTCCTTTTTCTTTCTTTCGTTATTTTCCTATAATGTAGATTTCCTTTTTCTTTCTTTCGTTATTTTCCTATAATGTAGATTTCCTTTTTCTTTCTTTCGTTATTTTCCTATAATGTAGATTTCCTTTTTCTTTCTTTCTTTCTTTTCCTATAATGTAGTTTTCATTTTTCTTTCTTTTTTTCCCAATAATGTAGATTTCATTTTTCTCTTTTTCTTTTCCTATAACGTAGACTTCGTTTTTCTTTTTTTCATTCTTTTCCTTTAATGTAGATTTCATTTTTCTTTCTTTCTTTTCCCATAATGTAGATATTATTTTCTTTCTTTCTTTTCCAATAATATACATTTCGTTTTTATTTCTTTCTTTTCCTAATACATTTTTCATTTTCAGTTCTTTCTTTTATTTCGCCAAAAATGGTTTTTATTTTTCTTTCTGTAGTTTTCCTCAAGTAGTTTTCTTTTTCTTTCTTTCTTTTTCAATAAAGTTTTCATTTTTTTTTCTTTTGCTAATGTAGTTTTGTTCCCTCTTTTTTTTTCAATAAAGTTTTCTTTTTTTTTTCTTTTTTTTTTGTAGCTTTCTTTTTTCTTTCTTTTTTACAATAAATCTTAAATTTTCTTTCTTTTCCTTATGTAGTTGTCTCGTTCTTTTTTCCTAAGGAGGTTTCCATTCTTCTTTCTTCTTTCTTTTTTTTTTCCTGATGCAGTTTGCATTTTTCTCTCATGCTTTCTTTTGCAAATGAATGTTTTTTTTTTTCTTTTTTCATTTTTTCTTCTTTCTGTTCCAGTTGTTTCTGCATTTTAATTTTTTCCCTTCTTTTCCAATTACAAAACTTTTGCCTTCTTTGCATTTGCTCATTGAATGAATATTCTTTTTTCATCCTTTATGCATATATTCTTTCTTTCTTTCTTTTTTCTTTCTTTCTTTCTTATTCAATTTGCTAATTGCTTTTACTGTTTTTATCCGCCCTTTTCCTCATTTCATTTGCTAATGCAGTTATTTGCTATCCTTCTTTCATTCGTTCTTTCTTCTTTTATTGGATAATACAATTTTTACTTTTCTACTGTCAGTGCTTTGTTCTTTCTCCTGTTTTGTATTTCTTACTTCGTTCATTAATTTCTTGACTTCTACGCATTTCATGTTTCGTTTCAATCGTTTTTCTTTTTTCTTATAATATTTCTCTCTTTTTTCCCCTTTGACTAAAACGTCTTCCTGTTCTTTTTTTATTTCTCTTTGGCCATGTATATTTTTCTGACCCTATTGTAAAAAAAAGAAAAAAATGAAAAAAGATAAAAGAAAAATAACTTCTTTCGCACCATTCTACTCCCCATTGATCTTTTCCTCTTTCCATTTTCTCCAGCTGAGAATCGCCTATCGTTTAATTTTTTTATCACTTTTGCTTTTTCATCTCGAGTAATCACGTCAACAGATTCACACGAAAGGACATATATAACCATTGAACATTCCATATATCATAATCATTACCATGTCTTAAATAGCAATCAATACCATTGAATAGTTCTCGTCCCTACCAACAAAGAAATATTTCAACGCAGTTGGTATATTTCTCAAGTTTCTTTCACCCTGTCGTCGGAGTTTAAAATACTCTGCCTGTAAAACCTGTAGAGGAATATCCCACGCCACAAATAAAGAAGGGTGTGATTTGGTTATGACAATAAATAAGTGTTAGGAGGTGCCCGTTGTGTAATGGTTATCGTCGTAGGAAATGGACACGGCGACACGAGTTCAAATCCTGGACGAGACTGATTGCATTTCACATTGTATTTATACCCTTGCAAAAGGTATGAATCCAATTATTCTCCTCCAGCTATGGGTAAATAGTAGGACAGACTGGGTTCTTCAGCCTTGGTGAGGCCACTAGTCTAGGAGAAGGAAAACTCTGAATTCAAACCTGTTAAACTTTGCTTAAAAATTTACCTTGTGTCATATCCTGTCCGAGTGGAGGGGTTGGGTAAATATGATAAACAAGTGTTAAAGCTCCATTTCTTTTGCTCTGAGAATGTATTGTACCTGGTAATTGATATCATGCCTCGACTATCTCTGTAAATTTGAGACGACTATGTAATAGTTGCAGTTTTCTGAGATTTTGCTTAGATGTGGCACAAGACCGTTGTGAGACATGAATTCACTTGTGAATGTTTGCAAGTCTAGTGTGCTAAGTTTTCCCCCGCCCCCGAAGCGCACTGTCGAGAATAAAGTAGTAATTTCCTGAGCTTTTTGCTTAAATGTGATAAAAGGCCGTATGAAAGGCACTTAGTGTGACATGCGTTCACTCGTGAAGGTTTGCTAGTCAAGCCTGCTATCTGTCACAGCACCCGAAGCACACTGTCGAGAATTTAGCAGTAATTTATTGAACTTTTTTCTTAGATGTGGTACGAAGACGCATGAATGGCGTACTCAGTGAGAGTCGAACTCACTGGTGAAAGTTTCCACGTCTAACTTGCTAACTATTACATCGCTTGCGGTGTTCAACAACAATGTAGTAGTTGTAGTAGTGAAACTCAATTACTTTATTTAGTATCAACTAAATAAAATAAAGGAATCCAAAAACCATGTTCTGACTCTGAAGACTTGGCTCTATTATATTATCAGAGGAGGTGTCTTCTGTAGTTTAATGCTTTCTCTTAGAAGCTCGCATTATTCAATGGGACAGTCCGTTTCTTCTCGACGATCTCGAATGTGGGATTTTAGCACCTGTTTGGGTCAAATTGATCTATTTGCAAATTATTTGTATTAGATAGGAATACTTGATATCTTAAGGACCTTGAGCAAAAAGCCAGAAAATACTTTTTATAAAATAACTATAGGGAAAATGAAAATGTCAACTTACAATCTAAGCACATAACTTCTTTGAATAAAATGATACCATACAGAATGACAAGAGAATAAAATCAATGAATTAATCAACCAATTGTGTTCCTTCATATATATATATATATATATATATGTGTGTGTGTGTGTGTGTGTGTGTGTGTGTGTGTGTGTGTTTGTGTGTGTGGTTGGGCAGCAATCTTTCATTTAAGCATGCTTGATTAAATAATAAAGACACTATATCATATATCATTTTATTAAGATCCATTCAAGTTTCCTGATAAGTGATTTGGTTTTAAAGGTTGAAATTGGTTGATGAATTTACCAAAATTGCCCCGGGAGCTTTCGAACATTTTCAAATTAATTTGATGTATTCAATTTTATCAAACTTAGCGTTTAGATAATTTTGTCATGCTATAAAACACCTAAAAATTCTTTTAAGAACATTCTTTACACATGCAAACAACCCCTGATGATGGCTTATGAAAGGCCTGAAAGCACTCGGGGCAATTTTGGCAAATTCATCTACAAATTCCAACCTAAGACCAAGACGCCTATCAGGAAACTTGGAACGATCTTAATAAAACTATATAGACGAAATGTGTCTTCATTATTTAATCAAACATGTTATATATATATATATATATATATATATATTTCGTGGTTTGACATAATACTAGATTCGAAAGGAAAAATGAAAATAAGAATAATGGTTTGGTGAGGCATAATTTAGAAACTAATCACAGTTTCTTTTGATAGATTGCACAATATCACTTTATAAGAAAAAACGCCTGGAAATTTCTGAATGTATCTATATACACAAACACACACACACACACACACATATATATATATATATATATATATATATATATATATATATATATATATATATACTGTAAAAACGAAAGTAAAAGAGATAAAAATAATTGTAAATCAAACGGGATAATGAAGAAGACATAAGCTTTTAGTAGGTACGGACACATTTTAATAGCACAGCTATTGCTTGGTGAACCTTTGATATGCGTGATAAAAAAAATCGGGAAATTGTTATATATATATATATATATATATGTGTGTGTGTGTGTGTGTGTGTGTGTGTGAGGTGAAAATCTAAAAAACTTAAATAGATTGTAAAAAATGTAAAAAATTTAAAGATGACATACCTTCGTAGTAGGTATGGACTCTTTTTAATAGCACTAGTATTGCTCAATGATCCAGGAAATTATTGAATTCCCGTTGTAACATGGATTACTGATTATATTTATGCTTCTTTTTAAAAAGTACTGAAGGATTCTAATTGAAATTTCTTAGTTATCGTCCTCATCTGGCATATGTGAAATGATTAACGTAAGCGATAAGAATCATACACGTATATTTCAAGTTTTTTGAGATCGTTTCGAGTGTTGCAAAGTTGATTGCCATCATTGTTACCATCATATTTCATACTTCCTTTTCAGCTATCTGGCAGGGGTTTTCACATCTCCCTCGAAGTTTTTGGTTCCTTTATTTCCTTTCACATCTCCCTCGAAGTTTTTGGTCCCTTTATTTCCTTTCTGTGACCCGCCGGAAAGGCAAAATCAACAAATTGACACGTTCTTTTTGTTTTTGTTGACAAAAAATTGTTTTGGTCATCTCCGGGGGGTGCAATTTGATAATGGGCTCTTGTCTCATGGTTGCTTTCTTCTCGATGCTAATAATACCTATGTGAATGATCAAAGTTCAGGGTTTGGTTTGGTTTGGTTTGTTTAATGGCATATAAATCTTTGTAGGTTATTTAATGCCAAAGCTATCCCTCTTGAAGAACTGTAGTGGTACTATTTAACCGATAGCTGGGAGGATAAAGGGGTTCTTACCTTTCCCCAAAGGTATTTGTCCGAAAGTGAACGTAATAGCGCGACTGGAATTCAAACTCGGTGACTACGATTACGCAGTCCATCGCTTTAACCATTACACCACGAGGACACCCTCAAGGTTTAATTGTTTGTGCAATTTACAATCGATTATCTTCTCCATTAAGTCCTGCTAGCTTTTGTATTATTCAATCCTAGTGGTTCAGGGACCAGTCAGATAAATTTTATTAGCTAAAGGAAAAAGAAACCGATTTTAATTTTAGAAGAAGTGAATAGTATATTACGAATTTGTAATGGCAAAATGGATTTTTGAAATGAAGTGCAAATAAATGAAAAAAAAAAGTTGATGACCTTGGTCGAGGGTAACCCGAAGACAACCTTTTCAAAAGCTACGACACCAAGCCGTAAGGGAAGGCGTTACTCCATTCCCTGATTTGTTCTACTTAACCCTTGATCCTTACTTTATAATGTTGAGTGTTAAGCAAGGCTGCATCAAGTACTATTTTTGAGCCTTTGGTATGACTCCACCTGGGACAGAACCCCGGTCTCACGGACCATTGGCGAACATTATTCATTAGCAATGAGAAGGAATTTGATAAAATGAATTGTTACAGAAAAAAAGCCAAGCAAATACGTTATTTGTTGAACTAAAATGAGGAAAATTGTTTTGACCGGTCACTCTGTTCCGGTCGGTTGGCAATGAAAGCGAATCCAGATCAAAGGCTCCAAAACTCAATCATTTAAAATGACCGATTTAAGATTTAATAACCTAATTACTGAATTCAATATGGGGTTTATTTTTTAAATCATCCCGATTTAATACGTGTCTGCGAAAATTATTGAAATTCAAATTAGGATAAAATTGATATTTTGTTTTGGTACGCCCTTCCCTAAACCACAAATGAAATATATAGATAAAGCGACGGACTCCCTCACAGAGGTAGACCAACGGCAGACAAACGGAAGGCAGCAACTAGATTACATGCACTCTCTGCTCTGATCTTGTGTCAGACTACTCTGAGTGGAGAGACAGAAAAGTATATGTTGTTCGGACGTGATGTGGTCTTACCAGTAAACAACCTTATGAAGAAACGAGATAGACTGAGACAAGGCAACACCTGGAGAGATGCCCCTGTGCTGGACTCGTGAAATAAGAAAAAAAAAGTGAAATCTGAAATAATGCGACGCCCTAAAGCAAAGTAAACTTGCGTCAAACCCACTGAGATAGAGAAGCGAAGAGAAATCGAGATAATATTTTACTTGAGAGTCATAATAATATGCCTTTGTGCAAGACTCACGGAGAAAAATAAACGAAGAGTAATCGAGATAATATGATACCTCAAGGGAGCCTTCTAACAGACTGCCCTGGGTATAGAGAGGGCGAGGTAAATTCTCCCTCGCTCTGAGACTTGACCTTTTACCAGACTGCCCAGGGCAAAGAAAACGTGAATTGAATAAGAGAACTCGATAAGAAGAGGGGTTTACGTGGTAAGAACGTGAGTTGAATTCTTCCTCCTTCTCTTCGCTCTGAAACCTGACCTTCTACCAGACTACTCTGGATGTAGAAAAGAGCTAAGTGAATTAAGAAAATATCACTGACGCAGAGTAACAGAGAAAAGCCCGAATTAGCGCGTCAGTAGAAAAAGGTGATAACAAGATTCCACATTGTTGACCTTGTACCAGACTACCCTGTGTATAGAAAGTGAAGAAAGCTGACCATAAAACAACACTATGAAAAATCAAATAAGCTTTACTTAATAAGCACTTGCAAAGTATTCCCAAGGATTGAGGAAAGCAAATATAACCGCCTTTTAGATTGCCTTGTCCCGGACTATTGACAGTGAGAATAGAAAAGCCTAAATTTATACAAATAATTGACAGACTGTTAATTTGTGAACTGGTCTTTTACAAAAATTTACAACCTCCGGGATGGATAAATGTATGTATCATTTTCAAAAAACATTTTGTTCGCACTAAATATTGCTATTTTTGCAAGTCATGTTTTGTTCTCAGTTTCTGGACGTCGACTTTTTATTTTTTATTTTTATTTTTACTTTCTTAATTGTACGGTCTCATTTGTATGTTCGATGACCGGCGACTAAGACAAGTGATTGATTTGTTGCCTGGATCTAAAAAAACAAAACAAAAAAAACCCCAAAAAAAACATGGAGGGCTGAGTGCGAATCGATCGTGTCATCCGAAAATATATCAGACCAGCTGGTTGGAACAGGATTATCCCCGTGTTAGGCGAGGACGGCTGTACAATCTCATTATTATTATCATCATTATAATTATTATTATTCCTTTGTGAGTTTTTTTTCCCGATCAGCAATAGGTGATAGTTTTCCGTTGGAGTTTGAGTGACAGCAAGTTGCCTAAAGTCTCCAGGACTTTTCTCAGTAGTCTGGATGATCTCTCTTGTATTCTAATTTCCAAGTCTTCTATTATCATTATTGTTATAATAATAATACTAATAATTATAATTCTTATTATTTTACTCCTTGAGAGTTTTTCACATCGGTGTTAGCTAATGACCTTTCTCTAGAGTTTGTGTGATAGGAAGTTTTCTAGTTTCCAAATATCCTTCCAGTATCTTAGAAGATCTTAGTGTATTATTGCGGCACCGAAGAGAGAATCTAGACCCCGTGTAACTCCGCCGTGGTAAAAGTGGACTAACGCAAGAAAATCTGTTTAACCACCCAAATGTTTATTTACAACAAGGTAGCAAGTGGACACCGGGAGAAAGAAAGAGGGTATTGAAACTGAGGCGAACGCGTCAGTTAGCCAAAGAGAAGCACAATATCTTGGTAAGAAAGAGTGAACAGACACAGACTTAGAATTTTTTCCTGGTTCTCACATGCTTGCCCGCTGGGGCGCGGCTAAGGCTAATGCCCCCCCCCTTCGAAACCCCTCCCCAAAATTGGGCTCGTAAACTTCGGTCTTCTTTCATATTCATGGATCGAGTTTAACTGTACGCCTTTACCAAATCACATCTCACTACTAACTCCCTCAAAGATACGAGTCTTCCCCTCACTTCCGCCTGTCGTGTCGAGGGCAGATATATCAGCTTCCACCGGCTCCGCAAATGCGTACAAGTTTTTGTACCCCAGGTTTCTTATCAGTCATTTTTAATTACCACGAGTGATTTGGCCTGGCTATTAGGAGACTGTCTGATTTATTCATTTATTTATTTATTTATTTATTTATTCAATTTTAATTTTTTATGAGTTGTTTAATTACGTTATGTTACATTAGTAATGGATGGTCTCGATTTATTCTTATATTTCCTCCCGCCTTCCTAGAGTTTTGGGACCATTCTACGTGCACCAACTACAATTAGTATCACCGTCACCTAAATGTTCTGCATTTTTTTAGTTCTTAAACCAGGCCTAACTTCAGGTTTATCTTTTCATTTTTTTTTTTAATTTTCACAGTGTGGTCCGTCGGAACGGCAAAATGCACGAGACGGCTCGTTCTTTTTTTTCCTGAAAAATTACACTATCTACTATCCAGGATTAGGTAATGATTGTTTGTTTGTTTGGTTGGTTTTATGCCATATCAACCTTTGTAGGTTATTTAACGCCAAATCCATTTTTATGTAAATAATTGTTCTATTGAAAACAGTTCAGTTTAGCATAAGTACACAGTTTAATTGTCAAAAACATTTCCATTTCAAACTATTCAAGCAGTTATATGTAACAATTCAGTTAAGTGTAAATACAGTTTTAATGTCGAAAAACAGTTTTATTTCAAATAATTCAGTTAAGCATCAGCACGCAGTTTAAGTGTAAGTACGGTTTAATTGTCAAAAATGTTTCTATTTCGAGAAATTCAGTTTACTCAATTCATTTTAGCATAAGTATGCTGTTAGTTCTATTTAACCCATAGATAGGGCCCTATCAGGTGCTACCACTCCGGACCAGAGTGGACCTGGGAGCGATGGCAATGAAGGCGTACACCGCATTCCCCAAAGCTCCAGCACTGCAGGAACCTCACCATCAGATTGTTTAGAGTCAGCTCAGGACACTCGTTAGGGGGGGTCTTACCCCTCTGCAGAGGTGTAGTCAGTATATTCTACACCCCCAGCTGACTGGGCAAGATTAGGTAATGAGTTTGTATTTCAAAATCCTAGAAAACCTTTGGAATCCTATCTTCTAGTTCGGATTCTGGATTGTGCATATACCATTTGTTTGAATAGTTGAATTTTAATATCTTGCACAATTCTTTCTGGATAACATTTAACACTCAGTCGTGCCTAGTCTTGTATTCCTTTTGTGCAAGCTTGCAGCATTTTCTTCTCATGTTTTTCAAACCAGATCTAACTTTTGTTTTTTTTTCCCCCTGAAGTGAGTAACAGAAAGTCTTCTATTGACCCGATTACCCTGCTAAATATTCTAATCGATCTAAGCAGTGGTGCGGTCTGTCAAGTCTCGATTTTTGTTAAAATCATCTGATGCCCAGTCTTTTTTTCCGTGTTCTAGGAGTCTGTTCCAAATATTCATATAGGTTTATGTTTTTTTTTTAAAATCTTACTCTTTAATTTGCTGGAACTGCGTAGTCTACGAGATAACAAGTGATTTTCTTTTCATTAAATAAACTGATTTGGTCTTTTTTCCCGCATTTTATGATCCGTTGCATCTTAAACCCTTAAAGAATTTGCAAGTTTCTTTAGAACAGTTTCTAGACTGTACATATTTCGTTTGTAAGTTTGGTCAAGTTTTAATCACTTGCACAATTCCTTGTGGATCATCTGCCCTGCCTTATCGTGCTTGCTTTTACACTCTTTTGGATACGGTTTATTGTCTTCTCTCTCTCTCTCACTCACTCACTCACTCTCTCTCTCTCTCTCTCTCTCTCTTTCTGTCTTTGTCTCTGTCTGTCTGTATATATATATATGTATATGTGTGTGTGTGTGTGTGTGTGTGTGTGTGTGTGCGTGCGCGTGTAACTATTTCTTCGAATACTCTAGCAATTTTCCAGAATCGTATCTATTCAAGCTTTTGTATAATTAGTTTTTATATCGTTAGTTCGGGCTGTAATAAATATTGATTTAGATTCTCTATTGGTTTTCGCTAA
Source organism: Sepioteuthis lessoniana (assembly GCA_963585895.1). Classification (NCBI taxonomy): domain Eukaryota; kingdom Metazoa; phylum Mollusca; class Cephalopoda; order Myopsida; family Loliginidae; genus Sepioteuthis; species Sepioteuthis lessoniana. Next base: position 40,006,382 of record OY757930.1, read on the forward strand.
GTAGCCATGTCCACTTCATCTCGTGGGAAATATTTTTAGTTTTTCTTCTGAAGTGTTCATATAGAGGTTTGTGTCGACTCCAAGATTTCTCGTTCTCCAGGTCTCTTCCAAATATTCGAAACGATTTCAGCAGTACTGTGGTCTGGACAGTTTCATTTTTCTTCAGATTGTTAGTTCCTTCAGTCTCTTTTCTAGATTTTAAAGGATTTTTCCGGTAATGTTTTTAATCTGAGAAATAGTTGTGGAGGAGATGTCAGAGTAGTTATTCTAACAAGAAGTGAGGCTTGAATTCAAAGTTTTCCTTCTAGACCTGTAGCTATACGAAAATGAAAGGATTCAGCAGATAGTGGGATGGTTATCGTCAGGAAATGGACGCAGCGATCCGAGTTCAAACTCTTCACGATCCTATTAGCATTTTAGTTTGGTTTGATTTGGTTTTATCGCATATCAACAATTCTTGGTGATGTAATGCCAAATCCTGTTTTCACATGCATATTAGATATAAATATTTGTATACATATTTTGTTGATAACATATCTGGTTTAGTTGGGTTTAATGGCAAGGTGGGTTATTTAAAGCCAAATCCCATTTTAATATATACAGTAAATATGTAGGATTTGTAAACATTTTTTAATAACATTTTTGGTTTGGTTGGGTTTTATAGCATATCAAACATTGTAAGCTATTTAATGCCAAATCCTTTTAGTACATATATATCAAATACATATGTTTAGTAAACATATTTTCTTGATAACATTTTTAAACGAGCCAAAGCTCATTCATTTGCTCAGTTGAATGGTTTCAAGTATTGCTATCTAATACGAATAATTATATTTACAATTAATCATTTTTTCGTACATTCAAATGATTTAAAGTATTTCTATGAAACAGTAACAATTCAACATCAGCCATTCGTGTGCAGACATTTAAGGTTTGGTTTGGTTTCTTTGTTTAATGGCATATCACCATTTGTAGGTTATTTAATGCCAAAGCAATCCTCCTAGGAGAACAGGCGTAGTACTATTTAACCCATAGATGGGAGGATAAGGGGTTTCATACCTTCCCAAGGGTATTTGCCCGAAAGTTAATATAATAGCGCGACTGGAGTACGAACTCGCTTACTACGATTCCGCAGTCCATCGCTTTAACCATTACACAACGAAGACTCCCCAGCAGACATTTAAGTAGATATACATGATACATATGAGTTTAGTTTGTCGGTAATTTCATTTTTTAATGTGTTAATATTAATTTGTTTGTTCACTAATATTGCTGTTGTTTCTACAGTTAAATGGCTATGAATATTGCTATCTAACACAAATATTGAACAAGTCCTGGCGGTAACATCCCCACAAGGCACCAACTATACGGCCACCTATCTCACATCACGAAAACTATCCAAGTTAGACGAACCAGACATACAGAACACTGCTGGAGAAGCAGGGACGCGGTCATAAGTGATGTACTCCTATGGACCCTCACATATGGCCGATCAAAAGTAGGACAACCAGCTCGAACATACAAACAGCAGCTATGTGAGGATACGGGATGCGGCTCTGAAGACCTGCCGGAGGCGATGAACGATAGGGAGAAGTGGCGTAAGAAGGTCAGGGATATCCCTGCTAGCAACACGACATGATGATGATGAACACAAATATTTCTATTCAGTAATAATCATATGTTAGTAGATTGGTTTCTTTGGTTTCTTTGTTTAATGGCATATCAACTCTTTTTAGGTTATTTAATGCCAAAGCAATTCTCCTAGAAAAACTGTAGAGGTACTATTTAACCCATACCTGGGAGGATAAGGGGGTTCATTCCTTTCCCAAGGGTATTTGCCCGAAAGTGAACATAATAGCGTGACTAGAGTACGAACTCGCGTACTACGATTCCGCAGTCCATCTCTTTAACCATTACACCACGAGGACACCCCCGATGTTAGTAGAGGGTGAGGTGGTTACAAATATTGTTATCTAACACTAATTATTTTTTTGAACGCCATTCATTTGGAAACTTGTTCCAAGTATTGTTATGTAATAGCAATAATACAATTTATACATACAGTTAAAGACTTTCAAGTATTGCTATTTAACATCAATAATTCTATTCATCATTACTCATTCTACTCTTTCGTTTGAACACAGTTGAAGGATTTATATATAGCAAAGTAAATCTAACAACTCAATGAAACATCAGTCATTAGTTCATACATAATTACATGATCCCTTTTGTTTCAAACAATTCAATTTCGAATTAGTCATTTGCATGCATATAGTTTAGATATAAAACAGTTCTATTAGATCCATAGATAGGACCCTACTAGGTGCTACTACTCCAGGCTAATGTGGACCTGGGAGCAATGGCAATAAATGGGACCTACACATTCCCCAAAGCTTCAAGACTGGAGCTTCAACATTAGATTGTTTAATGTCATATCTAGGACGCTCGTTCGAGGGAGTCTTACCCCTCTGCCGAGATGCAGTCGGTAGATTTTACAACCCCACCAATTTTATTTCCAAAACAAAGAACGCTTCCATTTACTAAATACTATGTATTAATCCAATCCCTCCAACTCGGTAGGATGCAACATAAAGTCTATTTTTAAGGACAGTAAAGCTGGCTAGAATTCAGAGATGTTTTTAGATTAGTTGCCTAACTAAATTTAAAGAAACTACGAGGTGCATACGGTAAGTTTCCTGACTTTTTCGTATGTGTACTTTTATTGATAGTACACACATGAACCTCTAGTCCCCCTTCGAAGTAATCTTCTCCGGCTGCAATGTACTTCTTGTACAGTTTCAGCAACTTCTGGAACGCCCCATCGAAGTCCTCTTGTGTGAGCGTATCAATGACTTTCGTCACTGCCTCTTTCATCTCCTCAATTGTCTCATAACGACAGCCTCTGAGCTTAGGGAATAACCAAAAGTCACAGGGAGCAAGATCTTGACTATAGGGAGGGTGAAAAACTGTCTCAATGCCCATCTTGGTCAAATTGTCTGTGACAAGGATGGAGTTGTGGACAGGTGGATTGTCGTGTTGGAAATGCCACTGACCCGATTTGAAGAGTGCTGGCCTCTTCCGACGGAATCTTTTCCTGAACCCCCAATAAAACCTCAACATAGTAACCCTAACCCTAACCCTTTGGCCAATCAACTCTGGTCTATTGACTTTCTTACTCCTCCCATACCTCTCATCATCCCTTACAGACTCCCTGCCTTCTTTGAATCTCTTATGCCACTCAAAAGCTGATGCTTGATCCATGCAAAATGGTCGAAAAGTAGTCTGAAGCATTCCATACGTTTCTGTGGTATTTTTTCCAAGTTTAAAACGGAATTTTATTGCATATCGTTCTTCTAAAGTGTCAGATCGTATTTTTGAAATTCACCAGCTGTGACAATCAGTTGGGTGTATTCCAATTGCTGCTGTAGCTATTCATTTGAACGAGAAATCACAAAAATTGGTCAGTCATCTTATAAGATGTATAGCAATAACATAATGAACTTTCAAGAGTCTACGACTTTTTAAATGCCCATACGAAAAAAGTCTGGAAACTTATTGTATGCACCTCGTAGTCTGGGATCGGGGAGTGCAAATCGATTCATGCCTGAATTAAAGAGTAGTGAAATGCAATCAAGCCAATCTAGGATTTGCAATCAATTAACCGATTCCATTCCCTATGACAATAACTATTATACTAAACAAACCAACTATTTTACTCCTTTGGGAGTTTTTCCAACCATCGTTGAGGCTGTCACTGGAGTCTGTGGAACAGTAAGTCGCTTTAGGTCTCCAGGACTCATCTCAGTATCCTGGCCGATTGCAACATTACTGTAGTTTGGATGATTTCGATTCGTCGTCTGTTTTCCAGTTCTTCAAGTTCCTTTTGCAAGCCTTTGGGAAACGTTCTAAGGATATTAACAATAATTTGTATCATGGTCAACTTCATGTTCCACAGCTTCTTTTGCCCTCTCGCTTGGTCCAAGTATTTGTTTCTCTTAGTACTCTTGCCAGGTCCAATGATATTTTTATAGCTTATTTATAGCACCTGACACTGTTTTTAAATCGAAATTTAATATATATATATAATATTTAATACATCTTTATATATATATCATATATATATATATATATGTGTGTGTGTGTGTGTGTGTGTGTGTGTGTGTGTGTATTACGTTTGTCTTTCCCACTTGCATTACCAATTTCGATTCCCCGTTTTGGAAAATGCCTCCTTGACATTATTGAAACGTTCCTCTTGGTATTTAGTACTGATTTCTCCTATACCTAGCGAATATCTAATTCTTTTCCTTGGCAGCAAATTCCCCAGGTGAATGCAGGATTTTTTCAAAGTTAAAGAGTTCACTGCTTGAGAAAGAAATAATGCAAGTATTATTTCATATTATTTATTAGTCCTGTGGGTAATGTATTGAAAGAAAATAAATTTCATTGCCAAAATCTAATTTACAGTTTTAAACGTATTGCAATATATATATATATATATATATATATATATATATATATATATTGGTATACGTACATACTCACACACACGCACACAGACACACACACAAACATGTATATATTTAATGTGTGAGTGTCTGCGTGAGGGTGCGTGTGCGTGTGCATTCCTACATTTTATTACTGAATCAATTCGTTTCATAAGATTTACTGTAAGTGAACATATTTAAGTTTGTGAGCTCCATAAATGTTGTAGAAAACGCATTGTCTGAACAATGCGTTTTCTACAACATTTATGGAGTCGTTAATGTGTGCTTTAGTATATGTTGATCACTTTTCGGCTGAACACTTAGACACCACCACACAAAAGTGATACTCTGGTTAGGACGCTAAACTGCATTCGGTGGTGAGGTTCCTGTTCTGGAGCTTTGGGGAGTTTTGAGTTACCCCTTCATTGTCATTATTCGCAGTTCCACTCTGAACCGTAACGGTAATATCTTTTAAAGACATGTCTATGACTGAAATAGACCATTTTGAAAATTACTAGTATTGGATAGGGATATGCGAAAACAGATACCTTAAGTTATAATTGGTTATTAAGGATTCGGTCCGTTGGCCTATTGACTTGAGTGTTCGCAAATAGTCCAAGACACCAAGTTTCAAAGTTTGTCGGTAGCAATTTTTTTGAACGAGCAAGAGCTCATTTGTTTGGACTTAAATAAATGATTTCAAGTATTCTTATCCAAAACGAATAATTCTCCATAATATTAATCATTTCTTTGAACACAGTACATTGGCAAACACTCTACCCACGAGGCCAATGAGCATAATGAGTTGAGTGTTCACCAATAATCCGGAAAATCGTGGTTCAATCCTTGGTCGAGTCATACCAAAGACTCAAAAAATGGTACTTGATGCCGCCTTGCTTAACACTTAGCATTATAAGGTAAGGATCGAGGATAAAGTAATCCAGGAGTTGAGTAGTACCCTCCAGTACACCTCGGTTTAGTAGCTATCGAAAAGGGGACCATCGGGTCACCCTCGACTACGGTCGCTAACTTTACTAATTACCTGAAACCCTATGTGGGCGAATCATTTTTATTTGACAGGAATACATGAACCAAAACAACTTTAGGCAAATTTTTTGAATTATACAGCAATACTTGAACCAATACAACTATGTGCAAGCCACTTGTATTTGGCAGCAATACCTGAAAAAATACAACTGTATGTAAATCATTATTATTAGACAGCAATACTTGAATCAATACAACTATGTGCCAGCCACTTGTATTTGGCAGCAATACCTGAAGAAATACAACTGTATGTAAATCATTATTATTAGACAGCAATACTTGAATCAATACACCTGTGTGCCAGCCACTTGTATTTGGCAGCAATACTTGAAGAAATACAACTGTATGAAAATCATTATTATTAGACAGCAACACTTGAACCAATACAACTATGTGCAAGCCACTTGTATTTGGCAGCAATACTTGAAGAAACACAACTCTATGTAAATCATTATTATTAGACAGCGATACTTAAATCAATACACCAGTACGCAATTTATAAGAATTAAACAAGAATACTCGAAGCAATACAACTATATTCCAATTATGAGTATTATATAAGAGTACTTGAAACAATGCAACTCTGTGCTAATTATTAGCATTAGATAAGAATACCCGAATCAATATAACTGCGTATAAATTAAAGGTATTAGATGAGGATACTTTATGCAATACGACTGAGTATAAATCAAAGGTATTAGGGGTACTTAAACCAATACACCTATATGTAAATAATTTATATTACACAAGAATACTTGAAGCAATACAACTATGTGTAAATGATTATTATCTAGCAGAAATACTCGAACCAATACAACTATGTATAAATCATCAGTATTAAACTGGAATATGTGAATCAATACAACTGCGTGCAAATTATTTGTATTAGAAGTAAATACTTGAATCCATACAACTGGGTATAAATCATTAGAATTTGACAGGAATACTGGAAGAAATAAACTGTGTGCAAATCATAAGTATTTGATAGGAATGCTTGAAACTGTAGATTAAATATCTGGGTTAAAGATAAAGCAGTAGTTGTTTAAGAAGTACTATTATCAGTTTCTTGATCCCAGAGAATTGGGTGAATTATAAGTCTATGTGGTGAGATTAAGAATACATTGATTGGATCCTTTGTAGAAGAGTAAGACTCCCACCCAAAAGAAAATCCTGAGGATGACACTAAACTAATTCAGGTAGTGAGACTAACACAGAATACCCCTACTATTGTCATTACTCCAATATCCACCTTAACCATGAGAGGCAATACCCGTAAGGGTAACATTTATGAGTGAACTAGATTTATAGACTACAGACTGATAATAAAAAAAGTGAATCAGTAAATACCTGGACCTTGCCAGTGACCTGAAAATGCAAAACGTGAAGATAACAGTGATACCAATCGCAGTTAGAGCAAATGAAAGAGTTCCCAAGGACGCAGAAAAGAGACTGGCAAAACCGGAAATCAGAGGAAACATCGAAAACATTCTGACCACTGTCCTGCAAGAATTAGCTTGGATACTTAGAAAGTTCTAGATCAAAGGAGACATACTGTCAGTCATATTTCAGGAACCACACCACCATTTTAAGTTAAATAACAATGAAAATAAATTATGATTAGTTTATGGTTACAAGTATTCCTATCTAATATTAATAATTTTCAAATAGTTCTATTTGACCCATAAATGAGAACCTACCAGGTTCTACCAATTCAGAAAAGAGAGGAATAATGACAAGGTAAGTAAAGTTGGCGACCGTTTTCGAGGGTGACCCGAAGGTTCCCTTTTCGATAGCTACTACACCAAGGTGTAGGGAAGGGCGCCACTCCTTTCCCGGGATTGGTCGACTTTACCCTGGATCCTTACCTTATAATGCTGAGTGTTAAGCAAGGGAGCGTCAAGTACCATTTTTGAGTCTTTGGTATGATTTGATCTTGGATTGAACCCAGATCTCCCAGGCCATTGGCGAACACTCTAACCATTGGCTTTCTATAATGACGATACGGAGTACACCATCAACTCCAAATCTCTAAACTTGCAGCCTCATCATCAGATGCAGTTTAAACCATACTTTTTAGAGGAGGGGTTCTTACCCCTCTGCAGGGGTTCCAGTCGGTATATATAATTCCAAAGCCATCCTTGTATAAGTACTATTTATAGTATTTAACCTATCAGAGGTAGTTTAATAGGTGGTCACAACTTTTTAAGGGAGTCTGTGAAATTTTCAAACCATTTAAAATACATTGGTAGCAATATCACATCTATTGTAATGAATGTTGGGATATGCATAGGAAAGGGGTGGACTGATATCGACAAATTAAAAAGCGAATGATTTTTAGATATTCATAATTCTATGAGAGTAGGTTTCTGATATTCTGGCTTCAAATATTCTCCACTTGTTCACCATCACTGTTGACAAATAATAGAAAACTTCCCCAGGGGACTGTTTAATAAGGGTACTTCAGCTGAATTGCAAACATATTTTAATTAAGAGTGGAAAATTTAAATAACGTGAGCACAGTTAAAAAATTTTAAAAATCACAGTATCATAAATATATCGTAAAGATATAAATCTTTTTTTTTTAATACTTATTTATTATTATTTAAAGAAGGTGCCCGTGGTGTAATGGTTACCGTCCTAGGAAGTGGACACGGCGACACAAGTTCAAATCCTGGACGAGACTAATTGCATTTCACATAGCACTAATACCCTTGGGAAAGGTATGAATCCAATTATTCTCCCTCCAGCTATGGGCAAATAGTAGGGCAGACTAGGTTCTTCAGCCTTGTTGAGGCAGCTAGTCTAGGAGAAGGAGAACTCTGAATTCAAAACCTGTTAAACTTCGCTTAAAAATTGACCTTGTGTCACATCCTGACCTACCGAAGGGGTTGGGTAAATCTTTTTTAATCAATCATGCAGGATGCAGAAGCAAAATTAGGAATATTCTAGTATAATAATAAACAGCTCTATGATAAAACAAGATGAATTTTATTTAAAAAAACCCAAAAAAACAAAAACAAACAATAAAATTGGAAGATAGACAAAAAATTGTAAATTCACTCAATATGGACGCCATTTTTTCAATTATTGTATCAAAATACCTTCGAAATGATTTGCATGCGTTCAAAATAAATTTTTCAGACACTTTATCCCATTCCTCCTCTATATCACTCTTAGGTGAACCAATATTTGGATGGGAAGTTGCATTTCTTTTGTTTTCTAAAACGCTCCATATAAGATAATTAAGGAGGTTTTGGTCTGGGCTTGATGGAGGCCATAAAGAAACTCTAATTATTTCGAAATTTTTATTTGCCTTGGTTTCAGCGTTAAGCAATTCATAGATTCTTTGTCATTTCTTTTTTTTTTTTAATCACTCATCGGCTAAATTTTAATGAAAAAGTGCTTGAATAATTGAGCTAATCATGAAAATTTAGATACATCACATTTTAAAAAAAAATTGTATTAATCAGACAAAAAAAGATGTTTTAAAAATTATTCCATATTTTGCTTCTACTCCCTGCAGAAAATTTATAATGTTATATTCTTGGTTAGGCCAGGAAGCTTGCAGCAACTTCTCGTATCTTTACGTTAAACTAGTTAGAATTAAATACGTACGTCGCCTTCAGCGAATGTGTTTACTTAGAGATCTATCAAGACAGGTTTCGTTTGTAAATGAATTGTCTCTTTTTATTGCTTTCTGTTCGTCATGCGATAAAAAAAACAACTGGTAAGCGCTCCAGTCGAAATCAATACCAGATCGATCTTACAAACGAATTTTCTTTCTGTTGACCTCCAGGGACAAGAGGAATTATGAAAGGAAAAATTTACTGGAAATCCAAGACACATCCCGATAGATTTCTCTGTTTCAATCATTGAATTTAAAATTAAGTGGAATTTAGAAGTGTTCGTTTGTAACTTATTGATTTCCTGAATAAAGAAAAAGTACTTGCTGGCTTAGTTAAAAGAAGAACGAAAGGCAGTTAGCAAATGAATCTTACATTCAATAGCAGGAATAAGTGTGGTAGAACTCATTATCAAAATAGAGACTTATTTCAGTTTGCTTAAATTATATTGCAATGATTCAGCTTCGCCGAAATCTCCTGTCAATGTCTGTCTGTCTGTCTCACACGGATAATCTATTTATCTATCTATCTCTCTATTAGAGGATACTGAATGCATTTAAGTACGTATATTAACTCAGCTTCTATATATATATATATATATATATTTGTAATAAAATTTGATTGAAGATATTCCTTGCATTCTCGTTTGGTCTGTATGCCATTTGGGTAACGATATATATATATATATATATATATATATATATATATATATATATATATATAGGTTCTGATTGAAATTAAACAGATTGATAGATATATAGACACATACTAAGATATAATGATAGATAGGAAGACTGAGATGCATCGATATCAACAGAATAAAATACATGAATATCAATAGACTGAGATAGATAGATAGATAGATAGATAGATATTAGCATTAAAATAGCTAAATTATAATGATGGAGGTAGTTCTTTATATTTACATATATCAAGCTAATCAAATCTCTTTAATGTACCCATTTTAAACATACACAGAAATCTATCTATCTATCTATCCCCAAGTCGGCTGGGACCTTAAATATCCCGACCGCATCTCTGTACAGGGGTAAGGGTCCTCTAACGAGAGTCCTGAATATGACGGTAAAGTATATCAGAGAGTAAGGCTCCAGTCCAGAAGCTTTGATGAATATAGTGTACCCCTTCATTGTTATTACTCCCAGACCCACTATGACTTCGATTGGCTGAACCTATTAGGGTCCCATATGTGGGTTAGGTAGATCGTTTACTATACTTGAAATCATTTAACTCTGTACGAAAAAAGAAGTTCAGGTTCGTTTAAGTATAATGCTACCGACAAACTACACTTAAAAATCATATAATATATCTCTTAACCGGAATCGTCATTAATTAGTTATCAAGGGCTGTTATGCCATTATATCAAATCATATAAAACCAATTCTATCTATCTATCTATCTATCTATCTATCTATCTATCTATCTAATAAAGACTGAAATTTATCATTCGGAGAGTGTAAGTACTTGAAAACATGCAAAATACATATTTGAGATACTTCTGATGATTAGATCTTTCAGTGGGGTGGTATCAAAAGGTATCTAGACTCGTGCAATAAATTTTATTAAATTTCAAAATGTCAGACAACTCAACTCGTATGAACAACTGGGAAACGTATATAATAAAAAAAAGTGATAAATAGACGTCCAGATAGCTGTATAGACGGCAAAAAACTTTTCAAGAAATATCGCTACTAATTACACACACACACACACACACACACACACACACACACACACACACACACACACACGTGTTTGTGTGTATGTGTGTGTGTGCGTGTGTGTATGTTTGTGTGCGTGTATGATTGATTAACTCTGATTAAAATTTAAACGCTAAAAGCGTTTTTAATCAATAAAACATTCCTTAGTTGAATAGAGTGGCAATTAGTTTATTCTTTGAATATCTAAGAAATATGATGTTAAAAGTATCGCTTTAATAAAAAATTATAGCTAAGATGTGTTTATTTTCATAGGGTCTCTATCACACACAAAGACAAAATCATATATATATATATATATATATAGGAGTCGATAAAATATTTCTCAGCCTCACTCAGAATTTCTATTCATCACACTCCTCTCACATTTATATAAGCCTCATTTGCTCAGATATTAAATGAGAAATTTGAATTTGTTTTTTTTTTTCTAGTTTGATAAGAAGTGTTAGTGTTTGGCTACAATAAATTTTTTTCGGATGTGTGTTTTTTTTTCCGAGTGACGTAAAGAAATATTTAATCAACCCTCACACACACATGCGCATTCACACACACACACACACACACACACACACACACACACACACACACACACACACACACACACACACATACTTACACGCGCACAAAGTCTCTCTCGCACACACCCACCCATATACACACACTCTCTCTCTCACGCACGCACACAACCACATATACCCCCCATATATATATATATATATATATATTTATATATATGTGTGTGTGTGTGTGTGTGTGTGTGTGTGTGTGTGTGTGTGTGAGCAGTTTTGAAAATGCAGTTTTTGTATTCCAATACTCAGTGAGTTTTTCCCACCAGCGTTAGCAGAAAATCTTTCATTGCAGAGAGTGATAAGTAAGTTTCCTCAGGTGCTTAAGAAACTTATGAATATTTGAGCCAATTTTAACATTGCTGTCGTCTAGATGGTCCCAATTCTACATTTGATTTCCATTTCTTTAATTATATTGTCCAAATTTTTCGGGAACGTTTCGGGCCCCAACAATTGGTTTCACCGTTACCCTCATCGGCCACAGTTTTTCTTTTTTTCTTTTTAGCTTTCTGGAAAAATCAAAGTATTTGTTCATTTCTTTTACTCTCTTTCATTTTTACTCTGTAGTCCGCCGGAACGGCTAAATCCACTAGAGAGCCCGTTTTTTTTTTTTGTTTTTTTTTCTGTTAATTAATATTACGTCTCATGGTCTGGTCGGGACTAGGTGATCCATTTTTATATCACAATCCCAGCGAATTTCATACGTCTCATTCTCCAACGCGGATTCTAGTTTGTGCATATATCATTTAGTAGTATGATCAAATTTGAATCTTTTTCGCAGTTCCTTGTAGATCACCTTTACCACGCAGTCGTGTGTAGTCTTGTTCTTTTGTGCTCATTTGCTTTATTCACTTAATACGTAATTAACTGTCTCATCTCTTTCTCAACGTAATTTCCATATGCTATTCTGCCATGTATCATCAATTTTTGCTTTAATAAATAGGTCATCACTGTGGAGGTGCCCGTGGTGTCATGGTTATCGTCGTAGGAAATGGACACGGCGACACGAGTTCAATGATAGCATTTCACATAGCACTTACGAATCAAATTATTCTCCCTCCAACTATGGGTAAATTGTAGGGTAGACTAAGTTCTTCAGCCTTGGTGAGACAATTAGTCTAGGAGAAGGAAGACTCCGAATTCAAACCTGTTAAACTCCGCTTAAAAATTGACCTTGTGTCATATCCTGCCCGAGCGGAGGGGTTGGATAAATAATATAAAATAGGTCATCATGGCGTTGTCTTCTGCTGCTTTTAGAAGAGTTTCGATATCACTCCAGATGTTTCTCTTTCTTATACATATCTGTGTCGTCTCTTATGCAATCTCATCAATTTATCAGTGGAAATATCCTTACAGTTGTTTTCTTCCCCTTTCTGTTTTCTAGTTTTTGTGGCTCTGTTTGATCTTATATTGTTATGACAGACGCTGGCTGCTGTAATTAATCTTTCTTTGTTTTTCTAAATGTAGTCCTCAAGTTCTTGTATTGATGCATCTACAGAATCCTCAATGCGGGTGAATCCTCTTTCGACTTCCCTTGATTCTAAGATTCTCTGCAATCTCTTGGATGTAAGACCTTGTATATAGTCATTAATGTTCTTGTTCTTTGGTCCATTTGTCAGAGTTTCATTTTAAGAATGGCCATGAATATCTTATAAAGGGTAGTTTCCGGGTGTTTATTCCTTTAATGATATTTCTGCCTCAGAACTACTTGCTTTGGGGAAATTTCCATCTTCTTCTTCTTCTTCTTCTTCTTCTTCTTCTTCTTCTTCTTCTTATTATTATTATTATTATTATTATTATTATTATTATTATTATTATTATTATTTACTCCTTTAGAGTTTTTCACATCAGCGCAAGCTGATGGTCTTTCATTGATTATTATTATTATTATTATTATTATTATTATTATTATTACTACTACTACTATTATTATTATTATTATTATTCCTTAGAGTGTTTTGATGCCAGCTTTTGTCGATTGTCTTCCACGGGAATTTGAGTGACAGCATGTCTCTTCAAGTCTCCAGGACTCTCCTCAGTATTCTTGCCGATCTCAATAAGTCTTTAGTCTGGATGGTCTCTACTAGTCCCCTTATTTCCCATTCCTGCAGTCACTGTAAAAATCCTTTGGTAACTGTAACAAGCAAACCAATTACAATTGGTATCACCATCACTTTCCTATTTAATATTTTTAAATATTTTTTTCAGTTCTCTTGCAAGGTCAACGAACTAAATTCTGTTTCGGCTTTCTTTCAATTCTACTCGGTGGTCTGCCGGGACGGAAAATTCCACCTTTCGGTAAGTTCTCTTTTTTGTTGATTATCGCTAGGACTGGTCGTCAGCCCAATATTACGTGTTCTGTTCATATCTAAAAACCCTAAAAAAAAAACACGTTGCACCTCTCATTTTCTAGGAAGGATTCTGAGTTGTGCATATCTCACTTGTTTCTATAGCCAAATTTAAATTTCTTGTACAATTTCCAGTGGATCACCATTGCTACCTTATCGTGTCTAGTCTTATACTCTTTTTGCGCCAATTTGCTTCATTCGTCTATTATTTGATTGATCATTTCGTCTCTGTGACACTATTACCTACATTTGCTATTCAGTTGCGTCTTATCAAATTTACCCAACCCCTCCGCTCGAGCAGGATATGACACAAGGTCAATTTTTAAGCGGAGTTTAACAGGTTTGAATTCAGAGTTTTCCTTCTCCTAGACTAGTTGCCTCAACAAGGCTGAAAAACCTAGTCTGTCCTACATTTACCCATAGCTAGAGGGAGAATAATTGGATTCATACTTTCCCAAGAGTATTAGTGCAATGTGAAATGCCTTCAGTCCAGGATTTGAACTCGTGTCGCCGTGTCCAATTCCTGAGACGATAAGCATTACACCACGTCTTATCTATTTTTTTGACATATTTGGTCCTTATGGCGTTCTTTTGACCTGGTATTAGAAGAGATTATTATTATTATTATTATTCACTCATTAGAGCTTTTCACATCAGCGTAAGCCGATGGTTTTTCACTGGAGTCTGAGTGACAGCAAGTCTCCTCAAGTCTCCAGGACTCTTCTTAGTATTCTGGCCGTTCTCAACAATGCTGTCGTTTGGATGGTCTCCACTCGTCTGCCAACTTCCAAGTCCTCTCGTCCTTTTAGCAATCATTTTGTTACTGTTCCAAACGCACCAATTACAATTGGTATGATTGTCACCTGCATGTTCCACAGTTTTTTCAATTCCCTAGCAAGGTCGAAGTACTTATGCCTCTTTTCACATTCTTTCAGTTTTTATTATTATTATTATTATTATTATTATTATTATTATTATTTCGTATCACTGGAGGGAGTATTTTTGTTGTAGTCGTTTTTTTAATCATACTGTTTTATAATACTTCATTCCGTGGAAAAGGCTTGTTGAAAATGTAATCAGTGATCAATATTTAAATCCTGGACGCGGTAGCTAGTGTTTCTCTTCGGTCAAGCTGCTTTTGGAATGGCATTAATCCGTCGGTTCTTTCTTCCTCTTTTTCTGAGTAAATATTAGAGTATAAGGGTTTTTAACCATGGTTAAGCGACCAGTTAATGAACAACTTTGAATTTAACCTAGTTTTACTCTGTTTAAGATTTGAACCTATGTCACATCCCGCTCATGGCGAAGCGCTCTGATAAAAGCATTCAACCCGTGGAGGAATTGTTTTATTGCATTTATAAAAAAATTTTAATAGCAATAATAATTTGTGATTGTTCAAGGATAAATTGAATAAAAACATATTTGACTAAGATTTTATCCCAACTTTCAAAAGCAAAAAAGATAATCTGCTATTTTTTTTTAATTAGAACACATAAAATTCTAGCTCCGGAAAATTTATATTTGCATTTTTCTAGAATTTATTTTTGTCCATAAAGATTTCTGGGGCTCCAATAGTCTTGAATATATACTTTAACTAAAAGTGTATGTCCAGGTTGAAGTGCTTTCCGATGTCTGGTCTAGAGATTAAGACCTTTGTAAAGTTTCTAGTTCGGGTCTAGAAGACATGAGTTCAATCAACAACAAAAACGGTATTCTAAGGGCAGAATAAGCAAGAAGGTAAATTACCCGATATGATATACTTTAAGCATTGGATAGCTGAATATTAACAATAAGTCACTGGATCGAAAAAAAAGGTTTCAGTGCGACATTCCTTGAAAGCTTTAGACAACTACAAAAGATACACGAAGAAGATCGGAGAATTAAGTGATCAAAAGGTTTTGAATATAAACAAGGAATCTGAGGACAACAGTCGGAAACGTGTGAATAATTATTTAACAAAAATAAAACCTAAAATAACTTGACGTTATTTTGCAAAACAAATATTTAACTTGGGGTATTACATCGACTTCGAAAAGTATAAAGAACTTGTTGCGAAATTTCCTTTAAGTTTATTTTCAAGTAGAAAAATCACATACACACACACACACACACACACACACACACATATATATATATATATATATATATATATATATATAAGTAAAGTTGGTGAGCATAGTCGAGGGTGAACCGAAGGCTCCCTTTTCAATAGCTACAGCTCTTAGGTGTTGGGGAGGGCGGTACTCCATTATCTGGATTGCTTCACTTTAGGCTTGATCTTTACCTTATAAAGCTGAGTGTTAAGCAAGGAAGCTTCAAGTACCATTTTTTGAGTCTTTAGTAGGACTGGACCTGGGTTTGAACTCCGGAGTCCCGGGACTTTGGCGAGCACACCTCATCAAGAAAATATACATGAATCAGATGTTATGTAAATAAAAAAAATGAAAAACCAAGGTATTCTGAGGAAGAGTTTATTTAGTTCATTTAACCACAACCAGGTCTATGTTAATATTTGATATTCTATTCAAAATTAAAAATAATGATGATGGTTACATATAAAAAAAAAAAAGAAACGTTTAATGTTGGCCGAATATTCAGCATTAAGTCATCTCATTCTCTGATTACCACTTTTTAAGAGATATTTTTATATTTACATAGCGTCGGATTAATTTCTATTTTCTCATATATATATATATATATTTGTAATTATAATGAAAAAGGCATAAAATATTAATCTGCGTCTCAACAAAAAATTCTGCTTAACCTTTCAACTGCGCCGTTTAAAATTAATTTACTTTTATCTTCTCTTTTTATACTTAGGGAATAAACATTCCAATAATAAGTAAAGTAAAGTTGGTAACCCGAAGGCTCCCTTTTCGATAACTACTACAGCAAGGTGTAGGGGAGGGCGCTTCTCCTTTCTCTGGATTGCACCACTTTACCCTTGATCCTTACATCACAATGCTGAGGAAGCATCAAATACCATTTTTTGCATCTTTGGTATGACTCGACTTGGGATTGAACCCGGGTCTCCTGGGCCGTCGGTGAACACTCTCAGCATATGCCAATGTCCGGTAATTCCAATAATACAAGTTTTTAAAAGATAAGAACGAGGTTATAACACAGAACGGCATTTAAACGGAGATTATTTTTAAATAAAACTTATTTTTCCATTTTTTCCATTCATGCTGTTTCACAACTATTATATTTAAAAGTTAAGTTTCTTTATAATCTATTCATTTTATCTATTTCTAAATATTCCCTTCTACAAAAATATGCTTTCTTTTTTCCGTTCTCATATGACAGTTGGATGAACACTTTCCACACGCGACTAATCTATCGATCTTCAAGATCCAATTTTCTGAAAACTGAAATTTCTATGATCAGTAAGTCATTTTTACTTGCAAATTATCTCCATATGTTCGGGATATTCAGAAAGCTCAAATAGACTAATGAAAATGGAAGAAGAAGAAGAAGAAGAAGAAGAAGAAGAAGAAGAAGAAGAAGAAAAGATGTAAAAGGAACGAATCTTTGAAATGAGTAGAGAGCATTATTCACGTTGAACGATCGATTTATGACTTGATTGTTTTAACGGCATTTCAACTTGTCCAGGGTTATTTTATACCAAGAGATTATATTTACGTTTAGGGTTACATTTTTTTCAGTTGCTTGTTACGACTTTTTTTTGCACTCTGAGGTTATCAAGTATAACTATCGAATACTAATTATTCATAAACACTTTTATGGTTTTTTAGTGATTATTTCTATCTAATGATATTTTATCTACTCAAAGTTGTGTGATTTTAAGATGGATGCTAAATCTTAGAACTTAATAAAATGGCACAAAATGCATCAACCAAGAGCAGATATAGAACGTCTCTACGTCAATAAAATAAACCGTGTAATCAACGTAAATTGACCCACCAAAACCACAATAGGATTAAATAAATAATAAGGCTACACGACAACAGGTTGGACGCTATAATTAGTTAACGGGCACCCGGAGCAAAATAACAAATTTTAAATTGGTAAAGAAAGCCATAAATTTGCTAACTGACTCGACCTCATATAACTGTATAAAATAGCCCGATCGTAGAGCAAGAATGATATGTAACTGTAGCTGATTTGGTACCATGTAAACCAACCGTTTCCACATTATACTGAAATTATTCAAACCAGGGGTTCCCAAAATTTGATGTGCAGGAATCCTTAAAATAAGATCTTAAAAAATCTACTACGGAAGCCAAAATAAATACGGGGATCATTAATTAAGTTTCCAGACATTTTTCGTATGAGCATTTTATTAATAGTACACACATGAAACTCTAGTTCCCTTCAAAGTAATCTCCTCCGGCTGTAATGCACTTGTTGTACCGTTCCAAAAACTTCCGGAAGGCTCCATCGAAGTCCTCTTGTGTGAGTGTGTTAATGAACTTCGTCACTGCCTCTTTCATCTCATTTCTCTCATAACGACAGCCTCTGAGCTTAGGGAATAACCAAAAGTCACAAAGAGCAAGGTCTGGACTATAGGGAGGGTGAGGAACTGTCTCAATGCCCATCTTGGTCAAATAGTATGTGACAAGGATGGAGTTGTGGGCTGGTGCATTGTCCTGTTGGAAATGCCACTGACCTGATTTCAAGAGTGCTGTCTTCTTCCGACGGAGTCTTTTCCTGAACCCCCAATAAAACCTCAACATAGTAACCCTAACCCTAACTCTTTGGCCAATCAACTCTGGTCTATTGACTTCCTTGCTCCTCCCATACCTCTCATCATCCCTTACAGACTCTTTGCCTTCCTTGAATCTCTTATGCCACTCAAAAACTGATGCTCGATTCATGCAAGTTGGTCGTAAAGTAGTCTGAAGCATTCCATTCGTTTCTGTGTCATTTTTTCAAATTTAAAACGGAATTTTATTGCATGTCGTTCTTCTAAAGTGTCCTCACGTCCAGATTGCATTTTTGAAATTCACTAGCTGTTACAATTAGGCTTTAGTAAGGTTTATTCCAATTCATGCTGTAGCTGTTCATTTCAACCTGACATTTAAAAAAATTGGTCAGTCATCTCAGAAAATGCATAGCAATAACATACTGAAATTTCAAGAGTGTACGACAATTGTAAATGCCAGTACAAAAAAGTTTGGAAACTTATTGAAAGCTCCACGTAACTAAATGAATAGATATTAGAAGAAGAAGAAGAAGAAGAAGAAGAAGAAGAAGAAGAAGAAGAAGAAGAAGAAGAAGAAGAAGAAGAAAAGCAACAAAGAAAGAAAAAAGTGACGATAGAAAGAGCTAAAGAGAGAACAGTAGTGAAAAAACACGAGTGTAATGAAGAAAAGGAAATGTAAGCACAGACACTTTAAGTAGAAAGACAAGGTGTCGGTTTCTTTTTTTTAAAGGCATGTCAATTTTTATGGGTAATTTTATACTGAAGTCATCCTTTTTTTTGAGAAAGACAGCAGTGATATCATTTAACCCAAATCTGGGAGGATTAGGTGGTTAGTTTCTTTTCCAAGAGTATTAGTCCGAAAGTGAACGTAATAGCGTAAATGGAGATCGAACTCGCTTACTTCAAGCCTGCACACGAGCACTTTAGTTATTACGCTTCGAAAAATCCAAAAGAAAAATACAAAAAAGGATAAATATGAACACATAAAACATTATGTTATGAGATTCTCGCGTTTACAATCGTGTGGACTAAAAGAATCAAGCCTATGGTTCTTGCGTAAAAAAGACATTCTTTATCAAAGTTATTTCTCAATTGCCTTTGGGAGCTCAACCCCAGGGTGATCGCTTATTTACCTATAGTTGTGGGGAAAGAGAGGGATTGTCACCTTTCCAGAGGGCATTATTGTGAATAGGACGCAAACAGCCTTGTTTAGGCTTTCAAAGTTTGTCCTCTATTCCATATTCTACGATCATCGTTATGCACCTTGAAACCATGTAATTGTTTGGGACAATGATGTTGGCTTTAGATAAGCCTACAAGAGTTGACATGCGGATGAACCAACGATCAACCAACAAGCATTTTGAAGCAATGTCTATTCGAGGTTTGATGACTAAAAGTATGCAGACTGATTCTTAGATCTTTTCTCATCATTTTTTAATGTAAGAGTTAAACGAAGACATGTGCACAGCTGATTGGTTTAATGGCGTATAAACCATTGTTAGTTATTTAAAGCCAAATCCTGTTCATATATATACATATATATAATTTTGTTTGTTTTGGTTTAATGGCATATTTACCATTGTTGGTTATTTAATGCCAGATCCTGTATATATATATATATATATATATATATATATATGATTTGGTTTGGTTTGGTTTGGTTTGGTTTTATGGCATATGAATCGTTGTTGGTTATTAAATGCTAATTCCTGTTTTTACTTATATATTATATATGATTTATGAACACATTTTGTAGATACACAGAGTTAAATGATCTAACAGTTCTATTTCTAACAATTCAATTTAGCATTAGTTAACAAAGTTAAATGGTTCTAAGTAGTGTTATGTATCACTAAATATTCAATTAAACATCAGGCTTTTGTTTATATATGGTTAAATGATCCAACAGTTCTATTTCTAACAATTCAATTTACCATAAATAATTTGTTTGCACTCAGTTTAAATGTCAAACAGTTCTCTTTGGGCTGTAGAATACACCAGAAGCATCTCTGCAGAGGGATTAGACAAGTGTCTTAGGTATGACATAAAGTAATCTTATGGTGTGGCTTTGAAGCTTTGGGAGAATGCAGAATTCTCCTTCATTGCTATCGCTCTCAGGTCTATTTGGACAAAGCGTGGAAACTCCTCATAGGATCCTATCTATAGGTCAAATAGAAATATTTGATATTTAAACTCTGTACAAAAAAAATGACTTATGCTAAATTGGATTGTTACAAATAGAACTGTTTGAACATTTAACAAAGAAATGATTTTGTTTAAATGAATTGTTAGTGATACATATCAATACTTAGAACTATTTTAGTGTGTGCGAATGAATGACTAATGCTTAATAGAATAATCAGGGTTAAGTTACCATACTTCTAACGATCTCACAGTGCGCAAACATATGATTAATAATTAATAGAATTATTTTAATTAGATAAACCACTTGACAATAGAAAATAAAATAAAAGGGCTCAGGTACATTAAGAATGTTATAAATAAATTGCTTTTATAAATCATCTAATACATACGTATAAAGAGGATATGGCATTAAACAACCTACAATTGTTGATATGCCATAAAACCAAACAAAACTAAATCATATATATTTAATATATATGCATAAAGAGGAATTGGTATTAAATAACCTACAATGGTTGATATGCCATAAAACCAAACAAAACTAAATCTTATATATTTAATACATATGTATAAAGAGGATATGACATTAAATAACCTTCAATAGTTGATATGCCATAAAACCAAACCATATATATCTAATATATCTGTATAAAGGGGGTTTGGCAATAAATAACCAACAATGACTGATGTGCCATAAAACCAAACCAAACCAAACCAAACCATATGTATTGATTATATCTGTATAAAGGGGGTTTGGCAATAAATAACTACAATGATTGATGTGCCATAAACCAAACCAAACCAAACCATATATATCTAATATATCTGTATAAAGGGGGTTTGGCATTAAATAACCAATAATGATTGATATGCCATAAAACCTGATAAAAATGTAAAACGATAACGAACGCTTCGTTCATTGTTCATTTTCATCTTTTCAAACTCAACTTCCGAGTCAATACTTTTTCAACACGCCTCGTATGAACAAAAACTCTGAGATTCGGTTTTTGAAACATTTTTAAATCTTCTTCTTCTTCTTCTTCTTCTTCTTCTTCTTCTTCTTCTTCTTCTTCTTCTTCTTCTTTAAAAAAAAAAGAATTTCGAAACTTACATCCAATTTATAGTTCAGGAACTCGACTCCTATCGTTTGCACATCAGGATCAATGGATCTATTATCTAATAATAGACATTCTTATTTATCCAGCTTGCTTTTATTAGGAAAAGGCAACCCCATTTTTTTCCGGGAGTAACGAAGCGAGTTTATTTTAATAATGCCACGCAGCTTTCATCCTGACATCTTTTGTTCTTCTAGCATTTGAATCGATACAAGTATCGATGGCTCTATTCAAGCTCGGATGCGGAGACGAGCTCATTTGTTGAGGAAGTTGGCTCATCTGGTAATGACGATGCAGAATCATCAATAGCAACCCAAAGATTATAATTCATGTTAATTGTTTTGGAAGTCTATTGCATGAATTCAGTATCGTATTAAATGCTTTATGACAAGAGTTCTCGAGGTGACTGGTCATAACCTTCCTCTCGGGATAATAAAATATGCACAATCGAAGGTGCAACTGGACGGGGGCAGAAATAGTGTCCTTTGCTACATTTAGCGTTTTATGGCATTGGTTTACAATTGAAGGTCGTTTCAGCAAGCAATTGCGTTAAGGGGACTACAGGATTGTGGTGAATTAAAGAAATTGCCTGGTTAGTGAGTTTTACAAGATTCATTAAAAGGAATCAGTATATTTTCCATACTGTGTTGCACAGCTGTTTCTCAACAAAAGTTTCCGGGAGCACAAAGGAGATGAACAGATGACAACGAATTTACAAAAAAGAAAAAAAGTCAGATGCGTGATCCAAGGAAAAAACACCACTCTCTTTATTTATGTGTTTCAGCCTCCTTCAAGACTGGTCTCAAAGTAGGAAGGCCTGACAGTATTTTTGAGCGGCTAAAAGAAAGATAATATTGTCCGATAAATCCTTCCACTTATGGAAGTTTTGCTTGCTCTGAAATTTAAACAATTGCATTGTCCTCTACCCATTCGTGACTGACTGACTGACACTTCTAATGATCCCCATCTCCCGTGTGACCATTTCTTGCATCCACCATGATAGCTCTCAAGTTTGTCTCCTTTTGATCACCAGGTTGACTGGTGGTGGGAAGGCTGCTTCATCTCAACAACCGTTGTTCAGATATAACCTTAGTGAATAAAACTGCAAGAAAGAAACTGTCCTAAATTTTTAAAAGTAAAGGAACTATATCATAAATTAAATTACAATGACCAGAAAATCTGGCAAGCACTGAACGTGACATATAGAACTAGCGCACAGCTATTTCGACCTAATTAGGTATCCTCAGGAGTGTAGACTATAATTTCCATCACTGGAGATCGAACTACCGACCACAATGCATATCCGAAGCTCTTCCCCTGAGCTAATGGTCCACATGTCCCGTAAGTTATGCTAAATTAACTAGACTTGGTAAATGCGCAGCTAATTAACTTGATGTGTCTTGTAGTTACATCCGTACTCTTACAGTGGAAACGGTTACCTCCAGGGCCATGTCTTCCCAAAAGAATTAGAGATACGCATCTGCGTAATCATAACCTCATGAACAGGCAAGAAAACAGACATACATTTTTAAATAGAGGGATTATATTATAGATTGAGGAATTATATTATAGGTAGAGGAATTATATTATAGGTAGAGGAATTATATTATAAATTGCATTACTTGACCACGCATTTGCTATAATTATTGATGTTGCATCGCTTGGGCGCGATTTGCACACGTAACTCAGTGGTAGAATTTCGGCTCTACATTCTGTGATTGTTGGTTCGATCCTTGGCGGTGGAGATCATGGTATACACTGCTGATGAGACATAATAAGGTCGAAATAGCTATGGTTCCTTATGTCGTTCACAGTGCCTGCCGGATTTTCTGGTCATGGTAATTCAATACATAAGAAACTGACCTGTTGAGATGTCTGCGCACATATAACCAAGATACACTGAAATTTTAACTGCGTTTGCCAATCTCACTACAGTGCTGGCAGAATGCATGTTCTTATCTGTGGTAATATGTTTAAGTGAGGTTGCACGGACTGATACACTTTTCCATGTTTTGAACTGGGCTTGATAGTTATTGGCAATTAATTGATGAACATAGGTGGTTTATATCTACATTAGTGATTATGCAAATTAGAGAGATTAAAAGAGAAAGAAGAACAGCAAATCTTCTCAGCTCCAGGATACTACAATCACTAAAATCTGTCTTTGTAATGTACACACATTTGTTAATAAGAGATGTAAGAAAAATGTTACATTATTTGTGTTTCGGTTTCTCTATTGAATGGCATATTAACTTTTGTGGGTTATCTAATGCCAAAGCTATCCTTGTAGAAGGATAATTATGGTATTATTTAACTCATACACGTGACTAGCAAAGGCATGGACAGCTATCGATTGACTATCCGTCATATGGAAGACAGACATGACCGATAAAATTAAAAAGAGTTTTTCCAAGCAGCGGTCGTGTTGATACTTATATATGGATACACTACATGGACGCTAACTAAACGTATTGAGAAAAAGCTTGGTGGCAACTACACAAGAATGCTATGACCAATATTGAACAAGTCCTTGAGGTAGCACCCCACAAAGCAGCAGTTGTACGGCCACTTACCACTTATCACGAAAACTATCCAAGTTAGACGAACCCTACACGTGGGAAACTGCTGGAGAAGAACAAACTCAAAAGTGTTGTACTCCAATGGACCCCTTCACATGGACGAGCAAAGGCAGCAGGACTAGCTAGAACCTACATACAAGGGCTCTGTGCCGATACGGGATGTGACCCTGAGGACCTACCGGAAGCAATGGACGACAGAGAAGGGTGGCGGGAAAGGGTCAGGGATATTCGTGCTGATAGAGCGACGTGATGGTGTTGGTTTAACTCATAGTTGAGAGAATAAGAAGATTCATACTATCTCATGAGTATTATTCGGAGAGTGAACGTAATAGGGTGACTGGAGATGGAACTTGCTTACTTCGAGGCCGCTTCGGAGACTCCATAAAAAATACAACAAAAAACGAAAGATAGGAACATATACAAAAGTATGTCATGAGATTGTCACTTTTACGATAAGAGTGGATTAAAAGAATCAAACCTCTTAGTTCTTGCGTAAATAGAAGATCGAACATAGTTATTAAAATGTAACAGTCCAGCACGTTAACCACTGCACCACGGGTAATCTCCTCATTTTATTAATCTTGAAGAATTTAATTTGTTATTTCAAAATCTAAATAGTTATGATTATAATCAAACATTTCCAAATATTTGATTATATGAAACATTATATATATAAAATAATATATATATATATATATATATATATATATATATATATATATATATATTATAAACAAAATATATATAACCTGTTATAAACGGCTCATTGGCCAAGTGGTTAGAGTGTTCGCTAATGGCGCGGCACACACATACACCAACACTCATATACGCACACATACTTACAACCACACAAAAACGAAATCTCAACGGCTTTTTGTCTGTATTTTGTCGCATTTTCGATTTTCAATTTCATTCCATCTTTTAAACTCCCTGATGAATGTTGTTATAAACTTCAAGAAACCTTATGTGGCAGAACAATATTTTCCATGGATTAAATATATATATAATATATATTTATTTATTATCATTATATATATATAATAAAAATGAATCAAATCTTGGCATTAAATAACCCATAAAGATTTGACGTGACATTAGATAAACCAAAATGAAATTATTTTCTTGACACTAAACTAGATTATAACCTTTTCATATCTTTGCAGCATTTTTTGCGCCAATTAATATCTTGCCTGGATTTGTGATCAGTCAATAAATATGAGTTCTATCAAAAAAGTAACAGGACTTGGTGTGCTGTGTGAGTTATAAAAGATAAGCGGATTGCGTTATCAACTTACTTAATATCTTGGGAGTATATAACTGTAATCTTAGCTTTCTGCAACCATTGCATTTTTTTTTCACATGCTTTTGTTTACACCTCCTTTTTTTCAAGTCGTTCAGCTATAAGTACGGAGGAACGAATAAGGCAGAAATGTTTTGTCTGGTTGGGGAAAACTCCTTCACAAGCACTTGAAATACTTTAGCAGGTCTATGGAGTTCACACCATGTCACGCACACGTGTTTTTGAGTGGCACAAGAGATTCAAAGTGGGTCGTGAGCATGTGAAAAATGACTCCGTTCGTTGGAGGCCTTTCACAAGTAGGACTGAGGTCAACGTCGAGTAGTTGAGGCCGATGGTGTGGGATGATCGTCGGTTCACTATTCGAATGGACGTAAGTCAGCTGGAAATGCAAACGGCGAGTGTTTAAAAGATTATCAAAGAAAATGTGGGCATGTCTGAAAATTAACGAGACTTGGTGTGCTGAGTAGCAAGCATTTATTGGTCAAGAGGAACCTCGCTACAATGGAACAGCCAACCAATTTACTTAATCTTGTTCCGTGTGTGTATTTACCAAAACCCTCCGCACGTGTAGGATGTGACATTAACATAGTTTTTTTTTTGTTTTTTTTTTCTGTGAAGTTTAACAGGTTTGAATTCAGAGTTTTCCTTCTAAATCAGTTAACATACCAAGTTTAAAGAGCGCTGTTTTCTTTCTTCTATTTTATCCCCGGAGAATAATTGGATTCATACCTTTCCCAAGGGTATCAATTAAATAAAGACAACCTCATCCTGGATTTTAACTCGGGGCACTGTGTCCATTTTCTACGACGATATCTATTACACCACAAGCACCTCGCTGATCTTGCTCCGGGTAACTTTATTCTTTCCCCCCAACCTCAAGGCAGTTATCAAGGGGATTATCAAGAATCATTCCAACAGTACATAGAATTGTGGTAGAGTAATATGGAAGAGTGTATTAGACTGGAGGAGGTTTACATTGAAGGGGAAACCATATCGTTAGTTGTTTGGAACTGAAAGAAATTTTTCCTGACCCCAGTCATGTTACTTTTCAGACTCACCTTGTGAGTTTGATAATGAAAAAGAGACTAAAAAAAATGTTTAGAATTTTTCTGTTTCCGGAGCGGTTGAAAAATAGACTCCAATATAACCGTAAAAAATTCTTAAATATTATTACCATTGTAAACGTGTTCTCTGATTGAACTAAAACGAACTATGTGTATAAGTGACTTGTTAGAAGTAACGAGTCGGGCCTGGTATCCAGTTTTTATGCCATCCCGTAATCCCGGTGTCACTCCAAAGGTCGTACCCTATCAACAATCGTCCTTCCTACTCTACACTATGTATCGTGATCACCCTACTATTTCTGTACTTTAGTAGGCATTGATTCGAATTTGTGGGATTTCAAGGCTTTGAAAGTCAGAGGCTAAGGGCAAGGCTGTGTTGCCGTAAGATATCTGACTCCATATTTTAGTTACACTGTTTCACACCACGTTGACTGAGCGGTGCAATGCTTTGCCCAAAGAAGTCCCAAAAGAAATATACAAAAAGAAATGATAGAAACAGATAAGAGACGAAAACATTTCTTCCATACTTTCCTTTATTTACTTGGTGAAGGGACTAACCAACGCTACGTCCCAAGACGTAGTGTGGTGCCCAAAACACCAGACAGCAAAAAGGTGTTGTTGGTTCGACGGACACCGCCTGACAGAGAAAGATGGTATCGTCTCCTTTTTCAAGAGGAAAATCCTTTTTTCTTTTTACGCATGCGTCATCTCCTTTTCCGTTAGAGACCCCTGGGAGTTTCTTCAAATTTAATAGTTTTCTTTTTATCTATTTATTTATTTTTTTAAATTTAATTTTTTATTTATTTATTCGTTCCCTACACATTCACGAGTTGGTATTTGTCATCATTGTTAAACGAGTTCTAATAAGATCAACTTAGTTTTAGAAATAAGCATTTTTCATTCACGCTGTCATACTCATCCGAAGTAGGTTTTATTTTATTCATATTTTAAAACAATATATATTTTTCGAATCTTTTCATTCATTCGGGTGTTTTAGATGCATGATATCAGTATACCTTTAACTATTTTTTTTAAACCAAGAACACAGGTTCTTTTAAGATAGGTAAAGGAGTTTAATCCGTGTCGGTATGTATGTTTACATTGTGTTTTTATTATGACACACAAGGAATCGTAAATATTTAACGTGTTTTGTAACCCATGTTTTAAAAAGGAATTAGTTAATTCACCCGTGGATGCGAGACTGCCAAAAGAAAAAAGTGTACAAGACGACCAGTGAACTTATTAATTTCCCATGATAACCACGATCCATGATTATATCGATGTTCCTATTTTCGAAGGCGTGAAAAGTTCTAATTGTCTACATAACTCCGTTATGTAGAGAATATCATTAATCAAAAAATGATAGAACCCACGCACTGTAAAATAATCATTCTGAAAGAAAAAGAAATGTTAATATATTGATGGACTGCCTGATTGTTATACACACACAGAAGCGCGTGAGGATATATATATATATATATATATATATATATATATATATATATATATATATATATATATAAGTCATAAATTTGTTTGACATTAATTGTCAGACTTAGTGATATTTCTCTTGGCAGGATCCAAAAGAAAAAATTGTTACCAAAAGTATTTATACGAAGCAAACTGCATCTTATACACGAGTCAGAGACAAAAATATAGGCAGAGGAAACAATGTATTTTAACCCTTTCATCCATGAGCAGGATACGAAAAATGCTAAATTTTTAAGCAGAGTAAAGCTGGTTTATAAATTTTCGTTCTCCTAGACAGGATGCTATAACAAATTTCAAATACCCTACCCACTCTACTATTTAACCATAGTAGAATTGCTGGCTTTATATTTTCCCCGCGGAAATTTACGTGAAATGCTAACAGCCACATGTAGGATTTGAACTCTAGTCAGTGAGTTAATTTCCGGCGACAAAAACAGTTATGCGTCTCTCTTCACTGTTTGTTTTGCTTTTACAGTATTACCCCTCGACGAAAAATGCTCGATTTTTATTATGGCCGCCGTGTTTGGTGTAATGGTTAGAAGTAGAGACTGACCGACTAGTACTAGCGAGTTCGTGTCCACCTGAGTGCGATGAAGCCTATTGGCATAATGGCTAAAGAGCTCGACTGTGGTCTCGAAGTAAGCGAGTTCGATCTTTAGTCGTACTATTTCGTTCCCTTTTCGGACTTATACTCTTGGAAAAGGTATGAACCCACTTATCCCCACGGCTATGGGTTGAATTATATCACTACATATTTATACAAGGATAACTTTGGCATTAAATAACCCACAAAGGTTGGTTTAGTTTTATAACATATCAACAATTGTAGGTTATTTAATGCCGAATACATTTTTATACATATAACACATTTCAAACAATTCAGTTTAGCATGAGT
Organism: Sepioteuthis lessoniana; assembly: GCA_963585895.1. Taxonomy (NCBI): domain Eukaryota; kingdom Metazoa; phylum Mollusca; class Cephalopoda; order Myopsida; family Loliginidae; genus Sepioteuthis; species Sepioteuthis lessoniana. Next base: position 40,035,441 of record OY757930.1, read on the forward strand.
ACTCAATTTAAATGTCAAAAAAGTTCTATTTCAAACAATTCAGTTTATCATAAATTCGCAATTTAAATGTTAAAACAGTTCTATTTCAAACAATTCAGTTTAGCATAAGTACACATTTTAGTTCTTTTTAACTAATAAATAGGACCCTATCTGGTGGTACCACTACGATCTAGAGTTGACCTGGAAGTGATGGCAATAAAGGGTACCCCGCATTCCCTTAAGCGCTAGCATTTCTGGAGCCTTACCATCAGATTGTTTAGTGTCATTCAGGACATTCGTTGGTGGGGGATCTATCCCTCTGCAGTGATGCAGTCGGTGAATTCTACTTCTGGGCCCACCAAGAAAGTTCATATCCAATACTATACTATACCATACCTTACTGAGTGTGCCATAAATCAATGCTAAAGCAATAACTATCTGAGTTTTATTTATTATAACTATCGGTCTATGGAGAAAATGGTGGTCACTTCTGAGTGTGAAATTGAGTTAGTTAAAATTTGTGATTTTTATTATTTCATAAGTAGGTATCTCAGCATATGATGTCGGATTCAGTCTGTGTCAGGTTTCGACTATGTCCTTTTAGACTGAGTCATGGCAGAAACCGAAAATATCAAATTCAGTTGCTTTTATGTCCGAAGTGTAAAAAAGCTGGCAGAAGTGATACACGTATTGATACACCTGTAATCAATATGTCACTTTCGATAGCTGGCCGGAGGTCAGTTTTATTTTTAATGGATTTCCGTGTCTCTCTTTTTCTCTGTGTCTGTCTCTTCTATTTATTTTCATTGTTATATATTTTGAAGATTTTTCTCCTTCTAAAGAAGAAATATTTGTCTTATGTGTTCGAACAGATTTGTTTCATATAAAACAACGAGAAGGCCAGAGTGTTGACTGAGGTTAAAAAAAAAAACAGAACTGTATCATTAACTAAAGCGATGTTTGTTTTGATTTATTTGTTTAACGGTATATCAACCCCTCATGGGTTATTCAATGCCAAAATATGATTCATTTGGAAATGTTTTCTTATGATCTGAATCTGGTTTGGTTTATTTGTTTAAATGCATATCATCCTCTCATAGGGTATTTAATGCCAAAATATGATTCACTGGAAAATAGTTCATTATGATTATAACTACTTATTTTTGGTTTGTTTTATGTTTAACGCTATATCAACATCTCATGGGGTATTCAATGCCAAAATATGATTCATTAGAAAATAATTCATTACAATCATGACTACTTATTATTGATTAGATTTTCTTTGGTTTATTTGTTTAACGACATACCAACCTCATATGGGGTATTCAATGGCAAAATTTGATTCATTTGTAAATCTTTAATTAAATTATAACTATTTATATTTATTTTTGTATGGTTTGGTTTGTTTGTTTGATTATAACATCATTTTAGTTTCTCTCCAGGTGCAAGTATTCATATTCATTCAAAGTAACTTTAAAACAGCATATTATTATTTACAGTATACAGTGTGAGACTGAATTACCGCTCATATTTTACACTGCTACTTTTGAGATGCAAATGAACTTAGACAAGCGGCAATGGTCGTTCCATCTTGCTAATCTCTTACCATTTTTTCAGATTGAATAAGTTACGAACATGGCCTGGACTGGTGCACACCGAGCGTTTGTTATGGAAACGTTTTTTTAAGCCTGGTGAATCAGTAATCGAACATTTCGTGCACATATCATTTTACGTCGGAATAGCGCTGTTGCGAATAGAATATCGATCCACAGCAGTTTCAATTTTGATTTTTTGTCTAAAGGAAATAGCAAGAGATTAACTAGATGGTACTACCGTTGCCTCCTGCCAAAGATTTCGTGCATCTAACAGGTAACAGCTTGAAATGTGGTGGGTAATTCTGTCGCAAACTGTCTAATCAAAACACTTATCAATATGCTGCGTTTATGAAAATTTTGGTTTGGTTTCGGTTTCTTTGTCTAATGGCATACCAACCTTTGTAGGTTATTTAATGCCAAAGCCATCCTCCTAGAAGAACACTAGTGGTGCTATTTAACCCATAGCTGGGAGGATAAGGAGGTTCATACCTTTCCCAATGGTATTTGCCCGAAGGTGAACGTAATAGTGCGACTGGAGTTCGAACTCGCTTAGAGTAATATAGCCATCAAAATAGGACCAAGATATGAATATGTGAAATATACACAGGGAATCCCGAAATACGCGAAACACTGACGACTTTCTTTAGTTCAGGTACGAAACTTTTATTACTTTCTTGACTTTTAGGTTTTCAACTCGAGGAGAGAGAGAGAGACACACACAACTTTTACTATGCTGACTGTTCCATCTGACTCCACCATGCGCGGTGCATCTCGTAGACCCAACTGGACTCGCCTAGGTTCGGATCTTAACTCCTTCGTCCAGCTTCAAATCTCAACTTACTGTTTTTTTTTTTTCAAAAAGTCACCCAAAATCCTCAGCCTATCGCTTCCGAGCATGACGTCATTCACATCCCCAGTCCTATTTCCTATCCGGGTTTTTTATTATTACATCTGTGATTGTCACATCCTCCCCGTGCGAGTGTGAAAACCTGCGCTCAATGTGTGCCCCTACCCATGCACTTAGCCGAATAGTTCTAAGCCTAACTAAACCGATAGATAAGATATAACCAGCAAAAAATAATATTTAAAAAAATCCTTCTGCAATTATATAAAATTAGTAGGATTCCGCAGTCCATCGCTTTTACCATTACACCACGAGGACATCGAAACTGAATATTGATTGATTCATAAATTCCTTTTAATCTTAAGTATTACGAAAATTAAATCGCTATGCTGCTATTTACTCAGTTTTACTTGAACTCTCACAAGGGCATTATTTGTGGTCTCTCATCTTATTACTGAACAGTGCAGTAACTATTGAATGTCGTATATATCACACTATTATTAGCACTAATTACACTATGAATCCGAAAAATGTACATTTATTTTCAAGGAAGATTTCAGAAACTAATGTTTACTAACCAATTAGACATTTTGCTCAGAAATAATCATATCTTTTGGAAAAAAAACTGCCGAATGAGATTAAAAAGAGAAATAGTGTGAAATAATTAAGATCATATTGGTTGGTTGGTTGGTTGGTTGGTTAGGTTTTATGGCATATCAACCCTTGTAGTCTGGAACGGGCACAGTCCAACAAAGGCAGACTTGAAGCTGTAAGGCCCCCAGGTTCGGCTGAGCCACCTTCAGGTGGGCGAGCTGCAGGGCTCGAGCCTCGGGTCGTGTCAGACCATCCCCTCCTCTAAACCCACACGCTAATCGACATTTGCATCATTGACCTTGTGACAAGTCTTGTCTGCTGGGAGGCAGTGATAAATATCAGGCTTCTTAATGCCAAATACTCTTTATACATATATTAAATATTAATGATTTGTAAACGCATATTTTAGTTTGTAGATAACATTTTTAAACGAAACATAGCTCATTTGTGCGCCCTCAGTTAAATGCTTTCAAGTATTGCTATGTGACACTAACTTTTTAATTTGATATCAATAATTTGTTTGAACACGGTGGTATGATTGTCATATTTACCAATCCCTCCGCTCGGGCAGGATAAGACACAAGGTCAACTTTTAAGCGGAGTTTAACAGGTTTGAATTCAGAGTTGTCCTTCTCCTAGACTAGTTGCCACACCAAGTCTGAAGAACCTAGTCTACCCTACTATTAACCCATAGCTGGGTATTAGTGCTATGTGAAAATGCAATCAGTCTCTTCCAGGATTTGAACTCGTGTCGCCGTGTCCATTTCCTACAACGATAACTATTACACTACAGGCACGGTTGTATGATTATAGATATTATTCGTAAGTGAATACTTTAAAGATAATCTCACTTTTAAATGAGCGAGAGCCAATTTGTTTGCACACAGTTAAATGGTTTCCATTATTTTTGTCTAACTCGAATAAATCTATTCCAAACTATTGATTCATTTGCACCCAGTAAAATTGTTCGTAGTATTGCTTTTTTATACGAAGATTTTATTTTTTGCACCCAGTTAAATGTTTTCAAGTATTCCTATCAAACATGAATAATTCTATTTAGTATTAATCATTTATTTGCACAAATTCAAATGGCTTCAATATCGCTGTGTAAGACCAGCAGTTATCTTTGCACACATTTAAATGATTTCAATATTGCTAAAACTAATAGTTATATTTCCAAATTTAATGGTTTCAATATTGCTATCAAAAGCTGATAGTTACATTTGCACGCATTTGAATAGTTTCAATATTGCTATGTAAAACCAATAGTTATATTTGCCCACATTTAAATGGTTTCAATATGGCTATGTAAAACCAATAGTTTCATTTGAACACATCTAAATGGTTTCAATATGTCTATGTAAAACCAATAGTTACATTTGCACACATTTGAATAGTTTCAATATGGCAATGTAAAACTAATAGTTACATTTTCACACATTTGAATGGTTTGAATATTGCTATGTAAAACCAATAGTTATATTGGCCCACATTTAAATGTTTTCAGTATGGCTATATAAAACCAATAGTTTCATTTGAATACATCTAAATGGTTTCAATATGGCTATTTAAAACCAATATTTACATTTGCACACATTTGAATAGTCTCAATATTGCTATATAAAACCAATTGTTATATTTTCACACATTTAACTGGATTCAATATTTCTATCGAAAGCCATTAGTTATACTTGCACACATTTAAATGTTTTCGACTGTTGCTTTATAACAACTAAAATTCCACATCCGTCATTTGTTTACACGCCGTTGTCAAAAAAATTTTAACCACCGATGGGATAATTTCAGGTACTACCACTGCAAGTCAGAGCGGATAAGGGATTCATATTAAGGAAGAAGAACTTCACATTCCTACAAGTTCCAGAATTAGAGCCTCACCATCGGATGCTATAGTGCAATATCTCACCTCTCTACAGAGATGCAATCAGCGTATTCTTCTGGCCCAGCCGACAGGGCACGATTAAAATAGACAGTTTTTAAAAAATGTTAAGAGGACATTTTTTGGAACTATCAATGAATTACTTAAAAGAATTTGATCTGTAAACACATATTGTCTTATAAGTGTATATGTTGTGTGTGAAGCTTTTCTTTTTAATTTTGATATGACAATATAATAAAAAGCGAAGATACCCAGGAAGGAATTTTCTGATTTTGCATTTTAAATTATTTTTCTTAGAAATGCTTTCTTCGTCTTTTCAATCCTCATGAGTTTCTCAAAACAACACTAAATGGCTGTTTTCACTGAATTCTAAGTGACTGCAAATCTCTTCCGGTCTTCCTGGCATTTCTAAGTATCCTTACTGATTTTAAAAATGATGTGGTCTATTCAGACCACTGCCTCGATTCTTCCTCTAGTCTCCGGTTCCATTCAGTCTCTTTTACAAAAGTACTGGGACCAATGCAAGAACATTGACTACATCTTCATGTTCCTCAGTTTTTTCTATTCTCTGACAAGATTCAGAAAAATCTTTCTTTTGCTTTCTTTTACTTTCACTCTGTGGTTCGCTGGAAGGACAAAAATCCACTAAATGTCAATTTTTTTTATCTTGTCAATAATCATTCGGTCTAGTCTTCTAACTGGGATTAGGAGATCCGTGCGTATCTCAAAGTCCCAGAGAATTTTATCCCTCTTGTTTTTTTCGGTTGTACATAAACTACAATCAATGTGGCTGATTTTTGGCTCTTGTACCATTTCCAGTGGATAATGTTTCCTTCCCAGTCATGCCTGCAGCTTTATTTTTCTGTACCAGTTTGTTGTATACGCGTTTGTAAATTCTTAGTCTCCTGCGCATTTCCTAAGTATATAATTAAGTGACATCCTAGCTCATCGTTTCATTTCATTTACTGTAAGTGACCAGTCATGACTTACCAAAGCCTCTAGGGCCGGCAGTCATGAAATAGAAGTAATGGATGCTTGGATATTATATTCTACTTATACGAATAAAACTCAAGCAATTATATATATATATATATATATATATATATATATATATATATATATATATAGATAGATAGATAGATAGATGTTATTCACGGATACATTCAATTACGTGATCCACATTTATTTATGGCAATAATTTCCTTAAGATGCAAATAGTGGGAGTGAAGGTATACTTTTGCATATTGCATATATCTTGCTGTTCTCGTATGCTGTGATTAACTGTTTCTTCTCTGTAATTACAAAACCTACACTTGCTATTTTTCTTCGTATAATGAGTTTTCAAATTGACATAATTGGTTCTTATGGCCTTTTTATATGACACATTTAAATAGAATAAGTTTCTCTCTTGTGCTTTCTTCCTCTTTACCATATCCATGTTGATTCGTGTTCAAATTTCATAGTTCATTGATATTGCCAATATTGGCTGCTGCAGTAAGTTTTTTTAATGTATATCCTTCGCGTACTAGGTTCAATCCCAGGTAGCGTCATACCAAATACTTTAAAAATGGTACTTGATACTTTCTTGCTTAACACTCAGCAATATAAGGTACGTATCAAGGGTAAAGTGAAGCAATTCAGGGAAAGGAGTTGTGCCCTCCTCTACACCTCGATATAGTAGCTATTGAAAAGGGAGCCTTCGGGTTGCCCTCGTTTACAGTCGCCAACTTTACTTTTTTTACTTCCTGAATTATTGCATTTAAGCAAAATTCAATGCTTGTAAGTCATTACCTTTTCTTGCCTTGACACATAGAATCTTTCTATATAATCTTTCGTAAATAAGGCGCAGTGCATTGTCACTATTATTATTGATCTTTGATCGATCTCTGTTCTTCCCTTGTCTATTTTAAGAAGGGTCCAGAGTATCTAACATGGAAGACTGCCCAAGCATTAATTCTTTTAATGAGATTCCTGCCGTAGAATTTGGTTTCAAGAAGTTTTCTATTTTTTTCTGAGCTACTCCATTTGCACATTTTCTTTCACATCTGTTCGAAGGTTAAATAATTTTTCTGTTTTTCTTATATGCATTTATCAACCCTCCATACGAATTGGATGCGACACAAGGTCAATATTTTATGCAGAGTTTAAAACGTTTGAATTCAGAGTTTTCGTTTTCCCTGGCCAAAAGCCTCCAAAGCACAGTCTTCTCTACTATTTAACCCTAAGGTCGAAGGAAAACAGTTGGATTCATGCCTTTCCCAATGGTATTTGCATTATGTAAAATGCGAACTCGTCCAGGTTTTGAACTCGGTTCACCGTATCCATTATTTACGACGATATCTATTACACCACGAGCACCTCCCGTTTTTTTTCATTATAAGCACAGCAGTCTTTTCAATGACAAATTTCATTCCCAGGTCAAGGCGGCAGATGCTAATAGGGTTTAAAATTCTGTTTCATTTTTGACATACATCTTAATATCACCCATATACATAGCGTGATTTAACTTTTCCTGCGACTGTGTAAATACGTAGTCTCCTGTGCATTTCCTAAGTATATAATTAAGTGGCATTATTGCTTACCCTTTCATTTCATTTACTTTAAGCGACCAGTCATGTATTACCTAGAGCTCTGATGCAGATTACCATGAAATATAAGTAATGGATTCTTGGATATTATAAATACTTATAGGAATAAAACTCAAGCAATTATATATATATATATATATATATATATATATATATATATATAGGTTATTCCTGCATACATTCAATTACGTGGTACACATTTATCTATGACAATCATTTTCTTAAGGTGCACATATATTGCATATACATGTTTTCCTGTCCACGTATACTGTTCGTAAATTTTTTTTTCAATTGTCCCAGTGTTCCAACAACTAATGTCATTGTTTTTATTTTTAGTTGCAACATACTATCAATTAGCACTTCGCATTTTCATTCTTACCAACTATTGTATTTTTGTGCCAGTTGAATGTATTCGTTGATTATTTTATTTGCTGTTTAATCTTTTGTTTGATAGCCCTTTGTTGCCTCATAATAACGGGTGATTGTCCTGATCTCTCAGTGTGTCTTCCATAGACGATGAACGTTCAATTTCTTTTTTAGTAAAACCATGCATAATTCAGGAAAAAATGTCTTACCATTCTACTTACTAACATTCTACTTTTGAGCACATGTTAATTCTTAGTATTTTTTTCTATACATAACACCCGTGCACATGGGGGAGTGGTTCAATTGATGGAAAAATATGCACATATATTATTACAAGTTCGTGCGTGTCGACTTAAAAGAAAACAACAAAAACTAATCGTTTAAACATTTTTCCCAGAGTCGTTTTTTCCTAAGACTTCGTAACCCAATCCAAGTCAATCCTGTGGTCACCATCAGTCACTCACACCAAGAGAGACTCAGCAGTATCCTTCCATTCGCTTACCCCTTACATCTATTTAGATTATCTACTCCTCGTGTTAATTTGACATGATTAGTTCTTTCGGGATTATTTTATACTGAAATTAAAAGTAATTCAGTTTCTCTCTTTAATTTGCCCATGGTTTCAATATGTCTATGTAAAACTAATAGTTACATTTGCACCCATTTGAATAGTTTCAATATGGCTATGTAAAACCAATAGTTACATTTTCACACATTTGAATGATTTCAATATGGCCATGTAAAACCAATACTTACATTTGCACACATTGTAGAATACACCAAGTGCTTATCTCTTGAGGGGTAAGACCCCCTCCGACAAGTGTCCTAGTGATGACACTAAACAATATGTTGGTAAGGTTCAAGTAATGCTAGAGCTATCGGGAATACGGAGTACACTTTTATTGCCATGACTCCAAGGTCAAATGGTAACAGCTGATAGGGTACCATCTATGAGTCAAAGAGAACTAAACTGTGTACTTGTGCTAAACTGAATTGCTTGAAATAGAACTGTTCTTACATTGAAACTGAATACTTATGTTAAACTGAATTGTTTGAAATAGAACTGTTTTGATATTGAAACTGAATTATCTGAAAAGGAACTGTTTATGACATTGAAACTGTGTACTTACGTTAAACTGAATTGTTTGAAATTGAACTGGTTTGACATTTAACTTGATGTAAACAAAAATCTATACTTATACTAGATTGAATTGTTTGAAATAGAACTGTTTAATGTATAAAGATGGATTTGGCATTTATAACCTAAAATGGTTGATGTGCCATAAAGCCAAACCAAACCAAACCAAATCTCTCTTTAGTTTTAGTTATGATCAAAGACTGTCAGGCACGTATATTATCGTATATATAAACAGCTTTTCAAATACTATGTTTTGAAACATAGTTTTCTGTTTTCTAGCTACTTAATATTAGTTTTGCGAATATAATTTCTGATGTGAAGAGGTAGGGTTGAAACTATATATACGTTTTTTACATTTACTATATTCGATTATGTAGACAACGTTTTTTTAAATTACTGCTAAAATCTTTATTTGTTATGAATGTCCCTTTCTGGTATTCGAAGGTATAGAATTTTCTTTCTATGATTATATTACATACTCCGCAATTTTTTTAAATTTTGTGACCCCATGTGTTTTTTGTTCCCCAAATGTAGAAGAGGTGAGTTTGTAGGGAATAGAAAAAAAAACAACAAAAAACAAAACAAAAACAAACTTCTAAATTGAATTAAAAATAATAACTAAAATATGTACAAACTCCCAGAGGCCTCAGTCAGAACGAGGGGCGACGCATGCGCGAAGAAGAGGAGCTTCCCGACAAAAGGAGGACTCTGACTCTCTTTCAGCAACGACCAGCGGACTGACAACACCTTGATCGGTTTGCAAAGTGGTGGAGTGCGCCCTGTGTCCGTCTTAAGACGACGCATTGGCTAACACTTCTACTGGTAGTAGTCGTCTCTTTCACCACAAACCATGACTAAAACACCGGATTAAGACAAATTCCCCAAAGTGACTAACACGTTGCTAAAGCTTTTATACCGAACACGTTGTTAAAGCTTTAAATACCGAATTTGGACACAGATACATAAAAAATGACTAACGCATTTTTAACACCCTGACTGGGATATTCAACCATTTTATTTGTATTCAGGAAGAATTTGTTCACCCACTGAATGGTTGTTGAACCCAGAAATAAAGGAAAAATATAAAAGATATCTTCGTCTACTATCTTTTACTATTTTCTTCTTTCATATAATTCCTTTCCTGCCTTTATATCCAAGAAGTTAAACCAGCAAGACAACGTGGGGTAAGAATAGAATAACCCAGAATGGAGACAGAGAGTAAACTGGAACACAGCTTGCTTTGGGACCCCATAAGTATTCCTTTAAGATTTTGGGGTTATCTCAACCTTTTAATGATTTTTGTTGTGTCTAGTATTCCAATGATTTGATCATTGTTTTTATCTTCTTCAGTATCTTTTTTAAAATTTATTTCTGTGAAGTTCTAGGTGGTTTTTATTGTAATTTGAGACAATTGCTAAAGGTTCCTCGTTGTTATGATTTTTAGTATTCGTAATTCATTTAATGGTATTTTTCTGCTTATTTGGGTTTCTTATTTTTTAGTGTATTGGCGTAACGAGTTGAGTGTTCGCCAGTGGTCTTGGAGACCAGGGTTCAATTCTAGGCTGAGTCATACTGAAGTCTTAAAAAATGGTACTTGATGTTGTCTTGCTTAACTCTCAGCATTATAAGGTGAGGATCAAGGGTAAGGCGGAGCAATCCAGGAAAAGGAGTAGCGCCCTCCCTTACACTTCGGTGTAGTAGCTACTGAAAAGTGAGCCTTCGGGTCACCCTCGACGACGGTTGCCAACAACTTTTATCTATTAGTGTTGTTGTGTATCTTCTCTAGTGGAGTATTTTGTGCAATTCTTATAGAGGAGTTTTCTGAGGTTATTTGTGGCTACGGTGCATGTTCTAGGTGCAAGAGTGTAATGATGGATTTTATGCAGCTTTTAGGCTTGTGACCTTTGAACATGAGGTATTTCTGGGTGTCTGTTAGCTTGTTGTAAATGTCTGTGATAATTTAGCCATTTTCGTTTTTAATGAGGATGTCTAAAAATGGTAGTGATTTCAAGCAATGTTCCATGGTGAATTTTATTTTGGGGTTAAGCTTTTGGAGTACGTTGTGTAAATCGTTAATGTCACCCCATGGGCTTTTCCAGAATAAGAAGCAATCATCTAAGTATCTTTTCCATGATCTAGTAAATTCTGTTTTTATATTGTTTAATTTTTTACATATGATTTCGTATTGGTTTTCTTCTTTATACGTTTAGGTTACTGTGGCGTATGTTGGTGCCATTGTGGTTCCCACAGCTCTTCTTAGGATCTGGGTGTAATTTACGTTATTGAATTGGATATATATATATATATATATATATATATATCAAACGATCTGCACGAAGCAGGCTGTGACACAAGATCAATTTTATAAGTGAAATTTTGCAGGCTAAATTCAGGGTTTTCTTTTCGTTAACCTGTTGCCATACCGAGAAAAAAGCCAAGCAAGTTCTCATTTTTCCTCCATTTAGCAGAATGAAGCATAGTTTCCTGTGGATTTGAAATGTGAACAGCCTCATCCAGGAACTGAAATCTGGTTACCGGATGTATTTCTTACGATACCCCACGAGAGTCTTCACCAAATTAAATAAATATATATATATATATATATATATAATTTGGTGAAGACTCTCGTGTCGAATCTTTCTACATAAATATCTCAAATCTATATATATATATATATATGTAAAGATTTGACTATAAATGACAATATAGAGTTGATACGTCTTTAAAATTGATATTTGCTTTACATAATTTGTTATAAAATCATGCATGGCTAAACTGTTGCTTGTTTTCAGGCTACCTAACGTGAACAAATGAACACCCTGTCAGCAGACCATAGAATACTCAGTTTTATCCTTGAAAAATGTGTAAGACTACTCCATCCCTAAGAAAAAAGTTTGTTCTGCCTATAACATTAAACTGTATCTTACATTTAGATTCCATTTCAGGGAGTTGCAAAGTGTCCCTTCATTGTCATTATAACCAATTCTCCGATTTGAATTGTATTGTTGTTTATATAATATTATATGTGTCATCGTCCCGCCTATTGTAAAATTTATTGCTATTTACATAATGATTTTTCCGTCATGGCCCTGCCTATAGTAAATTGCATTGCTATTTATATAATAATTATCTGTCGTGGTAAATTACTGTAAATTATATTGTTATTTAAATAATTATTTCAGTCATTGCACGGAATATTTTGAATTGTATTGTTGTTTATTTTATTATATAAATGTCATAGTTCTGCCTATTGTAAATTCTATTGCTATTCATATAATGATCTGCCTGTCATGGTCCCTCCTATTTAAAATTCTATTGCTATTTATATAATGATTTACCTGTCACGATCCCTCCTATTTTGTAATTATTTTATTATTTATATATTTATTTACTCGACATGGTCCCTCCTAATTAAAATCTCATTGTGATTTATATAATGATTTATCTGTCGTGGTGCTTCTTATTTTAAATTGTAATGCTATTTATACAATTATTTGCCGTTTTTGGTCTTGACTATTTTATATTGTATTGGTGTTTATATAATTATTTGAATTACTCTTCATATAATGATTTACCTGTTAAGCGTCGCGTCTATTTAAAATTGCATTGCTATTCATATAATGATTTATCTGTTAAGCGTCGCGTCTATTGAAAACACATTGCTATTCATATTATGATTTAACTGTCATGGTCCCACCTTTGGTAAATTGAATTGCTATTAATAAAATGTTTTATCTGTCATGATCCCGCCTATTATCAATTGCATCACTATTTCCGTTGTATAATTCAGCCTATTGTAAAATTTATGGATATTTATATTATTATTTACCTGTCATTGTTCCGTCTATTATAAATTGCATTGCTATTTATAAAATGATTTACCTGTTATTGTCCACCCCCTTTATAAATTGCATTGCGATTTATAAATTGATTTACCTGTCATGGCCCCTTCTATTGTAAATTTCATTGTTATTCACATAATGATTTCCCTGATATGGTCCCCGAGTAATATAATGGTCGAGGGATTTCGTTTTATATATCTTGCCTTTGGGTTTAGTTAGGCTGAGAACCTTTCGGCTCAGCACATGAGTTAGTTACGTACAAACTTGAGCGCAGGTGTTAACGAGCGCGCGGGGAGGATGTGTCGTTCACAGATGTCAAAACAAAAATCCTAGATAAAGGATGTGACCAGAGATGTAGAATGAAGTCTTGCGCCGGAAGCGTGCGTGGAGGATTTTGGGAGATTTGAAAAAGTCAGGGTTGAGTTCTAGGGCTAGAGGAAGACGGTTGACTTTCGCTTGCTCGCGGAGGCCTTGCGACGGGTGCGCACGTGTTGGTGTGGGGCAGATGGAAAAGCCAGAATAGAAAGAAGTCGAAGAACCATTAAACTCAAAGGTAATAAAAAGTTTCGTACCTGAACTAAGAAGTCGTAAGTGTTTTTCGTGTTTTGGGATTACTATGTTCTATGTATATATGTTATGAACATTCTATGTACGTTTCACACATAGTCGTATCATGACTATGGTACACCGGCAACTGTAAATTCCATTGCGATTTATATATTGATTTACCTGCCATTTTCCCGCCTATTGTAAATTGTATTGCTATTTATATAATGATTATCTGTCATGGTAACGCCTATTTTAAATTGTTTTATTATCTAAATGATTATTTACCAGTCATAGCTCCGTCTATTTTCAGTTGTATTGTTGTTCATGAAATAATATACCTGTCATTGTCCCGCCTATTATAAATTGCATTGCTAATTATATAATGATTTACTTGTCATAGTACCAGCAATTGCAAAGTGTAGTGCTATTTAAATGATTATTTACCAGTCATTGCTCCGTCTATTTTCAGTTGTATTGTTGTTCATGAAATAATATACCTGTCATTGTCCCGCCTATTATAAATTGCATTGCTAATTATATAATGATTTACTTGTCATAGTACCAGCAATTGCAAAGTGTAGTGCTATTTAAATGATTATTTACCAGTCATTGCTCCGTCTATTTTCAGTTGTATTGTTGTTCATGAAATAATATACCTGTCATTGTCCCGCCTATTATAAATTGCATTGCTAATTATATAATGATTTACTTGTCATAGTACCAGCAATTGCAAAGTGTAGTGCTATTTAAATGATTATTTACCAGTCATTGCTCCGTCTATTTTCAGTTGTATTGTTGTTCATGAAATAATATACCTGTCATTGTCCCGCCTATTATAAATTGCATTGCTAATTATATAATGATTTACTTGTCATAGTACCAGCAATTGCAAAGTGTAGTGCTATTTAAATGATTATTTACCAGTCATAGCTCCGTCTATTTTCAGTTGTATTGTTGTTCATGAAATAATATACCTGTCATTGTCCCGCCTATTATAAATTGCATTGCTAATTATATAATGATTTACTTGTCATAGTACCAGCAATTGCAAAGTGTAGTGCTATTTAAATGATTATTTACCAGTCATTGCTCCGTCTATTTTCAGTTGTATTGTTGTTCATGAAATAATATACCTGTCATTGTCCCGCCTATTATAAATTGCATTGCTAATTATATAATGATTTACTTGTCATAGTACCAGCAATTGCAAAGTGTAGTGCTATTTAAATGATTATTTACCAGTCATTGCTCCGTCTATTTTCAGTTGTATTGTTGTTCATGAAATAATATACCTGTCATTGTCCCGCCTATTATAAATTGCATTGCTAATTATATAATGATTTACTTGTCATAGTACCAGCAATTGCAAAGTGTAGTGCTATTTAAATGATTATTTACCAGTCATAGCTCCGTCTATTTTCAGTTGTATTGTTGTTCATGAAATAATATACCTGTCATTGTCCCGCCTATTATAAATTGCATTGCTAATTATATAATGATTTACTTGTCATAGTACCAGCAATTGCAAAGTGTAGTGCTATTTAAATGATTATTTACCAGTCATTGCTCCGTCTATTTTCAGTTGTATTGTTGTTCATGAAATAATATACCTGTCATTGTCCCGCCTATTATAAATTGCATTGCTAATTATATAATGATTTACTTGTCATAGTACCAGCAATTGCAAAGTGTAGTGCTATTTAAATGATTATTTACCAGTCATAGCTCCGTCTATTTTCAGTTGTATTGTTGTTCATGAAATAATATACCTGTCATTGTCCCGCCTATTATAAATTGCATTGCTAATTATATAATGATTTACTTGTCATAGTACCAGCAATTGCAAAGTGTAGTGCTATTTAAATGATTATTTACCAGTCATTGCTCCGTCTATTTTCAGTTGTATTGTTGTTCATGAAATAATATACCTGTCATTGTCCCGCCTATTATAAATTGCATTGCTAATTATATAATGATTTACTTGTCATAGTACCAGCAATTGCAAAGTGTAGTGCTATTTAAATGATTATTTACCAGTCATAGCTCCGTCTATTTTCAGTTGTATTGTTGTTCATGAAATAATATACCTGTCATTGTCCCGCCTATTATAAATTGCATTGCTAATTATATAATGATTTACTTGTCATAGTACCAGCAATTGCAAAGTGTAGTGCTATTTAAATGATTATTTACCAGTCATAGCTCCGTTTATTTTGAATTGTATTGTTGTTTATGTAATATTATACCTGTCATAGTTCTGCCTATTCTAAATTCTATTGCTACTTATACAATGATTTACCTGTCCCAATCCCTCCTATTTTAATTTGGGGGGGGGTGTCCTCGTGGTGTAATGGTTAAAGCGTTGGACTGCGGAATCGTAGTAAGCGAGTTCGTACTCCAGTCGCGCTATTACGTTCACTTTCGGGCAAATACCCTTGGGAAAGGTATGAACCCCCTTATCCCCCCAGCTATTGGTTAAATAGTACCAATACTGTTCTTCTAGGAGAATGGCTTTGGCATTAAATTACCTAAAAAGAGTTGATATGCCATTAAACAAACAAACCAAACCATTTAATTTTTGTTACTATATATATATATGTATATATATATATATATATATATATATATATATATATATATATATATATTTACCTGACATGGTCCCTTCTTATTTAAATTTTATTGTGATTTATATAATTTACCAGTCAAATTGTATTCCTATTTATATAATGATTTATCTGTCATATTACCATCTATTTTAAATTGTAATGCTATTTATATAATTATTTACCTGTTTTGGTCTCGTCTATAGTAAATTGTATTGTTGTTTATATAATAATTTACCGGTTAAAGTCACGCTTATTGTAAATTTGATTATTTACCTGACATGGTTCCGTCTATTTTATATTTTATTGCTATTTATATCTATTTATACCGATTTACCTATTATGATCCGTGGTATCTTAAATTATATTGCTATTTTTATCGTGATTCACCTTATATTGTTCCACCTTTTAAATTGTAATTCTATTTACATAATAAATTACCTGTTAGGGTCCCGTCATTTGTAAATTTTATTACTATTTATATAAAGATTTTCCTGACATGGTCATGGCTATTGTAAATTGTATTACCGTTTATATAATTTTCCTGTCATGGTCGCGTCTATTTTAAATAGCATTGCAATTTTTTTAATGATTTACCTGTCCAGGTGTCACCAAATTTCATTGCTATCTATATAAGGATTTACCTGTCATGGTCCCGCCTATTGTAGATTGCATAGCTATTTATATGATGATTTACCTGTAATCATCCCGACAATGTAAATTGCATTGCTATTTATATAAGGATTTACCTGTCATGGTCCCATCTATTGTAAATTGTATTGCTTTTTCTGCAACCTCTTTAAACAGCTTCAGTTAAAGACAATAAAAACATAAGCTCTATGTAATACTATTTTATTATTTTTTGAAAATATTTCTCATTCAGTCAAGAGATTAGTTTATTGACTTTCATTCCGGTTCTGTTTTTTTTTTTTTTTGTGTGTGTTTTAGCCATGTTAGAATTAAATCTTCATTCACTTTGCTGATTTCACCTAGTGTTTTAGAAGGTGAATGATGTAAGTGGGAGATAACTGAAATAATGCTACCTGGCATGGGCCTAATTTTTACATTCTCGTTTTTCTTTTGGATATTTCAAAATCAGTATGATGACATTTTTCAATATGATAGAGTGACACAATAAGCTCTTCTAGCCTAGTTTCATTTATTTAGATGCAATAAAGCAAAGGTGTGTAGCTAAACACGTATCTGTATGAGTATTTATGCATATTGTGACACTATGGGCCTTTCATGAGATAGTATATTGAGTTAGATATATATTTGCGCATATGTAACGTAACGGCCAAGGGATTTCAGTTCATGCCTTTGAGTTTAGTTTGGCTGAGAACCTTTCAGCTCAGCACATAGGTTAGTTAGGTGCAAACCTTGATGTTGGTGGTAACGCGCGCGCTGGGCGGACGTGCCACTCAGAGATGTTACAATAGCCCGAGATGACGGAACGGGGTGACAGGGTGCGGGTGACGTCACGCACCGGAAGCGCGTAGAGGTTTGTGGAGAATTGAAAGAAAGTAGAGAGTTGAATACTCGACGCCAAACGAGGAGGATCGACTTTTAGAGCTCGCAGACGTGAGGCAAACTTGCGCCCTATGGGGGCCGCTCGAGATGAGGGTCAAATGAATACGACAGCATAAAAAGATTGTTTTTCTCTCCTTATGTCGAAACCTTTAACTCAAAAGTAATTAAAAGTTTTCGTACCTGAACAAAGAAGTCGTTATGTGTTTTCGAATTTCGAGATTCCTATGTTCTTTATATGTTCTATCGTTATGAACATTATATGTCTATTTCGCACATGGCGTTAATTGTGGCTACGGAACACATATATGGATATATGCATTGACATTACGATTGGACGTGGGTACCTGTATATACCGGGTGTCTCAAAATAGATGCAACCCATTGATATGATGATGATTTAATACTGAGACAAACGCAATAGTGGTTATTCGGAACTCGTCCTGTAAAAGATGCATTCTTTCTGCTAGATACATCAAATCAATGTTTTTTTTTTATTGATATTATATCAGCATCCAGGACATGCAATTCTTTTTTTTGAGTGTGTTTTCTCAGTAATAGATCATTATCATATTAATAGGCTGTTGCTATTTCGAAATAGCTTTATAATTTTGTCTCCAAATAAGTAGTTCCTCTCTTGTCTTAGGAATTGTGATCGAGGATTAATAGTTTTTATAGTATACTATTTTCAAATCTGAAGCAATTCAGTTTAGCATAATTACACTGTTTAGTAATATTTAACCCATAGATAGGACCCTATCAGGTGCTACCACTTCGGGCTTGAGTCGACCTGGGAGCGATGGCAATAAGGGATACTCTGTATTCCCCAAAACTCCAGCATGACTGGAGCCACACTATCAGATTATTTGGTGTCATATTCAGAACAATCTTTGGCGGAATCTTACCCGTCTGAAGAGACGCAGTCGGTGTATTCTGCAGCCCCAGCTGACTGGGCCAGCCATAATACGTGTATATGTATATACATCTATATGTGTGTATATATTCAAATATATACATATAGGGGCCTGGTCATACCTGTGTGTGTATGTATAAATGTGTGTGTGTGTGTTTTGAGTGTGTGTGTTGAGTGTGTCTGTGGTAGTATGTATTCTGTGCATGAACCATTAATTCAAAATTAAGTCAAAACTGGTTGACAAATTCACCTACCTAGGAAGCAGCGTCTCATCAACCGAAAAAGACATCGACACGCGGCTAACGAAGGCATGGACAGCTATCGATTGGCTTTCGATCATATGGAAATCAAACCTGACCGATAAAATGAAACGCAGTTTCTTCCACGGTCGTGTCGATACTGCTGTATGGATGCACTACTATACGACGATCGTGTCGATACTGCTGTATGGATGCACTACTTGGACGCTGACTAAACGGTTGGAGAAGAAGCTCGACGGCAATTATACAAGAATGTGTCGAGCAATATTGAACAGGTCCTGGCAGCAACACCCCACACAGGGCCAACTGTACGGCCACTTACCACCGATCACGAAAACTATACAAGCTAGACGAACCAGACATGCCGGCCCCTGCTGGAAAAGCAAAGACGAGATCGTAAGTAATGTGCTCCTGTGGACCCCCGCATATGGCCAATCAAAAGCAAGACGACCAGCTCGAACATTCATACAGCAGCTATGTGATGATACGGGATGTAACCCCGAAGACCTGCCGAAGGCGATGAATGATAGGGAGACGTGGAGAGAGAGGGTCAGGGATATCCGTGCTAGCCGCACGTCATGATGATGATGAAGTCAAAATGGAAATGGTCCGATAAGGCTGAGCTGTGACTTGAAAAAAAATTCAATTTTATTATCACACTTTTTAGGGTGTCCGAGAGGCATAACGTGTAGTAATATTTTTATGTCCAATCTATGAATTGCCCAAGGCCTTAAAGTATGAAATATTCAACCCTGCATATAAACAAGCGGAGTCAGAGAATCAAAAAATAGGCGGAGTGCGAGTAAGTTGGGGAGAGTTCACGGGGAGAGACGGAAAGTCACGCCAAGCCCGGAGACTTACTAGTAAGTTTACTTTAGTCAAGGGAATTTCGCCAGCTGTCCACAGCGCGATAATGGAAACTCCACACGCATTGTCATTTTTCCTTTGTTTAGCGACATATCTACAAGCTTTTAGTTTTTATCCTTTACTTTCCTTGTAAATCTGTTTCAAGCTTGTGCACTTCAATCCAAACCTGCCGAGAAATACTGACAGCGTTAGGGGTCACATTGTACTCAACAAAGGCACATTGGCCACTTACGAATATTCCTACAATATAGATATAACTTATATGTATGTATATGCATGAGTGTGAATATATCTGAATGGGCTTATGTTGGAACAGACGAAGCACATATCTACGTATGTGCAGGAATTAGTGCTTAAAGTATTATCAAAAGTATAGCCAAGATTTTAATGGAGTCGACAGTTTTTAATATATAATAAAATAAAAAGAGAAAAAAATTCTCAAAGGGAATAGA
Organism: Sepioteuthis lessoniana; assembly: GCA_963585895.1. Lineage (NCBI taxonomy): Eukaryota > Metazoa > Mollusca > Cephalopoda > Myopsida > Loliginidae > Sepioteuthis > Sepioteuthis lessoniana. Next base: position 40,055,458 of record OY757930.1, read on the forward strand.
AGGGCTATTTTTATCGTCCATATAAAACTGAAGTCTTCGGTTCAAGAACTACTCACAATCAGTAGACTAAGATGTTATTCTTAAAAGATGCATTTTAGTTCTGCGTGGTTCACGCGAGAAAAGCGGTTTTATCTTCCGGAAGTCATAATCTCATTTACTCAAAGAAACAATTCTAGTCATGGAGCTATAGCTTACCAAGAGAGCAGATTAGATTGGCCGTTTGTCACAGAGGTCAACCATGTCATGCTGGGGATTGCTAGGATTTTGAGGTGTGGTGGGTCACCGAAACCAGTAGTGAGCAGTTGTCTGTTAGACACAAAGTGGGTTAAAGAACTGACGAGAGACCAAGCTTCGGTCGTTGCACATAACGCAATAGGGAGGATTCACACACCATCCTAGGATTGTTTCCAAGAAGAAAAGTGAATACAGACTGGTAGGAGATTGTTTTCTTGGATTCGTTTTTGCTTCTTTTTTTTCCAAGATGTCGGTTAGCCCACAAACATGGCTGCCTAAAGATCGATTCAACAATACCAACAATAAAAATAATTTGTAAATTGAATAATTTTCGAATTTTTAACCATTAAATATTCAATCAACACCAAAGTGCTATAATTACGTATCACCCAGGAAAAAGTAAATGGAAAGAATTTACCTACATTAATTTTAGTGCGCATTGTTTCGATAATTGGCGATTGTTTCAAACTTCTACGTGATCTACTTCGTGGATTCGGTTAGTTGGTTTGTTGTTGTTTTTTTTTTTTACAGCGTAATAACTCTTTTCGGGTCATTTAACACAGATTATTTTGATAAAAGTTTCATACTATTCAGTTTAATAAAATTACAGTCTCGTATATGCACAGTTAAATGTCAAAAAGTTCTATTTCAAACTATTCATGTTAGCATAAGTACAGTTTCTGTTTCTACACTGGTAAATTGAAAAAAAAGTGCATTTCAAACAATTAAATTTAGAGTTTGCTCTGTTTGATACATAGATAGGACCCTATCAGGTGCTAACACTCCGGGCCTGAGTGGACCTGGGAGCAGTGCCAATGAAGGAGTATTCCTTATTCCCCAAAGCTCCAGCATGACAGAAGCCCCAACATCAGATTCTTTAGTGTCATGATTAGGACATATTTAGGGGAAGTTGTCTCTCTCCGCAGAGATGCAGTCGGTGAATTCTACTGCCCCAGCCGACTGGGTCCTTCATGGATTTAAAACCAAACTGAATCAAATTGACCGAAAGGAAGATTTAATGTAAACATATTCTTCTTAATTTGAAAATACAATTAAAAAAAACTTCTCAAAGATATATTTTACACTATGCAAAGATTTTTTATATTGAAATTTAAGTTTTGAACCTTTTTTTTAACAAACAGAATTTTCGCCCAGTCGGCTGGGACTGCAGAATTCACCGACTGCATCTCTGCAGATGGATTAGCCCCCACCCAAGAGTGTCCTGTACATAACACGAAACAATGTGATGGTGAGGTTCCAGTAATGATGGAGCTTTAGGGAATGCGGAGTACCCCTTTATTACCATCGCTGCCAGTTCCACGCTGTCCCTGAGTGGTAGTAACTGATAAGGGTCCTATCTATGGGTCAAATAGAACAAAACTGCATATTGCTGTTTCACTGAAATGCTGGAAATAGGACTGTTCTGACATCTAAGCTTCGTACTTCATTTAAACTGCGGACTTATGCTAAACTAAACTCTTTAAATGTGAAACTGTACTTAGGCTAAACTGTACTTAGGCTAAACTGTACTTAGGCTAAACTGAATTGTTTGAAATAAAACTGTTGGGACAGTAAAATGTGCGTAAACAAAAACTATACTTATACTAAACTGAATTGTTTGTACTAGAACTGTTTGACTAAACTTGATAGATTGAAATAGAAATGATATTTCTACAATTAAACTGTGAACTTATGCTTAACTTGAACTGTTTGAAATAGAACTGTTGGGACATTAAAATATGCGTAAACAAAAACTATACTTATACTAAACTGAATTGTTTGTACTAGAACTGTTTGACTAAACCTGATAGTTTGAAATTGAAATGTTATTTCTACAATTAAACTGTGTACTTATGCTTAACTTGAACTGTTTGAAATAGAACTGTTTACTTGAATAAAATAGATTTGGCGTTAAACACTCTACAAATGATGATATGCCGAATAACCCAAACAAAATTTTAAAAAACACACCCGTGTTCAAAGTATTTATATTTGCTTGGAATACATAATTAACAGAATTATTATTATTAAGTAGCACAGTTGAAGTCGTTTAACTGTGTGCAAACGTATGATTAATATTAGGTAGAATTATTAGATTTAGCAAACAATACATGCATCATTTTAATGGTGTACAAACGAATGATTAATATTAGGAATAATTATTAATGTTAAATAACAATACTTGAAACCATTTAATTGTGTGAAAACAAATGATTAGGATTCGATTTGATAGTTCAAGTTATATTGCAATTCTTGAAACTGCGAAGACAGCCCACAAAGTGCACAATCATTAACTCTTCGGTAAAAGGGGGGTGTCCTCGTGGTTTAATAGTTAAAGCGATGGACTGCAGAATCGTAGTAAGCGAGTTCGTACTCCAGTCGCGTTATTACGTTAACTTTCAGGCAAATACCTTTGGGAAAGGTATGAACCCCCTTATCCTCCCAGCTATGGGTTAAATAGTTCCACTACTGTTCTTCTGGGAGAATGGCTTTGGCATAAAATAACCTACAATGGTTGATATGCCATTAAACAAAGAAACCAAAGCAAACCATCTTCGGTAAAAAAAATCCTGGCACAGCGTTTTATAGAGTGAACCTTGCATTTGTAAAAGGAAAAGTCACTGTTGAGTATGATATTTTACAACAAATAACAAATAAATGAATAGATAAATATATGATAATTGATAAATAATCAATAAATAGGAATTGTTTTTGAAACAATATGATGAATCGTAAAAAAATACCGACTACAGTATGAGATAACGTAACTCGTGTTGACATACGTTAAAACCAACAAACTAATCAAAACCTTCAAAACAGATGTGTCATGTGCTGATATGACGACATTTTAAAAACTCATTGATCATGTATTATATTGATATTCATCTTTTTTCTTTTTATACCTTAGAGAAATCTCTCTTTCGATAGGATATTCTTTGCTTCCATATCGATGAGAAATTCAGTCTTTTGCTGTCACATATGATATCTCTTCGTCAATTTTGTCCTTTTTCTGTCCTTGTAACATCTTTTGTGGATATTTTTATGTGTGTATATGTGTGTTTGTGTGTCTCTCTGTGTGTGTATATGTGAGTTTGTGTACGGGCGCACGTGTGTGTGTGTGTGTGTGTGTGTGTGTGTGTGTGTGAGGAATGAGTTGCGTTTTAGTATGCGTTGTTAACAATTCTCGTATTCACCATGTTCATAAATACACACAGAACCGACTCAAAAACACGCAAATAAACAGTATCACACACACACACACACACACACACACACACACACACACACACACACACATATATATATATATATATATATATATATATGTGTGTGTACGTGTGAGATTACTTTCATCATTCTTAACTGAAGAAGTTGAAAACGTTCAAAAGAAAAATTTCTGCTGCTCTTCATATACCTTTGTTGAATATGGTAGGGGTTAAATAATAGATAAAAGAAACCAATGACAGGAAAAAATAAAAGTACATTAAACACAAAATAAATAAATAAATATCTCTTAGGAGGCCTCTGATAGGAAGCACAATCTACGCATGCCCGAAAATATGAGTATCCTGGCGTTAAAAATAAACCCCATTGTCAGACCCTTTACCAATTTCGACTGAACTCACGACCAGTTTCCTACCTCAGGAAAAAACATCCACTCCTCGAAATACTTGAAAACCTAATACTTAAAGTTCAGTTTAAAATTGTCCTTGTCTCTTTCCTGACATTCATTTCTTTTAACCTAGAACAACCAACAAAAGGTTACAAGTAAATAGGGATAAGAAAAAAAAAGTAAATGACCAAGTTCATAATTATTCCCAATACCCTAAACAATCTTTTACCCCATAATATAATACAAGAACAAATATAAGTCGAGATGTGTGAATTCAAATCTCACTGGAAGCTGGTTCTTTGTAACAATTACAAGCTCACACTATTCTTTGGCGAGTATCGGATTGAGATTATTTTAATAGAATGCAAAACTGAGAAGAAGAAAATACTAGGAAAACATAAGAAGAATCTTGTTAATACTTCGTCTTAAAAATCAGAAAAGTGCTGTCACTATTTTAAGCAAAGAAATATGACCATTACTTGCACAAATTCCCTATGAGACACGGCCTCATTAAATATTCTAACTGAAGAGAAAGACGCTAGCATTATCCTCTGACAAAGATAGATAAGTTTTATCAGTGAACCTTTGAAATGGTTGGAATATAGTTTAAAGGTTGAAGGTTATACTCTGCCAGGGGAATTCTCAAAAGAATCAGTCAAATAAGTAAATCTAGTAAAGAAAATCCCTTAGAACTCGAGTGGACGTATTTGAGCCATTAACTAGAATCACATAAATCTGAACGGTCGGAATCTCAGCGAGAAATTCCCGATTTCTATATCACTATTATTACTATTATTATTATTATTATTATTATTAGTAGTAGTAGTAGTAGTATACTCCTATGAGATTTTTTCACGCCAGCGTTTAGTGTTTGCTGATGGACTTCCACTGGAGTTTGAATAATAGCAAGTTTATACAAGTCTCCAGGACTTAATACTGCTATAGTTTGGATGGTCTCCACTTATCTTCTAATTTCCAAGTCTTCCAAATCCTTTATCACTATTTGGTGACCATACCGAGTGCACATATTACAGCTGGCATCACCGTCACCTGCATGTTCTGGATTTTTTTTTAGTTCTCAAGCAAGATCTAGGTACTTATCTCTCGTTTCACTTTCAATTTTACTCTGTGGTCTGCCGGGTCGTAAAGTTCTTTTTTTTTTTTGTTGACTATTTCTAGGTCTGGTCATCTGGCCGAGAGTTGCTGATCTATTTTTTCTAAAAATTTCAAAGAACTCACCCCAGCCTCTCATTCTCCTGGGCGGATTCTTGGGTGTGTATATACCATTTTTTTTCTTTTAGTCAAATTTAAACTTCTTGCACAATGACCAGTGGATTACCTTTTCCACCCAATCATGTGAGAGATCGTTTCGTCTCAACCATCAGATAACCTTAATTGCTCAGTCGGCTGGGACTGTAGAATACACTGACTGCATCTCTGCAGAAGAGTAAGACCACTCCAACAAGTATCCTGGATATGACACTAAATAATCTGATGGTGAGCTTCCAGAGATGCTGGATCTTTGAGGAATGCAGAGCACCCCTTCATTGCGATCACACTCGGGTCCACTCTGGACCGGAGTGTTAGCACTTGATAGGGCGCTATCGATGGCTCAAATAGAAGTAAACTGCGTACTTATGCTAAACTGAATAGTCTGAAATAAAACTGGTTTTGACATGTAAACTGCATATTTATGCTAAACTGAATTATCTGAAATAAATCTGTTTTTACATTTAACTCTTAAACTGCGTACTTATGCAAAACAGAATTGTTTGAAATAGAACTTTTTTTGACATTTAACGGTGTGTTAGATTTAGCTTGAAATAGAAATGTTTTGACGATTAAACTGAATTGTTTGAAATAGACCTGTTTATTTGTATACAAATTGATTTGGCATTAAATATCCAACAAAATTATATGCCATAAAACTCAAACAAACATCTTTTGGAAGTTCTCTTCTTCTTTTCTAGGCACACACAGTCTGTCTACATCATTTTAAGGATTTTAGGGCTTATTCATCATCATTAGTTTTCTTGTTCTCTGGTTCATTTGCTGGAGTTCTTCTTCGAACCACTTTAAGAATGGTCCAGATTATCTTACGAGGGGGAGAGCCTTGGTATTTTCCTTTGGATGAGATTTCTGCTAAGTAGTTTTGTTTCGAGGAGTTTTCTCGTTCTACTGGGGTATATTTTTAAAAAAAATCTTTTATCTGAGCATGGCGTCAGTTACCAGTATTCCCAGGTATTTGAAATAATGATGATAATAATAATAATGATTATCAATTATTTAATAGTTTTTCGCTCCAACATTTGCTGATGGTATTTCAATGGAATTTGAGTGCCAACAAGTCTCCTCAAGTTTCAAGGATGATTATTATTATTATTATTATTATTATTATTATTTATTTACTTTAGTAGGATTTTGTTCCGACGTAAATTTTATTTCCTTTAATCGTGAAGGTATCGGAGTGAAGATGCCTGGACAATATTCATTATTTTATTTAGTTTATTAACTCATATTAAATACTATTTTATCGTCTTTAATTAACAAAATTTATGTCAGATCTTTCCAATGCGGATTTTGTATATGGTTTAATTGAGATTAATGACAAAACAGGCTTTGGAAAGCTCTGTAGTTAATATTTAGTAAATTTTTATTGACTTATGATCTTTCATTTCCAATTCGAACTGACTGTGATTTGACAAAGAAAACTTATATATGTACGTTTTATATTCGAATGTGAGTGTTTTAGCGATGATGATCATTTTCCTCTCTTCCAGAATAAGCAAACTTTAGTAAACAAAATTCTTATAAAAAATGATGAGTGTTTATTATTGCTAAGGGAATAGCATGATATAGTTAATACTGCTTTTAAAACTTTATAATGCTTCTTATTTGCACAACAGAAACGCAGAAAACAAAAAGTGAACATCGTCCAACGTGGGACCCGAACCCACGACCTCGAGATTAAGAGTCTCGTGCTCTACCGACTGAGCTAGCTGGTCAGAATTCCCTTTTTTTAAACTGAGCTTTAACATGATCTTTTTGATCGGGAATGGATTTTATTATGAATTATGACGATTGAATTCGTAATGCTTTAGTTTGGTTTATTATTAGATCAAGCCTAACGCCTTTGAGAATTGTCTCACCAGCGTAGGCTGATAGTTTTTCACATGAGTTTGAGTGACATCAAGTCTCCTCAGGTTTCCAGGACTCCTCTGAATATTCCGGTTTGTCTTCAACAATATTGTAGTCTGGGTGGTCTTTTGTATAAGTATATTGTCTATTAGAACTTTGTTTACTAAAGTTTGCTTATTCTGGGCGAGAGGAACAGGATCATCGTCGATTAACCATTCAAGCCCTTTTATAAAACTTAATTGTATAAGTTTTCTTTGCCTGTTAGTTCGAATTGGAAATAAAAGGTCATAAGTCAATAATAATTTACTTAACAATCGACGAAATAACTACAGAGCTTTTCAAAGTCTTTTTTATCATTAATCTCAATTAGATTATTTATAAAATCTGCTATGGAAAGATCTGACATAAACTTTGCTAATTAAAGTCGATAAAAGAATATTTAATATGTGTTAATATACTAAATAAAATAATGAATACTGTCCAGGCATCTCCACCCCGATACCTTCACGATTAAAGGAAACAAAATTTACGTTGGAAGAAAACCCTACTAGAATTAAATACGTAAATGAATAATAATAATAATAATAATAATAATAATAATAATAATAATAATAATAATTAAGTCCAGGAGGTCGTCAGTTCTGATTTTTTTAGCTATAAACGGGTACAAGTGTTAAGTATTCCTGTATTGTTACTCGTCTGCTTTTAAGATTGAACCTACATCCTCCAGATTATAGATCAAAAAGGCGTTTGTTCCCTAATCTTCTAAGGAAACAATAATCTGATGATAATAAGATAATAGTCCGAAAAGCCTAAATGATATAAATCACCAGGGTTAGTCTCAGAAATTTAGACAAATTTAGACAACTAAAAAAAATACGACTATTTGAATATAATAAGAGTTACCCGACTAGTGCGCTGGGAAATAAAGAATGCTGTGGAACATAAAGGTGACAGTGACACCATCTGTATCTGCTCCGCAAAAAGCTATCAGCTTACGCTGGTGGGAAAATCCTTAAAGGTGTAATGCTTCTTCTAATAATAAACCAAGCCAAATCATTACCAATTCAACCGTCATTATTCATAATAAACTCCATTTCCGAACAAAAAGATCATGTCAAAGCTCAGGTTAAAAAGAGAAATTTCTGACTGAATGATAATCTGCCCGGCTAGCTCAGTCGGTAGAGCACGAGACTCTTAATCTCGGGGTCGTGGGTTCGAGCCCCACGTTGGGCGACGTTCACTTTTGGTTTTCTGTGTTTCTATTGAACAAATAAGGAACACTATTAAGTTTTAAAAACACTATTAACACTATCGTTTTATTATCTTAGCAATAATAAACATTCATCTTTGTCTGTTTAAATTTCTGTACAAGAGTTTGCCAGAATAAACATTCATCTTTGTCTGTTTGAATTTGTTTGCAAGAGTTTGCTTATTCTGGGCGGGAGGAATATCATCATCACCGCTTAACCACTAACACCAGATTATAAAACTTACACATATAAGTTTTCTTTGCCAAATCACAGTTCGAATTGGAAATAAAAGGTCGTAGGTCAGTAATAATTTAGTTAACAATCGACGAAATAATAACTACAGAGCTTTCCAAAACCTTTTTGTCATATAGGATACACATTTTTTCTAGTTTTAAAATAAGCAATAAAAAACACACTTAAGAAAATTCTAGAAATTTAGGATCAAAACCGCATTAGCATTTAAATGACATTTTCATATTTTTCAACCAATCAGCTAAAAACATAGAACATTCTAGAAAATTAGGATCGGAAGTGAACTAACAGAAAATATTTAGGCTCGAACATAAAATGGTAAAATACAAATCTGATTGGTCAATAAATGTCTACGCGCCAAAATTTTAGGAGACGATTCTTTGATCCACCTGTAGGATATAAATAACACAGAGTTAGGGAGCCATACACACAAGACAAAAGCTTACACACAAACGAAGACACAGATGAAGACAAGCCACAAAGCCAGTAAAGCAGTAGCCGATACATTCCGACAAATTCCTTTCCTTCCTCAACTAAAGTTCATGAACTCTCTTCAAATGTCCGAGAATTATATTCAAAAGAAAACCTGACAAAATTCCTTTCATCAACGCGACTCGCTGGCGCCACAGTCATAAAACCCGCTATAAACTTAATGTAAGTAAGAACGACTTATTTACGGGCAGGAACATACACACATCTTTCAACAAATTCATTCTCTTCTTGTCAAACTTTATTTTCCAAAAGGCCATTTACACATCATGTATTTTATTTGTTTTCATATTCTGTTATATGCTTATTAAATTGTTTGTTGTTTAATGTTCGTTATGTTCTATTCCATTTCTTTTGCGCGATTGTAAAGTTTTGTGATGTATTTGTGGTGGGAATAATTTAGAGAGCAATCTACTGAAATAACCAAATTACATACTCCCCTCACAGTCATTAATCTCAATTAGATTATTTACAAAATCTGCTATGGAAAGATCTGACGTAAACTTTATTAATTAAAGACAGTAACAGAGTATCTAATGTGTTAATAAACTAAATAAAATAATGAATACTGTCCGGGTATCTCCACCCCGATACCTTCACGATTAAAGGAAATAAAATTTACATTGGAACAAAATCCTACTAGAAATAAATAAATAAATGAGTAATGACAATAATTATAATTATAATCATAATAATAATAGTAATAGTAATAGTATTTATTATTATTGTTGTTGTTATTACTATTATTATCAGAAAAAGAAGCAGGAGGAGGAGATAAATGCCTAGGCTGTCCTTCCTGTAAGATTCTCTGGATCATTCTTGAAGTGAATGCGGGAAGGACTTCAACAAATACATCAGAAAACTAATGATGATGCATAAGGCCTAAAAAAGATGACGTAGACACTATGTTTCAAGAAAAGGGGGAAGAGGACTAATCTGTATTGAATATAGTGTTCATGCATCGATACGACGACTTGAAGACTACTTAACAAGAGCAGAGGGAGACTGATTACAGCGACCCAAAACAAAACAATCAACCCAAAGATCAAGAGAACGATAATAACCAGAAAACAACAGTGGGAAGAAAAACAACTGTATGGATATTTCAAGCGATGAACCTTAGAATTTTCCTACCAGAATACTTGGTCTTTACAAGCCAAGTGAAACCATGAGAAAGACATTTAATGTATTTTAACAGCAGGACAAAATAACGCCAGACCATCAGTTAAATGTTAAAACTGTTCTATTTCAAACAATTCACTTTATCGTATGTACAGTTTCAGTGTCAAAAATAGTTCTATTCCAAACAATTCTGTTTAGTATGCAAAAACAGTTGCATTTCAAACAATTCAGTTATACCATCTTTATCTGCTGCGCTTGGAAAGTTCCAAAGTCTTGGAGGAAACTGAGCAGGAATTGATGTGAAATAAGAATAATGACCACCCAGACTACAACATTGGAGAAGACAAACCAGAATATTCAGAAGAGTCCTGGAAACCTGAGGAAACTTGATGTCACTCAAACTCATGTGAAAAACTATCAGCTTACACTGGTGGGAAAATTCTTAAAGGCGAAACGTTCATCTAATAATAAACCGATCCAAAGCATTACGGATTTAGCTGTCATTTTAAAGTCCAGTCACTATCAAAATGATAGCGTTAAAGTTTGGGTTAAAAAAAGAAAATTCTGCGAGAATTCGCATCTGCCCGGCTAGCTCAGTCGGTAGAGCACGAGACTCTTAATCTCGGGGTCGTGGGTTCGAGCCCCACGTTGGGCGATGTTCTCTTTTGGTTTTCTGCGTTTCTATTGCACAAATAATGAACATTATTAAGTTTTAAAAACAGTATTAACTCTATCGTGTTACTATCTTAGCAATAATAAACATTCATCATTGTCTGTTAGAATTTTATTTTCTAAAGTTTGCTTATTCTGGGAGAGAGTGACATCATCATCACCACTTAACCACTAACACCCGATTATAAAACTTAATTATATAAGTTTTCTTTACCAAATCACAGTTAGTTTGAATTGGAAATAAAAAGTTATAAACCAGTAATAATTTACTTAACAATCAACGAAATAATAACTACAGAGCTTTCCAATGCCTTTTCGTCATTAATCTCAATTAGATTATTTACAAAATCGGCTTTGGAAAGATCTGACGTAAACTTTGCTAATTAAAGACGATAAAAGATTATTTGATATGTGTTAATAAACTAAATAAAACAATGAATACTGTCCGGGCATCTCCACCCCGATACCTTAACGATTAAAGCAAATAACATTTACGTTGGAAGAAAATCCTTGTAGAGGTAAATAAATAAATGACTAATGATAGTAATGATAATCATAATAATCATAATTATAATACTAGTAATAATAATAGTCTTTGACACTTGAGGAGACTTGTTGTCGCTCAAATTCCATTGAAATAACATCAGCAAACGGTAGTGCGAAAAACTCTCAAAAAATGACAATAATAATAATAATAATTATTATTATTATTATTTGAAATATTTTCTGGAGCCATTGTTTGAAATCGGGAACACATAAATAGTCCAAAGAGGTCACACGCCAGTTGAATCCACGGCCGCCACGTGAGCGTCACCCGACAACACCGACCGAATAGACAACCCCTCGCCAGCCGGCCAGATATTTCATTTGCTTGTTTATTTTATTTATTCATTAAACAAAATAAACTAAATCTCCTCGTCAGTATTATTTCCTTGCAACCACTCGCTTGTATATAACAGAAGAAATTCCAAAAATCTTGGAGGAAAATGAGAAGGAATTAGAAATCGAAAGAAGAATAAAGACCACCCAGACTACAATATTGGTGAAGACAAACCGGAATATTCAGAGGAGTCCTGGAAACCTGAGGAGACTTGATGTCACTCAAACTTACGCTGGGGGGACAATTCTCAAAGGCGTAAGGCTTCATCCAATAATAAACCAATCCAAAGCATTAACAATTCAACCGTCATTATTCATAATAAAGTCCAGTCCCTATCAAAACAATCATGTCAAAAGTCAGGTTAAAAAGAAAAAATTCTGACTGAATGTAAATCTGCCCGGCTAGCTCAGTCGGTAGAGCACGAGACTCTTAATCGCGGGTTCGAGCCTAACGTTGAGCGACGTTCTCTTTTTGTTTTTTCCGTTACTATTGTGCAAATAAGGAACATTTTTACGTTTTAAAAGCAGTATTAACTATATCGTGTTATTCTCTTAGCAATAATAAACACTCACATTGTCTATTAGGATTTTGATTACTAAAATTTGCTTATTCTGGAAGACACGAACAGGATCTTCCCCGCTTAACCGCTCCAGCCCTGTTATAAAACTTATATATATAAGTTTTATTTGCCAAATCACAATTAGTTCGAATTGGAAATAAAAGGTCATAAGTCAATAAACCTTTACTTAACAATCTGCGAAATAATAATTACAGAGCTTTCCAAATCCGCTTTGGAACGATCTAATATAAATTTTACTAATTAAAGACCATAACAGAGTATCTAATATGTGTTAATAAACTAAATAAAATAATGAATACTGTCTGGGCATCTCCACCCCGATACCTTCACGATTAAAGGAAATAAAATTTACGTTGGAAGAAAACCCTACTCGAAGTAAATACATAAATAAATAGATTAATAATAATAATAATAATAATAATAATAATAATAATAGTCCTTGACACTTGAGGAGATTGTTGGCACTCAAAGTCCATTGAAATAACATCAGCAAACGCTGGTACGAAAAACTCTCAAAAATGATAATTATTATTATTATTATCATTATTTCAAATACTTGGGAATGCTGGTAACGGACACCATCAAAAGAAAAAATAATTTTTTAAATATAGCCCAGTAGAACAAGAAAACTACTCAAAACCAAACTACATAGCAGAAATCTCGTCCAAAGGAAAATACCAAGGCTCTCCCCCTTGTATCATAATCTGGACCATTCTTAAAAAGGTCCAAAGAAGAACTCCAACAAATGAACCAGGGAACAAGAAAACTAATGATGATGAATAAGGCCTAAAATCCTAAAAAAAGATGTAGACAGACAGTATGTGCATTGAAAAGAAGAATAGAACTTCCAAAAGATAGCGTGGATGCATCGATACTCTGACTAGAAGACGACATGAAATGCACGTAGGATGACTGATTACAGTGACTAGAAAAAAATCCAGGCAACACAAGCACCAACGGAAGAAAAATAGCCAGAAAACAAAAATTGGAAGAAAAGCAACTCTTTTGACATTTCCAGCTACAAACAAACGAAATCTCACACGACGAAACCTGGACGTGGCTAAAAAAGAGAGATCTTAAGAGAGGAACTGAATCTATTCTGATAGCAGCACAAAATAACGCCATAAGAACTACGTCAAAGTAAGAATAGACATGACGCAACAAAAAAGTTGATGTAGACTATGTGGTCATAGAGACGAAACCATCAATCACATAATAAGCAAATGCAGTAATTCCAACATGATCAGCTGGGAATTGTGCAAGAAGTTCAAATTAGACTATACCAAGAAATACACAACCCAGAATCCGTCTTGGACATTGAGACTCACAAAAAATTCTCTGGGGTTTTGAGATATAAACGGATCGTCTAATCTCTCAGCAGATGGCCAGACCTATTGATTGTGAAAAAGAAAAAAGAACTTGCCGAATTGTGGACTTGGCCATTCGGGCTGGCTATTAGGTAAAACTGAAGGAAAGCGAAACGAGAGATAAATACCTGATCTTGCCAGGGAATTAAAAAAAAAACTATGGACATCCTGACCATTTTAGACAGCTTTAGTCGGCACCTCACGGCCATACCATGCGCAAGAGACCGAGCAATCAATGCGGCCCGCGGTCAGTACCAATTCTTTCTTCGCCACAGAGAAATACCACGCATAGTATCCTCTGATCATAGCACTCATTTTACCGGTGAAGTCTACAAACAATTATATTATTATCTTTATACGAATCAGCAGTTCTATTTCAAACAATTCAGTTATGCATTAGTAGAAAGTTTTATTCTCAAAATATATCCATTTCAAGCTATTCAATTTCGTCAAAAAGATTTCTTTCAAACATTTCAGTTTAGTATAAATGCAGTTTTTGTTTGCACACATTTAATTTGCAAAAGTGTTCTATTTCAAACAATTCACTTTATCGTATGTACAGTTTTAATGTCAAAAATTGTTCTATTTCAAACGATTCAATTTAGCATACTAAAACAGCTGAATTTCAAGCAATTCAATTTAGCATAAGTACACATTTTAAATGTCAATACAGTTCTATTTTAGAAAAATCAGTTTAGCATAAGTAAACAGTTTAAATGAAGTCTTCGTTTGTGTGTAAGCTTGTGTCTCGTGTGTATGGCTCCCTAACTCTGTGTTATTTATATCCTACAGGTGGATCAAAAAATCGTCCTAAAATTTTGGCGCGTAGACATTTATCGACCAATCAGATTTATATTTTACTATTTCATTTTCGAGCCTAAATATTTTCTGTTAGTTCACTTCCGATCCTAATTTTTTAGAATGTTCTATTCTATGTTTTTAGCTGACTGGTTGAAAAATATAAAAATGTAATTTAAATGCTAATGCGGTTTTGATCCTAAATTTCTAGATTGTTCTTAAGTATATTTTTTATTGCTTATTTTAAAACTAGAAAAAATGTGTATCCTATATGACAAAAAGGTTTTGGAAAGCTCTGTAGTTATTATTTCGTCGATTGTTAACTAAATTATTACTGACTTATGACCTTTTATTTCCAATTCGAACTGTGATTTGGCAAAGAAAACTCATATATGCAAGTTTTATAATCTGGTGTTAGTGGTTAAGCGGTGATGATGACATTCCTCCCGCCCAGAATAAGCAAACTCTTGCAAACAAATTCAAACAGAAAAAGATGAATGTTTATTCTGGCAAACTCTTGTACAGAAATTCAAAGAGACAAAGATGAATGTTTATTATTGCTAAGATAATAAAACGATAGAGTTAATAGTGTTTTTAAAACTTAATAATGTTCCTTATTTGTGCAACAGAAGCACAGAAAACCAAAAGTGAACGTCGCCCAACGTGGGGCTCGAACCCACGACCCCGAGATTAAGAGTCTCGTGCTCTACCGACTGAGCTAGCCGGGCAGATCATCATGGAGTTTATTATGAATAATGACGGTTGAATTGGTAATGATTTGGCTTGGTTTATTATTAGATGAAGCATTACACCTTTAAGGATTTTCCCACCAGCGTAAGCTGATAGCTTTTCGCGGAGCAGATACAGATGGTGTCACTGTTACCTTTATGTTCCACAGCATTCTTCATTTCCCAGCGCACTAGTCAGGTAACTTTTATTATCTTCAAATAGTCGTATTTTTTTTAAGTTATCTAAATTTCTGAGACTAACCCTGGTGATTTTTATCATTTAGGCTTTTCGGACTATTATCTTATTATCATCAGATGATTGTTTCCTTAGAAGATTAGGGAACAAACGCCTTTTTGATCCATAATCTGGAGGATGTAGGTTCAATCTTAAAAGCAGACGAGTAACAATACAGGAATACTTAACACTTGTACCCGTTTATAGCTAAAAAAATCAGAACTGACGACCTCCTGGACTTAATTATTATTATTATTATTATTATTATTATTATTATTATTCATTTATGTATTTAATTCTAGTAGGGTTTTCTTCCAACGTAAATTTTGTTTCCTTTAATCGTGAAGGTATCGGGGTGGAGATGCCTGGACAGTATTCATTATTTTATTTAGTATATTAACACATATTAAATATTCTTTTATCGACTTTAATTAGCAAAGTTTATGTCAGATCTTTCCATAGCAGATTTTATAAATAATCTAATTGAGATTAATGATAAAAAAGACTTTGAAAAGCTCTGTAGTTATTTCGTCGATTGTTAAGTAAATTATTATTGACTCATTACCTTTTATTTCCAATTCGAACTAACAGTGATTTGGCAAAGAAAACTTATACAAGTAAGTTTTATAATAGGGCTTGAATGGTAATCGACGATGATCCTGTTCCTCTCGCCCAGAATAAGCAAACTTTAGTAAACAAAGTTCTAATAGACAATCATCATCATCATATCGCACTGGTAGCACGGATATCCCTGACCTTCTCTCGCCACTCCTTCCTATCGTTCATCGCCCTAGGTAGGTCTTCAGGACAACATCCTGTATCTTCACATAGCTGCTGAATGTATGTTCGTGCTGGTCGTCCTGCTTTTGCGCGGCCATGTGTGGGGATCCATAAGAGTACATCTCTTATGAGTTCGTCCCTACTTCTCCAGCAGTGTCCTGCATGTCTGTTTCTTCTAACTTGAATAGTTTTCATGATAGGGGGCAGGTGGCCGTACAGTTGGTGTCTTGTGGGGTGTTGCTGCCAGAACTTTTTCAGGATTGCACGCAGCATTCTTGTGTAATTGCCATCTAGCTTTTTCTCCAGCCGTTTTGTTAGCGTCCATGTAGTGCAGCCATATAGCAGTATCGATGTGACCGCTGCCTGGAAGAAACTGCGTTTCATTTTATCGGTTAGGTCTGATTTCCATATAATTGATAGCCTATTGATAGCTGTCCATGCTTTCGTTAACCTCGTTTCGATGTCCTTTTCGGTTGATTCGACGCTGCTTCCTAGGTAAGTGAATTTGTCTACTAGTTTAAGAGGGGTTCCTTCTAGAGTGGAGATGTCTCCCGTTTGGTTATAGCACATATATTCCGTTTTGTGTGCATTAACATAGAGGCCTATGCTTGCTGCTGCTCGTTCCAAACTATGCAGTAGTGTTTCGGCTTGGTCAGGTGTATTTGCCAGTATCACTATGTCATCGGCGTAGTCGGCGTCGGGGTACCTTTTGCTTCTTTTCTTCGTCAGTTCAAAGCCATTCTCTTTGATTTTGTCAATCGATGTTCTAAGTACGTAGTCTAGACAAATGATAAAGAGGTACGGAGCCAGCGTGTCCCCTTGTAGTACTCCTGCTACAATGTCAAAGTATTCTGTGTCTCCATCCGGTGATCGTACTTTTACTTTAGTGTTTCTATAGAGAATCGTTATTGCCGCTTATCATTGAAAAGAGAATAAAACGATATTGTTAATACTGTTTTTAAAACTCAATAATGTTCCTTATGAGCACAATAGAAAAAAAAGCAAATTACTTGTGCAATAGAAACACAGAAAACCAAAAGTGAACGTCGCCCAACGTGGGGCTCGAACCCACGACCCCGAGATCAAAGATCTCGTGCTCTACCGACTGACCTAGCCGGGCAGATTGCAGACCTGTCAGAATTTTCTTTTTTTAAACTGAGCTTTGACATGAGCTTTTTGATCGGGAATGGACTTTATTATGAATAATGACGATTGAATTCGTAATGCATTAGTTTGGTTTATTGTTAGATCAAGCCTAACGCCTTTGAGAATTGTCTCATCAGCGTAAGCTGATAGTTTTTCACATGAGTTTAAGTGACATCAAGTCTCCTCAGGTTTCCAGGACTCCTCTGAATATTCCGGTTTGTCTTCACCAATGTTGTAGTCTGGGTGGTCTTCATTCTTCTTTCGATTTCCAATTCCTTCTTACTTTTCTCCAAGATTTTGGGAACCTTACAAGCGCAGCAGATACAGTTGGTGTCACTGTCACCTTTATGTTCAACAGCTTTCTTTATTTCCAAGCGCACTAATCAGGTAACTCTTACTATGTTCAAATATTCTTATTTTTTAGTTGTCAAAATTTCTGAGACGAAGCCTGGTGATTTTTATCATTAAGAGTTTTCGGACTATTATCTTATTATCATCAAATGATTGTCTCCTTCGAAGCTTTGGGAACAAACGCCTATAACCTATATCTAGAGGTTGTAGGTTCAATCTTGACAGCAGGCAAGTAACAATACAGGAATACTTGTACCCGTTTATAAGTAACGGAATCAGGACCAACGACCCCCTTGACTCAATAGAGTACGTAATTCGAAGTTCCGTGAAGGTTCCCGAGTAAGACAAACATCTGAAGAATGTCAGAGGACATATCGGCCGAAACGTTGGGGAAATAACAATGAAGATGAAGACTATAGTCCAAAAACACTTAATGATAAAAATCGTATGTTTTTCTCTTTTTTTCTAGCTTTCTTTGATTTTCATTCTGTGGTCGGCTGAATTAGGTGTTGTCTATCTTCTCCAAAGTCTCTCGTTAGGCAGTAGCAAATATCAAGCTTCTCAATGTTTGTTGCAGAATACACCAATTACATCGCTGCAGGCGGGTAAGATTCATCTAACGAGTGTTTAGGATATTACACAAAACAAAATCATTGTTAGGACCAAGTAATACTGTAAAGTAAAGTTGTCTCCCTTAGTCGAGGGCGACCAGAAGGCTCCCTTTTCAATAGCTACTACACCAAGGTGTAGCGGAGGGCGCTACTCCTTTCCCTGAATTGCTCCACTTTACCCTTGATACGTACCTTATGTTGCTGAGTGTTAAGCAAGGTGGTATCAAGTACCATTTTTAAAGTCTTTGGTATGACGCGACCTGGGATTGAAACCAGGTCTCCCGGACCATTGGCAAACACTCTACTCACAAGGCCAATGAGCCGGTTAGTAATACTGTAGTAATACAGGAAAACTCTGAATTCAAACCTGTTAAATTCCGCTTAAAAATTGACCTTGTGTCATATCCTGCCCGAGCGGAGGGGTTGGTAAATATGAGTAATACTGTGGTTTTGAATAATGCGGATAACCTATTCATCTCCCTAGCTTCCTGGTCCATTCAGGCCAGGAAAATCAACACCTGATTGGGTCATATCTATGGATTAAATAGAACTCAAAATGTATACTTATGATAAACTGATTTGTTTAAAACAGAACTGTCTTGACATTTAAACCACATACTTCATTTAAACTGTTTACTTATGCTAAACTGTTTTTTCTAAAATAGAACTGTTTTAACATTTAAACTGCGTACTTATGCTAAACTGAATTGTTTGAAATGCAACTGCTTTTGCATGCTAAACTGAATCGTTTGAAATAGAACAATTTTTGACATTGAAACTGTACATATAATAAAGTGAATTTTTTGAAATAGAACAGTTTTGTTATTTTACTCCGTGCAAACAAAATCTATACTTATACAAACCTGAATTGTTTGAAAGAAAACTTTTTGACTAAATTGAATAGCTTGAAATAGACATGTTTTGACGATTAATCTTTCTACTTATTCTTAACTGAATTGTTTGAAATATAACTGTTTATTTGTATAAAAATGGATTTGGCATGAAATAACCAACAAGGGTTGATATGCGATAAAACCCAAACAAACAATAAAACAAACAAGAAATGTTTGTATTTTTTTTTTTTTTGAACACTATGCTTTTTACATCGTTATTGCCAATAAGACTATTATTACAGACTCCTAAGTAACAGATCACATTTTTAAGTTTTACCTATTTCTCAGCAAGGAGTTATGTGAGTAGAAACCTCAGTCATTGGGGTGGTTTCTCAGGCCTGAGCGGTATATATAAATAGATTTAATCTTAAAACCAAAAAACAAGCATATTATCATTTTTTAAAAAATGTAAAAAAGAAGATTTGGCCATTTTTCAGGCCTAGGTATTACAGCATATCACAAAACATCATTTAAAAACAATGGAGTTTTCCCACCCATCCTACATTATATTCACACCTTTCGATCCGTATATTGCACCGTAAATTGTAGGAAAACCCACGACCAGAATGGACCAAAGAATTCTTATAAAGAAAAAAAAAACCTTACATAGATGGCATAAGACATGGTATCTAGATTGGTTTGGTTTGGTTTGGTTTAGTGGCATATCAGTCATTGTAGGTTATTTAATTCTAAATCCTGTTTATACATTTATATTAAATATCTACAACTTGTAAATACATTTTGTTGTTTACATTCTTAAATGAGCCAGAGCTCTTTCTTGAACACAGTTAAATGGTTTCAAATATTGCCATATAACAGTCACAATTTAATATTAGTCATTTATTTGCAACCTTAGTTTGTTCTATTTGACCCATAGATAAGACCCTATCTGGTGCTACCAATGGACCGGATAACAATAGCAATGAAGGGGTAATCTGCATTCCCCAAAGATCCAAGGCTGGAGCGTCGCCATCAAATTGTTTAATATCATATCTAGGACATTCGTTAAGGGTCTCACCCCTTTGCACAGATGCAGTTGGCCTATTCTACAGCTCCAGCCAACTGGACAAGTTGTATCTATAAGAGATTAGAACTATTCAATCTTTTTTAAATCCTGTTTTATTTTCTTTTTAGCCTAATGTTCTTCTTTGCGAAGAAAAAGATTACGCCTTCTGCTTCCACACGTGATGTCACTTCGTAAATTTTCTACTATTCTTTGCTCAGTAATTTTCTACTGTGGAATTTTCTTGATCGTAAGTGAGGACTGAGTTGGATTTCTGTTCGCATGTGTATTCATTCTCGTATTCATCTAGCTTATAAACACTTTATATTCTTTAGATTACGTTTATCATTTGGAACTAAATAAGAACTGTGCTGAAAAATATTTTATACCACACACTGTTCCGTGAAATATAAATCATATCTATCGATCTATCTATCTATCTTTTTGAGGATACTGAAAGTATTCATTTACCTATATTAACTCAGTTTATTAATATATATATATATATATATATATATATATATATATATATATATATACATATATATATATATATATATATATATATATATTTGTAAACAAATTTGATTGAAGGTGTTCTATGCATTTTCGTTTCGTCTGTATGCGAGTTGTTTAAGGATATATATATGTATATATATAGGTTCAGATCGAAATAGATTGATAGATATATTGACACATACTAAGATATTACAGTAGATTGGGAGACTGAGATACATAGAATGAGATACATCAGAACGAAATACATATAAATATTAATAGACTGAGATAGATAGATAGATAGATAGATAGATAGATATTCTCAAATAAGTAGCTAGGATATAATGATGGAGGTAATTCGTTTTATTTGTATATATCAAGCTAATCAGATCTCTTTAACAGTTTTAAACATACACAAATATCTATCTATCTATCTATCTATCTGGGTACTGGAGGTTTGAATGTGTTTGTGTGCGCGCACACGCGTGTGTGTGTGTGTTTGTGTGTGTATAAAAATATATATCACAAGATCTATTAACTGCGATTGGGGAAAGTTAGCTTAACTTTGATAAAAATATATTAGTTTAACTTCGTGAAATTTATGGTTGAGAAAATACAACATCAATTTAGATAATCTAATCTAGTTTGTTAAAAAATATTATAAAAACCAAGAATGCTGAGTTATGTAAAAATATTTTGTGTCGTCTTATGTTTTATTAGTTTATTTATTGCTAAATTAAAAAAAAATGTTGAACATCTTCCCAGTGAGTTTATTCCATATTTAATACCAAAGGTAATATATACATATATATAGAGAGATAGAGAGATAGATAGATAGATAGATATAGAATTTTTTTCTTTTTGTTGGACCAATGAAAGAAATATAGATATTATATAATGAATAGGTCCGTGAGTGAATTTAGTATTTTAGAATTTATTTTCATAATTTTGCTTTGCAAGTGTTTTAAACTTTATTGTCATCTTAAGATAGCTGAGAATGGTTAGGGCGTTCTTTTGTGATTCTGTAGTATCACCTCCCTTACTAAGGTCAGTAAACGGGGCAGTCAGTACATACTCAACAGAAATCTTGGTCCTTACTTCCACCTCGGCCAAGGAATGCTATCCCAGAATCCATCACCTCTCACTCTTCTCTCTTCCCTTCTCTCTCCTTTTCTCTCTCGCTTTACCTCTCCCTCTGGCCAATCAGCGGAGATAGTAGCAGTTGCCGAAGACGACCCAAGAACAGAAGAGGAGGCAGTTGCTGAAGAGATTCCAAACACTAAACACACGTGTTGACCGCCGGACATTTTCTAGCCAACACGTGGCGTTGTATATGAAGAATAAAATTCCTATTTTAAAGTTAATATTTGTACTTCTCATTTATTATCTCAAATAACATAACCCAAGTACATATATTACAATGGTGACCCCAACTAAAAGGATATAAGACGCAACTTTTGAAAATTCCAGTATAAATTCAACCAATTTTTCAACTTCACGTCGCAAACGTTTCAAGAGAGAACCTTCGACGTAAGTAAAAAAAAAAAATTCTTTTCCTCTTTTCTTCGTCTACAACAACAACAAATATATATATATACACACACACAAAAAAAGAAAACAATTAAAAAAGTAAATAAATAAATAAATAAAAATGGAAGAAGCTTCTCTACAGCAAATTAACATAAAGACACCAGAATTCATGGAAACGGCAGTGAATGGCTGGTTTTCCATTCTGGAGGCACAATTCCACCTGCGCAATATAACGGCATCAACAACAAAATTCTACACGGTAATATCATCTCTGCCTACAGAGGTGGTAGCTAAAATACCGATAACAATTTTAGAATCAAAAAATACGAGGAAATAAAACAGTCATTAATTGAGGCCCACGAAAGGACAAAGCCGGAATTGCCGGACAAATTAATGTCAACAACTATTACAGGCCGTCCTTCAACATACCTGCAAGAAATGCTATCGATAGCAAAACGGATAGGTATCGGAGAAGAAATAGTAATACACAAATTTCTTCAGGCCCTACCAGCGACAATTTTCCCCGTCATTGCTTCACAAAAGGAGTTAAGTCCAACTCAACTTGGAAAGCTAGCGGATGAGCTTATGCCTTTGCTTAACAATATCAACGCGACAGCGTTCACCGCTCAGCATAGGACACAAAAAACTGAGAAAAGCAAAGATAATATTATTTTACCGACAGGTATTAAACCTTTCTTCCCGGAACAAAAAGCCAAAATATGTAGAGCACACCTCTACTTTGCCGAGCAAGCAAGAACTTGCAAACCTTGGTGTAGATGGCTGAAGAAGCAAAACACAAAAATACTACCAAGCTCGCATCCACCTACACCAACTACAACAGACTCGGAAAACTAACGGCGCGAACCATGTCTGTCCCCCTGAGTTCGTCGCTATTACAAATCAATATACGATTAGGGACAACTACATTAAAATTTATAGTGGATACTGGTGCAAGTATCTCAATAATACCAGCGTCTAGGTTAAACGGCGTCACGTTAAATCCAACACCGGTATCACTCACCACCGCTAATGGAGAGAAAATAAAATGCCACGGACAAGCAAACCTAGAGGTTGGGATACCAAGTTTGAAAAGGTCATTTTCCTGGACATTTGTGGTCGCAGATATCACCAATCCACTCCTTGGATTTGACTTTTTAAATGAATTTGGTCTCATAATCGACTGCAAAAATAAAACAATTTACGACCTGTTAACAGTTACCAAAAAGGAATTAATACTAAACACGACATCTCCAGTAAACGTGGTCATTAACAAAGTAGAACTACCATCATTTATTCAAACCAGTCTGGATAAATACCCAGAAATCATTTCTCCTCATATAAACAAAAATAACAACTACTGCGGTGTTTATCACAGAATTGATACAGGTAGCCACTTACCGGTTTTTGCAAAATCCAGACAGCTATCAGCGGAAAAACTATCGGCGACTAAAGAAGAGTTTAAAAGACTCATAAATAAAGGCGTGATAACTCCTTCAGACAGCGAATGGTCAAGCCCACTACATCTTGTACCTAAGCAAAGTGGAGGATACCGCTGCTGCGGAGATTACCGTGCATTAAACAGCATCACTAAAAGTGATAGATACCCCATTCCCAATATAAATTGATTCACAACAAAACTCGCTAATAAACCGCGATTTACAAAAATTGATCTGATTTCAGCGTACCACCAAATTAAAATGCACCCAGATGATATTCCTAAAACGGCAATTATCTGTCCGATGTTTTTTTTTCATTACGAATTTATGCCGTTTGGGTTAAAAAATTCGTCGGCAACATTTCAAAGGTACATGGACAGAATCTTCCGACAGATAGACTGTGTCTTTATATATTTAGATGACATCTTAATCTTCAGCGACGACGAGCCTTCCCACAAGAAAGATATAGACAGAGTTTTTAAGATTTTACAAGAAAATAACCTGAAAATATCACTATCGAAATCTATTTTCAATGTAACATCGCTAGATTTCCTAGGTTTTAGAATTAATTCAAATGGAATCACACCAACTGCTAACAAAGTAAAAGAAATAGAATCTTTTCCGTGTCCTACAGATGCTAAAAGCTTACGCAGATTTCTTGGTATGGTAGGATTTTACAGGAAATTAATACCAGGATTTGCGAAGTTAGTCTTACCTTTATCCGAAAGAATGAGATTAACACCTAAAGGATTAATTACCTTGAATAATTTGGAAAAACAATCCTTTTCTAACATTATAAAAATACTTGGTGAGCTAACAGAATTATCTCATCCTCAACCAACTTGTTCACAGTATCAACTAGTCACGGACAGCAGCAAATATGCAGTAGGTGTTGCCTTACATCAGGTCATAAATGGAAATCCAATACCAATAGGATTCTTCTCAAAGAAACTGACGACAACACACACGAGATATTCCACTTTTGACCGTGATCTTTTAGCAGCATATTTGTCAGTGTTACATTTTCGCCACCTCATAGAAGGTCGTGAAGTATTACTTCTGACAGATCACAAACCAATATGCGGTGCATTCCACAGTCTAAAACCTACCAAATCAGATAGACAACAAAGACAGCTAGCAATTATTACAGAATTAATTTCAGATATAGCCCATGGGAAGGGTAACCAAAATGTAGTTGCAGATTGTCTGTCTCGCCCAACATTTGCTGTACAAATAGATATATACGATCTACCAGCACTTGCAGATGCACAAAAATCAGACACCGAAATACAGTCCTTTCCAGATTTAAAGAAATTCACATTATCTGGAAAAGATCAATTTGTGTTATGTGATACATCAACGTCATACCCCAGACCTTTTGTACCGTGCACACTACGAAAATCTATCTTTGACAGCTTGCATGCAATATCACACCCTGGAATAAAATCATCTATCAAAATGATTAAGGCTAGATTTTACTGGCCACATATGGATAAAACCATCAAAGAACTATGTGCATCATGCACATCTTGCCAACAAGCAAAAATATACAGACATACCAAATCGCCTGTACAAACGTTGGAAATACAATCATCAAGATTCCATACTGTACACATTGATATAATTGGACCACTACCACCAGCGAAATGCTCCAACAATCCTTACATCAATCCATGTCGGTATGTTTTAACATGTATAGATCGAACCAGTTGATGGATAGAAGCACAACCTATATCGGATATTACAGCACAAACACGCGGATTACACGTTTGTAAACACGTGGATTACGCGCTTTGGTGTTCCACTCCATGTCATATCAGACAAAGGAAAACAGTTTGAGAGCGAACTATTCCTTGAACTATCAAAAATTATTGGATTCTATAGGCTACATACAACATCCTATCATCCACAATGCAATGGACTCATAGAAAGAGCCCACAGAACCTTAAAAGCAGCTATTATGGCCCGAAAAGAATCTTGGATTTCAGTCCTACCAATAGTTCTCATGGGAATTCGAAGTATGCCCAACTGCTCCAATTTTCCCCCTTTTTATGCGGTCACAGGAGCACAAATGTTATTGCCACAACTAATGATAAATACGGAAAATACAGAAACAGTTACACAAAGTTTTACAAGAGAACTGCATAAAACTATGGCAAAATTCGATCTGACAGACTTTTCAAACAGAGAAAAATCAACAAAAACATCATACATGCCAGATCAACTTCAAACTTGTGATAAAGTTTGGATTAGGATAGACCGCGTTCGAAAACCGCTAGAAGCACCCTATTCAGGCCCTTACATGGTACTCGAACGAACACCAAAATATTTCCTAATAGAAACTAACTCAAATATGCATACACAAGTTTCAATAGACCGTTTAAAACCTTACATTGAAAACAAACAAAAATGTACACAAAATGCAACTACCAATAAAAATAAAAAGTCTGAAAGTTTACCTCCTGAAAAAGGGCAGGAACATAAAATGAAAACAAGAACTTCAGGTAGAACGGTTACATAGAAAAAGCATAATGAGTATATTTATTATTAAAACAAAAAAAAACAAAACAACCCCCCCCAAAAAAAACCCAACTAAACCAAACAAAAACTCCGTTTACTGGTAGGGGAGTATTGTAGTATAACCTCCTTTACTAAGGTCAGTAAATGGGGCAGTCAATACTAACTCAACAGAAATCTTGGTCCTTACTTCCACCTCGGCCAAGGAATGCTATCCCAGAATCCATCGCCTCTCACTCTTCTCTCTTCCCTTCTCTCTCCTTTTCTCTCTCGCTTTCCCTCTCCCTTTGGCCAATCAGCGGAGATAGTAGCAGTTGCCGAAGACGACCCAAGAACAGAAGAGGAGGCAGTTGCTGAAGAGATTCCAAACACTAAACACACGTGTTGACCGCCGGACATTTTCTAGCCAACACGTGGCGTTGTATATGAAGAATAAAATTCATATTTTAAAGTTAGTATTTGTACTTCTCATTTATTATCTCAAATAACATAACCCGAGTACATATATTACAATTCTATAGAGGGGATTGTTTTGATAGGTTCGTTCGTGAAACCTTTGGTTTGCACGGAAAACTAACTCCAACAGGTCATTCACAGGTATATAAACAGGAATTTGAAAAAAAATCACCTCTCTATCAATTCAAACACCAACATAAAAACCAAAAAGATTGCTCTAATCAATGATAGCCTCCTGAACATGACGACCATGCAGGAAGTCGTTTAAAGTTATCAAATATCTTGAAAAGGATTCGTCATTAAATTACCAACAGTGGTTGATATGCCAGCAAACCAAACCATAACAAACCAAATGTTTTATAGCCGCATACATATACATAATTCATATACAAATATACGCGGAAACATAGTCGACAATAATGACGAACTTCAATGAACGAACGGGCACACTTCTTTATAATAATATAGCTCTCACACTTTGTTCTCGAAAGGGTTGATGTTCGTTGTGTGTGAGAGGTGAGTTGGAGACGGGGACAGACTGCTACATATTGACCTTGACTTCTTCTGACCATGGCAGCACTTCTTTCGCATTCTGGCTGGGCTGCTCAAACGTGGACACTGAGGGCCGCAAGCCCTCAGTCTGCAAGCTGAGTCTCACGCTGGAATCTTGTCCCCCAACTGACTCCAACTGCAACTAGAACTGCAACTGACTGGAACTGACTTCCTCAAGCCATCTGTGGCACCTGGTTATATAATTGTTTGACACCCACCTACTTCCTGTGGGCGTACGCATCTGCACTGAATTCAACCACGTCCACAGGTCAAGGTGATATTCCGATATCTTCGACCGGATGCACCTATTTCGCTGTCCTTCCGCTTATTTACACAGGTGCATCTCTTGATTGACGGCTCGGTCGAGGGTCAATATTTTACACAAACCACACACACAACAACCACACACAAACACACATTCATGTATATATATATATATATATATATATGTGTGTGTGTGTGTGTGTGTGTGGTTGTGTGTGTGTGAGTGTATGTAGTTTTTACTCTGTTTATTATTTCGCGCATTTGTTGAATCAGTTTTATACTTTTTTCGTAAAGGATATATATCGACTTTTTTTTAGTAAAGAAGGTAAAAGTAATCATATGAATATAAGTTTATAGTGCGCCTAATTTTCTACGCTGTGGCATCTGTAATTTACAGGAATAATCTTTAAATCTTTTTTTTTTGTCTTCCAAACTTCGAAAAGTGAGTAGTGTCAATATCTTAGTTTTTTTATAAATAATTTTTTTTTCATCCTGTCTAATACTTTTCGTTGGGAATACACATATATATATATATATATATATTTATATATATACATCTTTTTATATATATATATATATATATATATATATATTCATTTATATAGACGTAGGGTGTGTCTCTTTGTATAAGTGTGAATTTTCTATAAGTATATTTTTGTTGATTAACATATTTTCCTGTTTTCGGAAGGATATCAATTGACCTTCCAAGAAAAGATGAAGTTAAATGCAATCATATTTTTTTAGAACTTAAGCAAATGGAGAATAAAATGTCGTAATCTTACATTACAAAAATAATTTTACAACTAATTTAAACGACTTTTTCCTTGTATTTTCCTTATTTTTTTTCTTATTACTGGATTACATCTCTAAAGTGACATTAAAATGAAGATAAAAAAACATACGTGCAATTTTAACACCTATGGAATTCCATATTTCATCGAATTACACCCCCTGCTTAATTTAGAAGTCAGAGAAAGGGAAATCGACCTGTGATATTGCTATAAACGTTTCACTGATAGCTTTATAATGCTCGTTGCAAGGTATGGTTATATTGATGTATATGTCTTATTCCACTATGGGGATGATAATTAATGTAAACTTGGTGCCTTGGGTTCTTTTCCCGCGCGGAATAGGTGCAGTAAGAACTGATAGTGACGTTATAATTGACACGTCTTGATACACGTGACAGTAGCCTACTAAACATATACAAACACGCACACGCACACGCAAACACTTATACTCTACCAGTCAAAAGTATTTGGTAACCTTTGAAATATTTTTTCTCATCCTAAAACTGTTAAAAGTTACTCACCATAATGGTTTTATTTATCATGCTACATACAATCCTAAATTTGATAATGTTATGTTTTGACCTTTTGACCCGGCCGAAAATGCCATTCAAGGTGATGCACCAGAAGGAAGTGACACATTCTAATGGCAGTTATGAGAGGAAATCGTGTGGGCAGAAATTGGGTGATGAAATGGGACGAGCTAAAAAAATTCCCATGGTACACTACAGAGTGATGCACCGGAAGAGAGTGACCTCTGAACTGCATGACAGTTATTTCCGCTTGATGACGATTAAACATTCGATTTCAAAGATCGAGTGGGCATCGAATGATTATATAATTCAGTTGAGTTCGACGAGCAAGTTGAATTGAGTTCCGGTTCCAGTTGAGTTCGACGCCCAGGGGGCCAGTGGGGTTGCCAGTAGAGTTCCAGGCCAGTTGGAGACGAGATGTGATAGGGAAAGCCACACCCGGCCGAGGGGGCCCTCGGGAACCCCGATGGAGTTTGGGGACCTGAGAAGTTGCTGATAAGTTGCAGCAGATCACCCAGCAGAGTGAGTCCCTAGTCCTCCGGTTGAGCAGCCCTAGAGAACAAGAAAGACACAACGTGATGGTCATAAAAGTGGGGTCAAAATATTACAGTTTATGTTCGGTCTCCAGCTCCCTCTCACAGTAAAATACCACACAAACTTTTCGAACCCTTGCAATAAAGTAAGAGGTAAATATTGTTAAAGAAGTCTTCCACTGCGTCTTTATTATTGCGTCAGTAAGAATATAACAATACATCATTTACAAATAAAGCTAAATACACACACACACACACACACACACACACAGACACACACACACACACACACACACACATATAACTTTTAAAACTTTTCATTCTTCAAAATGAACCTCTTTGGTCGCAATTACTGCTCCAGAGATTATTGGCATTCTTTCCACAAAAGACTGATGCTAAACCGAAGAGATTTCTGCCCAGCTTTCTTCCAAGGGTTGCCTGATATAAGCTGCACTTGCGGTTGTTTAGTTCTGACTTTTCGGAGGAGTTCAAATCACACTAGTTCAATGGCATATATTTCCACTGAAATTTGCGCGGCCCTAGATATAATTTGAAGGATGCGCTATTCCTCTTTGGTTTTAATGAACCTCTGGCAGAGTTTACTAGTATGATTTGGGTCATTACCTTGCATATGTACAAATCCTTGACCCACAAGTTGCATTCCAGATGGAATCACATGATACAGCAGTATGCTGTGATAACAGGACTGATTCAATTAGCCGTTCACCTGATGCAAATCCACAACTTTGCAACTGGCAAAAGCCCCATCCCTATCAAAACAAAGCCTCCTCCATATTTTCCTGTTGGTGTGATACGGGGTGTTTTTGCTATTTCACCGACTCTTCGCCTAATATAGACTCTTCTATTTGACCCAAAGATATAAAACTTTGATTCGCCAGTCTAAAGGACTTATTTCCACTGCTCTATTGTCCAGTCTTTGTGCACCTTGGCTCATAGCAGCCTTTTGACATTGTTCTGCTTCTTCGACAGTGGTTTCCTAACTGCAATTCTGCTATATAGGCCAGTTTCACTGAGTCTTCTCTTCACAGTAGTTGCCCAGTTTGCTGGGGTTATAGAATACACCGACTAAACCTCTGCAGAGGGGTAAGACCCCACCAACGAGTGTCCTGGATATAACACTAAGCAATCTGATGATGAAGTTCCAGGAATGGCGGAGCTTTGGGGAATGCGGAATACCCCTTTATTGCCATCGCTCCCAGGTCCACTCTGGCCCGGAGTGGTAGCACCTGATATGGGTCCCATCTATGGGCTAAATAGAACTAACAGCATACTTATTCTAAACTGAATTGTTTGATTAAACTGAATAGCTTAAAATAGAAATTTTTTTGACAATTAAACCCTACTTACATTTGAACTGCGTACTTAGGCTAAACTGAATTAGTTGAAATAGAGCTGTTTTTGACATTGAAACTATATTTACACTTAACTGAATTGTTTAACATAGAACTGTTTTGACATGTAACTGTGTGTAAACAAAATCTGTACATATACTAAACTGAATTTGCAGAATTAGAACTGCTTGACTAAACTGCATAGCTAGAAATAGAAATATTTTTCACAATTAAACTGCACTTACAGTTAAACTGCGTACTTATGCTAAACTGAATTGTTTAAAATTGAACTGTTTTTGACATTGAAACTGTACTTACACTAAACTGCATTGTTATATATAACTGCTTTAGTAGTTTGAAATTGAAATGTTTTTTAACTATTAAACTGTGTACTCATGCTCAACTGAACTGTTTTTAATAGAACTGATTATTTACATAAAAATGGATTTGGCTTTAAATAACCTACAAAGGTTGATATGTCATAAAACCCAACAAACCAAACCAAACCAATCTTCACAGTAGATGTTGATAAATTTTTTCAAGGCATTGGTTCACGGTGACTCTGATGAAAATTCCCTCTGTTCTTGTTGCTTTTGGTCTACTTTTGGTCAGTTTTGACCAGTTTCTTGACGTCTCCTCACAGTATAATCCACCGAAGTTCTGGAAATTTTTTTCTTTATTACTAAAGAAGAAAAACGCCTGCGAATCAATTTTTCGAAAGATATCTGTTTATACTTTGGTGAAAGTAAATGAGGAACACTTGTATTTCGTATAATAATTACAAAATTTGAGGGGCTTAACTTGTTTCATTGAAAATAAATTTTTTTGGATGAGCGATACAAATTTTTGAGAGAGGCCAAATTCTTTTAACGGGTGATGCACACACACACACACACACACACACACACACACACACACACACACACTCATATATATATATATATATATATATATATAATTCTGCGCAGGAATTTTCTAACTCTCTTTCGCTATCGGTCTGCTTGGCTAATAATGGCTCATCTACGTGATTGAGTCCTACAGAAAACACCAATTATACGACCATATATTAGCAATCTCACGAACCCATCCGTTCGTAGAGCAAGACATGCGGGTTAATCCAACCGAAGTAAAGATGAAATCATAAACGACGTTTTCTTATGGACTCCAACAAATATATATATATATATATATATATATATATATATATATATATATGCATTCCCTTCCCTGCACGAACAGGAAACGAAACAAAGTTAATTTTTAAAGCGGAGTTGAACAGGTTTGGTTCAAAACGTGCCTTCTCCTTGATCGGTTGCCCTATCAAGATAACAAGCCCAGTTTGTGATTCCATTTTACCTATAGCTGAAGGGATAATAGTTGGATTCATACCTTTCCTACGGGTATCTTTGCGTTATGTGAAATGCAAACAGCCTCGTCCAGTATTTGAACCCTGGTCCCAGTGTCCATTACCTACTATGATATCCATTACATCTCGAGTGTGTGTATGTATGTATGTATGTATGTATGCATGTCTAGGTATATATATATATATATATTTGTATATATATATATATATATATATATGTGTGTGTGTGTGTGTGTGTGTGTAAGAGAGTAATTGTGTGTGTGTGTGTGTGTGTGTGGATGGGAGCTATATATTATCAAGTCGTTGTCCCAAATTACTGGCACCCGAATTTAAATAAAAATTCACCTATTATCACATCATAAAAAGAGAGAATGGTGTTTTGAAAAAATAGTAAAAAGACCCTGCTTTGTTCAAATTGACCTTGTCAAAAATGCAGCAGGTCTTTTTTTCTTACTTTCTTATTTACATACTTTCTTTCTGTCTAACCAAATAAGGAAGTAATGACTGTCACTTCAAATTTGAACTACGGCCATTAAATGGCATAGTTTTCTAAAAGAATAATTATTCATGCCGTGAACAAATTTGGCTTTTCAAGCCAAATTGTTTTTTGTCAAACAGACATTTAAAGTGTCGAGCACAAATTTCGCAAGCATGAAATTTCGTTACAGAATTCCCTTGCATTTTACAAATCCTTTTTACCATCTTCTGCTAACTCGCATTATTTTCCGCAATTGTGATTTGATAATCCACAGTGACCTGCTTTCATGTGTACGTACATGATTTCTCATACATACATACATACAAGTATACATAGAGTGTTGTCCATAAAAAAAGATAAACCCCTTATAATTCTTTTATCATAAAAATTATTCATTTCTGAACTAAATGTACGAAGATTGTAAATTACTAGTGAAATATAAAAAAACACAAAACGAATATTAGAAGTTATTATTTAACATCAAACTTCACCGATTCGAAACTCTATAACTAAAATTATGAATATGTTGATGTTCAATATAATTGCACATATTTGGATCAATGAGAGAAAATTGAATTTAAAAAATGAATAGGTCCGCGAGTGAATTTGATATTTAAAATTTTATTTTTTATGACTTTGCTCTACACGTTTCAGACTTTATAGTCATAGGCTAATAATTAAAAAATCAGTCCCCGGGTGAATTTGGTATTATATATATACATACATATATATTTAATGTATCATCATCATCATGTCGTGCAGCCAGCAAGGATATCCCTGATCCTCTCTCGCCACTTCTCCCTATCGTTCATCGCCTCTGGCTGGTCTTCAAGGCTACATCCCGTATCCTCACAGAGCTGCTGTATGTATGTTTGAGCTGGTCGTCCTGCTTTTGCCCTGCCATTTGTGGGGGTCCATAGAAGTACATCACTTATGAGATCGTCCCTGCTTCTCCAGCAGTGTCCTGCAACACTGGTTCATCTAACTTGGATAGTTTCGTGATGGGAGATAGGTGGCAGTATAGTAGGTGTTTTCTGGGGTGTTGCCTCCAGGACTTAGTCAGTATTGCTCCCAGCATTCTTGTGTAATTTCCGTTTAGCATTTTCTCCAGCCGTTTTGTTAGCATCCAAGTAGTGCATCCATATAGTAGTATTGATACGACCGCTGCTTGGAAGAAACTGCGTTTCATTTTATCGGTCAGGTCTGACTTACATATGATCGATAGCTTATCGATAGCTATCCATGCCTTCATGTGTCGATGTATTTTTCGGTTGATGAGACACTGCTTCCTAGGTAGCTGAACTTGTCTACCAGTTTCAGAGAACTTCCGTCTAGTGTGGAAATGTCACCCGTTTGATTAAAGCACATGTGTTCAGTTTTGCGTGTTTTGACATGGAGGCCAATGCCTGCGGCAGCTTGTTCAAAACTTCGCTGTAGTGTTTCGGCTTGGTTTGTTGTATTTCCCAGAATCGCTATGTCATCGGTGTAGTCGGCTTTGGTAATTGTTTTTGCGGGGTACCTTCCGCTTCTTTTCTTTGTCAGCTCGAAGCCATTTTCTTTGATTTTATCAATCGATGTTCTACGGACATAGTCAAGACAGTTCATAAAGAGGTATGGGGCTATCGTGCCCCCTTGCAGTACTCCTGCTACATATATATATATATATATATCATCGTCATCATGTCAGGCTAAAAGCACGGGTTTACCCGAACGTCTCTCCACTCGTCTCGATCGTCATCGCTACGGATAGGTCTTCCATACTACATTCAGTATTTGTACAGAGCTGTTGTAGATAGGTTCTTGTTAGTCGGCCACCTCCTGCTGGTCTGAGTGAAGGGGTCCACAGCAGTAGATCACTCACGAAGTCGTCCTTTTTAATCTAGCTCTGTCCCACATGCCTTGTTCATCTAATTTGGGTGGTTTTTCGAGATGGGTGGTAGGTGGCCGTAAAGTTGATGCTCTGTGGATATTTTCAATCGATAGGTTGTAGATCATATGGAAGTCAAACTTATCCGATAAAATAAAAAGCAATTTTTTCCAAGCAGCAATCGTGTTAATTCTACTCAATGGATGCACCACTCGAACGCTGACTAAGCCAATAAAGAAAAAGCCAGATGAGAATTGCACAAGAATGCAACGAGAAAATTGAACAAATCCTGGAAGCAACACCCCACAAAACAGCAACTGTACGGCCACCAAACACCCATCTCTAAAACTATCCAAATTAGACAGACAAAACATGCAGAACACTGCTAGTGATGTCAGTATGAACTCATAAGCAATGTTTTCCTAAGGACGTGCAAGTGTTGGACGACCAACTAAAATTTGTCTATAACAGCTATGTACGGGCACTAGACGTAGCCTGGAGGACCTACCGGAAGCAATAGAGGATAGGGAAGAATGGCAAGAGTGAGTCAAGGAAATTCGTGTTAGCCGCAAGATATGAGGATGATGATGATATATATGCAATTTTTCAATGTTTCAGAGTCTCACTGTCGTAGAACAAGGGCTTGCAACCCAGAGCTCGCAGATTACACGCAGCTCTCGAAGACCATCTATGCAGTCCAGCTTCAAACTTTCCCTTCGCTTTTTTATGTTGATCGTGAAGAAGTACTATTACATTTTCTGCAGATGCAATCCATTGATCTTCAACAACTTATCTGTGTGCAAACAAATATTTTTTGAAAATAAAACTATTCGCGTTAAATGGCAATAACTGAAATTTAGCTAAGTACAAGTTAGCGGTTGATATTACATAGAATTATTTGGGTTATATAGCAATGCATGAAACTGTTTAACTGTGAGCGTGCTGACAAAGAAAAGAAGCAGAAGGTACCCCGCAAAAACAATTACCGACGCCGACAACGCCGGTGACATAGCACTACTGGCCAATACACCCAACCAAGCCGAAACACTACTTCATAGTTTGGAACGAGCCGCTGCAGGCATTGGAGTCCATGTTAATGCACACAAAACTGAATTTATGTGCTTTAATCAGAAAGGCGACATCTACACACTAGCCTGAACCTCTCTGAAACTGGTTGACAAATTGACCTACCTAGGAAGCAGTGTCTCATCAACCGAAAAAGACATCGACACTCGGCTAACGAAGGCATGGACAGCTATCGATAGGCTTTCGATCATATGGAAATCAAACCTGACTGATAAAATGAAATGCAGTTTCTTCCAGGCTGCAGTCGTGTCCATATTGCTATATGGATGCACTACTTGGACGCTGACTAAACGGTTGGAGAAGAAGCTAGACGGCAATTATACAAGAATGTTAAGAGCAATATTGAACAAGTCATGGCAGCAACACCCCACAAGGCACCAACTGTACGGTCACCTACCACCTATCAGAAAACTATACAAGCTAGACTAACCAGACATGCCGGACACTCCTGGAGAAGCAAGGACGAGATCGTAAGTGATGTACTCCTGTAGGCCCCGCATATGGCCAAACAAAAGCAGGACGGCCAGCTCGAACATACATTCAGCAGCTATGTGATGATACGGGATGTAACCCTGAAGACCTACCAGAGGCGATGAATGATAGGGAGATGTGGAGTGAGAGAGGGTCAGGGATATTCGTGCCAGGCGTACGACATGATGATGATGATGGTGATTACTGTTAAATAGCAGAATTTGAAACCATTGAACTGTGCTCAGAGAAACGACCTCTGGCTTATATAATAATGTTAACAACAAATCATATGTATTTGATATGCCTAAAAACAATCTGGTATTAAAAACCAACAAAAGCTAAAATGCTATAAAATCCACCCAACCAACCAACTAATTATATATTTAATATACGCATAAACAGGATTTGAAATTAAATAACCTTGAGGGGTTGATATGCTATAAAACCCAAAAAACTCACCAATTATATATTTGATATATGTGCAAACAGATTTGGCATAAAATAACCAACAAGGATAAATATGCTGTAAACCCCAATCAATCAACCAAGTTATATATTTAATATATGTATAAGCCAGATTTGGCATAAAATAACCTTCAAGTGTTGATATGTCATAAAAAGCAAGCTATCAACCAATCAATCATATAATTGGTTTGTGGGTTTATTTAAAGCTAAATCCTGTTTTTAGGTATATCAAATATATATTTGATATACTTACAAACAAGATTTGGTATTAAATAACGTACTAGGTCTTATACGCCATAAAATCCAACCAACCAACCAATTATATATTTGATATATGTATAAATAGGATTTGGCATGACATAACCCATAGGGGCTGATATGCCATACAAATCAACCAATCATCATTGATCATCATTGTTCAGATATGTAATTCAAATTTCTTGCTAGCCATATGTTTTATTTCTATAAGAATTCGGTGCTTCCATCAAGACGATTCTCCAACATTACCACACCCACCCAGCAAATATCGCTATGAAGAGTTGTTCTCCAACATGAAGAATGCCAATAGTACACAGCGTTCTTTACTGTCTAATCATTCCCTCTCTGATGTGCTTCGTCTATCAGCCTCTTCATTTAACCCTGATGTTACATATTTTTCTGACTTCAAACAACAACGGATGTCTTACTAATAAGTTGGGATCATAAGTTTATGAATTTAGTTTTCTTTTCTTCGTTATTTTTAAGATCCCTGCCTCGAGCGAACTTCAAATGAAAATAGTTGCTTTTGGGCTGAAAATGTCGGGTCCTCTTGTTTTAGAGTTTGTTAAATAATCAACATGTCACGCTGTCAGTACGGATCTACATGACCCTCTTTCGCCACCCGTTACTATTGTCCATCATTCCCGGGAGGATTTCAAGGCTATTTCCTGTATCAGCACAGAGCTGTAGTATATGGGTTCAAGCTGATCGTCATGCCTTTGCTCGTCCATGTGAAAGGGTTCACAATCTATCTATCTATCTATCTTCATCATCATGTCACGGTGCCAGCAGGGATCTCCCTAAGCCTCTCTCGCAACTACCCTCTATCCTCCATCGTTCCCGAGAGGTCTTCAAAGCTACATGCTGTGTTGGCGCAGAACTGTTGTATATAGCTTTTAGCTGGTCGTCCTACCTTTGCTAATCCATGTGAAGGGGTCCACAAGAGCATATCACTTATTAGTTCTTCCTTACTTTCCAACAGTGTTCCACATGTATCCGCTAATGATATCATCTTCGATAGCGTAATATTCCACGAGAAACTGGAAAATATTTTACAAGAAATAATAAAATCTTGGTATCTTTGGTGGAGAAGAAAATTAATTCTTTATAAATCATTGTTAAGGACGTACTTACAGATGTGCAATACATTTACATACATAATACACACAAAGGCACATTCCTGTTGATAGATATAAGCACAATAGGAATTTTAATAATATATACCAAATATTATATACCCTCATATAGATTGATATGAACAACTAATAGATTGATTGATAGATATGAATGGACTGAAAAAGATTGATAGATATCATCATCATCATGTCGTGCTGGTAGCACGGATATCCCCGAACCTCTCTCGCCACTTTTCCCTTTCGTTCATCGCCTCAGGCAGGTCTTCTGGACACCATCCTGTATCCTCACATAGTTGCTGAATGTATGTTCGTGCTGGTCGTCCTGCTTTTGCGAGGCCATGTGTGGGGGTCCATAAGAGTACATCATTTATGAGTTAGTCCCTGCTTCTCCAGCAGTGTCCTGCATGTCTGGTTCGTCAAACTTGAATAGTTTTCGTGATAGGAGGCAGGTGGCCGTACAGTTGGTGTCTTGTGGGGTGTTACCGCCAGGACTTGTTCAAGATTGCTCGCAGCATTCTTGTGTAACTGCCGTCTAGCTTCTTCTCCAGCCGTTTTGTTAGAGTCCATCTAGTGCATCCATATAGCAGTATCGATGCTTTGTCAGGATGGCCGAGCGGTCTAAGGCGCCAGACTCAAGGATTAAATATATTTAACCAGGATAATGAGTGTTCTGGTCCACGAATGTAAGCGTGAGTTCGAACCCCACTCCTGACAACGACCTTGATAGATATGAAAAGATTGAAATAGATCGATAGATAGACCGATTGATAGATTTGAAGAGACTAATAGAGACAAATTGATATGAGCATAATGAGAAAGAGTTCTAAAGGGGGAGAGCAAGAAAAAAAAGAGGTGATACGAAGAAAAAAAGAATTAGAAAGAAACGGCAAATTTAGAGAACGATAAAAAGAGATTAAAGAAGAAACAATGAGGGTAAGAAAAACAAATGAGTTTGTGCGTATGTGTGTGTGTGTGTGAGAGAGAGAGAGAGAGAGAGAGAAAGGGGAGGAGAAGGAGGGAAAGAGAGAGAAGGGGAGGAGAAGGAGGGAAAGAAAAAGAGAGAGAGAGAGAAAGAAGGAAAGAGAGATTGTGAGAGAAAGAGTAGGAGAGAACGCACACACCCACGAAAAAGAAGATGGACAAAATTTTTGAGATAGAAACGAGAAAAATTAGAGTATGTAGGTAAGAGAACAACAAATAAACAGAAGTTTTTAACAATGAGAGAGAGAGAGAGAGACAGACAGACAAATAGGCAGACAGAAATAAATAAATCAAGAATGAGTGAGAGCGAGAGAGAGAAAGAAAAGAGAGAGAGAGAGAGAGAGAGAGAGAGAGAGAGAGAGAGACACACACACACACACACACATATACAGACAGACGGACAGACAGGAAGGCAGACAGAAATTGATAAATTTATTTATTTATTAAATGAGAGAGAGGGGGGGCAGACAGACAGAGAAGACAGACAGGCAGAGGGGTAGGCAGACAGAAATAAAGAAAGAAAGAATGAGAGAAAGAGAGACTGATAGACAGACAGAGACAGAGACACTCGAAGGGACTGACAGATGGGTAGGCAGACAGAAATAAATAAAGAAAGAATGACAGACAGACAGATGGGTAGGCACAGAAATAAATAAATAAATAAATAATGAGAGAAAGAGAGAGACAGACAGACAGACTGATAGACGGACTGACGGACAGATGGGTAGGCAGACAGAAATAAATAAAGACAGAATGAGAGAGAGACAGTCAGACAGACAGACAGACAGACAGATGGGTAGTCATAAAATAAATAAATAAATAAATAAATAATGAGAAAAAGAGACAGAGACAGAGACAGACTGATAGAGGACTGACGGACAGATGGGTTGGAATAAAGAAATAAAGAATAAGAGAAAGAGAGAGAGAGAGAAACAGAGAGAGAGACAGACAGACAGATAGGTAGGCAGACAGAAATAGATAAAGAAAGAATGAGAGAGAGACAGAGAGAGATCAATAAGAAAAGAATGACGAGTGAAAGAGAGGTTGGAAAACATTCATTTTCTTCGGGTCTTCTCTGCGGTTAAAAAGTTTGGCAAATTACAATTATTTCTTAAATTGAAACGTATAGACTTTGAAGACCGATAAGTGAAAATGAGTGAAAATGAGAAATTTGTTGGTTCATGTTGTCTAGAGAAAAGCTATAATTAAAAACCGTTTCAAACGAACTCTGGTTCGGTTTGCTTGTGTTTTATGCCATATCATCCTTTGTAGGTAATTTTATGCCAAATCCGATATATATATATATATATATATATATATATATATATATATATATATATATATAATTTCTGAGCAAATAGTTTGCAGGTAACATTTTTAAACCTTTTGAGTACAAATGCTTGTACATACTTAATGGTTTCAAGTATAGAAAAAATCATTTAATATTTTTATTTCTATTAGACGCATACATGGGGCTCTAACAGGAACTACCACGCTAATTGGGAGTAATGACAATCAGGGGAAACTCCACATTCCTCAAAACTCCTGGACTGTAGTCTCACCATCAGATGGTTTTGTGTCACAAACAGGACATTCGTTAGCCGGCAGGTCCTACCTGCTTGCGGAGATGCAGTCGGCCACTTCTATAGCGAGAGCCAACGGGGCTTAAAATGGTTCTGAAAGAATAAAAACCGAGAGAATGTATGACAGGGAAAGTGAAAGTCGAAAAGGCCCATTATTATTATTTCTATTATTATTATTATTATTATTATTATTATTATTATCATTATTATTATTATTTGAGAGTTTTTCACAGCAGCATTAGCTGATGATCTCCCCCTAGAGTTTGAGAGGCAGCAAACCTCCTCAAATCTCCAGAACTTTTCTCAGTATCCTGGCCACTCTCAACATGCTGTACTTTGGAGTGTATTGACTCGTCCTCTTATTTCCTAGTCCTTTATCATTTCTCTAGTGACTGTACCGAGCACCCCAAATTATTATTACTATTATAGCTACTCCTTAAGAGCTTATCACATCAGTGTTAGCTGATCATCTTTTACAAGAGTTTGAGTGTCAGCAAGTCTACTCAAGTTTCTAGGACTCTTCTCTTTATTCTGCCCGATCTGAACAATGCAATAGTTATGATGGTCTCCACTCGTTCTGTTATTTTTAAACCCTCGGGTTCTTTTATCAATCCTTTGGTGACTTTACCAAGAGCACCAATAATAATTGTTATAATCGTCACCTTCATGTTCCACAGTTTATCTTAATTTCATAGGAAGGTCCAGGTACTTATTGTTCTTTTCACTCTCATTAGATCTTGTCATCTGCCGGAGACTAGGTGACCCGTTTATATCCCAAAATCCCATATAATTTTCTTCGTCTCATTTTCAAAGACGGATTCTGGGTTGTGCATATAACATTTGTTTGTATGGTCAAATTTAAACTTCAATTACCAGTTGGTCACCTTCATCACACAGTCGTTTCTAGTCTTATCATTTTAATTATTGCTATTATTGTTACGCCTTTTTGAATTTTTCACACCAGCGTTAGCCGATATTTTCTCACTGGAGTCTGAGTGAGAGCAAGTGTCATCAAATCTCCAGGACTCTACTCTGTATTCTGGCTGATCACAGAAATGCTCTAGTTAGGATGGTCTCCTCTCGTCCAATTATTTTCAAATCCTGAAGTCTTTTTATTCATCCTTTGGAGAGTGTACAAAGAGCTCCAATTACAATTGGTATCACCGTCAATTTCATGTTCCATAGTTTTTTCAATTTCCTTGCAATGTTCAAGTACTTATCTTTCTTTTCACTTTCTTTCAATTTTACGCTATGATCAGCCGGAACAGCAAAGTCTACAATTCTGCTGATTCTCTCTCTTTTTTTTTTTTTTTTTTTTTTGATTATAATAAGTTCTGATAGTCTGGCCGAGATTAGGTGATCAGTTTCTATGTCAAAATCCTAGTGGAGTTTGTGCGTCTCATTTTTCAGGACAGATGCTGGGTCCCTTCGGCTCTTTTCAGGATTCTTGCCGATCTCAGTAACACTGGATAATCTCGAATTTTCCTCTGATTTCCAACTGTTTCAATTTCTATGCAAGCATTAAAGAACCGTTCAAACTACAATTGGTATCCCCGCCACACTCATATTTTATAATTATTTTTAGTTCTCTTGCACGGTCCCGTATTTCTCTGTTTTCACTTTTTCTTTATTTTCACTCTGTTGATGCGGGTACAGAAAAATCCACTAGTTGGCAAATTTTATTTCATTTTATTTTTTATTTTTTGTCAATAATCATTAAGTCTCGTCTTCTGACTGGAATTGACGATCATGTTTGATTAAAAAAAATTATCAAAGCAAAATAAAAGAAATGAAAAGACAGAAAGGATAAAGAGTTTCAAATTTGCTTTGATTTGCCAGAAGTTATAGGAGAGAGAATGTCCGGTAAACAAAGCTATTTGAATTTTTGCATTATTTCGTGGGTTTTACTGATTTTTTGGTTTATTTTTCAGCTTTCGTTTAATTTCGGTTGAGTTTTCTGTTAAGATGATTTTAGTTGAATTCTTGGGGTTTGTTGTTCAGCTGAATTTAAGTGAAGTTTCTATTTCGTAGACATTTAGTTGAATTTCTCAGATAGTTCCTTGCCAATTTAGTTACTTTTTAAAAGTTAAAAGAGTGATTGATAAAACAGCTTTTTGTTTGCTATCTTTTTTCTGCCTCACTGGCTGGCACCCGAGTGCGCCCACTGAAGTTTTCAAGTTGCTGTCGAAGAAAATGATGGAGGCAGCCCTTGGTGCCTTATTGTCTTGGTCCATTTCTCCACTCTGAAAGGGCCAAGGTTGCTAGTTATTTGCCACGTTGTAGTCAGTCCCATACACTGTTTAAAATAATTTTTATAGTATAATTGATTTTAGCTTTAACACAACTAGTCTTAATGACGTTGTCTAGTGCTACTATTAGAAAAGATTCAGTATTTCTCTTGAGGTATCCTTTTCTTAGACATGTCTGCATCATTTGTGTGTAATCTCGCCAGTTTGTAACTTGCAATATCCATAGAGTTTTTTCCCTCCCCTTTTCTGTTTTCTCAGCTTTTCTTTTAACATTACTATTTTATGCGAGTATTTTTTTAACTCTACCGTTCGCTGAAGGTCTCTTAGTTTTTTTTTTTAGCCATCGGAGATGTTCAGGACGCTTATTAGTATTCTGGATGATCTTAACAATGTTGTATAGTAACAACCAACTATACATAGACATATGCAACACAATAAAAACAAGCGGACTCAGTTCTTTAGAAAAATATACCTCTCACTTTATTGAAAAGGTTCGAAAGAGTTACAAAGGGTATTATTGTGTGAGAGGTGAGTTAGAGACTGAACAGAACTGCAACATATTGACTCCCCCACTCTTCTGGCTATCACAGCCTTTCTTTCCCGTTCTCATGGGCTGCTCAACAGGGGGCTCGGGGGCCCAGACTCTGTTGGGACATGCTTCTCATTCCAGCATCTTCTTTCATTTTAACTGATCTGAACTTCCTGTAGCCGGAGTTATATAATAATTTGACACCCACCTACTTCCTGCGAGCGTCACAATTTCACACTCAATTCAACCCTGATCTCCTGATATCTTCCACCGGATGCACCTGTTATTTACACTGGTGCATTTCTTCTTTTCACAGCTTGGCCGGGTCGGAGGTCAACATGCGAAAACAATAATGTATTTTCGACGGTCTTGCTTCTTGCACCGATTTTTAATTCTTCCAGCCTCCTTTCGAAGACCCCAGAGGACCGTTCGAAGCACACCAATTACAACCGGTATCACCGTTTCTCTCATGTTCCACAG
This sequence comes from Sepioteuthis lessoniana, assembly GCA_963585895.1. NCBI lineage: Eukaryota > Metazoa > Mollusca > Cephalopoda > Myopsida > Loliginidae > Sepioteuthis > Sepioteuthis lessoniana. The sequence continues at coordinate 40,099,011 of OY757930.1, forward strand.
TTCTTTAGTTCGCTGGCAATGTGTAAGTAATTTTCTCTCTTTTCTTTTTTCTTTGATGTTAACTCTGGGGTCTGTCAGGATACAGAAACAACTCCCCGGTAGGTTCTGATTTTTATTAATTCTCACTAGGTCTGGTCGTCAGGCCGTGGTTAGGTTATCCGTTTGAAATTCAAAACCGTAGAGAATTTCAATGCGTCTCATTTTCCATCTCTAATTCTAGTTTGTGAATACACTATTTGGTTATGTAACATACCCATGATACGGATAAGTGAAATAGACATATTCATACCGGTACGCAAAACGTTCATAATGTTCATATATAGATAACATAGGAATCCCGAAACACAAAAACACTTACGACTTCTTAGTTCAGGTACGAAACTTTTTATTACCTTTGAGTTAAAAGATTTTTCGACATAAAGAGAGAGAGGCAAAATCTTTCTATGCTGACTTCCATCTGCCCCAAACCACTTGCAGCACCCACCCCAAGGCCTCGGCGAGCTCCTAAGGTCAACCATCTTCTTCGGACGCTAAAACTCAACTAACTGACTTTTCTCAAATCTCAGCCCACGCTTCCGGGGCGTGACGTCACTCACATCTCCTGGTCCCATCTCCCATCTGGGGTTTTATTTTGACATCAGCGAATGACGCGTCCTCTCCGCGCGCGCGTTAACACATGCGTTCATGTTGCACCTAACTAACCCATGCGCTAAGCCAAAGGTTCTCAGCCTAACTAAACCGAAAGGCAAGATATATAAAACGAAATCCCTCGGCCATTATGTTACAGTTGTATGGTCGAATTTTCATTTCTTGCACAATGCCCGGTGGAACACCACTCCCACCCAGTCGTATCTCGTCATATATTCCTCTTGCACTAGTTTATTATAATCACTTATGTAATTCACAGTTTCATCGCTATCACTCCCTAATTAACACATGCTTTTCTATTATGTATTTTATATTTTCGCTTTAACGTAATTGGTTTTTAGGGCGTTATTTTGTGCTACAATTCGAAGCGATTAATTTTCTCTGTTAAAGCTTCCTTTCCGTATCCATGTCCTGGTCTTCTCAAGTGAGATTTCGTCAGTTTGTCGTTTAAAATATCCATATAGTTGTTTCTCTTCCTGTTTCTTAATTATGTAGATCTGTTCGTCTTCATGTTGCCAGCGTGGCTATTCACTGCTCTATTAAGTTATTTTTTTGGAGTTGCCCGTGGTGTAATGGTTATCGTCGTAGGAAATGGACACGGCGACACGAGTTCAAATCCTGGACGAGACTGATTGCATTTCACATAGCACTAATACTCTTGGGAAAGGTATGAATCCAGTTATTCTCCCTCCAGCTATGGGTAAGTAGTAGGAGAGACTGGGTTCTTCAGCCTTGGTGAGGCAACTAGTCTAGGAGAAGGAAAACTCTGAATTCAAATCTGTTAAACTCCGCTTAAAAATGACCTTGTGTCATATCCAGCCCGAGTGGAAGGGTTGGTAAATAGGATTAAGTTCTTTTTTGATTTTTTAAATGTAATCTTCTAGTCTTCATATTGATGTATCCACGCTATTTTCAATGTTGGCGAGTCCTCTTCCTCTTTTTCTCGCTTCACATAATCTGTTTATGTCATCTGTCGTATGTAAGGCCTTGTGCGTCATCGTCTGCTTTCTTGGCCTCTAGTGGATTTGTCTGAGTCCTTCCTTTATCCGAATATCTTAAAAAGGGAACCGATCCGCCGTTTATCCCTTTGATTAGATTTCTGCCGCAGATTTTATTCCTTGGGCAGCTTCGCTGTTTACTATCTTCTTGTATTAATCTTTAAAATGAGTATTTGCACTGAAATTTTGCACAATCGATACAAAATCCATACATAGATCGAATTTTGTTAGGAAATTCATTCGACAGTTCCCGAAAATGCCTGCTTAGATTCTTTTTCTTTCTATTTTTTTCTGAAACCATTCAATCTAATCTTAAAACTTTGTTTAAACTATTGCTATTTTTAAAAAATATATTTTCTGTTAGCAAACAAAAAAAGTGCAGTTGGTCAGTAGAGTTGGCTTTTGAAAAATGTCTTGACAGTAAATTTTTCAGTTTGAGAAGTAATATTGAAAAAAATGTATACAATATTATAGATTCTATTGATAATTTTGAAAGTTTCATTTAAATCACTACCATCATTCTTTCTTGTTAGGCTGTTAATCCTGATTCCTTTTATCTCTCCCTATAACAGTATTGTTTTACTATTTTTACTATTTTTGTCTGTCTACTTTGTTCTCCATTTTCCATATTACACTCCAGTTGCCATATGTCGACACTATAGCCCAAGTCTGAATACAATATTCTACATGGGGTCATATTAGTGTTATATATATATATATATATATATATACACACACACACGTTTTTTCTTTTTTCTTAAGTTGCTAGATAACCCAGAAAGCCGTCGCGTTCTCTTTGTAACATACTGATTAATTGATTAATTTTAATGGCATGTCAACCTGTTTGGGGTTTTCTTACTTCTGGTGATTCAGGTATCGCTTACATTTTTTATACACCTTATTCTTTTTCTTACACTTATCTATCTGGCCAGATTTTGTGGAATTCTATCTGGGACTTCTCCAAGTGTCCACTTCTCTTCATAAAAATGGACACAAAGACGTTGATTTTCGACATCTTTATTCACCTAAATTCCCACGTCATGTGCACGATTAGAAGGTTGCCATTTTAGGCGTCCGCGCGTCAGGGCAACGGACTACACTAATTAACTCTGCCTGACTGACTCATTCTCTCGACTGAACCAGCCAATCAGAGACCGACTAAAACTGTTTGCCAGGGGTCAAGTCTTGTCTATCATATCACTGGTTATTTTCTATGACTCTTCTTTTAACAAATTACCAGTTAACTTTTGAATTCAGATATTTTGAATTCTACACTTTCTTTACAAAATTAATAGGTGACTTATTCATTATGTATAACGTTGTATTTTCATATTTACGTTTTTGCAACTGATTAACTGTTTATCTATTTCTAATATTTTGTTTTAAAGAAATATTTATATCCTCGGAGAAATTCTTTAATTAAATAATTACTTTGTATGGCTGCAAAATATTAACATTTATAATTTTTCGTATAATCTTGTCTATTAAGAAGGACAAGATGTCATCTATGTATACATTTTTAAGTTGACCCTTAATATTGTTTGCATTGATTAAACGTAATCTAATGAGAGCTAAATCTCTTAATTCTATGAAAAATTCTGTAACCGTTTTAACAGCGGTCCATGATGATATTGATATTTCTATTTTTGATAAAATTGTTTGTTATGGAACCGTTACCTACCCATTCATGGACACTTCCAAATTCTATATTTATCGAGAGCCAAGTACTTCGAGAATATTGGATACTCTACCGATACCCGAATGACAAGTAAGCCTAGCTTACGCCACCACTTTTCTCTGTATCTTGTTACTTCAATATATCTTTAAACTTGTACCATGTTCCGAGTTGTCTTCCGTGGTCCCAACCTGGGTCCACATTAATATTTCATTAAGTTGATTTGGTTTTATGGCGTTTAACCCTTATAGGTTAATTCATCGCAAATCCTGTTTATCCATATCTATTAAATATATGTGGTTTGTAAATACATATTTTGTAGATAATATATTCAAAAGAAGTAGAGCACATTTGTTTACACATTAATAAATAGTTTCAAGTACTCCTATCTAATACGAATAATTCTATTTAATAGGATTATTTTTTGCACGCATTTAAATGGTTTCATGTATCGCGAACATTATTTATTCTGTTTAATATTAATCATTTGTTTGAACACAGAGAATTTTTCAAGTATAGCAATTTAAATCAATTCAACACTATACATTCATTTGTACACGTTTAAATATTTCCAAGAATTTCCATATGACACTTACAAATTAATTCAACAGCAGTCATTTGTTTATACTCAGTTTAATACTTAAGCAGTCCTACTTGATCCTTCCATGTGATCTTAACAAGTACTAGTGGGCTTGGAATGAAGCGATGCTTCATATTCTCCAAATCTCTCGGACGGGAACTTCATCGGATAGTTTAGTGATATATGTTGGAAATTCGTTTGTGTGGGGGTCTTAATCCATTACAGAGATTTAGTCTGTGTATTCTACGTCCCCAGCCGATTAGGCTATCGAGATTTCATTTGGTTTCTTTGATTAATGGCATATTAGACTTTCGTTGATTATTCTATGCAAAAGCCATCTTTATAGAAAATCAGTAGTGATCTTATTTACTCGATAGCTGGGTGGATAAGAAGTTCCATGCCTTTTTTAGTGGTATTTGTCCGAAAGTGGATGAAGTGACTTGAGTTCGAACTTGCTTCCTTCGAGGCTGCAGACAGCACGTTAGTCATAACACTATGAAGACATTCCCGAAGAAAGTGATGAGGATTATGAATAGTATTTCATAGTTATTGTTGTTTTACAGAGAAAGGTAACAACGCAGATGTATAAAAATATTATCTGCTTCTTTATTTTTCCTTTTATCACCCAAAACGTTCGAATAGGTAAAGTGAGAGTCAGTGACGAGCGAGATACACACTCACACACACGTACACGGAAGTGTGACGTTGTTGTTCTTCTGTGAAACTCTCAACCTTTCTGCTTCGTTTTTCTGGGTCAAAATTTTATCAGGTTTATACGAATTTCCGGACGCTGATACCATATTCGTGGTTACACTTTCTACCTACATGCTTCCGTCTAGAATGCCATCCACGTTATCATTTCCGATCCTCTTCGTCCGTCCCTCCTGGGACATCTGCATCCTATTTACTTAAGTGTAATATACTGACTTAGCTGGCGACGTGGATGAACTTAGCAGATTTAATGCCGTGGCAAGATAACATCAACAAAGTGGTTTCACAGGAAAGAGAAAATGGCTAAGAATATAATCTATGGCCTATGGACAGAGTGAAAGATATTTCCGTTCGCAGATAAGATCAACAAAATACTGGAAAATAACGTCGAAGAATAAAAATATAAATTATATTTTATATATCTACGAGTTTTTCGTAGTTTGTCAAGTGGTTCAATATACGACATTAGGAAACAGATGTACTTCCTCTTGTTTACTGTTTCCAGCGACAGAACCTTCTATCATGCCACACATAATTTACGCAGCATTTCCACTGTAGTATCTGCGTCCTGTTTATTTTAGGCAACTGGCGTATTTCCTGTTATGCCACCCACTCAACTTATGTGGTATGTCAAAAGAATGTTTCCGGTCAATATTCAACATTATCTTTTGTTTAAAAATTGTTTAGATGATTCAGAAGTGACATTGATCAGAAGCGCATTGCCCTCAAAGTTATCATTTTGTTGTAAATTCACCTTTGGTTTGCATTAAAATTGTATTTTAAGGCTCAAATTAAAGATCTCGATAAATATACCCTTTTTTAAGTTATAGTTATATTCATACATATACACAGATATAAAACGATTTTTGGAATAAATAGGTTGGGTATAATATAAACTGTAAGAGTAAAGTTGGCAACTATAGTCGAGGGTGACAGGCTACTTACTTCTCACGTCACAAACTGTCCAAGTAAGACGAACAACACATGCCAGGCACCACTGGAAAATTAAAGATGTTATCATAAGCACAGTCCTCGAATGGACTGCCACACTCTGATGGGCAAGTGTCAGCCGACCAGCTTGGACTTATATACATTAGCTCTGTGCCATCTGGAGGAACTGCTTGGAGCGATGGACCAGTGATAGATAGATAGATAACGAGAGAGAGAGAGAGAGAGAGAGAGAGAGAGAGAGAGAGAGAGATATGTGCTTTTCAGCAAAACTAGATGATGATGATAATATAAACTAGTTAAACGAGTGAAAATTCTACGGAATATGAGGAGAGTGAGTGGTTGGTTGGTTGGGTTTTATGGCATATCAACCTTTTAGGTTATTTAATGCCAAATCCATTTTTATAAGAATAATCAATCCTATTTCAAATAATTCAGTTTATCACGAGTACACAGTCTAATTGTCAAAATCATTTCTATTTAAAGCTATCCAGTTTAGCCAAAAAGTTCTAATCCGCGCATTTCAGTTTAGTATAAGCATTTGTTTTGTCCACTCACAGTTAAATGTCAAAACAGTTATTACGAATAATTGAATTTAACATGGTACAGTTTTAATGTAAAAAACAGTTCTATTTCAGACAATTTAGTTTGGCGTATGTACACAGTTTAAATATCCAAACAGTTCTATTTCAAGTCATCTAGTTTAGCATAAGTACTCAGATTAATTCTACTTAACCTATAGATAGGGACCTATCAGGTGCTACTTCTCCGGGCCAGAGTGGACCTAGTAGCACTGTCAATGAAGCGGTACTCTGCGTTCCCCAAAACTCCAGCATCACTGGAACCTCTCAGTTTGATTGTTTAGTGTCATATCCAGAATACTCGTTGGGTCCTACCCCTCTGCAGTGATGCAGTCGGTGTATTCTACAGTCCAAGCCGACTGGCCATAATACGAAGAGGAGTTCTGGTAGCATAGAGTCTAACATATTGGACTACGACATCGCAATAAACGAGTTCAATCTTTAATCACGGAATTCCTTTCGTATATGTTCTTGTTTATGCTTATTATTTGTTCTTGTTTGAGTATTAAGGAGTAATTATTGTAATATAATTACCAAGCGATTTCTTGTTATATATCTTGCCTTTCGGTTTAGTTAGACTGAGAACCTTTCGGCGCATGGGTTAGTTAGGTGCAACATGAGCGCAGGTGTTCACGCGTGCGCGGGTAGGATGTGTCTTTCACAGATGTCAAAAATCCCAGATAGCAAATAGATCGGGGTAAGTGAATGACGTCATGCGCCGGAAGCGTGCGCGGAAGATTTTGGGGATTTGAAAAAAGTCAGTTAATTATAGTTTTAGCGTCCGAAGAAGAAGTTTGACTTTCGGAGCTCGCCGAGGCCTTGCGGCGGGTGCCGAACGTGGTGGTGGTGGTGGGGGGGGGGGCAGATGGAAAAGTCAGGATAGAAAGATTGTGTATTTCCCTCCTCATGTCGAAAAAAACTTTTAACTCAAAGGTAATAAAATGTTTCGTAAGAAGTCGCAAGTGTTTTTGAGGTTCGGGATTCCTATGTTATCTATATATGAGTTATGAACATTCTATGTACATTTCCCATATTCATGTATGGCTATGTTACATTTTGTCTTCATTTTAATGGCATGTCAACTCATTTAGGGTTATTTTATGCCAGGAAATCACGAAATCGTGTAAATTGTACACATATATTTGCATTTATGTGGAGGATAATACCACTTTGATTTTATCAATCGATGTTCTAAGCATGTAGTCTTGACAGATGATAAAGAGGTATGGGGCTAGCGTGTCCCCTTGCAGCATTCCTGCTAAACGCAGTTTTTTCCAAGCAGGGGTCGTATCGATATGGCTATATGGATGCACTACTTGGACGCTAACAAAACGGCTGGAGAAAAAGCTAGACGGAAATTACACAAGAATGCTGCGAGCAATATTGAGCAAGTCCTGGAGGCAACACCCCACAAAGCACCAAATATACGGCCACCTACCTCCTATCACGAAAACTATCAAAGTTAGACGAACCAGACATGCAGTACACTGCTGGAGAAGCAGGGACGAGCTCATAAGTGATGTACTCCTATGGACCCCCACATATGGCCGAGAAAAAGCATGAAGGCCAGCTCGAATATGTGAGGATACGGGATGTAGCCCTGAAGACCTGCCAGAGGCGATGATCGATAGGGAGAAGTGGCGAGAGAAGGTCAGGGATATCCGAGTTGGCGGCACGACATGATGATGATGAAGATAATACCACAGGGGAGCGGTAACGTCTGTTTCAGATAGCATTAACATCTTAGATTGCCCCGTCGGCTGAGGCTGTAGAATACACCTACTGGACCTTTAGAGAGGGGTAAAACCCATCAACGAGGGTCCTGTATATGGCATTAACAATCTGAGGGTGAGGTTCCAGTAATACGGGAACTTTGGATAATGCTGAGTACTCCTTCACTACCATCGCTCCCAGGTCTACTCTAGCCCAGAGTGGTATCACCTGATTAGGTCCTATGTGTGGGTCAAATAGAACTAAATTATGCTCTTTTGCTGAACTTAATTGCTCAAAATAGGACTTTTGACATTTCAACTGCGTACTTCATTTAAACTGCGTACTTATGCCAAACTGAATTGTTTGAAATAAAAAAAATTGACATTTAATTCTGTGTAAAAAAACTATACTTATACTAAACTAAGTTGTTTGGATTAGAACAATTTGACTAAACTGAATAGCTTGTAATAGAAATGTTTTTGACAATTAAACCCCGTACTTAAATAATCTACAGAAATTGATATGCCATCAAATCCAACCAACCAGCCAAACAAAAGTCGTGCTATTTCTTTCACCTTCTGATTAAAACCTTTGGAAAAAGATTTGAACTGCCTTATTCCGCAAGCTTTGGGTTAAAATAGCACCTCTAATGTTCTACAGGGATGACTTAGCAATTAGATAACCCATGAATGTTGATATGCTGTCAAACAAAGAAATTCATGCTTAATAACTACAGATATTTAAACTGTACCAACCTGAGATAAATTTCCAGTTATTTACTTGCACACAGTTATTGGCCCAGTCGGCTGGGCCTGCAGAATATACTGATTGCCTTTCTGCAGAAGGGTAAGACCCCTCCACAACGAGTGTCCTGCATATGACACTAAACAATCTGATGGTGAGGCTTCTGTAATGCAGAGATTTGAGGAACGCGGAGTGCCCCTTCATTGCCATCGCTCCCAGGTCCACTCTGTCCCGAAGTGGTTGCACTTGATGGGGTCCTATGTATGTGTTAATAGCGGTGTTTTTACATTTAACTGTGTGTAAACCCCCCCAAAAAATGTGTACCTATGCTAAACCGAAATGTTTGAAATAGAATTATTGATACTTTAACTGTACTTATGCTAAATTGAATTGTTTGAAGTAAAACTGATTTTAAATTTAACTAAGTGTAAACATAAACTGTATTTAAAGAAATGAAGAACTGTGTATAAACCAAAGACTCTACTTCTGCTCAACCGAATTTTTTGAACATAAGTGAAACCATTTCACTGAGTGCCAAAAAAAAGAAGAAAAGAAATGAGCTCAGGTTTGTTTATAAATGTTATCTACAAAATGTGTTAATTGTTTGTTTATTTGTTTGAGTTTTATGGCATATCAACCTTTGTAGGTAATTCAATGCCAAATCTATTTTCATGCAAATTGGCCCAGCGGTTAGAGTGTTCGCCAATGGCCCGGGAGACCTGGGTTCAATCCCAGGTCGAGTCATACCAAAGACTTTAAAAATGGAACTTGACACCACCTTGCTTAACACTCAGCATTATAAGGTACGGTTCAAGGGTAAAGTGGAGCAATCCAGGGAATGGAGTAGCGCCCTCCCCTACACCTTGGTGTAGTAGCTATCGAAAAGGGAGCCTTCGGGTCACCCTCGACTATGGTCGCTAACTTTACTTATTTCAAACAATTCAGTGTAGCATAATTTCACAGTTTAATTGTCAAAAACATTTCTATTTGAAGATGTTCAGTTTAGTCAATCATTCTAATTCAAACAATTCAGTTTAGAATATGTATAGTTTTTGTTTACATACAGTTAAATGTCGAAACAGTTCTATTTCAAACAATTCAGTTTAGCGTAGTTATGCAGTTTAAATTTCAAAACAGTTCTATTTCAAGTAATTCTGTTTAGCAAAAGAGCTTGGTTTAGTTCTATTTGACCCAAAGATAGAACCCTATCAGGTTCTACCCCTTCCGGCCTGAGTTGACGGGATACGAGGGCAAGGAAGGGGCACTCCACATTCCACAAAGCTCCAGTTTTACTGTAACCTTATCATCAGATTGTTTAATATCATTACAGGACACTCATTGGGAGGTCTTATTCTTCTGCAGAGAAGCGGTCGGTGTATCTGTAGAATACACCGACTGTTTCTCTGCAGCCGACTGGGCAAAAGGTGTATTTAGAAATCATATATTTAATGTATGTCTAAAAAGGACTTGGCCTTATATGACCTTCAATGGTTGATATGCCATAAAACCAATCCAGACCACACCAGCAAAAAAAAAAAAGGATACAGTTATAATTGTGACATAGTACAAATAATAGAAGTATTCTTGCATAATGCAAATGATTAAACAATCATAAATTTTCAAGTAAGTATTTCCAGTTAACAATAATAAAGAAACAAATAAACAAGTAACCATTCTTACTACAAAAATTGCACATTTACATGGTATCAATTATTTTAATGTCATGATAACAAAGAGTGTCCTCGAGGTGTAATGGTTAAAGCGCTGGACTGCGGAATCGTAGTAAGTAAGTTCGAACTCCTGTCACGCTATTACGTTCACTTCAACTGAACAGCTACAGCAGGAATTGGAATACACCCTACTAAAGCCTGAGTGTCACAGCTGGTGTATTTCAAAATTGCAAACTGGACGTCTAAGTTATAGTTTAAATAGTACCACAACTGTTCTTCTAGAAGGATGGATTTGGCATTAAAAACCTATACAAGTCGATATACCATTAAGCAAAGTACAACCACTGTTCTTCTAGAAGGATGAATTAGGAATTGAATATCCTAATGAGTTTGATATGCCATTAAACAACAAGACAAAAAATATAATGATGACAATTAGAAAACTAGTCCAGTTGGCTGGAGCTGTAGAATACGCAGATGTGTAAGATCCCGCTCCCAATGCTTGTCCAGAATATGACACGAAATTTTATCTAAGAAGGAGGCTCCAGTTCTGGAGCTTTAGAGAATGTAGAGTACCCCTTAAATGCCATTATTCCCAGGTCCACTCTGAATTAGAGTAGAAGTACATATTAAAGTCCCATCTATGACGTAAATAGAAATATTTTATCATTTACATTATATATATATATATAAGTAAAGTTGGTGACCTTAGTCAAGGGTAAACCGAAGGCTCCCTTTTCAATAGCTTCCACATCAAGGTGTAGGGGAGGGCGCTACTCCATTCCCTGGATTGCTCCACTTTACTCTTGTCCTTTTAATGCTGAGTGTTAAATAAAGTGGCATCAAGTACAATTTTTTAAGTCTTTGGTATGGCTTGACGGGAGATTGAACCCCGGTCTTCTGGACCGTCGTCGAACAAATTAATCAATGTTTTATTTTTACATATTAAATGTTGTATATATATATATATATATATATATATATATATATGTTAAATGTTATTAAATATACTAAATTTCATTAATATGTTAAATGCTATTAAATAGATCAAATGTTATTAAGTGTAATTAAATTTAATAAATAATTTAATAAATATAATAAATAAAATAAAATAAAAAAATATGAAATGTAAAATATAAAATATAAAATACGATATGACAAAATAAAATATAATGAAGAAAATAATAGATATAATAAATATAATTGTTGTGACGTGGCTCGTACCACCTGACATTCGGTAGCCCAGATGTATAAAAGGCAATTCACGCGTAGCGGTCGGCAGTTGTTGAATTTCGACATCTGGCAAAAGACTGAATATTGTATAAACACTGGAATGTACTGTGTAACCCAATAAAAGGATTTAACTTTGTTTTTCTCTCTATCTCTTCCTTGACGATATCACAATGATAATACTAAATTACTAAATGTTAATAGATATATGAAATTATATTAACAGATATATAAAAATATATTCAATGTTATAAAAAGATATATCTAAAAATGCATGAATGTATATTAATTTTTTATGCAATAAGTATTAATCATATAAATATATAATCATGTAACATATTTACCCAACCCCTCCGCTCGGGCAGGATATAACACAAGGTCAATTTTTTTAAGCGGAGTTTAACAGGTTTGAATTCAGAGTTTTCCTTCTCCTAGACTAGTTGCTTCACCTAGGCTGAAGAACCCTAGTCTGCCCTACTATTTACCTATATCTGGAGGGAGAATAATTGGATTCATACCTTTCCCAAGGGTATTAGTTCTATGTTAAATGAAATCAGTCTCGTCCAGGATTTGAACTCGTGTCACCGTGTCCATTTCCTACGACAATAACCATTACACCACGGACACTTCCACAAATATATAATCATTTACAAATCATTTGAAACAATTTAGTTGTGTGCAACAAATGATTAATATTAAATTGAATTCTTTGTATTACCTACTAATTTTTGAAACCACGTAACTGTGGTGAATAGAATTCTTAATATAAGATAACAATATTTTCAACTATTTAGCTGTATGCACATAGAATTATTAGTGTTAAATAGCAATGCTAGAAACGAATTAACTCCGTGCAATCTATAAATAGCAATACTTGAAAACATTTAATTGCTTGTAAGCGAATGAGCTCTTAAAACATTGATATCACAAATAAATATGAAGTGTTTAGTTTTTGAAAAGAGTTGTAAACTTTACTAATACATTGGCTCTTAAAACGTTAATATTACTGATAGTGTTGATGGCCCCCGGCCGAGCTGTCAAAATAAGAAATGCACATGTGTAAATAACAGATGCATCCGGTCGAAGATATCGGGGGATAACCTTGACTATCAACGGGGTGAATTGAGTGCAAATGTGACGCTCGCAAGAAGTAGGTGGGTGTCAAATTATTATATAACCTCAGTGACGGGAAGTTCAGATCAGTTGGAGAGAAGAGGCTGGAATGAGAACCATGTCTCAGCAGAGGTTGGGCCCCCAGGCCCCGGTTGAGCAGCCCAGGAGAACGGGAAAGAAATGCTGTTATAGCTAGAAGAGTTGCAGTTCTATTCAGTCTCCAACTCACCTCTCACACACAACCCTTTCAATAAAGTGAGAGGTATATTTTTCTAAAGAACTGTGTCCGCTCGTCTTTATTGTGTCGTCGTTATGTTTCTGCATGTATATATGTATAGTTGGTCATGGCCATACAACAATACGTATGAAAAGGTTTAATTGTTTAATATTAAAGTGAACTTTATGATTAGATTGGCTTTTAATATGTTGATATTGCTGATGATTATGAATATGTTTACTTGATTAATATAATATTAAACTTTATTAATACATTGGCTCTTAAAATATTAATATTGCTGATAATTATGAATATTATTACTTGTTTAACTGGCTCATTGGTCTAGTTGGTAGAGTGTTCGCTAATGATCCGGGAGATCCCAGGTCGAGTCATACCAAAGTCTTAAAAAATGGTACTTGTTACCCCCTTGCTTAACCCTCAGCATTGTAAGGAACGTATCAACGGTAAAGTGGAGCAATACAGGGAGAGGAGTGGCACCCTCCCCTAGTCATCGGTGTAGTAGCTGTTGAAAAGGGAGCCTTCGGGTCGCCCTCGACTACAGTCGCTAACTTACTTAACTTACTTATTACTTGTTTAATATAATATTTAACTTTATTAATGCATTGGCTCTTAAAATGTTGATTTTACTGATAATTATGAATATTCTTACTTGTTTCTGCGAGCAATATTGAACAAGTCCTGGAGGCAGCACCCCAGAAAACAACAACTGTACAGCCACCTACCGCCCGTCATGAAAACTATCAAAATTTGACGAACCAGACATGCAGGACACTGCTGAAGAAATAGGGACGAGCTTGTAAGTGATGTACTCCTGTGGACCCCTTCATAGGGACGAGCAAAGGCAGGACGTCCAGCTCGAACATACATACAGCAGCTCTGGGCAGATACTGGATGTAGCCCGAAAGGCCTACCAAAACCAATGGACAATAGGGAGGAGTGGCGAGAGAGGAGCAGAAATATCTCTGCTGATAGCGCGACATGATGATGACGAATACATTGGCTCTTAAAATGTTGATATTGCTGATAATTATAGATATTGTTACTTGTTTAATATAATATTAAACTTAATTAATACATTGGATCTTAAAATGTTGATAATTATGTATATGTCAACTAGTTTAAAATGATGATAAACTTTATTATTTCATTAGCTCTTAAAATATTGGTATTATAAATATAAAAGACTTTACTTGTTTAAAATGGTTATGAACTTTATCAAAACATCAGCACTTAAAACATTAAAATTGCAACTATGTATGAAAATATATATTTATTTAAAATGACGGTGCACTTTATAAACACATTGGCGCTTAAAAAATTGATATTGAATGTAAAAATTCTTAACCTGTTTATGATTATCGCAATGATACGTTTTGTATATTTGGAGATTGTTAAACTGGTTTTGTATAAATAACTGAAGGTGGGTTTACATGCCGTAAAACAAAACAACCAACGAGCCAACAACTGAGCGAAAAATTCAATTTCTTCTCTATTGATGTTATAAAGGTCACTGTTAAATTTAGGAGAAAGTTATCTCCCTGAATATCAGCTACCGTTTTCTAGCCTCGTTGAATTTTACATCAAATTAATTTCAATTTGACTAATGTTAGGTTACATTAAAAGAGAAAAAAAAAATGAAATGTTACTGAATAACAAAAAAAAAAAAGAAAAAAAAGGAAATAACTGTGATGCAACAAATGAAAATGCACTTACGGTCACACAAGTTTTCTCTTTCTTACTTTCTCTCTCTCTCTCTCTCTCGATATATATATATATATATATATATATATATATCACTTCCTCTCTCGTTCTTTATCTATCTATCTATCTCGTTCCTTCTCTCTCATTCTCTCTCTCTCTCTCTCTCTCTCTATATATATATATATATATATATATATATATATATATATATATATATATCAGTCCTTCTCTCGTTCTTTATCTATCCATCTATCTATCTATCTCGTTCCTTCTCTCTCTCTCTCTCTCTCTCTCTCTCTCTCTCTCTCTCTGAGTTGGAAATACATCTTTTTCTTTCTTAATATCGGAAAAGAATATTATCTACCAAATTACAAACCTGGAAATTATCTAAGTAAGATATTTGTAAAAAAGAGATTCTCAGAAGATTTTTTTTAAAACAGTTCATGAAAATAATTCTGTAGTGTGTGTATGTGTGAATATGTGAGTGTGCGCGTGCATGTGTGTGTGAGTGTGCATGTGTGTGAAATATCATTTAAAATATCTTATTTGTTTAGCTGAATAATTTTTTTGTATAAATTAAAGAAAGTGGTTTTAACTTGTCTAGTGTAATGGCTGACATCTTGAAATCAAACATGGCGAACCTATGACACCATTCTACATGGATATTTGAATAAGAAAAAAGTGAAATAGACAGATATAGAACATATCTATACTCCACACTAAAACACATGGACACACATAGATAGATAGATAGATAGATAGATACTGATTTCCTAGTTGGTAGAGTGTTCGCAAATGGCCCGGGAGACCTAGGTTCAGTCAGAGTTCGCGTCATACCAAATACTTAAAAAATGGCACTTGATACCTCCTTGCTTGACACTCAGCATTATAAGGTTTTTATCAAGGGTAAAGTGGAGCAATTTGGAAGAAGGAGTAGCACCCTCCCCTATGCCTCGGTGTAGTAGCTATTGACAAGGGAGCCTTCTGGTCGCCCTTGACAACGACTACGTTAATTTATGCATATTATCTCAATTTTTAATATCTATCTATCAATCTATCTATCTATCTATCCCAGTCTGTTCATATCTATCTCAGTCTTTTCCTGTCTATCTATCTATAAACCTATATTATTTTTGGAAGCTTTGTGGTGTAATAGTTTTTGATGTTGAAAATGGAAATGGTGAATGTAGTTCAAATCCCGGACAAAATTCTAGGTGCTTGTCTTTCACTTAGCATTAATCATCATCATGATGTCGTGCCGCCCGCACGGATATCCCTGACCCTCTCTCGGCACTTTTCCCTATCGTTCATCGCCTCCGTCAGGTCTTCTGGACTACATCCCGTATCTTCAGATAGATGCTGCATGTACGTTCGATCTGGTCGTCCTGCTTTTGCACGGCCATAAGTAGGGGTCCATAGGAGTTCATCGTCTCTGCTCCTCCAGCAGTGTCCTGCGTGCCTGGTTCGTCTAGCTTGGATAATTTTCGTGATGTGAGGCAGGAGGCCATACAGTTGGTGCTTTGTGGGGTGTTACCACCAGGACTTGTTTAATATTGCTCGCAACATCCTTGTGTAGTTGCCGTTTAGCTTCTTTTCGAGACGTTTTGTTAGCGTCCAAGTAGTGCATCCATACAGCAGTATCGACACGACCGCTGTTTTGAAGAAACTGTGTTTCATTTTATCGGTCAGGTCTGATTTCCATATGACCGATAGCTTATAGATAGCTTTCCATGCCTTCGTTAGCCGTGTGTCGATGTCTTTTTCGGTTGATGAGACGCTGCTTCCTAGGTCAACCAGTTTCAGAGAGGTTCCGTCTAGTGTGGAAATGTCACCTGCTTGATTAAAGCACATATATTCAGTTTTGTGTGCATTGACATGGAGGCCAATGCCTGCAGCGGCTCGTTCCAATCTATGCTGTAGTGTTTCGGCTTGTTTGGGTGTATTTGCTAGTAAAGCTATGTCATCAGCGTAGTCGGCTTTGGTAATTGTTTTTGCGAGATACCTTCTGCTTCTTTTCTTTGTCAGCTCGAAGCCGTTCTCTCTGATTTTATCGATCGACGTTCTAAGCACGTAGTCTAGACATATGATAAAGAGGTATGGGGCTAGTGTGTCCCCTTGTAGTACTCCTGGTACAATGTCGAAGTATTCTGTGTCTCCAAACTAAACTCTTTAACCTTGCTATGGCAATTAGTCTACGAGAAGCAAAACTCTGTGTTAACCGTTTACAAACTAATTTTGTGTCGCAACCTGCTTGTGTGGAGAAGCTTGATAAATATCTATCTATCTATCTATCTATCTAAGATGAAGGTTTTTATGATGAGTAAAGACAGTTCATTGAATTACTTCCTCTCAATAAGATTCAAAAACCTATCTGAAAAAAGAACAAGTCCCTATCATTCGAACTTATAAAAGATGCAAGTCATTTCCTTCTCATTGGCATCATGGTTAGGGTGTTCGCCAATGGCCCGGGATACCTGGGTTCAATCACAGGTCGAGTTATACCAAAGACACAAAAAATGGTACTCGATGCTTCCTTGCTTAATACTCAGCAAAATAAGGTAGGCATCACGGTAGGCATCAAGCAATCCAGGGAAAGGAGTAGGGCCTCGATGTAGTAGCTATTGAACAGGGAGCCTTCTGGTCGCCCTCGATTAAGGTCACCAACTTTACTTAGGCGTATAATGCTTCGACAAGTTTGAGGATCCAGTACCTACCGTTTGATATCAATGTCATTCTCTTAGATCAAGCATATATCACAGGTTTTTGGGGCATCACTTCCGCTGTTAAAATAGCTCGACAAAAGTAAGAATTTTTTTTTTCTTGCAAATTATTTCAGCCAATGTCCTGTGTGGTTGCATACCGTCCTTTTTTAACGTTGTCGAAAGAGACACAAGTCGTAACAAGGATTTACATAAAGTGTAATACTTCTAATGTGTAAATAAGCAAGAAACCAGATTTTATACATTTGATGTTTTCCAAGAAAAAATAGCTTTAAGCATTAACCTTTCCTGGGGTCAGATATTTGTTGTACGTCTTGATTTCTTTTCTTTTAGAAACGGCTAGAGCCATTGCTCAACAATATAACTGAACAGAGAAACAAAAGAACAAGCAGACTGATATTTTTTAAAATACTTTCCTTAGCCTTTTGTTTCTTGGATTTTTAACCATTTTCCTCCAAAGATACGTCTTTATTCAACTACGCCGTGGAAACTACAGCGAGTAACTTTTAATATAAGCCCATTGGGTAGAGTGTTCGCCAATGGTCTGGGAGACTAAAGACTCAAAAAATGTCACTTGATGCTTCCTTATCATGATAAAGTACGTATCAAAGGTAAAGTGGGTCAATCCAGACCAAAGAGAAGCACCCTCCCTAAAAACCTTGATGTAGTTGCAAATGAAAAGGGAGCCTTAACTAAAGTCGCTAACTTTACTTTTACTTTACATCTGATTTGATTTCAAAGATATCTTTCTATACTGGTTGGCTTAACCAAGCTAAAGAACCCAGTTTGTCCCACTATTCAAACATATGAGGTTGGGAAACAGTTGTATTGATGCCTTTCCCAGAGGCATTAGGCTAAACGGTAAAGGCCTCGTTAATGATTTTAAATTCGGGTTACCGATCTTCTTTCCAACGACAATAATCATATCACTAAACACTCTACTCCCTCCTTCTCAGGTCAGCCCTGCAGTGAATCCAATTTAGTATTCGACCGCCTGATTATGCGGCTTGTAGCGCTGGGATATATGGTACTAGTAGCACCTGACCCTTGCTGATTGTCATTTTTTTTTTAGTTTGTTTAACGGCATATCAACTTCCGTGGTTAATTAATGTGAAATCCATCCTTGTCGAAGAACAGAAGTGGTACCATTTAACCCAGAGTCGATGAGGATAAGAGGAATCATATCTTTTGCAAAGGTTTTATTCCGAAAGTAAACCTAATGAAGTAACAGGAGTGAGAACTCGCTAACAACAAAGTCGAAGTCATACACATTAGCTTCTCTTCCATGCCCCAAACCCCTCAAGTGTTAGGAAGATATAAATAGTTGGAAGAAGATTAGAATCACCTGGGTTGAACAAAGGTTTTGTAATTGGTTTTGTCTATCTGCTTCGGAAACGCAAACTTTTGAAGGGTTGTGAATTGTTAGTGTGGGTACGACAATAAAAAACCAGTACTTTAGTCGAAGTCACGTTGATGCTTTAAGTTTCAGAGACGAATATTATGCTTAAGTGCCCAGCATTTCGGTCAGTATTATCTAACAGACTGCTTATACAGGAGAATTCGTTTTTTGTTATTGTGGGAAAGTCTTACAGAGAAACATCCACACTTTATCAATTAAGTTTGGTATGATTTTTTAAAATCGAATATCAACCTTCAAATTTTATTCAATGTCTTATTTGTCCTCGTAGAAGAACAGTAGTGATACTGTTTAACCAATAGCCGGGAGAATAAGGATATTCATACCTTTTCGAAGGATATCAGTCCGAAAGTAAACGAAATGGCTTGATTGAAGTTCAAACTTGTTTGCCACAATATTGAAGTCCAGCGGGTTAGCCACTACGCCACATATTTGGATTAGCTGATCGCAGAGAAATATTCCACTTGACGGCTACTGATATTCCGGGTAGAATTCTTCGGTTTTGAATTCAGATCATGAGCCTTTCCTAATGTGGCTGCCTTAAAAAGTTAAAGAATCTAGTCTATTTGACTATTAACACCTAGGTCGTGTGGAGAGGGAGTAGACGGTTTCATGTTTTTCCAAAGGATATTAGTACAAATTGATATTCAGACAGTCTCGGCCAAGTTGGTTGTATAGAGTGAGAAATTGTCAAGGCTTGAACCTTTTACTTGTCATCTTGGGCTCAGTTGGCAACTTCTGCTTTCTTCCATTCTTCGAGAGACTGGCAGCAGATGCACCAATTGTTGACTTAGACAAATCTTACTAAAAACCGATATTATGGGGCCTCTTTCTAAAACTGTTTTTAGCGTCATCAATACTGGAAATGAGTTCTGTACTCACTGGATACCCTATGCGTTAGTTTTGTTTTATTATTCCAAACCAACTTTAGTAAATAGAAATAAAATTGTGACGGAAAAATTCATATATTTTGCATTTTTTCCAATTATTCTGCTTTGTGCACTGATTTTGGTTCTTGTCCAGAATATCTCTAAAAACCTCTGCGCTAATGTACAAGAAAAAAAAAATAATATGTTTCTAATACTTGAATTCAACATTCATGGAGGTGCACTGAGTGTAATTGTTCTTAAAGTAGGAAATGAACTTGACGTATCGAGTTCGAAACCTGGACGAAGCTGTTTATAATACTCTTCGTGCGAATGCTTTTGGGATAGATTTGAATGTATTTCTTCTTAACACAAATTTAGCCAAATAGTAGGCCAGACCGCATTATTAAGTTTTGGTAAGTCAAATGGTTTCATTGGGTTTTATGGCATATCAACCATTGTAGGTTATTTAATGCCAAATCCTCTTCCTACATATATATATATTAAATATATATGATTTAGTTGGGTTTTGTTTAATGGCATATCAACCATTGTAGGTTATTTAATACCAAATCCTCTTCCTACATATATATTAAATATATATGATTTGGTTTGGTTGGGTTTTATGGCATATCAACCATTGGAGGTTATTTAATACCAAATCCTCTTCATACATATATATTAAATGTATATGATTTGATTTGGTTTGGTTTAATAGCATTACAACCATTGGAGGTTATTTAATGCCAAATCCTCTTTATACATATGATACATTTTTTGTAATGCATAGTTTGTAGATAACTTTTTAAACGAGCCAGAGCACATTTGTTTGCATACAGTTAAGTGGTTCTACATATGATTTGTAAGTTAATAGTTGGTTGGTAGTCTTATTTATAAATTAGTCAGAACTAATTTATTTGCACACAGGTATTACTATTATTTGCATGCAGTTAAATAGTTCCAAATATTTTGACACGGATAGTTCTATTTAGTATCATTCATTAGTTTGCACTCACTTTTATGGATTCAAATATAGCAAATTAACAGCTTTATCAGCACAGAGTTAACTGGTTTGAAGAATCTCCATGTAATACTATCAATTCAATTTTGGTACTGCATTAAAGAATTTCAACACTAATGATTCTATTCAACATTACTAATTCGTTAGCACACAGTAAAATTGTTCGGGGCATTGTTTTGTATCACTAACAATTCGATTAAACAGCAGTCATTGGTTTACACTCAGTAAATTGGTCAAGGAGTTCTATTCCTAACAATTTGATTTAACTTATGTCATTTGTTTGCAAACAGTTTAAATGTCAAACACTTTTATTATACCCATAGATAGACCCGATCAAGTGGTATCACTCCAGGTCAAAGTGGATGTAGGAGTAATGGCAATGAAGAGGTACTTCATATTGCCTAAAGCTCCAAAGCTGGAGACATTCCAAAAGGTTTGATGTTATATCTGGAACACGCGTTGTGGGTGGGGGGTTACCCCTCTGCAGAGATGCAATCGGTATATACTACAACCCCAGTCGACTAGGCTGAGCCTTCTAATTGTAACCAATCTAAATGAAGACAAATTTTGAATGGAACCATGTTTACTCCACTTAAAAAAAAATGACCATGTCGTAAACTATTTATGAGGGGTTTGGTGAATACATATATTTATCGTTCTGGTCATTGTCTTATATTTACATTGAATATCAACATTTCAAATTAAATCAGTCGGCTGGGTGGGTGTAGAATACGCCGACTTCTTCTCTGCAGAGGGGTAAGCCCCCACTAATGAATATCCTGGATAAGACTCTAATCAATTTGATGGTGAGACATCAGTAATATTGGAGCTTTGGGGAATGCAGAGTACCCCTTCACTGCCATCGCTGCCAGGTCCATAAAGGGCCGGGTTGGTAGCACCAGATAGGATCCTATCTGTGGGCCGAATAGAAAATTCCGATAACCAAACTTGGAGAAATATGATTTATGCTAAGTTAGATTGTGTGAAATTGAACAGTTTGATCATTTAACTTTGTGTAAACAAATGACTGATGTTAATTGAATTATTAGTTATGCATCGCAATACTTGGAACCATTTAACTTTGATTAATGCTAAACTGAATGGTTTGAAATAGAACGGTTTAATTATTTATCTGTGTGTCTAAAATGTATTTACAAGTCATATACTTAATCTATGTGTAAAATCAGGATTTGATATTAAATAACCAACAATGGTTGATGTGTAATAAAACCAAATCAAACCAAACCTACATTTTTAATTTACGCATTTATCGATCATAATATTTTCTTTGTAACTCTCCATCCAGCCACGAAGAAGATGGCAACGTACGGTCGATTGCCGAAATATAATTTGGGGATTAAAATATTACAATCCAGCCCCCCCCCCCCCAAAAGAAAATAGAAAGCAAATGATTGGAATTTATTCTTATCTGTGAAGTGAATGTGTATGAATTACATTTCTGGTTTTGTTCTTTGTTTAATGGTATCTCAACATCGGTGGGTTTTTGAGGTTAAAGCCATCCCTGTCGAAGATCAATAGTGGTTCTATTCAACTCATAGCTAGAATGGATAATGGGATTCATATCTGTCGTCCAGAACGCTAGCAACTACGCTATTAAGACTCATTTTAAAAGTATGGGGCACTCGATGAGAATCCAACTCATAAACAAATGTCTGCAAATCAAGCTTGTTAATCTTTACTCCACATGTGGTACCCTGGTTAATTGTCCAAAATATTCCGATGAGAAAATATTTGTTGTAATGGACAATTTTTCAAAAATCCATAGAAGTCTAATACGGTTGGCAAGGAGGATTCCGCTGGGAGCAGCGGCTTATGTGCTGAACTGCGCCCTCAAAGTAAGTGAATTCGAACTTCAGTCACGCTATTTTGTTCACTTTCGGATTATTACCTGAAGGAAAGGCATGAACCTCCTTATACCTGCCCCAGCTATGCGTTAAATATTATCACTGCTGTTCTTCAAGGATGGCTTTGACATTAAATAACCTACGAAGGCTAATAGACCTGTTGGGTTAGTAAAATGGTAATTCTTGTGTATGGAGTGAATGAGGGGGAGGCACTCTGTGATTGAATATACTAATCACGTGATGAGACCAGATGTCTTGGCGCGAAAATCCAAAATCCAGTCAGATAGATTTCACCAGACGTTCCCTGAGGCAGGGACGTTAAAAGCTCACAGAAAGATAACCTTAAGATACCAGATGTCTTCTTCAACGCGCCAGTAAGTCCATCAAACTCAACTATATACTCAGGGAGGGCAGTATATTCTTACTAATTGTTTCACGTACTGATTAATAAATTGTTAGAATTAAACGAAGTATTAGTTCATTTATTTGTTATTGTTAGCCTTAGAATAAATTCTATACTAACACAATAGACAATTAATAACAAAGAAACCAAGCGAAAACAAACCCCATACTCTTGGCCTTGTGTCAAACCTGAACTAAGCTAAGTAAATTACTTCTCAACAAAGTTTTATATGCCATTAAACAGAAAGCAAACCAAGCTAAACGACTTTTAGAGAGATACTCTGATTTCGACTTGCTGACATTGTGAGTTAAATTTTTTTTTATAGGTAACATTTTTTCTCCTCAATATAAACGGTACTGTCTAAGATCTTGGGGTTGGACACTCTCTAAAAACTCCCTCATGAAATCTTACACCGGTACCAGGCACATAAACATCTCTACTTTAAAAAAAATCATATACATTCACTTTTTTTTTCTGACATTATATATTGTAAAATTTTTCGAAGCAAACTATAAATTACATATGAGTCTCATCGTTAAGTCACATTGAATGCTCGTTAAAAAAGAAGCGAAGTGTTTGTTCACTATTTAAACATGTTACTACAGTTCACAGTTCCCGTAAGTAACCAGATAACTCTATGCCAGACTAGGGAGGTTCTTTATTTGTCAAGTTACGGTGAAAGCACCGATTACCGCCAGATCAGTAAAGTTAAACAACGGAAAGTCACTTCTCCATTTAGGTGGGTTACAAATTGGGAATACTGGCTCACTGGTCTAGTGGGTAGATTGTTCGCCAACGGCCCGGGAGACCTGGGTTCAGTCCCAGGTTGCGTCATACCAAAGACTTAAAAAATGGTACATGATACCTCTCTTGCTTAACTCTCAGCATTATAAGGTACTTATCAAATGTAAAGTGGAGCAATCCAGGGGAAGGAGTAGCGCCCTCCCCTACACCTCGGTGTAGTAGCTATTGAAAAGGAAGCCTTCGGTTCGCCCTTGACTATGGTCGACAAATTTACTTTACTTACAAATTAGGAATAGCACTTATAGTAATTTACAAAGCTCTTTGCTTTATTGTAGCACAAGGCGGATTGAATGGGGCGCCCCATGAGACTCGAACTCATTCGTGTAGGTTTGCTAGTCTAGCTTGCTAACCGTTACACCACCAGAGGTGCCTTAGGAATAGCACTTATAGCAACGTCTGTATGTCAGTAAGGTTAATACGTTGATAATTATAATAATAATTTAATAAATAATTATGATTTACCCACGTAATGCAATAATCGAAAGAAGTGGTCTCCGTAGCGTCGTGGTTGACTGCAACATCATAGGAAGTGATTTCAAGTCTCCCTGTTACGTTT
Source organism: Sepioteuthis lessoniana (assembly GCA_963585895.1). Lineage (NCBI taxonomy): Eukaryota > Metazoa > Mollusca > Cephalopoda > Myopsida > Loliginidae > Sepioteuthis > Sepioteuthis lessoniana. The sequence continues at coordinate 40,123,213 of OY757930.1, forward strand.
GCTTTCGAAATAATCCCCTTGGGAAAAGTATAAGCCCCGAAATGCCCTCAGATATGGGGTATATAGTATCACTACTATATATTTATAAGGATGGTTTAGACATAAAATAAGTTGATATTCAAAGAAAAAAAAACAATAATTTAATCACCAATCTCATAATAATCTGGTCCTTTTTATACATTAAATAATTTATTTTAACATAATTCAATTTTTAACAATTTGAATTTGAATTTAATTAGATAAATTGACGTTCATTTTTTATAATGTGAAAAAGTCTACGAGGGAAGACAAGATGGCGGCGACGAAAACCTGTGACGATGACGAGACGATAAATAGATGAGCCAAGTTATCGCTGAAGAAGCGGTGATTAAACGGGGATAATGAAGTGTAAGGGAATTTTTTTTCACATTAGCTAATTTAAATTATGAAATAAAGATATAATCAAATTAAATAAGGGGACAGTAATTTCTGATCCAAAATTCCAGTTGTAAGAATTAAGCATGCATGGCCCTTGAAACAGGCAAAAAAAGATTTTTGAAACAGGTATTAAAACATACTGATTTCCTTCCTAAAGCCAGCATTATTTGAACCTGAGTAGGAAGGAAATAGGATACCTGATGTTTCGCCCACAATAGACACAAAAAGTAATTTGTTGGTCTGTGACCTGTACCTCGAAAGTTAACGAACCTCACCCTGCTTAAATGTCCAGTAGGTGAGGCTCAAAATACGCTGATTATATTCCCTCTAATGGGGTAATATCCCCAAAGTGGGGCTCAGACTATGTCACTGAACTGCATCCGATGGTACGGTTCTACTTCTTTGGGATCTGATGAGTCTATACTTCTTTATTGCCATTACTCCCTGATCCACAGTAACTCAGGGTGTTAAGCTTTCATTTAGGTACCATTTATGGATCAAAAAGATCTGTTTAAAAAGTTATGGATACGTTAAAAAGTTATGCATCAAATAGATCTGGTAAAAAAGTTATGGATCTGTAAAAATGTTATGGATCAAATATATCTGTTAAAAAGTATTTACATCTGATGGGAATACATGATGCTATATAACTGTAAATTATTTATATTACATATAGATATGTGAAGCTACAATTGCTTGATAAGGATTCCTAACTTGAAACCATTGGTCAAATAAATAGAATGTTCGCCAATGGTCCAGGAGATCGGGGTTCAATCTCAAATCTAGTCATACCAAAAACTCAAAATATGGTACTTGATGCCACCTTGCTTAACGCTCAGCATTATAAGGTAGGGATCAAGAGTAAAGTGGAGCAATCCAGGGAATGGAGAAGCGCCCCACTCAACACCTCGGTGTAATAGCTATTGAAATGAAAGCCTTCGGGTCACCCTCGACTGAGGTCGCCAAATCTTCTCACTTCTTTACATGAAACCATATAACTTTGTGCAAACAAGTGATTATGGTTAAATAGAAACAATTACTTGAAAGCACATCATTATAAGAATTAAATAAGAATATTTGAAACCATACAACCGAGTTCAATTTATTTCTATTAGATAGGAATAATTGATATCACATAGCTGTGTGCAAAAATCTTAAAAAAAGACATTTAAAGAATCTAAATATAAGTGTTCAATGAACGCGCCATCCTAAGGTCTAGGCATGAAATATCCCAGGATGGATTAACGTGCCGTTAAATTCAATTAATTAATTAAGTTGTTTGACTCTGTCAACAATTTAAACAAATTAACCTCCGCAAGGCTATTGCTACAGGTAGTACCCCATTAAAGATACATGTTTGCCTAAACATGAATTAATCAACATTCTGTTTCTATCTACGCGTCACAGAGTATTGCGTGTTACGGTACGTAAAGGCAAAATTAGGAGGGAAATGCACGAATAAGCAGATCAAAAACAATGACCAGAAAAAAAGTATCAATCGCAAATATATTTTTCATATTGGTATCGATATTTAGAATATATTTCTGTGAGTAAAGCTTTGAGATGATATATTTGACGGCCTTTAAACTTTAGATATCTCTCGTAGGCTTTTCAGTAAACATAAGATGAAGGTTTGGTTGGTTCGTAGGTTGTTTTGATTTTATGGCATATCAACCTTTGTTGGTTATTCAATGCCAAATCTATTTTTATACAAATAATATGTTCTATTTCAAACAATTCAGTTTAGCATGAGTACACAGTTTAATTGTCACAAACATTTCTAATTCAAGCTATTCAGTTTAGTCAAACAGTTCTTATTCAGTTTAGTATAAACATAGATTTTATTTACACCCAGTTAAATATCGAAACAGTTTTATATGAAACCATTCAGTTTAGTGTAAGTACAGTTTCAATGTCAAAAACAGTTCCATTTCAAACAATTCAGTTTGTCATAAGTACGCAGTTTAATTGTTAAAAAACATTTTTATTTCAAGCTATTCAGTTTAATCAAACAGTTCTAATTAAAACAATTATGTTTATCATAAGAATGCAGTTTAGTGCTATTTAACCCGTAGATAAGGCCCTATCAGGTGCTGCCAATCCGGGCCAGAGTAGACCTGGGAGCAATGGCAATGAAAGGATGCTCTGCATTCCCTAAGCTCCAGCATCACTGAAACCTCACCATCAGATTGTTTAGTATCATATCCAGGACACTCGTTCGGGTGGGGGGAGTCTTACTCCTCAGCAGAGATGCAGTCGGTGTATTCTTCAGTTCCAGCCGACTGGGTAAAAGATAAAGGTTTAAAATATAAATTTACTCTTAGAGAAAAAAGGTGCGACAGAATATCTCCCAGGTTTTTATATATTTTTTTTTGAAAAACGAGTGTTTAACTGTTGTTATGGGGACATGGAAATCAGACCTAATCGACAAAATTAAAGGCAGTTTCTTCCAGGCAGCGGTCGTATCGATACTGCTATATAGATGCACTACTTGGACGTTAACAAAACGGCTGGAGAAGAAACTAGACGGCAATTACACAAGATTGCTGCGAGCAATATTGAACAAGTCCTGGCGGCAACACCCCACAAGGCACGAACTATACGGCCACCTGCCTCCCATCACGAAAACTATCCAAGTTAGACGAACCAGACATGCAGGCCACTGCTGGAGAAGCAGAGACGAGCTCATAAGTGATGTACTCCTATGGACCCCCACATATGGCCGAGCAAAAGCAGAACGACAAGCTCGAATATACATACAGCAGCTATGTGAGGATATGGGATGTAGCCCTGAAGACCTGCCAGAGGCAATGAACGATAGGGAGAAGTGGCGACAGAGGGTCAGGGATATCCGCGATGATGATGATGGGGACATATCCTACCATACCCTTAAGATGGACTCTTCCAACCTAAACATATTCTCCGAGCTAGCTCGCACGGGGAAGACAATTTCTCGTTTCTTACGAGACATTTGACAGACAGACTGCAAGCCGAGAACGGCTAGTACTTCTTTTGTATGACTTCCTTTTTTTCTGCTAATACAATAACGTTCACCTATGAACAGTTGTTTGAATTGTTCTTCCACCGGTCTTATCTGAAGACCACAACAACTATAATAATATATTGGCTCTTAAAACACTGATATTCCAATAATGTACGAAGTGTTTTACCTGTGAAAAATGACTGAACTTTATAATTTTATTAGCTCTGAAAACTGATTTTGCAAATGAGTACTAAGTGTTCTACAAATGAAAAAAGACTAGTAACTTGATCAATATATTGGCTCTTAAAATACTGATATTGCAAGTAATTATGAATTGTTTATACGTTTAAAATGAATGTAATGATGCGCTTTTGTATAATTGGAGCCCATAATTGTTAAATTGACATAGAAAATCGATACTGTTATGGGATAAATTCTATCCCGTACAGTATAATTCCGACGTAGCAAAATAAGCAAAAGAAAGCACTTTGTATTAATTACAGTTTTACCAATTCTAAGAAAAATTTTCCACAGCAAGTGCATGTTGTGAATTTGTTCAAGCAATGATGGGAACATATAGTATTTGAAAATGGTCAAGCAACCATGACCACTTATCTAATTTTACTTGCACCACAAAGGGGATAGTTTGAAATGTGGGAGATATTTCGATCGCGCCTTGCATATTACAAAACCATAAACACACGCACATAATGAGTGAACTCATTTTCGTAGATATAATAAATACTGTGCAGAAGAAACATGCTGATAAAAAAGTTTAGAGAAATGGACATGACTCGTCTCGAAAAATCTAGACAGCTATGTAGATGTCAAGACATCGTCAGGTTATTATATAGTTTGGTCATCTATACATACGTCTTAATATGATTTTCAGTTTGATTTATTTTTGAATTCTAGAATGATTTAGGTTTTGAATTTAAAAATCTGTTTGAGATGTCAATTTTAGTATTTATTTAGGTTTTAGATTAAATTTTGAATTAAGATTAAAAAGAAAATAAAGATTCACTCTGGCTACGTTTTGTTCACACCAAAGATATAGCTTGAATCTCAAACATGTTTATTTTGGATTTTAATTCCTCCTCTAAAATTATTCGTGGCGAACAGTATTTCTGTATTAAGATTGTTGAAACGATCTCAGGCGCCTCTGGTTGTGTAATGGTTACCAAGCAAGACTAGAAAACCTACACGAATGATTTCAAGTCTCTTTGGGTACCTGTTTCATATGGCTTCGTGACACATCTTAGCAAAATACATTGTATGTTACGGGGGATGATTTTATAGTTAGTAAGCTAAGTAGCAAACCTTCACGAGTGAGATCGAGTCTATCAACATTCCTCTATCCACAGAGCTAAGCTGAACTGTTTGAAATAGAACTGCTTTGGCATTTAACTGTTTGTAAACAAAAACTATATCTATAATAAACTGAATTCTTTGAAATAAAAAAGTTTATCTATGAGAAATGATTTAGCATTAAATAACCCTCCAAAAGTTGATTGGTTTCTTTGTTTAATGGCATATCAACCTTTGTAGGTTATTTAATGCCAAAGCCATTCTCCGAGAAGAAAAGTAGTGGTACTATTTAACCCATATCTGGAAGGATAAGGGGGTTCATACCTTTCCCAAGGGTATTTGCCCGAAAGTGAACGTAATAGCGCGACTGGAGTACGAACTCGCTAACTACGATTACGCAGTCCATCGCTTTAACCATTACGCCACGAGGACATTCTCCTTAAAAGTTGAGATGCCATAAAAACCAAACAGACAAAACGTCCATCCTCGGGAGTTAGTGTGTGTAACCCAAGGCATGGAAAGGGATAGACAGACATTGATCTACTGTAAAATCAACCTTCTCCTTCTTTTTTATTCCTTTTTTATCTGTTCCTCATGTGAACCCCGCAAATTTAAATTTTCTCTCCTACTTTCCTTACAATTTTCCCGTTTCGATTCTTTCTCATCCTCTTCTTCCTCTCCTTGTTTTCCCTCTATAATTCTTCCTCCCCTGATTTTTCATTCTCCTTCCATTATATACAACTTTACCTTACTCTCCCATTTCTACTCTACATTGTTTTTTATATGAATTGCTTTCCGTCTCCTTACTCTTCTTTTAATTCTTTTCATTCTTTACGTATGCATTCTCTCCTTTGAATTCTATCCCCCCTTCATTTCCCTCTTCACTAAGCAATAGCTTTTCCTCATCTGACTCTTCCTCCTCTAATGTTCCCTCCTCTTTTATCTATACGTTCCTTCTTTTTCCCTTCTCTCTTTCTCTCTCTCTCTCTCTCTCCTATCTTTTTTGAGTCTCTTCTCTTTCTCCACTTCATAGGTTCTCTCCTCTTCCTCTTACTCATCTAATTTTTCCCCCTGCAACTCTTTTTCCTCTTTTAGTCATTTTACTTCTTTTTTTTTTATATATATTCCCTTTACTCCTATCCTTTTTTGTTTCTCCACCGGCCGTGACTCTCCCGCCTCATCTCCTACATAAACTTTTCCTCCATTCACCCCTCTTCCCATTCTTCTTCCTCCTCTACACTTTCTTATTGTCGTCAACATTTTGAGTTTCGTCGTATCTAACTTGCATTTCATTAGCCTTGACGGAACACACCTTACATTAGATCTTTATTATTTTTACTTTATCTTTCAACTTATTATCTCTCACCCTGTATATTTTACTACTTCCCAAGAAAAGTAATTTCACTTACGATGGCATCATCGCTTTTCAAACGTAAAAATAAAAAAAAGGCGGAATCACAGAATAGCAATGAAGATGACGCAAGCAAAGAGTGGCGGAGGGGGAAAGAAACGTAGAACAGTTCTGGCTATATATATATATATATATATATATATATGTACATATATTCGAAACAATCCCGAAGCTAAACAGTGCTTAATTAAAAGAGACCAGGAGGAGATGTTGATTACTCGAGGCTTTTCAACTTTTTTTTTATTTATTTCGAATTTTGATTTATTTCGTCAATTATTTTTTTATCTATACATTGTGAAGTGTATTCCATTATCATCACGTAATTTGAATCCATTCAAGTGAAATTTTGCACATTGAAAATTGACTTTGATTAGAAGTCTATAATCAAATCTGTACACCATCAAGTTAAATATAACAGAGAATGGTTTTTCAGCTTCTGATATCTATCTATGTATCTATCTATCTATCTATTTTTACTACAATCGATCTTTCTGTTTATTTCTATTCTACCCTCTGGATAGCTGTGTCGACTGAGCCTAATTCAGGGTGTTTCAAAATAGATGGAACTCGTTAATATGACAATGTTTTATAAGTGAAACAAGAAACTCCATGTCAGCTGGTTTGAGTTTATGCTTGATCTGGATTCTGGGTGGGTAAAGCTTAAGATCCTTTGTAAGATTCTTTGCAATGGTGCACGTGAAAGACCATGTTCTTGGGAACGTCTTCAGAGGGAAATTTTCGGACTCCTTCCGACGGAATCTCTCACCGCATCCACATGGTCAAAACATCTTGCAATCAACTTCTTGCAAGATCTGGGATTTTCCGCCTTCTTGTTGAGGTTGTTTACTGATCCAGTGACTTGAGATTTGGATACCCAACGATGAATTTGGCTTTTTGGGGGATAATTGTTAAACTTCCTGGGTAATTTTGCTTGCAGGGATTCGGATGATTTTGTCTCCAAATAAGTATTGCCCAGTCGGCTGGGGCTGTAGAATACACCGACTGCTTCTCTGCAGAGGGGTAAGATCATTCCCCCAATGAGTATCATGGATATGACACTAAACAATCTGATGGTGAGATTCCAGCAATGCTGGAGCTTTGGGGAATGCAGAGCACCCATTCATTGCCATTGCTCTCAGGTCAAATCTGGCCAGGAGTGGTAGCACCTGATAGAGTCCTATCTATGGGTTAAATAGAACTAAACTGTACTTATACTACGCTGAATTGTTTGAAATGGAACTATTTTTGTTTTTGAAACTGTACTTACGGTAAACTGAAATGTTTAATGTAGAACTGTTTTTGACATTTAACTGTGTGTAAACAAAATCTATACTTATACTAAACTTATTTGGTTGAATTAGAACTGATTGACTAAACTGAATTGTTAGAAATAGAACTGATCATTTGTATAAAATGTATTTGACATTAAATAACCTACAAGGGTTGATATGCCATAAAACCAAACTAACCAACGAACCAAATAAGTAGTGACGCAAAATATTTTTCCTTTCTTGCCTAAGACTTTGTGATGGAAAATTAATAATTGTAATAGAATTCTATTTTTAAATCTTGAAGAAAAAAAGAACATAACAATTTTATTAGTAGAGATATTAGCAGTCTCATAGATCCCATGTATATTGAGACACCCTGTATATGCAGACAGTATCCCCAGCTAATGGGTAATATATTCAAATTGATGTACTCTGCCGATATTACTAAACTGCGTCTGATGTTTAGGCTCCGGTTCTGGGTAGCGTGGATAGCTTCATTGCTATTACTCCCAGGTTTACACAGGTCCGGTGGTATCTATGAGGTTCCCATCAATAAATTGATATGTTTGCAACTTATACGTATTCTATAGGTTTACTTAATGTCTTTAAATTTTTTGCCCATTGTTTATGGAATCCTTTAATTTAACCATTTTTTTGTTCTGATAAAGCAATTTGTTCTAAAAAAAACATTTTACTCTATGAGCAAAAATTTCTTATTGGTTTGTTGACTTATTTTTTAAAATTGGTTTTAACAATAAATTTTCTATTTTGAGGAGATATAATGAAAAAGTATCTTCCATAATTAGAAATTCCATTAATTATTCAATTTATAATTTTATTTCTGAAGGAATTTTCCTCGTAGCTAATTATTTGGATTTCTATTTCCTTACACACATATATATATATATATATATATATATATATGTGTGTGTGTGTGTGTGTGTTTATTTTTCGCACATACCTTATCCCAAATACAATGTAACCATTTCTTAGCATATGCGTTGCTGTAAAATTCCACCAAACCCCGAAAAAATCTTGCTCTTACACTTCTTCGCACACATATAAAAAGACACGCGTACTGATTTTATTTGGAGAGTAAAAGCGTAAATGAAGTTCGGTCTTTCTTTCATATTTTCTCTTAAAATATACAAATGATTTTTTCTTTCGGTTTCTGTTTTTTTTTTTATGGTCATGGGTTATTTATTCCTAAAGCCATCTTTGCAGAAGAACATAAGTGGAAAGTGAAACGGAGTTTCTAACTTTCTGAAGGGTATTAATCCGAAAGTGAAAGTAATTTTGTAAATGATTTTCGAACTTGCATACCTATGCAGTACAGAATGTCAAATGTTACATTTTCATTTCCACATGACTGACTAGAAATGAAAGAGTCGAATTTTTTAATTTGGAAGGCACCTTTAAAATAAAACCCTTAAAAATTGCCGTAAGAAGGTATAAGAAATAGATTTTGCAAGTCAAGAATAAAAAAAATACCGGTTCAAATGTAACAAAACAATGTATCCTCCACCCGAAATGAAAGTACACCGGAAGTAGAACCCTTAAAAATAGTTGCAGTTCGCCCACCTGCCACCCATATCAAAATACAATTCAAGACATACAATACATGCGTGGAACTGTAGTAAAATTCAGAAATAACTCATTTGTGAATATATATATATATATATATATATATATATATATTCACAAATGAGTTATTTCTGAGACTTAGTCTGACGTAAAGTTGGATGAGTTTCGATCCCGGCTTCGAGCGTCCAGTGTGTCTAGCCACACTGAAGATTTCTGATAGAACGAAACAGTCTGTGGATGACAATATATACGCTCCCCCATGGGGGTTGAGCACTCTGGCATAATGCAAAGCTCTTCGAAAGAATTGTGCTCTCTGGTAGCCGATAGGGTATGAAGATATAAACAAATGGACGCTGCTGCTGTTGTTACATAAATACCTTAAAAATTCCCTTAGCTTACGTGGTCCGCTTGTTGGCCGAGTGGTCTGAGAATTAGTCTAACGTAAAGTTGGATGGGTTTCGATCCCGGCTTCGAGCGTCCTGTGTATCTAGCCACACTGAAGAGTTCTGATAGAACGAAACAGTCTGTCTGTGGATGACTATATATATATATATTGAAATAGAGAATCTTGTGAAAACACTGAACAATTTTGAGTAGATCATAGTTTCTTGTGGATGTCCCCGAGGTGTAATGGTTAAAGCGCTGATCTGCAGAATCGTAGTAAGTGAGTTCGAACTCCAGTCGGGCTATTACTTTCACCTTCGAACAAATACCCTTGGGAAAGGTATGAACCCGCTTATCCGCCCAGTTATGGGTTATATAGTACCACTACTGCTCTTCTAGAAGGATTGATATATCATTGTATAACCCAAGACGTTTGATATGCCATTATAACACAAAACGAACTAATATTTATGTAACCTATCTGATCTGAATATTCCATCCTTTTCCGATTGCAATGGACGACACATTCCATCTTCCAATATGCATTCATACATCAGTTTACAAATTCCTTAGATTGGATATCTACCAAGTCTGAAAATATTTAGGTACTTTGTCTTATAACTGGCAAATATCAAATCTGGTAATATATACATCTGCCAACATCTGGTTATCAAATACCAGATCATGCTTCCTCAGCCATCATGAATCTAAAAGTAACAAAATCCTAATCGAAATTAACACTCTGATAAACAAAAGCTACAAGCAAGATCGATAAGGTTTCAGTTACCGTTATATATATATATATATATATATATATATATATATATATATATATATATCTTTGAGCTGCTCTTTGTTTGCATGACCAAGCATAAGCCTCCATCAACTGATGAGCTAATAGCTTTGAAAGTCTGTCTTGTCGATTGGTTCGGTTTTATGGTATATGAACCATTGCAGGTTATTTAATGCCAAATCTTCTTTATCACATATACATTAAATATTTAGAATGTGCAAACACATTTCGTTGATAACATTTTTAAACGAGCCTAAGGTCATTTGCACACAGTTAAGTTATTTCATCTATTGCTATGTATCACTAACAATTTAATTAAACATAAGTCATTTGTTTACACAGAATTAGATCATCAAACTGTTCAATTTGAAACAATTCAGTGTTGCATAAGTCATTTGTTTGCTCACAGTTTAAATGTGAAACACTTCTATTCGATCCATAGATGCTACTACTCCAGGCCAGAGTGGACCTGAGAGTAATGGCAATGAAGGGGTACTCCGTATTCCTCAAAGCGTCAGATTTTTTCATGTCATATCAAGGAAACTAGTTTAGGAAGGGGTCTTACCCTTCTGTAGTCGTATTCTTCAGCCCCAGTTCCAATCGACTGTGTACTCTGTTATGAAGATTTTGTCAATATCTGCTATGTATCCAATGTTATATAATTAAGGAATGATTTTCTTTATGTTAATTATTTTTCGTCAAATATATTTTATCATTCAGTTTGGTAGGGCTTTGAACTTTTTGAGTCTCTTAGTTCAGGGCATAGTCATTGGGTTCAGTTTTACGCACGTGCCCAAATGATATGACAATCACCATCGTCATAATAAACCCCAGGAAATGGGGCTGGAGTGTGGATGACGTCATGCCCGGAAGCGACAGTCCTGAGAATTTGAGGATTTTGAAATGACTTCAGTTTTTTGTATTTTGGCCTTTGACCCGGCCAAAAATGCCATTCCAAGGTGATGCACCGGAAGGAAGTGACACATTCTAATGGCAGTTATGAGAGGAAATCGCGTGGGCGGAATTTGGCTGATGAAATGGGACGAGCTAAAAAATCCCATGATACTCTCATAGACTGACGCGCCGGAAGAGAGTGACCTCTGAACTGCTTGACAGTTATTTCCGCTTGATGACGATTAAACATGCGATTTCAAAGATCGAGTGGGCGATCGAGTGGGCGTTGAACTATTATATAGCTCAGCCAAGGCAGAAGTCAAGACAGTTGAGTTCAAGTTGCAGTTGCAGTAGAGTTGGAGATGGAGATAGACTAGATGTGGTAGGTAAAACCACACCCGGCCGAGGGGGCTCTCGGGAACCCTGATGGAGTTTGGGGACCAGAGAAGTTGCTGATAAGATGCAGTAAAGGAAGCCATCACCCAACAGAGTGGGCCTCTGGACCTCCGGTTGAACATCAGGAGAACAAGAAAGACACAACGTGGCGGCCATAAGAGTGAGGGTCAAAATATTGCAGTTTCTGTTCAGTTTCCAGCTCCCTCTCACACGCAAACCTTGAATAACCTTTTCGAACCCTTGCAATAATGTGAGGGGTAAATATTTTGTTGAAGAATTCTTCGCTCGTCTTCCTTCTTCGTTATGTCATTATGATACGGTATATGAGAATACAACAAGTTGAGATTGGACCCTTGGGGCATAGAGTTGAGTTTTGTGCCGTTGTGGTGGCGGTTAAGTTTTTGGGTCTCGACCGGCGGAGGTGAATTGAGATCTTAAACATTACAAGATCTGCCGTGCGTCGGGGTGGAGTCAGCATTGTAAGAATTGTGGCTCTCTCCTCGTCTTACCATGGATCGAAGTCAGTAATTAATAAACGCGTTCGTACCTGAAACAACAGAGTTCGCCTGTGTTTGAATATGTATTGTATTACTGTTGTGATAGATATCATTATGGTTAGGGCTATACCACACCAACATTGCTAGATCTGATTTTTACCTACACCATGAACACTTTAATACTGTTATATCACATTGTTATATCTAAATCTGATAAAGGGTTTGATATTGTTATATTCAAAAATATAATTATGTCAACAAACTGGATGATATACTCAATGAGACTTCTAAGTTCAACCGTCGAGGTAGTGCGACTGAATTTGACAAAACAGGTATATAAGAACAGCATGTGCAACGTCAATTACTAGGTTTCTATGAAGAGTATCTAACTCCTAAAAACATCTATGAAAATATATGTCCTACTGGATCCAAATGAACTTGGCTATATAGTTTTCTGTAAAATTCATAAACCTAATATCTATCTATCTATCTATCTATTTAATACATAGAAAAAGAAAACGATCAAAATCATACAGGATTGTAATACGAACAGAATGACGTCATATCAGTTGTATACAATATGGATCATTACCTTTATTTTGCTGCTTGTAGATAACAGCATTTCCTCAGAACCATCAAAAGTTAACGTAATTTAGTTAAAGTTAACGAAAAAGTTTTTAAAAATGGAATGCTTTCATCTAAAATCTACAGAAGACTAATTTTCAGTCATTTGCTTCATTTAAAAAAATTGAACAGCTAAATCCCAAAATGACATCTTTAATCAGCAACAATACTCAACTGTAACTGTTCAATAAAATAAAATTTAAAAAACAAAGTGAATGACTAAAAATTAGTTTTATATAGATTGGGAATATATGAACTTACCAAAATCCTCCATCTCAGGTAGGATTTGACACCATGCTCGTTTTAAAGTGAAGTGAAGCTAGCTTGTATTAAGTGGTTTCCTTCACCCAGACTGGTTGCCTAAACAAGGCTAAAGAGCTCACCTGACTTACCCATAACTAGGGAGAGAACAGAAGTGATCATGCTCCTCCCCAACGGCATTAGCGTGAAGTGAAAGACAAACAGACTTGCCCAAGGTTTTAACTTGTGTTACCAATTACATTTCTGGTGCGCCTGGATAAGAGATGTATTTATTACACTTGCAAATATTTTTTCACTCGTAGAATAAAGTTCCAATCCGTTCAGAATGCTGTGTGATGTCATACTTTGGGTTCATAAAGTTTTTGATCAGTTTTGTCTAAGGTGGTAACGATGAGACACACTGTGAGAGTCGAACGTACTCCAGTCGCGCTATTACGTTTACTTTCGGGCAAATACCCTTGGGAAAGGTATGAAACCCCTTATCCTCCCAGCTATGGGTTAGATAGTACCACTATTGTTCTTATAGAAGAATGGCTCTGGCATTAAATAACCTACAAAGGTTGATATGCCATTAAAAAAAGAAACCAAACCAAACCAGAATCGAACTCTCGAACTATAGTCCACAAGCCGAGCCTTTTAAAACTACGATGGTAACCGATTAAAATTCCATTCACTAAATTTAGTATAATGGATATTTGATGAAAAAGTCCCTGCTTCAAATAATTTTAAATATTTATAAATGATAGTTAAGAAATTAATGATTGGAATTTTAAAATAGGGAGTTACTTTTCGGTCAGCCTGTAGCTTGGCACAGGGTCCATAATAATCCTATTTACCAACCCCTGCGCTCGGGCAGGATATGACACAAGGTCAATTTTTAAGCGGAGTTTAACAGGTTTGAATTAAAAATTTTCCTTCTCCTATACTAGTTGCCTAACCAAGGCTGAAGAACCCTGTCTGTCCTACTATTTACCCATAGCTGGAGGGAGAATAATTGGATTCATACCTTTCCCAAGGGTATTAGTGCTATGTGAAATGCAATCATTCTCGTCCAGGATTTGAACTCGAGTCGCCGAGTCCATTTCCTACGACGATAACCATTACACCACGGACACCACGGTCCATAATAATGGGAACCAAATGCGAACTCACTGACAGTCGTTTTATAGCTTAACTTGTAAAACTTTACACAAAGCTATACCGTTCTGAAGTATTAACACTTATCATAAATTTGGCAGAGTGGAAGTCGCTGTTGCGTAGTAACTAACGTGCAGGAATACGATATTAATGTAAGCGACTTCGAACTCTAGTTGCGCTATTACGTTCACTTTTGGACAAGTAGCCATGGGAAAGATATAAACCTCCTTATCCTCCCAGCTACGGGTTAAATGGTACAATTACTCTTTTTTTCTACTAGGAAGGCTTAGGCTTTAAATAACGCCCAAATATTGATATGCCATTAAATAAAGAAACCAAACCAGGATTCGCCAAAAAAAAAAAACACAAATAAAGGCTCCAGGTTAGGATCGAACTCACAATTTAGTAACGATTTTTATTCTGGGTACCCTATCTACTATTACACCTCAATGGCATACGCCAGATCAATGTCAAAATTATAGTATATATACATATATATATATATATATATGTGTGTGTGTGTGTGTGTGTGCGTTTTTGTGTGTGTGTGCGTGTAGAGATACGCACACACACACACACACACATATATATATATATGTATATATATATGTGTGCGTGTGTGTATGATGCACAAATATATATATATATATATATGCATTGTAGAAACCTTATATACATCCACACACACACACACACAGCACACTCACACACACACACACACACACACACATATACACAAAAGGACATATATATATATATATATATATATATATATATATATATATATTGGCTTTGTGGAAACCTTTGTGATGCAGGTCGTAAATTTAGTTGCAATGCGAGGCTTTCGGGCATTATCACTTGTAATCAGCTTGGCACCTTTCTTTGTTCATCCGAACATAGAAAGCGTGTCTCTGGATGCTGGCTTCCTATCTCTTGTTCGCGCTCGAAGAATTGTCCCCCGAGTCAGCGAACGTATATGAACCTACTCTTTCTTTTAGACAATGAATGGCAGCACAGAAGCATTCGCATTAAGCAAAATACTGTAACGATATTATTTAATAAATCTTACAAGTATTGCCCTGAAAGTAAGGCTCCCGCATTTATACCCATGTAAACAGTTACGAGTGCCGAGAGAACAATGAAAATGCTTGATAGGGCATGTTTTCTGTTACAAGACCCCCATTTTAGGGGGTTGTATTGATCTACATTGTTGCATTTTTTCAAGGGGCTCGTCCGAGGGTAGTTTCGGACGATGTGCTTTCTTTCAAGAGTTTGGTTTGGTTTCTTTGTTTAATGGCATGTCAATCTTTGTAGGTTATTTAATGCCAAATCCATTCTCCTAGAAGAACAGTCGTGGTACTATTTAACCCATCGCTGGGAGGATAAGGGGGTTCATAACTTTCCCAAGAGTATTTGCCCGACAGTGAACGTAATAGCGCGACTGGAGTACGAACTCGCGTACTACGATTCCGCAGTCCATCGCTTTAACCATTACTCCACGAGGACACGCCCTTTTAAGAGTTTACTGATGATGAAAGATGGATAGTGATTATATGGTATAAGTAATTTTGCTTGTTACACGTAACATCTGAGCAACAGTCTGGCAAAACAGATACAAACACGATGTATAAAAATGAAGACCATGGCTTTTTCTATTAGGAAAATAAGGATTGTAATTATTGATCCTACGTGAATAATTATGCAGAACAAAATACACTTATCAAAATACTTAAGCGGTGGATATGCAATATTGTATTTTTCAAAATCTTACCAAAAATCATGTCGGATGATTGTGATACTGCGTAAAAAAACCTAAGCAAACAACGCAAAAACGCATAAAACTGGCAGTAAAAGCTGCCATGAAAATGTGATGCATATATATATATATATATATATATATATATAGCCTCATGATAGACACCCAAGATGTATATGTTAATTAATATATGCCCTTAATACACTGTGTTCATATATATACGTCCTCACTTCACTATATATATATATATATATATTCACACACACACACACACACACACACATATATATATATATATATATATATGCACTCTCAGAATACACACATACATACACATTAACACACACACGTATATACGCCCTCACATTTCACACACACTTATGCACTCACACACACACACACACACACACACACACACACACTAACACTAACACGTATATATATATATAGATATATATATATTTTTGAAAACTGATAAGACCACCAAGTCAATAACATCATTGATGAGGCAATCTTGCACTCCCTTTGAGAGGTGTAAGTTGGCCAACCGTAGGCGAGGGCGACCCTAAGTGTCTTTTTCAACAGCTTCTACTCTGAGGTCTAGGGGTATGCGCTTCTCTTTCCCTTGATTGCTCCCTTAATAAATATCTTATAAAGCGAAGTGTTAATCAAGGAGGCATCAAGTACCATATTTTGAGACTTTGGCATGACTCAACCTTCGCTTTAATCACGAGTCCCGGATCATGGGTGAACACTCTAACCATTATACAAATGGCCGGTTTGGAGGGGTGTATCATAACATATTCTTGAGTAAGTACTCTTCTAAAATTTCAAAACAATCTAATCTTCTGAATGAATTTTCCCTATATTCTAGTTTTTATAATGGAAATCTTTATAATTATTATTGTTAGGTAGTTAGTACTTCCAAACTCTGCAGTATTGAAAACCTTTGCCAAAAATACATATAGTGGAGGTATAAGTAGCGCAACGGTGGCCGTCGTATAAGATGGATTTGGCTTCGCAAGTTTCAATCCTGGGCGCATTCATGCTAATATTTTTGGCACACATATGAATCCAACAGTTTTCTTTCCAATTATGAGTAAATAGAAGGTCAGACTAGGCTCTTTAAACTTGATTTGTAAACACTCTAGAAGGAAAACCAATTGTAGAGTTGGAGATGGATGGGGTCCAAAATGCTATTCTTGCTCCAGACACATTACACAAGTTACAACTCCATGACTAGACCAGGTAAGTTATGAGTCAAGTGTTATATATATATATATATATATATATATATATATATATATATATATATTATCTTAGCCTTGTTTATAAAGGTCAATAACTGCCTATTTCAAGTATTTGTACACATCATATTGCATCTAATGGAGAGGCTTCAATCGTGGAATAGTTGGAAATTTCATTGCTTTTATTACCAGTTTCACTCTGACCTGGTGTTCTCAAACCTTTAGGGATCCTATCAAAGAGTCAAAAGGAACTGTTTAACCATTTCAGTATGTGTAAATAAGTAACAGATATGAAATTGAATTCTTAATGTTACATAGAATTACTAAAAACGATTTAACTGTGGACAAACGAATTAATAATGTTAGAAGGAATAATTTGACCCAGATTATTATACTTAAAACCATTTAACTGAAGGCTAACAAATAAGCCCTACAAACTACCCGTACTCAAATCCTATAGATTTAATTTATCTATAAAACAGGATATGGCTTTAAATAACCTGCGAGGGTTGATATGCCAAGATTACAACCAACCAACTTACCATCACGTGATTGAATATACTATGAAATATATCATGAAATATATGTTGTATTCAACTTCCTCCTACCTTTAAGTGTTTTTGTCAGAACAACCGTTTTTGCTCTTTTGGGAAATTATTCTCAGTTTCCCAAAAATTTTTTTGAGTAAACTAAAATATTGAAAAATGGATTATCTTTATATTTAATTGCAAATTAAGTATAGCAAACCCTGTGAGAATTGAACTCACTAACAATAGTCTGTTAACAATGTTCTGTTAGCCATTATATCATACCAGATGTCTAAAACTACCCATTTTCAGGGTTTAGTGTAATTTAATAAAAATTTAGAAGATACAACCAGCGAGTTGGAATCGATTTCATTAACAATGTTATGCTTACCTAGTTCGTTCACCACACTATCACTGAAAAAGCTTGAAATTATCAATTTACTAAACTTAGCTTTGATTGAAAATTTGATGCATTAGGCAGAAAATTAAAATCGAACACTTACGATAGGGATAGAACTTTCGCTGTATTCAGATAAGTAAATAACTTAACCGACCTGCTCGAGAACGTCAAAATAGATGACATTCTGTCCTTCTTGAAAAAAACAGAGTTGTACAAAAAATATGACAACTTAAAACTGGTTAATCTTGTGCAAACAAATGAAATCCTGCTAATAGAAAATTCTACCTCCCTTAATATTCGTTTTGAAATCTTTGGTTGAATATGTATGTATATATAGACAGAATTTGGCGTTGAATGACCTACAAATGTTGATATGCCATAAAAACCCAAACAACCAACCAACAACAACGACAGTGGCCCAATCGGTTGGGGCTGTAGAATACACCAACTGCATCTCTGCAGTGAGTAACCCCACCCGCAACGAGTGTCCTAATATAACAATAAACAATCTTACGCTGAGGCTCCCGTTATGCTAGAGCTTTTGAGAATGTGGATTACCTCTTCATTACCATCACTCCCCGGTCCACTCTGGCCCAGAATGGTAGCACTTGATTGGATCCTATCAGTAGGTCAACTAGAGCTGTTTGACATTTAAACTGTGTGCCAATTAATAGTTTATCCTAAATTAAAGTGTCTGAATTAGAAACTTTTGATGATTTAACTGTGTAAACAAATAGTTGATCTTTAATTGTGTTGTTAATTATACATATGTAAAACCATTTAATTGTCTGCAAACGAATGACAAACGATGAAATAGAAATATTAGTAATATGCAGAAATGATTGATGCCATTTGACTCTGAAAAAAAAAATGAAGTCAGGTTTGTTTAAGGATGTTATCAACAAAATGTGTTTACAAATCATATATACGTGGTGCATTCAATAGGTTTCCACACTTTCTTTTGTACAGGCATTTAAAATTGTCGTAGACTCTAGAAAATTCAGAATGTTATTGTTATACATTTCATAAGATGACAGACCATTTTTTATGATTCAAATGAACAGCTGAAGCAGCAACTGGAATCCACCCTACTAAAGCCTGATTGTGACAGCTGATGAATTTCAAAAATGAAATCTGGACTTTAGAAGAACGATATGCAATAAAATTCTGTTTTAAAATTGGAAAAATATGCCAGAGAAACGTATAGGAGTACATCACTTATGAGCTCGTCCCTACTTCTCCAGCAGTGTCCTGCATGTCTGGTACGTCTAACTTGGATAGTTTTCATGATAGGAGACAGGTGACCGTATAGTTGGTGCCTTGTGGGGTGTTGCCGCCAGGACTTGTTCAATATTGCTCGCAGCATTCTTGAGTAATTGCCGTCTAGCTTCTTCTCCAGTCGTTTTGTTAGCGTCCATGTAGTGCATCCATACAGCAGTATCGACACGACCTCTGCCTGGAAGAAGCTGCGTTTCATTTTATCGGTCAGGTCTGATTTCCATATGATCGATAACTTATCGATAGCTGTCCATGCTTTCATTAGCCGTGCGTCGATGCCTTTTTCGGTTGATGAGACACTGCTTCCTAGGTAGGTCAATTTGTCAACCAGTTTCAGAGAGGTTCCGTCTAGTGTGGAAATGTCGCCTGTTTGATTTAAGCACATATATTCAGTTTTGTGTGCAATGACATGGAGCCCAATGCCAGCAGCAGCTTGTTCTAAACTATTCTGTAGTGTTTCGGCTTGGTTGGGTGTATTTGCCAGAATCGCTCTGTCATCGGTGTAGTCGGCGTCGGTAATTGTTTTTGCGGGGTACCTTCTGTTTCTTTGTCAGTGGTTTTCTCTGATTTTATCAATCCATGTTCTAATCACGTAGTCTAGACAGATGATAAAGAGGTATGGGGCTAGCGTGTCACAATGTCGAAGTATTCTGTGTCTCCATCCCGTGAACGTACTTTCACTTTGGTGTTTCTATTGAGAATCGTTATTGCTGCTACGGTTTCTTTTGATATGCCGTATGCTAGTAGGATTTGTTCCCTCTTTCCTCTGTGAATGGAATCGAAGGCCTTGGTAAAGTCGACAAATAGTAATGTTGCCTGTAGGTTTTTTTGCCCGTACACCTTCAAGGATTCTACGGATGGTCAATATTTGTGACGTCGTGAATCTATTTCTTCGGAAACCATTTTGATTTTTCCTAAGGATGTTGTCGATTTTGGGTTCTATGCAGTTTCGGAGTAGGGCATTGTAAATTTTGGCTGCTATGGATATACGTGTTATACTTCGGCATTTCTTGGCTAATCCGAGGTCCTCCTTTTTAGGGATGGGGGGGATGCATTCCTTCATCCACCTGTCTATTGGATTTTGATTATAGACTGCGTTGCAGTGTCGGAGCAGTATGTCGTCGAATTGTCTGGTCTTCCATACTTCAGGGGGAATCTGCAGCTTTCCTATTTTTAATTTTTCTAAGAATCGAGTCGAGTTCTTCTTGAGTGAACAGTCCTAGTTTAATGTCCAATGGCTTACTAACAATTCTGGTGATTGGTTCATGCGTAACTTTCGGTGGGTTTCCTAGTAGATTTTCGAAATGCTGTTTCCGCAGTTTGTATCTTTCAATTTAGCTTTGGCGGTGCTCTTCCTTCTATTCACTTCATTTATCGTTTGCCCGGCTATCCTAGATTGCCTATCTGCCACCGAGTCTCTAATCTTATCTATCTGATTTTGTATGGATTCTGTCTGTTCTTTTAGATATATGCCTGCTAATTGATATTGTGCCTTTTTTAGTTTTAGGGCATTTGTGTTTTTTTGGTTCTTCCTATAGCTTTTGGTGGCAGTTTTCACGTGTGCACGTTTTTCTCTAACCGCTAACGTTTCCCATGGGATTGTATATTTAGTTCTAGGTTTTGTTGGAATACACTTCACTGCCGCCTCAAGGTGTGCGTTGACGAAATTCTCATATTCGTCATTTGGGGTACCTTTTTCTGTCTTCTCTTGTAGTCTCTCGAATCTGTTTCTTAATTCTAATACATATTTATCTTTAATGTCTCTGTTGTTAAGAAGAGCCCAGTCATAGTGTTTGATGGTCGTTGTTGGTGTAGCGTATTTTCGTAGGCTTAGTCGTATTTTTGCCGTGTGTATTCGGTGATCGGAGGACACACCCTCGACAGAGGAGTATGCCTCACAATTCATTGCGCTATTTTTTCATTTCTTATTTATCAAGACGTAGGTATTAAATAACCAACAACGGTTGATATTCCGAAAAAACAAATCATATAAACCACCAACGATAGTCTTATCAACCTCGCTAGCCATATACCACAAGAGATAACCTATTATATCTTTTACCTAAATTAGCTTAGTTTACCACAAGGTTAAAAGTATTTGCACCCCACTGTGAGAATCGAACTTACACAAATGACTTCTTTTTTGCTCGTTAATCTTTACATTAGTCAAAGAAACTGAAATCATCATCTATTAAATTTAAATTGGTTCAAAACGAACTTAGAAGTATTGGGCACCTAGTGAGAATTGAAGTCACTAACAATGGTCTGCTATATAACCCACTAACCATTTTAACACATGCAACACTCACATTTTTAATTTAACTAGCTTACATTCACTTAACAAACAACCATAAATATGAGGCACCCGGTTAGACTTGAACTCACTAAAAATGGTCAGCTAACTCAACTGACGAACGATTACACAACTCAATATACCGACCATTCTTGTTAATATGATCTTTCCTCCTAATACTACCTGTAATACAAAAGCGGTGACCTTTTCATTTTTTTTCCGAGCCTAGCTGATCAGTTTCTGATGGTTGAGATCAACTGCAAAAGATTACTTGCCACCCTTTGGGTGAATGCGTCAATATCAAAACTGTTTCCTCTTGTAAACAGTAATCTTTTGCATTTTTGATTTCTTCGTTTTGCTCGAGGCATCGGGATTTGCTTCGCCGACATTTCAGAAGAGCGTATCATCTGGTGACACAAACAAAACAATTCCATTTGAAACTCTGATAAATAAAAATATCAAATATGGAAGTTTTGGTTGGTGATTATTTACCAAAACTTCCATAAATTAAAAAAAAAGAAGTTTATTCCTTATTTAGTTTGGACTGGAAATATCCGTCGCATATGAGTATGTATAAACGTATTCATATAAAGATGAATGCCATCATCATCATCATCATCATCATCATCATCATCAAGTCAGGCTGTCAGAACAGATTCCCTTGGCTCTTTAGCGCTATCCATGCTTATTGGCTCTCAATCTTAGCAGGTCCTCTAAACTACATCCAGTGTTTGTGCTGCATATAGACCCTTGACTGAGCTGTCAGTCAGAGATTCTCTCTACAGGATGTGCCAGTGAAAATAGACAGAAGGAGTCATGTGGTTGATTGGAAATGCCTGGGTGTTAGGAAATGATATATATATATATATATATATATATATAGATATCATTTCCTAATGATATATATATATAGATGCCCACGTATGATATTCACAGTCTGTCAGTGCTAGCTTGCAGTGGTCAGTCGAGTCGGCAAATAGAGAACCATAGCCGCATGGAGCCAAGGGGCCCGCTAGCGAGGACTGCTTGAGTGCGTCTCATCGGGAGAGAAGACGTAAGGCCTGGAAGATAACACAGAGTGGCCCACAATGAGCCTTCGGTTGAGAAGCTGAAGAAGTGTTAAGTGCGGTTTTATGATAAGACAGTGGGGTATGTTGAAGAATAGAAGCTATGGGCTAGTATAGCAGGTTTTCTTCGCCTTCATCCGTCCATCTGTCTCTCTCACACCACAGAAGCTTTGATTCCAGAAGAATGAACAGAGTTATGTTTTCATAACAAAATGTCATGGTCATTCTTCCTCCATATATATTCATTCCTGATGACCATACAATATTCGCACTCTGCTAATGTACGTAAATCTTTGTTGGTTGGCTAAACATGGTATGTCCATGTGTAGTTGTCCAAAGGAAAACGTCGTTTATAAGCTCGTTAGTACGTTACACGCACAGAACAGCATATTATTTTCGTCTTAATTGAATGGCTTTTAAGATGGGAAGTAAGTACTCGAACAGTTGCTGTTTTGTGATGTGTTGATACCAGGATTTCTTCAAAAGAGTACGAAGCATTCTTTTAAAGTTCTCATGTAACTTTATCTTGTAAACGTCGAGCTCCGGCCAAAATGTTCGAAAAATCAATTGCAGAACCAAATCCAACTCACTTACAAGCAAAAATACTTGCAACATAGCCACTTTTAACTTTAGATAATCAAGTCCAATGAACTAGCTACTCGAGCTTACGGCGTCTGCATCCAAAGCGGATAACACTTAAATAATAAAAGCACTTTTTATACATATTTATGGATTAAAATTTTTTTTTTTATTTGTTCTTGGTTTCACAGTTTTTACTGTGTGGAGTGGGAAAATGTATAATACCTGAAAATATCTGTTTTTATTACATAGTATTCTACTAAAAATTCATACTATTAAAAAGAATACTTGAAGCCATATAATTGAATGAGTAATATTCGTATTACTTGATTTTATAATTGTTTACAAATGATAATTACTACTTATTTGAAAACATATCCCTGATTACGAAAAAAGTAACGAAGCCGATTTTGACATTAAATAAATGAATTGTTGCTGTTACGTCGTAAAGTAGCCCAGTCAGCTAAGGCTGCAGAATACACTGACTGCACTCTTTACATAGGAGTAGGACCCCACTAGTGAGTGTATTGGATATGACATTAAGCAATCTGATGGTGAGGTTCCAGTAATGCTGGAGCTTTGTGGAATGAGAAGTATCCGCTTCAATGCCATCGCTCTCAAGTCCAATCTGAACCCGATAGAGTCCTATCAATGGTTCAAACAGGACTGCTCTACATTTAAACCGTGTACTCATGCTAAACTGAATTGCTTGAAATAGAACTGTTTGATCATTTGAATGTGTGTAAACAAATGGCTGATATTTAATTGAATTTTTAGTAATACTTGGCAATACTTGGTACTATTTAACTTTGCTGACATGCTAAACTGTATTGTTTGAAATAAAACTGTTTGATCGTTTAACTAATGTTTTATAGAATTCTTACTGATATATAGCAATACTTGAAAGCATTAAAATTTGTTCAAGCAAATGATTAACAGTAAAAAGAATTATTTTTATTCGATAGAAATTAGTAAAACCATTTAACAGTGAGAAAAAATGAGCTCAGTCTCATTAGAATATGTTATTTACAAAATGTATTTGATATATATGTATGAAAATGATTTGGCATTAAATAACCTGCAAAGTTTGATATATCATAAAACCAAACCAAACCAAACCAAACCAAATCATATACATTTAATATAAATGAATAAAGATGATTTAGCATTAATAAACCAAAAAGAGTTGATCTGCGATAAAACCAAACGAAACCAAACCAAATCATATATATATATATATATATATATATATATATATATATACGTACAAATAGTATTGGGCATTTAATAACCTACAATGGTTGATATGCCATAAAACCAAATCAAACTAATTGTCGTAAAGCTAAGAACGAACAAACCAACTATGCCCGAGGGTATTTACAGGTTCTGCAGTTAATTTCTAATGAAAAGTATAGCTATTTTTCCATAAAAGATTACGAAAACTTTGTTTTCTTTACTATTAAGATTTATGCAGATTTTTGTCGTCCATTAAGATGAACGATTTATATTATGATACCACATAAATTATTAAGAAATCTAGGTATTGAACGGGAATAGTAGAACCCATATAATTGTTTAAAAATTACTCGTATTAGGCGTGACTGTCTGAAGTGTTAAATGTTTGTAAAGGATTATAATTACTTATTTGAAGCCATATAATTTCTTTAAAAAAAGGCTGACTTAAATAAATAATCAATGATCGACATGCCGCAAACCAACCCGCCAACCAACCTTCATGAAATTCTCAAGTGTTCTACTTCAATTTGTTATTATTCTTTCAACTATTCCAATCGTTTCTTTTAGTAAATAAAGTGAAAATATGAGTACACATACATGAATAATTTATTTTACAATTAAGACACATACGTTTCTTTGTTTTTTGTTACTTTTTACTTTTAAATTAATATATATATATATATATATATATAAATATTTATTAATTTTTAAATATATTTAATAACATAGATGCTTATCTGCGTGCACTGGTTTCATGCTATCTTATTACGACAATCATCAGGTAGAAAAACCAGTGGTCGCAGATCAGCATCCCTGCTCTTGAATATATATATATATATATATATATATATATATATATATAATTATTATTATATAATCGCTTTATCACAAAAATTTAGCATTCTCCAAATTATACCGCATTTGGCGTAAACAAACCCACCAAGTGAGATAGTGACAACCATACACCGTTATAATATATATATATATATCATCATCATCATCATGTCGTGCTGGTAGAACGGATATCCCTGGCCCTCTCTCACCACTTTTCCCTATCGTTCATCGCCTCAGGCAGGTCTTCTGGACAACATCCCGTATACTCACATAGTTGCTGAATGTATGTTCGTGCTGGTCGTCCTGCTTTTGCACGGCCATGTGTGGGGGTCCATAAGAGTACATCACTTATGAGTTCGTATTTGCTTCTCCAGCAGTGTCCTGCATATATATATATATGTATGCAGTAGAATTTCCGGCTGACGTAAAAGGCTGTTTGGTTTTGATCCCAGTTTCAATCATCTCGCGTATATAGCCACCCTGAAGAGTTGTAATACAAGGAAGGGGTCTGTTTGCGAATGACTATATATTCTTCCCCCCATTCAGCGGGTTTGAGCTCTCTTGCAAAGGAATTAACTGTTTCCACTTACGTAGTGCAAACCTCTTCAAATGCATTGAGCTATCGTTTGCGGTTATACATAAAACAAAAGTGATACATATTCGTTAAAATCCTTTCGCTTAGGCTGAGTTTCCTCGTCGCTGCGTGGTTGAATTTCCGGCTGGTGTAAAAGTCATCTGGGTTTCGATCCCAGCTTCGAGTATCCCTCGTGTCTAGCCACAGAAGAGTTGTGATGCAACAAAATAGTCTGTGTGTTGATGACAATGTATATATATATATATATGTATGTGTGTGTGGAAGGAAATAATGGAAGAAAGCTGACAGTATGAAGAAAATAAAAAATTATCCAAAAGTGATGAATTTATCATAATAGGAATTCAGAGTTAAAAACGTTTAGGATGTAGTAAACCTTCATCAGAACTTCAAGATGGTGAAAAAAGTGTTACTAGAACAACGATAGATGTTTTAATGAAATAAAATAATAGGAGAAAAGAAACATATATATATATATATATACGAGGAAAAATCAAATAACCATTCAATCATCTTTCTTTTTCCCATGATTGGCACAGGCAATGATGTTTAAGTGTGTAGAAATTCTAGGAGATACAACAAATTGTAAAATGATAAAAGCAAAAGTCTGCCATAGCACTTCCGTGTTTAAAAGAAAAAAACAAAAGGAAGAACAACGAAAAAGGTAAAAAAGGAAAAAGAAAAAAAATAAAAGAACGAAAAATAAAAAAGAAATAAAAGAAAAGAAAAGAAAAGAAAAGAAAGGAAAAAACATTTTAACGTTGACTTTCTATTATTATAAATTTATCACTTTTGTATAAATATGTTTATTCTATTTTCTTTCTCTCTCTCTCTCTCTCTCTCTATATATATATATATATATATATATATATATATATATATATATATTATAATAATGATGTTGCTCATTAGTATCTCCGGTTTGTATCATAAAAAAAGAAACTTGGATTCTTCTGCTACATTCATTATATAAGAATCATCTTTCTACCGGTTTAACATATATACATACTTTTTCTAGCTAGGAATTATCATTTTTTGTTGGTAATTAGAGGTTCTGGTGTAGGAGACTCTAAGCCTGTGCTAGCCCACAAGGAGGATAAGTTATGCATTAATTTTGGGTTTCAGTGCTTTTGATACAACCCTTATTTTGGAACCTGTGTTCGTATTGTTTGACTTATTAGATGCTTTCGTTTTGGAGAACATTCTATTTTTTCATATGACTTTTGTTATATATATATATATATATATATATATATATATATATATATATATATATATAATTGCAATTAGAAGGAAACTCAAAGATGGTTAAATTGACATTATAAATTTATTTCAAAAAGGTATATAACAAATCCATATATCAAGCACTCAGATAGATTTATATGATATTCCGCAGATATTCTATGCGCGAAAAATCCACACCCACTCTCTTCGGACGCTGACTTGATCTTTTATATATATATATATATATATATATATAATCAACAAAAAATAAAGAACTTGCAAAATTGTCGACTTTACTGACCAAAATTGTCGACTTTACTGACCAAAATTGTCGACTTTGGCTGACCAAAGGATAAAACTGAAAGAATGTGAAAAGAAGCATAAATACTTCAACTTTGCGAGATTATTGAAAAAAAAAGCCATGGAACGTGAAGGTCACAATTATAGCAAATGTGATTGGCGCTTTTGGTACCATAAATAAATGATTATTAGAGGGAATAGTGGAATTGGAAGTTGGAGGACGAATGGAGAGCATCCAAATGACAGAATTTTTTAGAACGGCCAGAATACCGAGAAGAGTCATGGAGACTTGAGGAGACTTGCTGTCTCTCAAACTCCAATGAAAGACCATCAGCTAACGCTAATGTGAAAAACACCAAAGGAGTAAATAATAATGATAATAATAAATCTAGACGATACGAGAGAACAAAAAAAAAACAACAACAAAAACTACACATCATGAAGGTGACAAAGAAATCAATTGAAATTAGTGTTCTTGGAGTAATCTCTAAAGTATTATTAAAGGGACTGGAAGACTTGAAAAATAAAGAAAAAGTTGGGTCTGTCAATACTGCAGCATTATTAAGGTAGGCCAGAATACTGAGACGAGTCCTGGAGCTTTGAGGAAATTTCCCGTAACTCAAACTCCATTTAGAAAACTTTTGCTAACGCTGGTTGAAAAAACTCTCAAATGAGCTTAATAATAATAATGATGATAATAATAATAATAATAATAATAATAATAATAATAATAATAATAATCTGCAAAATTGTCGACTTTGCTGTCCCGACTGACCACAGAATAAAACTGAAAGAATGTGAAAAGAGAGATAAGTACTTCGACCTTGCTAGAGAACTGAAAAAATTTGGAACATGAAGGTGACAAGTGTACCAATTGTGATTGGTGCTTTTGGCACGGTAACTAAAGAATTATAAAAGGGCCTGGAAGATTTGGAAGTTGGCGGCCGAGTGAAGACCATTCAAACAGCAGCATTATTGAAAACGGCCAGAATACTGAGAAGAGTCCTGGAGACTTGAGAAGACATGCTGTCACTCAATCTCCAGTGAAAGACCATCAGCTTACGCTGAAAAACTCTAATGAGTAAATAATAATTATGATTATCAATTACTGAGTCAAGTAACTAATCTTAGTAGAATCATTTGCTCACATTAATATGATTTCAAGTATTCATTGCAAATTCTGGTAATTTTCAAACAGATGCATATTAACCATAGATGAAAACCAACAGAGAATATCTGTGTGTAATTGAAATGAATGACTAGTCCGCACTTTATAGAGGTCTAGAACTGGAGTCTCACAACCGGATTGCGTTTAATATTAAGACGCAAATTATTTTTAAACGATTGAAATGAAGACAAAAGAAAAACGTTTCAGGTTTCTATATCCGCAGTTGAGCAAAGAAACAAAAAGATAAGTGCGAGCGCATTAAAAATATATTTTTTCTTTATCGTTACGATACATATATACTCGAATATGTCTATCTCAGAAACATGGCTAAGGAAACATTAATTATCCCGCGCCTTGTGTGTAAATTCCTCACATTTCTTAACAGAAAGTAGCAAATTTCAGCTCAGTCTGCTGGGACTGTAGAATACTTGACTGCATCACAGCAGAGGAATAAGACCTTCCCAACGAGTGTCCTGTTTATGATGCTAAAACATCTGATAGTGAGGCTTCAGTCCTGGAGCTTGGAGAATCTGGAGTACCTCTCAACTGCCATTATTTCCATGTCAACTCTGACACAAAGTGGTTGTGGCTGTTAGGGTTACATCTATAAGTCAAATGGGAATTTTTAATATTTTACTAGACTCGAAACCATTTATATCGAATAAAATTGCAAATTTTAAATAGCATAACTTGAAACCATTTAACTATGTGCAAATAATAGATTTGTTTACGAGATTATGTATATTTGAATTTACGTACGTATATTGGTGTGAGCATATGCACATGATTGCAGAAAATGCATATTTATATATACACGAAAAGGTGCCTAGGGTGGTGTAAAGATGAGCAAGTTGGAATAGCAAACATTCACGAGTGACTTCGAGTCTCATCAGGTGCCCTCATTCATATGGCCTGGTGCCCCATTTAAGCAAATATATTTGCAAATTAATGAAAATAATTTTCTGGGGCTTTATGCCCCAAAACAGTTTTGTGTAAAATTGTTTTAAATTAAACTTATATATACACGAAAAAATAATAAATTTGAAAAAAAAAAATCAACATTTACATAGACCAGAGACAAAAAAAAAAAGAAAAGAACAAAAGAACAAAAATCTTCATGGACAATAAACTCCAATAGAACATTCAGGGATACACGACAGGAATTAAACAAAATCAAAACAACCTATCAAAACAGTCTTTACTATAAAAGAAAAACAAACAGACTCTAAACACCCAACCAAAATTCAAACACCACCTGAATAAGAAGGAAGTGTTCAACCTAGATTAGTTTGATTTGGTTTAGTTTGGTTTCATGTTCCATCAACTATTGTAGGTTATTAATGCCAAATCCATTTTTATACATATTTCAAACGATTCAGTTTGTTATATTCTCATATGCTGTATCATAACGACACAATAATAAAGACGCACGCAGGAAGACTTCTTTATAAATATATGTACCTCTCACTTTATTGTAAGGGTTCGAAAAGGGTTACTCAGGGTTTGCGTGTGAGAGGGAGTTGGAGACCGAACAGAAACTTCAATATTTTGACCTCCACTTTTATGGCCGGCAAGGTTGTGTCTTTCTCGTTCTCCTGATGCTCAACCGGAGGCCCAGCGGCCCAGCTCTCTGCTGGATAATGACTTTCTTTACTGCATCTTATCAGCAACTTCTCAGGACCCCACTTCATCAGGGCCCCATGGCCCCTTCGGTCTGATGTGGCTTTCCTTACCACCACTCGTCTATAACTCCGTCCGATCTTTAACTGGAACTCCTTACTTCTGTCTTGACTGAGTTATATAATAGTTCAACATCCACTCAGTCGCCTACTCGATTTTTGGAATCGCATGTTGGATCCTCATCAAGCGGAAATAACTGTCATGCAGTTCACAGGTCACTCTCTCTTCCGGTGCATCAGTCTATGAGTGTACCATGGGATTTTTTTTACCTCGTCCCAGTTCGTTAGCCAATTTCCGCCCACGCGATTTCCTCTCATAACTGCCATTAGAATATGTCACTTCCTTCCGGTGCATCACCCTGGAATGGCATTTTTGGCCGGGTCGAAAGCCAAAATACAACAAGTTTAGCATAAGTTGACAGATTAATGTCAAAAACATTTATATTTCAAACTATTCAGTTTATTCTAACTGTTCAATTCCAAACAATTCAGTTTAGTGTAAGTTGGTTGGTTGGTTGGTTGGTTATTTTTTGTTTAATCGCGTAAAACCCTTTTCGCCTCATTTAACGCCGAATTAAATTTCAAACAATTCAGTTTAGTATATGTATAGTTTTTGTTTACAAACAGTTAAATGTAAAACAGTTCTATTTCAAACAATTCAGTTTAATATAAATACACAGTTTCAAAGTCAAAAACAGTTCTAATTCAAACAATTCAGTTGAGCAAAAGTGCACAGTTTTGTTCAACATGACCCAGAGAAAGGACTCTAACAGGTAATACCACTCCGGACCGGGGTGGATCTGAGAGCGATGGCAGTGAAGGAGTACTCCACATTTCCCAAAGCTCCAGCATTACTGGAACCTCACCATAAGATTGTTTAGTGTCATATCCAGGATACTATTTGGGGGTGTCTTACCCCTCTGCAGATAAACAGTCGGTGTATTCTACAGCCACAACCGACTGAGCAAGTCCAACCTAGACATGCTAAAAAACTGAACAATCTATTGAACACAAAAGTGGCGGCAATACCAGTTGTAACAGGCGTGCTCGGTTCAGTTACCAAAGTATTTGGTGTAGGAAAGGTAGTGATAGCCATGCAAATTGTTGTTTGTGAGCTGGGAACGTACTCCAAAGGCTTGGTAAGGGAACTGGAATCTGAGAACAGCAAATCTTCAGTAGTTTGGATTATCTCCTCTTGCACTTCAATTTTCAAGTTGTCCAGTTCCTGTACCAAAACCTCTGATTACAATTGGTATTATCATCACTTTCATGTTCCATTGTTAATCAGTTCTTTATCAAGTCTTGGTTGGACTTGCCCAGTCGGTTGTGGCTGTAAAAGACACCCACTGTTTCTCTGAAGAGGGATAAGACACCCTCAAATAGTGTCCTGGATACTATTTACCAACATCTCCGCTTGGGCAGGTTATGAAACAAGGTCAATTTTTAAGCGGAGTTTAACAGGTTTGAATTCAGAGTTTTCTTTCTCCTAGACTAGTTGCCTCACCAAGGCTGAAGAATCCAGTCTGTCCTACTATTTACCCATAGCTGGAGGGAGAATAATTGGATTCATACCTTCCCCAAGGGTATTAGTGCTATGTGAATTGCAATCAGTCTCGTCCAGGATTTGGACTCGTGTCGCCGTGTCCATTTCATACGACGATAATGACTACACCACGGACACCTCCATAAACATTCAAGTGATCGCTATACAAATTGTTGTTTGTCCGCTTTGGTTTGGTTTGGTTTCTTTGTTTAATGGCTTATCAACTCTTTTTAGGTTATTTAATGCCAAAGACATTCTCCTAGAAGAAGAGTCAGGGTACTATTCAACCCATAGCTGGGAGGATAAGGGGGTTCATACTTTTCCCAAGGGTATTTGCCCGAAAGTGAACGTAATAGCGCGACTGGAGTACGAAGTCACGTACTACGATTCCGCAGTCCATCGCTTTAACCGTTACACCACGAGAACACCCCCTTTTTCTCCGCTTTTAAAGGTTTGATAAGGGAACTGGATAAGTTGGAAACCGGAGGAAGAATCGAAACCATCCAGACTACAACATTATTAAGATTGGCCAAAATACCGAGAAGAATCCTGGAGACCTGATGCAACTTGCTGTTACTCAGACTCTAGGCGACAAGTCAATGTTGTTTGAATAACTCGCAAGGAGTATGATAATAATAATAATAATAATAATAATAATAATAATAATAACATATACCGAATTTGAAACTGTCTGCGGTTTAATTCATTCTATTATGTATATATATCAATGAATAGACACTGTTTTAAAACAGTTGTTAAAAAGCAAAAAGTCCTCAAATGTTGACCAACATAAAATTAATAGTATTTAAGATCTCACATACATTAATATTTGTAAGTTTTAGATATCTTATCTAGAATATAGGATTTAAATATTCGATAAAACTCATTTTTAATTTTGTCCAAATAAAGTTGTATCAGACAATTAGGTCTTCTATTCTCTAGAGGGCATATAAAATTTACATTTGTGAAGTCATAAGGTGACATCTTAATCATATATATATGTATATATATTGATTGATTGATTGATTGATGTATTTTAACGGCAGGTTTTGACGCCTATTTTTGTTTTGTGCCTATAAGATTGCAGTATTTAACTGACTGCCCACCATGTCAGTATATGGCACGAAGTCGTTTCTTAGTGAGTGCCGCGCACAAATCGGCACTCATGCCCTGTGAGTTAAAAAATTCTGGTCCCCGTCGGTATTTCTCTTTTGGGGTACCTCAGGCCCCAAGCAATAAATTTACTCCAACAAGCAAATAATTGAGGGGACGGTCTCCGGAGGCCAAGTTTAGAATGCAAATATAACCACCCGGCATTGCGCCGGGTGGCCGACCTAGAATGTTAAGCAACTGCTTTCATGTTTACATTTTGTAAATTGTTGAGCAAAGCGTTCAATGAATAAGAACATTTTTTAAAAATAAATCTATTTTTGGGGGGGACAGGACCGTACCTGCTTTTCTTACTCCAAGTCAGAGTAGACCTTGTATTAATGGTAATGAAAGTGTACCTTACACTCACCAGAATTGGAGCCTTACAACTAGATGAAGTTTAGTTTCATACCCAGGACTCTGCATTGAGAGGGGGCTCTGACAATTCAGTTCGGAGTACAGACGGTGTATTCGAAGAGTAGACGACAGGACCCTTCCAAATAAAGTGTTATTGTTTGTTTATTTGAATATCAACCATTGTAGGCTGTTTAATTCCAAATTCATTTTTATACAAATAAAAAGTTCTATTCAAACAATTCTATTTAGTATAAGTATATTTTTTTAATAAACAGTTGTATTCCCAACAATTCAGTTTAGCGGAAGTAGCATTTCAATGTCAAAAACAGTTCTATTTCTAACAATTCGATTTAGCATACAAAAAAGTTCCATTTAAAAAAAATTCAGTTTAGTATTAGTATGTAGTTTAACTTTCAAAATAGTTCTGTTTAAAGCAATTCAGTTTAGCATAAGTACGCAGATTAGTTCTGTTTGACCCATAAAAGGTATGAGGTGCTATCACACCGGGATTGAGCAGACCTGGGAGCGATGGCACAGGAGGGGTACTCTGCATTCTCCAAAGCTCCCGAATTACTGGAACCTCACCATCAAACTTGCTCTTTATTTCATATACAAATTTATCTATCTAAATAGTGACACTCTAATGATAAGAATATTTTACACTCACCAATTATGTCCCTTTATTTTGAGCTAACACTTATTGCAATACTTCATTGCATGAATCTTAACGATTTCTATTCAAAATATCTACGTTTGCTTAATATTAGTACATCTTCTCCTTTATCCGCTATATATATATATATATATATATATATATATATAATGGTAATGAAATTTTAAAACTATATTTAAACCTCAAATACCAAGGGTCGCTTATAACATGAGATACGTTTCAAACCTGTCGAAGCTTACTGTCGTTCATTACGCTCAATACATGATAAAAAAACACCCTTTTGTTACTAAAATTAGGTTTGAGGTTCGATTAATATTATATGCGCGCACACACACACACACACACACACACACACATATACAGACAAACACACACACACACACACATATATATATATATCTTTTTTCTTCCTTTCTTTCTCCTCCCCTTCTGATTCAAAATCTTTCTTGGTAAAATAATAGAACAAATAAATTCTACAAATATTCCTAAACAGTCATAAGACATATTTTAAACACGACGCTGATTTATTGATTAAACGGTCACCCGTTTGAATATATGATATAGCCTCGTTATTTTTTTTATCTAATCAAACATCATTTGATATTATCCTTCCTTGTCCTGACGATGGTTCTTTGAACCGAAACGTTATAGGGGCGACTGACTTTCTTTCACATTAAATTCTTCTTCTTCGATTATCTTGTTTATCAATTTTCTCTCTCTCCACACACACACACACAAGTTGGGATGTGTAAATTAAGTTATTCATTTCGCTCATATACTTTTTTTGTTTCAGGTTTTATTCATTGTACAGCAAACTATCGTCATTTAGGCACTATCTTTGAGAAAAGCAGCACTATGACACTCCTCGAGAAATTTGAAAACGGCATGGTGTATTACGTGTCATTAACAGTGGAATTACCAGTATGAAGATTCCAGAGAGTTTGGGTGTCATATCTATATTTATATTGATACAAAAATTAAACACCCAGAGGGGATGTCCTCGTGGTGTAATGGTTCAAGTTGAAGGACTATGGGAGCGTAGTAAGCGAGTTCGAACCCCATTACGTTCACTTTTGGACTAATACCCTTGGGAAAGGTATGAACCCCTTTTATAGGTTAAATAGCGCCCCTGAAATTCTTCTAGAAGGAGGGATTTAGCATTAACTAACCTCAAAAGGTTGATATGCCATTAAACAAAGTACCACTACCGTTTTTCTTGAAGGATGGATTTGGCATTGGAAACCAAACTAAACACCCTGTCCACAGCATGTTTCTTGTGGTGGTCACAAGCAATGATGGTATTATGCTTCTATTTACTACATACTGACCTTTGACAGATCGTGTTAGTGGATTTCAAAAACAGGATGCTGCTGTGTCTTAAGTTAAACAAAAGCCAACGGAAATACCAATTGAATTGTGTAGGTAGTATGCCGGAAGGAATTGTGTGTGGGCCTCCGAAAAATATATAACGACGAAAATTTTTTACCCAGAGCAGTCAGCATAGGGGACAGAGAGAAGAGACACTAGACGTTACGTCGTTTAGGGAGTTGGTCTTAGAGGTACAGAAAGCCTCGGGTTGAGAGGTAGAAAAGTCTAAATGTACAAAACTTGCTAGTGTCGAAGGCGGGTATGATCCCAGAAAGAAGAAGAAGAAGCGAAAATGTTTTTAATGTTTTAAGTCAGCCTTGTACCACCTTATGACTGCATAGCAAAGAAGTGATGCTCTCTGAATATATCGTATCTTAACCTGGTGTAAATCTTAGCTTGTCAGGATTCTTTTTCATCGCCAACCATTTCGACTATTTCGTTATAAAAAGAGAGATAAATACTTTTATCATTACTTGGAATAATCGTCTTTATTGATGAGGTCAATAGTTCGAATATTCAAAGTTAAAATTATTATCAAGCTTCGTCTCAGAAATTTAGACAAATAAATATCTTTTATACATAAGTGTTATTGTCTCTCTTTCTTCCGGGTATATAACACATTCTCCTTCCCAAATGACCTCAGACTCAACACAAAGGTTTATATCAAGTGCCTGAAGGAGGAGGTGCCGTCATGAATGGAGTCTTTGGCTGCTTGAAGGACCTACGTCTGGCAACAGGATTGCACCATGCTACACAAAAAGAAACTGGTGTGGGCTGTGAGAAAATTTCAGCAATTTTATTACCCCTAATGTTTGGCTACCTTAATTCCTCAATTGCTATCAACCTTTGATTATTATGTGCGGACCGTGGTTGAGTAAGATAACAACAATATCCCGTGCAGCACGAAATATTAACTGAAGGCGAGGATAACGGCATTATTTACCAATTTAAACAAGGAGACCGTCGGAAAGGCTTGCAAGACATTCTGAAGTCTTCTGGAGGCCGTGGTGAAAGATTATGATGACTTATTAGAATAAATTTAAACTGTAGTATTTCAAGATATTTTCATGTAATTTTGGTAAATGTATTGGATAAAGTGAGATGCCAGTATTATTTTTATTTCAATGTAATTCACACGACACATATCTAAAACAAGTATATATAAAACAGGCTGGGAAATACTGGTAAAACATTATTATAACCAGATATGTGCGGCATCTTATTGAGCCTGTTGGAAAGATCATTTTCTTTGGTTTGCTGAAACACGGCCTTTGCCCTTCCCATTATATAAAATAGAAAAAAAGGTGAGTATTGTAAAGACAAGCTAATTGTCAGATCAGTATCCATTTTTTCCCTACGCTCTTCGCTTTACCTTTGAATCTGATTCCAGATGCTGAGAGCCGTCAGCTATTTACAATTACACAAATGGTTTGGATACCGAGATCACAAGATTTAAAAGACTGGCTCCCGGCTAAGCAATACGCAACAAACGTGCTGTGTAGAAAATGCAGGCGCCTGTAGCCGAGAAGCGCAGCAAAACAGCCATATCTCGATGTTCTATTTAAACTCGCGATCAGTATGACTTCCGGCACAAACATTACTCGAACCACGCCTTCGTGAAAAGAAAAAAAAATCGGGTACATCGACTTTCCCCCTCTCCCAAAGCCAAAATCGAACAGAAACCAATTTGCGAAATATTTGTATAAAGATCTTGTATTAACTTCTCAGAAGCCTCTTCTACTAAAAGGAAGAATAATTCCTTCTTTAAACTTTGGAATACTAATGATTCTTTGCTAAACTCATTCAACTAATTGCTGGATTTGCGCACTTTTAGAACAGATTAAAAGGATGAAACAAAGTCCATTCCAAACGTTGTGCGATCAAAAAGTGTCGAGATCGAAGTTTTATATATTCTTAATACTAAAACTACCTTCGTCACTGGATGAAAAAAAATAACCTTTTAACATTTATCAATTTTATTAATATCCTGATGAATTCAAATGGAATCTGTACAAGAATATGCAGAAAGTGATAATTTGAGGCGCCTCGTTATCTGCTAAATTTGATTATTACAATGGGGCTTTGCTCTATCCTTATGAAAAAAAGTTTTATTTTCGGATTTTGTTCTGTCTACCTATTGCTTGAATCATGGCAATATTTTACCATAACTTGCATAATCATCGAATTCACTTGAATGTGCACTGTTTCAGGGCCTTTCAGAGAAGAAGGCCCCGAAACGGTGTACTTTCTCTTCTGAGGAGCCTAATACGATTTTTCGAAAAAGAAAGGCAAACACTTTCATTCAACGAAGAAATCCCATTATATAGAGTTACTCTGTATAGATCATGGCGCGAGTAGCATCTGCCTATCCGCTCACTTTTTGGTGAGTATCAATTACTTAAGTAATTTCCTTCTCTTTACGTTGTCATTAATACTTCATATGCAATTCAGATGTCGTGTTCATAATTTGCTCAATACCTTCGTGCGCCAAAGAAAACGGGCCATCCATGTGTTATATAACTCAGGTAAGGATTAATTATATTGATTATTTTTCGTTAATGATATTCTATTATCTAGTTTAGTAAGGCTTTGAACAACTCGGTGTCTCTAAGTTTAGGTGTCGTACTCAGATAGTGCACTCGCACTCTCGCACGGAAAGGGTAAGACTATCATCATCCGTCATACCTCGGGTGGTGTAATGGTTAGCAAGGTAGACTAGCAAAACTACACGAGTGAGTTCGATTCTCATTGGGTGCCCAATTCATGCAGCCTTGTGCTACATCTAAGCGAAAGCTTGGTAAATTACCATTATAAACTCCCATACATGAAATAGGGCTTGATGGCCGTTGAAGTGAATTGAGGGGGTGGATGACACCATACCCAGAAGAGATAGTCCTAAGAATTTTTTGGATTTTGAATGACTGGAGTTAGGTTCGATCTTTGAAGGATACTGTTGGGGTTTTCGGATCTGATAAGATCGGATTATTTTGGGTTTCTACCGGCAGAGATGTGTTAAAATCTTAAACACCACAAGATGAGTCCTGCGTGTGTGTATGAGAGAGTGTCAGAATAGTGTGGGTAGCATAGGCTTTAATGAATTGTGTCTCAATCCTCGTGTCGCCAAGGACTGAAGGCAAAAAGTAATAAAACCATTCGTATCAGAAACAACAGAGTCCACCTGTATTATTATTGATATCATTACGGCTATGTAACACTTGATGTATATCCCTGTCCTTTGAGACGATTTTAAACATCAACTTAATTTAATTTATAGAGAATATTCATTTACATAAACAGTGGCAGAAACTAGTGCAATGCGATGCACAAAATGTTGTGCTCTTAAAAAAACATAAAGAACTTTCAAATATATAAGTACATTTCTTCTTTGCTTAGAGTTATGTAACTTATCTTTTACACAATAGAGTGTACTGAAAGATAATGTTTTCGGTTTTTTTTAATATTTAATACAAAACAAAATCAAAACAGTTTTCCTCCCAGACACAAAAGCCTCCAATGCCAATCCTGCCGTCTGGCTACAAGAGCATCTCTTTGAAGACATGTGCAAAGATGATGTGTTACACCATAAGCTCCTCTGTCCCGAGGTACAGATATTTAGTGCATATACATCTAGCTGCTAGCATGCCGACACGAGTATGTATATGCACAGACGTAAGGTATATGTATATGAAAGTAGGTCTGAGCATATTTACAATAGTGTGAATGGACGTAGGAAGAGTATATGTTTGTTCATTCATAAGAAAAACAGAATGAAATCATCAAGAAATCAACAAAATAATACCACGTAATAAACTTCAGTCCGTGTGGAAAGTATGTAGTACATCTTATCTGTTTACTTATTGCTAGATAAAAAATAATATCGATTAACTGCTATTTGAAAGATTTAGTATCACGTTGACAAAGAATAATGTTTTAAATTATTTTGAAAGGTAATCTTAACGCTGATCACAGCCTGTTGATATGTTTCTATATTACTTCTTTGTAATTTGGTATGTATCTGTATCACCGCTTATTAGTTTGACGTTCGTCTATATCCCTACTTATTAATTTGATAGGAATCTCTATCACAACTTAATTGTTTGACATGTATCCATATCACTACTTATTAGATTGACGTGTGTCTATATCATTACTTATTAATTTTATATAAATCTATATCACTTCGTATTAATTTGATATGAATCTATATCATTACTAATTAATTTGATAGGAATCTCTATCACAACTTAATTGTTTGACATGTATCCATATCACTACTTATTAGATTGACGTGTTTCTATATCATTACTTATTAATTTTATATAAATCTATATCACTTCGTATTAATTTGATATGAATCTATATCATTACTAATTAATTTGATAGGAATCTCTATCACAACTTAATTGTTTGACATGTATCCATATCACTACTTATTAGATTGACGTGTGTCTATATCATTACTTATTAATTTTATATAAATCTATATCACTACGTATCATTTTGACGTGTGTCTCTATCAATACTTACTAGTTTCACGTGTGCCAATATCACAACTTATTAATTTTATATGAATTTTTATCATTACTTATTAATTTGATATGAATCTATATTTATTAGATTGAGGTGTGTCTATATCACTACTTATTAATTTTATATGAATCTATAACATTGCTTATTAATTTGGTATGAATCTATGTCATTACCTATTATTTTGATATGAATTTATATCACTATTTATTAGTTTGACGTGTGTCTATATCACTTCTTATTAATTTTATATGAATCTATAACATTACTTACTAGTTTGACGTGTGTCTATATCAATACTTATTAGTTTGACGTGTGTCTGTATCACTATTTATTAGTTTAACATGTGTCTATATCACTACTTATTAATTTTATATGAATTTATAACATTACTTATTAGTTTGACGTGTGTCTATATCACGACTTATTAATTTGATATGAATGCATATCGCTACTTATCATTTTGATGTGTGTCTTTATCAATACTTATTAGTTTGACGTGAGCCTATATTACTACCTATTAATCTAATATGAATCCATATCATTACATATTATCATTACGTGTGTTTATATCACAACTTATTAGTTTGACGTGTATCTATATAATATCAAATTAGTAAATGTTGATATAAACACATATAATACTAAGAAATTGTAATATAAACATATATCAAACTTATTAATTTGATATAAAACTATCATTACTTATTCGATATGAATATACATCATTACTTATTATTTTGACTTGTGTCTATATCAGTACTTATTAGTTTAACGAGTGTTTATATCACGACTTATTAGTTTAACCTGTGACTATAAAATACTTATTATTTTATTCTGTCTATATCGCCATTTAATAACTTTATATGTTTATGTCACTCTTTTATAGTTTTATATGTGCTTATATTGTCATTGAATAGTTTGATATGTATTTATATCACCATTCCTAGGTGGATATGTGTTTTTATCAACATATACTAATTTGATACATATTAATTTTAGCATTTCTTTGTTTATTTCATCACTTCTTACTTTGATATTTTTAACGTAATTTACTTGTTTGATATGTACTTATATCTCATTTTATTATTTTGATATGTGTTTATATCTTCATTTTCAAATTTCATGTGTTTATATCACCTTTTATTAATTTTTTATGCGTTTATATCACCATTTCTTATTTTGATAAGGGAATATATCACCGTTTACTCATTTGAAATTTATATCACATTTTCTTAGTTTTATATGCTTATATCACCACTTCTTAGTTTATATGTGTTTATATCATCATTCACTAGTTGGATATAAGTTTATATCAACATGTACTAATTTGATGTGTGTTTATATCACGATTCCTTAGTTTGATATATGTTTATATTACAATTTCTTAGTATTATATGTGTTTATATCAACATCTACTAATTTGATATTACTACTTTTTTTTCATTTTTGCTCGAAGTTGCAGACAGTGGACAAATAGGAAGTCGTCATAGACATATCCATTCGATGGGATTGAACACCATCTGTAGTGAATAGAAGGGAGACTTGTGGCAAACGCTACAGCATTTTTTCCACATGATGCTACTCAGGCTTGAGCTTTGACCCAGGTGAAGGTTTATGATCTATCGAGACTCTGCAGACGTGTGTTATCCTCCAAGCAACCACCACTCAATTTCTCTTATCCAATTCTTCAGTTGTAGATTGTGATTTTCACAAAGCAATTAATATATTAAAGCAATTCCTGGTACCTGGACACTTTTAACGTTTTCCACTTCCAACGTTAATGTATGCAATTCTCTCAAAGTAATTAAAAACTGTCTGACCGTTTCGCTATACGGTATGTGTCTAAAAAGAAGTCAGACATTTAAAATGACTCGATAGCGGGTGTTTAAGATGACTCTCCAACGAATTGTAATGGGAGTATTGACATTGACCTATGATAGAAAAAAATAGCAAATCAGATTCTGCCTCTGTCTACGTTGTTTAGGGCTAGACTGAACAAGAGCCTTGTGTGTTCTTTTTTTCTAAGTCTGCCAATGAATGCAATGCATATCTTGAATGTGTGTTTGAAAGTAGGAAAGATAAACCTTATTTGTGGTTTCTAATGCAGCAACTGACTCCTTGATAGCAATGTTTGAGCCATAGACAATGTCACCAGCATACATTTAACTAACCTCTCCTCCATGGGACTGAATTTTAATTTTTAAGAGAGTAAAGGTGCTTTTAATTCAGATTTTTCCTTCTGCAAACCAAGGCTAAAGACACACCAAGTGGAGGGATGTCCTCATGGTGTAATGGTTAAAGTGAGAGACTGTGGAATCGTAGAAAGTGAGTTCGAACTCCAGTCGGGCTATTAAGTTTACTTTCGGGCAAATACCCTGGAGAAAGGTAAGATCCTTCGATCTATGGGTTAAATAGAACAATTACTGTTTTTCAAGAAACTATTCTAAGCTTTTACAAAATAAGCAATTAAGAAATGAAACATACTATCCAGGAAGAAAAATCCTCTTACATAGTGGTATCCAAGGTAGAAAAGCAAAGTTTTAGGGAAATAATATGCGTTTTTCAAATACTTTTACAACATCAGTAATTAAGAAATAACATGACATGCAGGAAAGATTCATCTCACATAGTATTATTCAAGACACGAAAATTTGAAGGGAATTATGACCATTTTTTAAAATACTTTTACAACATTTGCAATTAAGAAATGATACATTTTATCCAGAAAGAAAATTTGCCTTCAATAATATTATGCACGCATTCTATCGAGTTTCCATGGGTCCGGTAAGTCATTCTAATTTTATTAATTATCCAGAAGATATTTTAAATGAGAAAAGCAACAGTAACACGGAATGAAATGTTATGATTATCAAGGTGAAAAGAAGACAATGTACAGTTGTTCTAATAAATTATTGAATCTGATGTATTTAAGCGCATTTCTGACCAGCCCAGCTTGATGGGGTTGTAGAATATACCGAATGTATCGCTACAGAAGGGTAAGACTCCCCCAACAAGGCCCAATCAGCTGGGACTGTAGAATACACAGACTGTAGAATACACAGGAGATAAAAACTCCCAAAGAGTGCCCTGTATATGACTTTAAATAATCTGATCGTCAAGCTCCTGTGATACTCGAACTTTAGAGAATGAAAAGCACCCTTTCACTGCTATTGCTCCAGGTCCACTCTGACCCGGAGAATATTACCTGATAAAGTCCTATCAATGGGTCAAATAGAACTCTTTGACATTTAGACTGTGTTAAACTGACTTGGTTAAAATAAAATAACCACGAGTAAACAAATGATTGATGTTTAATTAAATGGTTAGTGTGAAATAGCAATAGTTTAAAAATTTATGCAAATAAATGGTTGTCAATAGAATTATTCGTATTAGATAGGAATAAGTTAAACTGTTTAACGGTATGCAAAATAAGGGACAGGCTCGTTTAAAAAGGTTATCTACAAAATGTGTTTTAAAATCATATTCAATCTATGTATAAAGATGATTTGGCATTAAATATCCTACAATGGTTGATATACCCTAAAACCAAACCAAACCAAACCAAACCAAATCACTTATATATTTAATATATATGTGTAAAGAGAATTCGGCATTAAAGAACCTACAATGGTTGATAGACCATAAACCCTTACCAAACCAAATCCCCCCCATATATATATATATATATATATATATATTTATTAAGAAGATTTAGCATTAAATAGCCAACGATGGTTGATATGCCATGAAATCCAACTAGACCAATCCATATATTTAACATATATCTATAAAGATAATTTGGCATTAGATAATATAAAAGGGTCCATATGCCATAAAATCAAACCAAAGAAAACCATATATATATACATATATATATATATATATATATATATATATATATATATATATATATAAAGAGGATTTGACATTAAATAACCTACAAGGTTTGATATGCCATAAAGCCAAACAAAACTAAACCATATATATTTGATGCATATGTATAAAGAGGAACTGGCATTAAATAACCTAAAAGGGGTTAATATATCATAAAACCAAAGTAAACCAAATCATATATAGTTGATATATATGTATAAAGAGGATTTGGGATTAAATAACCTACAAGTTTTGATATGCCATAAAACAAAACCACATCGAAACATTTCTGACGGTGAAATAAACTTGAAAGAAATGTAAGCGCCCCCGGTGGTGTAATGATTATAAAGCTAGTCTAGCAAACCTTCATGAGTGAGTTCGAGTTTAATTGGGTGCCCCATTCATACGGCCTTGTGCCACATCTTAGCAAAAATCTTAGTAAGTTCCAATAAGAAATGTGGGCTTAACTTACGTTGCTGAAATGTGCTAATGTTATCAACAGTCTCAA
Organism: Sepioteuthis lessoniana; assembly: GCA_963585895.1. Taxonomy (NCBI): domain Eukaryota; kingdom Metazoa; phylum Mollusca; class Cephalopoda; order Myopsida; family Loliginidae; genus Sepioteuthis; species Sepioteuthis lessoniana. Next base: position 40,167,354 of record OY757930.1, read on the forward strand.
ATTTGTCAGAAAAAGTAATGAGTTCTTCCATTTCAGCAGCTTCTGGTAGAGTGAGTTAAGATTTAGAAATTCATGCTTAGTTTGCGATCGTCTATATGCATGTTTTTTGTATGAAAAGGTTGCATGGTTAACTGTCGACACATGGCTAACTGTGTGGCTACATTTCACATTTTGCTTTATATCAATGGGAAATCGTTTTCACTGAGAGCCGATTTTTAACTTTCTCGCTTAACCTACGATGTGTTTGATCTCGCTCATAGACCATCGTCAATCTCTCTTCATCTTATCAAATGAATATTAGATATAGGTGTACTACTACGACACCATGTCGAAAGTTGTAACAGAACACAAATACAAAAACGGCTCTGTTAGTATCAGGATACGAACGTTTATTTGGGTCAGCAACATTTGCAGTTGTCGGCGAAAAGAGAGAAGCAGTTACAGGAATATGTTAACTTGTAACATACCCATATATTAATACATAAAATATACGGACATGTAAAAACCTTCATTATGCATATAGGAATCCGAAAAACACGAAATTGGTTCAGGTACGAAACTTTTATTTACCTTTTTGAGTTTAAGGTTTTCCGACATGAGGAGAGAGAGAGATACACAATTTCTTACTATGCTGACTATTCGTACATCGTCAGCTCTCAACTCACTGATTCAACCAACGCGCGAGCATCCCGTAGACCCCTGGTCTGGCCTCGCCCAGATCAAAAATCGACTTGCTTCGTCCAAGTCCAAAACTCAACTAACTGTTGTTTTTTTTCAAACCCCGAAGTCCTCAGCCCATCACTTCCAGGCATGACGTCATTCACATCCCCAGTCATATTTACTATCTGGGGTTTTTATTGTGATATCTGTGATTGTCACATCCTCCCTGCGTGAACACCTGCACTCAATGTGTACACCTAACTAACCCATGCACTAAGCCGAAAGGTTCTCAGCCTAAGTAAACCGAAAGATAAGATATACAAAACGAAAATTGATAATATAAAAAAATCCTTCCGCAAGTATATAACAAACTGATTTAGATAGACAAAGACTATAGGCCGTTCGAAGCGAAACGAACAACCAACCACAGACTTAAACATTTCTTCTTCGCTGACCCAGCCGGGACCTATATATGTGTGACCTTGCTATCGGCCGACTTAGGGTTCGATCGGCTCCGCCTGTTTCAGGTCCTCCTGACTGGCTAACTCGATTCCTATTGACTCTCCGAAAATCTCGTTCGCATATTTATTCTTAATTTTATATTCTAACTGATCTTTTAATCAAACATAATCACGAAAACTTTTTAGTGACAAGTCATTGCTAAATATCAACTGGTATCTACCTAATTGTTTACCTTTAATTACATGCATTTTAAATTTTAATTACAGCTCATTTTAAAAGAAATCTGCAAATATCTTTTTTGACATGATTGACATGTGTATGCAAAAGTAAGTTGATGCAAGTCCTAACATTTCCAAATAGAAAAATTGCAACTACGAACTCAAAGTTTAGCTAGAAACCAATTTATTACTAAAGTAATTTAGGAAAATCGCTTATTATTTTACACTCAGTAAAAGAAAACCCGAACAAGGGCAATACTCATAGTGAAATGGCTAAAGTGCTCGACTATATCCTGGAAGAAAGCAAGTTCGAAATCTAATTGCGCGATTACATTCACTTTCGGACTAATATTCATAGGAAAGTATGGACCCCTTAATGTCCCCAGCTATGGTGTTGTTCTATAAGGATTGCTTTGGTAGTAAATAACCTACAAAGGTTAATATGACATTAAACAAAAAATAAAATAAAAATAACAAAACAAAAAACAAAAACAAAAACTAAAACGAAGCGACACTGACATCTTACAAATCCATTACTGCCACCTCCAGACAAAAGGCAGGCAGTCGTCACTCTATTCTGTCAGTTGCCGTTGTTTGGTTGGTGTTGTACTGTTTACATAATGGACTCGCCCTCCTCCATCAATACGCGTCAACGGAGCGTCAGAGGAGTTGGCCAAACCCATTTGTTTGGTCTGCCTCACCAGTTGTTTGGGGCGTGCTAAGGTCGGCCGTGTTTTGGTCAGCGCGGCTCGGTCAGGTGATGCCTCAGCACTGGAGATTTCCTCTGGCCTCAGGGGGCCAACCCCCAGGCTTTTACCCCCTAATAGGAGGAATACCGACGGTTCCGATGGTATTTTTGGCAATGCCGGACGCATGTGGTCTTCGGCCCTGCGACCGGACCCACCATAAAAGCGGCCCTTTGCCAAATTCGCTCGTTCGGTGGGGAGCGTGATAGATAACTGGCCAAACTCCCGTGTTTGGTCTGCCCCTCCAGTTGTTTGAGGCGCACTTTGGTCGGCCATGTTTTGGTCAGCACGGCTCGGTCAGGTGTTACTTCAGCACTGGAGATTTCCTCCGACCTCAGGGGGCAATCCCCCAGGCTTTTACCACCTTATGGGGAGTTGGGTTTATTGCCTGATGTCTGAGATGCTCCTGATAAGAGGAATGCCGACGGGGCCGAAGGTATTTCTGGCAATGCTGTACGCGTGTGGGCTTCGGCCCTGCGACCGGACCTACCTTAGGGGATGTCTTCGTGGTGCAATGGTTAAAGCGATGGACTGCGGAATTGTAGTAAGCGAGTTTGTTCTCCCGTCGCGCTATTACGTTCACTTTCGGGCAAATACCCTTGGGAAAGGTATGGACCCCCTTATCCTCCCAGCTATGGGACCTACCTTAAAAGACCATGTCCTAAATTCCCTCGTTTGGTGGGGTGCGTGATAGATAACTGGCCGAACCCTCGGGTTTCGTTCTCCTCTCTAGTTGTTTGGGGCGCGCTTCAGTCGGCCGTGTTTTGGTCAGCGCAGCTCGCTCGGGTGTTGCCTCAGCACTGGAGATATCCTCCGGCCTCAGGGAGCCATCCCACCAGACCTTTACCCCTTATGGGGGGTTGGGTTTATAACCTGTCGCCTGAGGCGCCCAAAATAAGGGAATGCCGATGGGACCGAAGGTATTTTTGGCAAAGCCGTGTGGGCTACAGCCCTGCCCTCAGACTCACCTCAAAAGGCCTTGTGCCAAACTCGCTCGTTCCGTGGGTCGCGTGACAGATAATTGAACAAACCCACGTAACACAATCACATGTGATACCACTTGCATAGTGGATGGATAGTTGCAACCCCACTGGACTGTCGGCTTCCTATTAACTAACTACTGATTAACCAAGTTCAATTGTATCTTGTTTCCGTTACTTGAATAAATAAGTATTTCAATCAACTTTTTTATGTTCCCCGTGTGCTTTCTTTTGCCAGAATCACAACAGTTTGGGAGTCATTTTTTTCTACTTCGCTCTTTTTGCTAAGGTTATACCTCTTTACACTTAGTGTTTTTTGCCTCGAGAAATCACTAAAAGTTAAGTAGCCAATTGTTATATACCGCGGATGAAGATAGATCGACAACACTTCTTTATAAAATATATATAAGCCTTCATTCATCTTTCAGAAGATGTCAAATATCTATCTATAATGTATGGGAGACAGACAGGAACGGGGAGACAAAGAAAGATTGGTATATAGATTCATAACTTCTCTTGGACGTAGCAGGCTATGCTATCTTCAAGATCCCACTCAGCACTTCAGCTTCTCCGCCGGAAGTACTCTACCAGAGGCCTCCCAGCAGGACACTCTCAGTAACTGCAAGATAGTTCTGGTTACGGACCTCACTAACTCCTACAAACAAGCAGACATCTGCATATATTATTTCATAACGCCTACAAATTCCGATAGATCCTGTGATTGCTTCAGGTGCGTCTCCAATTGACAGTTTGGTGAAGGGTCAATATACAACACAGTGACAATAATTACCGACTCAAAAATATTGTTTTGTTAGTTGTTGAGCTTTAAGGTATGACAACTCTCGGTAGGTTATTTAGTCTAAATCAGTTTATCAGTTACGGAACTTAATTATATACATTACTATTGTTGAGTTTTATGGCATATCAACCCCTGTGGGTTATTTACTGACAAATCTTTTTACACACACGTACAAATATATATATATATATATATATATATATATATATATATAAGGGAATAATTTGTGGATAATGTTGACGAACATTTTCTTTCATCTTTTAGTCTTTAGTCTCCTTTTCTTAACTGCACACTTGAATTGTCATTTCACCATAATGAGCTTTAGAATTGTTTGTTTGGGATTTATGACATATCGACGTTTGTAGGTTATGCCAAATCCATTTTTATACAAACAAACAGTTCTATTTCAAACAATTCAGTTTAGCATAAGTATACAGATTAATTGTCAAAAACACATATTTCAAGTTCTTCCGTTTAGTCAAATAGTTCTAATTCAAACAATTTAGTTTAGTCGCCAATGGTCCCAGGTCGAGTCATGCCAAAGACTCAAAAATGGTACTTTATGCCACCTTGCGAAGCACTCAGCACTTAGCACTATTAGATGAAGATCACGGGTAAAGTGGAGCAATCTTAGGAATGGAGTATCGTCCTCCCCTACACCTCGGTGTAGTAGCTATTGAAAAGGTAACCTTCTGGTCACATTCGACTAAGGTCGCCAACTTTACTCACTTTTTACGATAAGTATAGTTTTTGTTTACACACAGTTAAATATCAAATCAGTTCTATTTCAAACAATTATTTTCAGCATAAGTACGCAGTTTTGTACGCAAGGCCCTATCAAGTGCTACCACTCCGGGCCAGAGTGGAATATGGAGCAATGGTAATGAAGGCGTACTCCGCATTCCCCAAAGCTCCAGCATCACTGGTATCTAACCATCAGATTGTTTAGTGTCATAATTAGGACACTTGTTGAAGAGACTAACCCATTTGCAGAGGTGTAGTCGGTATATTCTACAGCCCCAGCCGACTGAGCAATGAGTTTTAGTTGATCGGAAACAAAAATACACTGAATCATATAGCTACTTGATTTGTTTGCTTGGTTTACAGCAGGGAATTGGTTACGCAGAGGTCGACTGAAAAAAGAAAAATAATCTATTAGAATAATAACAGAGCGCAATATATAAAAATAGGCCAGTAACAGAAGAAAAATCAAATTCTGTGTTTTTGGAGGAATAGAATTAATTAATAAATTTCATAATGAATGAAAGCAGTAAGTTGGTTCTAAAAGGATCAAAGAAGGATTTTTTTCCTTCATTGATCCTTTTAGAACCAACTTACTGCTTTCATAATTATACATGTAATCATGGTCTCAAATTACATAATTATACATATAATTATGGTCTCAAATTTTATGGTTAAAGCGATGGACTGCGGAATCGTAGTACGTGAGTTCGTACTCCAGTCGCGCTATTACGTTCACTTTCGGGCAAATACCCTTGGGAAACGTATGAACCCCCTTATCCTCCCAGCTATGGGTTAAATAGCACCACTACTGTTCTTCTGGGAGAATGGATTTGGCATTAAATAACCTAAAAAGAGTTGATAAGCCATTAAACAAAGAAACCAAACCAACCACACCAAATTTTATGGTCTATAAAATTTCCCATGACAATTTAAGTAAATAACTAAATTTAAACACAAAATCAAATACGATTAAAACATATAATCGAATTTAAACAAATAATCGTCTACAATTGATAAATTTGTTTCGTTTTTTTTTTTTTCAAGAAAAAGCAGTTCATTAGTAATTGACTCATTGATCTTTGAGAATTAATTTGTTTTATTTATTTATGGTGGAATTTTTGTCCTCATCTTGGTAGTTTTTCTGTTGTTTCTTCTTTCTCTACGTTTCGGCCAAATTTCAACTCTGGCCTTCTTCAGGGGCCCGTGGCGCAGCGGATAGTGGCGTTGAGTCTCTACGGTTCCAGGTGAGCATTGTCAGAAGATAGCGGTTTTAAATCCTACCCAAGCCGGCCAGAGGTTTACTTGGTCAAAAACGTGGTGCGATAGACAACAACTATGGAAGGCAGTAATTACTGGGGATACGGCTACAAGACTCAGCATTCCTATCCAAGGTCGCGGTAAATCACCTGAAGAAGGCCAGAGGTTAAATTTGGCCGAAACGTAGTGAAAGAAGAAACAACACAAAAACTACCAAGATGAGGACAAAAAGTCCGCAATAAACAAATAAAAAAATTAATTCTCAGATTAAGAAGCCTCATCTCAAAATGATTCTAATTAAAGACAATTTCATTGGTCTTTGAAATAAATAATTCCGTAAGTAGAAGTGCCGGGAAGCAATTAAAGGTTTGCGCATCTTTTTAAAAGATTTTATTAAATGCCGAAGTTAGTTTTTTTAAAGTAATTATATGGTTTCAACAAAATAATTTTAATAGTGATAATTTGGGAGAAATTATGGATTTAAAGAAGCATTCTTGATGTAAACGATTTGCGCACAAATTTACTTCGAAGCAGCAGTCTAACGTTTCAGCCATTATTCTACGGAGACTACCCTTGGTCCGTTTGTTTCCGTACTAAGGTTTAATAGTGAAGGGATATGATCAAGGTTGATTTACATCTGATTATAAGTGAGATCAAACGCACCGTACGAAAGTCCGAAAGTGAACGTAATAGATCAACTGAAGCTCGAATTCACTTACTTAGAGGCTGCAGTCCAACACTTTAGCCATTTTGTTATTTGGACACTACCCGACCCTTTCGCCTGCTTTTTACAAAGTTCTACTGTTCCCACCTGGAAACTACCGCTAATCAATGCCTCTGAAAGCAATAATTCGCATATGTGTTATTTCTGCTAATTCGATTTACTCGTAAAACGAGGACGAGTTATAGCTAAGAGATTTTTTCTTTGAGGAGATACAAGAAAATTAAAAAAGTACTAAAGGACATTTAATGATCAACGGGGAGTAGAGGGGAGCTATTATACCCTTGAAAATCGTGAATGCTCTGCGAGAAATAGTTTAATAAGATCACGAAACGAATTTCCAAATCTCGTGTGATGGAAGGAATTCTCTCTCTCTCTCTCTCTCTCTATCTATCTATCTATCTATCTCCTTAAACAAACAAACAAACAAACAAACAAATAAACAGACGTGTCGGTTATTTATTTCACTCTTTCGTACACATAACTTTACCTTTGTGATTTCAGACACTTTTTAGTAGGCTACGGTCTTTCTTTTAACATTCACTTCAAATTCTCTACCCGACCAAAAAAATAAAACGGCCTCATGAAACAATATCTCGTAATAAAATACCAAGTCTCGTGCAAACGGGATGATTTTAACAGTAGTCAGAGTATATTCTTTATTTCATTCTATTATGGTCTTAAAATTTAACCCCATTTTTTTTTTTTACTTTGCCATATTGAATTTGTTAAGGAAATTCAACGATTTCATTCAGACTATAAAGACAAAACGGAAAACAAAATCTAAAAAAAGAAAAAATCAATGCAACATATTCGCAAAATGTGGATCAGTAAATTTTCTGAATTAACCATAGATAAAATAGATCAATAAGTCGGTAGCTTGATACTTACTTATCAGCTGAAATCTTATCTGAAATATTCACTAAAATATATTCCCCACTGAATTAAATTTGTTGGTAGGTGGTTTAATTTGTTGGTTAGAAATGTGACTATGCCGTTATACGAATGAGAACCAAACCTATATTAATAATTTGTTTGCACACAGTTTAAAAGGGTATCAAGTATTGCTATTTAGCATCAATGATTCTATTTAATATAGCCAAGTCGGTTGGAGCAGTAGAATACACCAACTGCATCTCTGCAGAGGTGTAAGATCCCCCACAAAGACGTCCTGTTTATGACACTAAATAATCAGAAAGTGAGACCGTAGGAATGCTTGAGATTTGGGGAATGTAGCGTACCCATTCATTGACATCGCTACCAGGTCCACTCTAGCCCGGAGTTGTAGCACCTGATAGGGTTCCATCTATACGTCACTTAGAAGTATTTGATTTTTAAACCGAGAGCAAACAAATGACTTCTGCCACATTGAATTTTAGAAATAGAATTGTTTGACCATTAATCAGTGTATAAACAAATGTCCGATGTTTAATTGAATTGTTAGTGATAAATAGCAATACTTGCAACCATTTTACTTTGTTGACTTACGCTTACGAATCTTATATATCTAATATACATGTATAAGCTGGATGTGGCATTAAATAACCTAAAATGTTTGATATTCCATAAACCCAAACCAAACCAATCTACTTAATATTCATCATCATTTTCATTCTATAAAGTAGTGGTTATTTTACATAAATTTACTTGGCGAAGTACCTTATGCATAACGGTGAACACACTTGACTGGTACATTGAAGAAGAAGCAAATTGAATAGTTACTTGATCGATACAAATGTAAATTTGGTTGGTGTGTTGGGTTTTTATCGCATATCAAGCTTTGTAGGTTATTTAACGCCAAATCTATTTCTATGCAAAAACTCAGTTCTATTTCAAACAATTTCTTTTAGCATGATTACACAGCTTAATTATCAAAAATGTTTCTATTTCAAACTATTCAGTTTATTCAAACAGTTCTAATTCAGCTAATTAAATTTAGTATAAATACATATTTTGTTTACACAGTTTAGATGTAAGTACAGTTAAATGGTCAAAAACATTTCTATTTCAAGGTATCCAGTTTAGTCAAACAATTCTATTTCAAATAGTTCAGTTTAGTATAAGTATGCACTTTAGTTCTATTTAACCCATAGAGAGGGCCATATCAGGTACTACCATTCCAGGCCAGAGTGGACCTAGGAGTGATGGTAATGAAGGGTTGCTCCGCATTCCCCAAAGCTCCAACATCACCGGAACCTTAACATCAGATGGTTTTGTGTCATATCCAGGACACTTAAATGTGAATACCGACCACACATGTTTTAAGGGTATAAGCAAGAGAAATGGAATTTTTCCTGGCGGTTGGAAAGTCCTGATCCGATAAATCGGCTGGCAATGTCAAGTCCAAATACCTATATGATTATTCCGACCATATTTTTTTAATTGCTCTTGTGTTAGCCTAACACCTAAAGTTTTTTTTTATCTTGCTAGAAGGCTGCGGTGGCTGAGAGTCAGTCGGACCGAGCTCACAATAAATTAAACCATCTAAACTGTATACAAACAAACGATTGATAGTAGTTTGGATTGGTTGGGCTTGTTTTTTTTTTCTACTGGCACATCTACCTTCCTGTGTTATTTACTGCTAACCCAACTTTGTAGAAAAACATATGTGGTACTATTTAATCTATGCCAAAGGGATAATGGTATAAGACATAAAGTGAACGTAATAAAGCCACTAGAACGAGAACTCAATTCCCTGGAGACTGTAGTCTAGCACGTTGGCCACTACGGCTCGGGGTCTCCCCACTTTAATTTGTGTAAAATAAAAATTGCTTAATTGAATTAATAATTATGATTTGTTTGCAAACAACTATATGGTTTCAAGTAACAAATAACAATTCTTAATGCTATTTACCAACCCCTCCGCTCGGTCAGGATATGACACAAGGTCAATTTTTAAGCGGAGTTTAACAGGTTTGAATTCAGAGTTTTCCTTCCCCTAGACTAGTTGCCTAACCAAGGCTGAAGAACCTAGTCTGCCCTACTATTTACCCATAGCTGGAGGAAGGATTATTGGATTCATACCTTTCCCAAGGGTATTAGGGCTATGTGAAATGCAATCAGTCTCGTCCAGGGTTTGAACTCGAGTCGTCGCGTCCATTTCTTACGACGATAACCATTACACCATTAATAAAGAATTATAGCTTTGTTTAATAATAGATTGTTGACATCTTTTTGACATGAAGTGCATCATCCAAACTCAATACTGCCGAGTCAGATACAGTAAGTTCAAACAGTGCAACCGTTAAATTCGAGGTTAATCTAAGACCACGGCTTTCATTGGACGATTTCAGCAGATGCCCAAAACTTTCCTAGAGTCAAAAAATTAGTCTGTCAGAGAGGAACTCTTAAGATAAGAGGAATAACGGTCCTTTTTGCTCTCACTTATTCACCGTTTAAGGCGAGCAGTTAATGATTTAAAGCATCAACGCATAAAAATAATATCTGCTCATGAAGTTCTGGTCGTGTTGTCATACCTCATCAACGAATAGGAACAAAGATGACCTCACGAAGGAGACATCAGAGATACGACTAGAAGAGAACTAAACGGAGAAGAAACGAAGTGAAGAACGAACTGAATGGGGTAAGGGAACTGACCGATCCTAGTACAAGGCGAACAGACGATCGTAGAGTGAGGGCTATATGACAGCTTCAAGTAACAATTCTTATCTATTTAATAATAATCATTTAGAATACTATTTTCAAGAAAATTAACTTTTCCTTCATTGTTCGTTCAATCGCTGTGAACAGTTTCAGTCAAGATTACTTTACGAAAAAAAGAACTTGGACGAGTAATAAGGTTTCAGCTTATTTGTCTAATGGCAAGTTTCGGGGGTTATTTAATACCAAAGCTATCCTTGAAGAAAAAAAACAGTGGTTCTATTTATGTTTAAACTCGCTTACCTGGATGTTAAATGAGAGTCCCCATGGCGTAGTGTCTGACGTACTTGATTGTCACATCGAAGTAAGTGAGTTCGAGCTCCGGTCGCTCTATTACATTTACTGTCAGAGTAATACCCTTGGGAAAGGCATAAACTTTCTTATCCCATCTAACTAAGGATTAAATCGTATCACTATTGTTCATCAAAGATGGATTTGTATAGATAACCTACGAAGGCTAATAGGTCATTGAACAATGAAGCGAAAAAATATTTCCATGTCCCTGTCCAGCACGTTTGCGACTATACGACAGGGACTCCTTCCTAGTGAGTGGGTTTTCTAGTTTTTATTGATAATGCTCAACAATGTTTAGTTTCTTTTAACAGTGGGATATAAGTGGTGCTTTCAATAAGTTTCCAGACTTGTACAGGCATTTAAAATTGTCGTAGACTCTTGAAAATTCAGTATGTTATTGCTATACATCTTATAAGATGACTGAATAATTTTTATGTTTTCAGCTTTAAATGAACAGCTACACCAGGAATGGGAATACACCCTACGAAAGCCTGATTGTATCAGCTGGTGAATTTCAAAAATGCAATCTGGACGTGAGGACACTTTAGAAGAACGATATGCCATAAAATTCAGTTTTAAACTTGGAAAAATGTCACAGAAACGTATTGCTTATTCCCAAAGCTCAGAGGCTGCCGTTACGAGACAATTGAGGAGATGAAAGAGGCTATGACGAAGGCCATTGACACACTCAATAAGACGACTTCCATGGGACCTTTCAGAAGTTGTTGGAACGGTACAACAAGTGCATTGCAGCTGGAGGAGATTACTTTGAAGAGGACCCGAGTTTCATGTGTGTACTATCAAAAAAAGTGGCCATACGAAAAATGTCAGGAAACTCATTTAATGGTCATCGAATATTGAAAAAAGGCAGAATGTTGAAATTTTGAAATGTGTCCTCTAAGTACCTGAATTCACATTTCTAAATCGTTTTTATCTGGCCAAAATATAGTCGAACAGAGAGTATTATGGTTGATGCGATCAAAGGAGGAACCGCTTTCATTTTGCTGACGTGATTAAAGGAATGCACGGCATGTCCTGAATCTGGGAAGCAAATATTATGTCATGCGTCCAGAGTTCTGAGATTCGGTCATTAGAGAAATATCAGTCAGTTTTACTCGGGTCATTCATTTTTGAGGTGGACCTAAGCAAAGATGTTAATATTTGGAAGGGATTTCCAAAATCAAAATCGGAACAATTAGCGTGACACACAAGCTGCTGCCCTAAAATTTAAAAAGACACGTAGGGTAGAGAGAGAGAGAGAGAGAGAGAGAGAGAGAGAGAGAGAGAGAGAGAGAGAGAAAGAGCGAGAGAGAGGGTCAGAGTTCTAAATAAAAAGCGATATATATATATATATAGAGAGAGAGAGATTTGTTATCCGAAAGCGAGAGAAAGAAAGTGAATCAACATTATGATGACATTTGATGCAGTCTAGAGGATCTGCTAGTCAAAATACTCCGTGTCATTAACATATCTTTATTATATATATATGTATATATATATATATATATATATATATATATATATATATATATATATGCATTTACCCAGTTCCTCCGAACTAGCTGCATGCATCCAACTCAAGTTGAGTTTTTCAAGCAAAATTTATCAGGTTGGAATTCAGTGTTTTTCCTGATCTAAAACCGGTTGACATACCATGGTTAAAGACACAGTCTGCCCTACTATTAACCCCAAGCTGGAAGGAGAATAGTTGGATTCATGTTTTCATAAATATATTAGCGCATTGCAAAATGGAAACGGCTTCCTCAAGAATGTGAACACCGGGTGCCCAGTCCTTTTCCAAAGACGATTGCCATTACAATATAGCAACCCTCTGAGTCAAGTCGGGTATATATTTGAAGAAAAAAAAAACACTTCTTTGGTGTCATTATGAATTTATTTCTGTTCTATGATGACCATCACCAAGTGTTGAATGAAAAAAAATCGTTTGGGTGTTCTTATATTGCTTCCGTCGTGATTAGAATTTAAAAAAAAGATTAATTATTCAATTAAGATAATTTTTTGATTAAAATAATTATATATATATATATATATATTTTAATCAACAAAAATGTATACAGTGGAGATATCATATCTATTATTATTTGATGGGATGTTTATGCATTCCTTTAAACTGTTACCACTATCTTAAATACAACAGAAAATTAAAAAAAACTAAATCCGAAAAAATTTAATAGAGGCATGCGCCTCATTTAAATTTATCGGTAAAATATGCATGCATTCTTCCGTTGAAACTATTATGTATTATGAATATGGAATAATATAATTCGTGTTGCCAGGAAATAATAATTCAATATTGATAAATAGTTGCGGAGTAAGAAAAAACTTACTAGGTTTTACCGAAACTGTCAAGAGTAGGGTTGGACCAAACCACATTTTCCCGATTAAAAAAATCATGTAAGAGGAATAAAATTAGCATCAAAAATTATATATATATATATATATATATATATATATATATATATATATATATATATATATAATTTTTTATGCTAATTTTATTCCTTTTACATGATAAGACTAAATTTAAACTATAAAAATTTAAAAACAGAAATAAATAGTGAAACCAGAAAAAAAAACGTATCCAACATATGCACTACAAAAATAGGTAGCTAATTGAATGGTATCGAAATTGATATAAGCATTAATATTTCTCTTAAAAGTTAATTATCGAACTTAACATGAAAAGAAAATAAACTAAACAAATAAATAAAAAAGTTAAATTACCATAATTATAACTGACAGAAGAAATTTGAAAAATTAAAATAAAACGGAAATTCAATAAAACGAGGAGGTAACTCCTAAATCTCGTCCCCCCTACACCCCACGTGTTTTATTCTGGTTTAAATTCAAATTTGAATTTAAATTTAATTAATTAACCATTGGGTCTGAAGAAGTACTGTATTAATTTTTCTTCATGTTTTTGGTTCACACCAGAAACTGAAAATACGGGATGGAAATAAATTTATAATCATGAATTAACCGGTCTTTGGTTTTTTACTTAAAGATATATATATATATATATATATATATATATATATATATATATATATATATATATATATATACTCGACTTAACTTGTCGTAGAGTCATCAGAGTAATGTACTAGATGTATTCAGTTGTAATACTTATTAACCACTACTCTTCATTGAAGTACCCTGAACAAATAAATACCGAATTGCATTAGTTGCTACACGTAAACGAAATCTTCTGCGAATGATGTCTACAATGAATTCTTGTTTATTTAATGCAGAGTCCCTGATATTTTTATGACTGAAAATAACATTATGCATCGTTTCTTGCTGTTAAAGTTGTAAAATATTGCGAGTTCATCTCAATAAAATATTGATACAAATAAAAGTCACTATAGTTTGATATTTTGCAGTCTACCAAAATTGTTTGCGTTAGTTATTTGCATACAAGTATATTATTTTGGGAAAATTATGAATTATGGATGAGATAAACAATGTCTGTCAGTCAGTCTGTCTGTCTGTCTGTCTGTCTGTCTTTATATATATATATATATATATATATATATATATATATATATCCGACTATCCGACTATAATGTTCTTTGTTTTACTAAAAGTTCTATTCTGCGAAAATTATATCAAAAGTTTAATCTAGCTTTTTCAAATTTCTCATACTTAAATACAATGAATCAATCTATCTGTTGCAATTGATTGTGTATTCATATGAATATAAGCACTAATGCATAAGAATAACATGTTTCATATGTATCCATATTTACCAGGCCCTCTGCTCGGGCAGGATATAACATGAGGTCAATTTTTAAGCGGAGTTTAACAGGTTTGAATTAAGAGATTTCCTTCTCCTAGACAGGTTGCCTAACCAAGGATGAAGAACCCAGTCTGCCCTACTATTTATCCATAGCTGGAGGGAGAATAATTGGATCTATACCTTTCCCAAGGGTATTAGGGCTATGTGAAAATGCAATCAGTCTCATTCAGGATTTGAACTCGTGTTGCTGAATCCATTTTCAAAGACGATTACCATTACACCGGGGGCACCTCATACCCCTCTCTCTCTCTCTCTCTCTCTCTCTCTATATATATATATATATATATATATATATATATATATATATATCTCAGGAGATAGTGAATTAATATGAATATAAGCTCTAATGTGTGAAATTCACATGCTTCTTATATAGCTTTCTAAAATTCTATCTCTATCACTAGTTTTTCTATCTGACTCTAATATATATATATATATATATATATATATATATATATATATATATATTCACACACACACACACACACACACACACACACACACACATATATATATATATATATATATATATATATATATATATATGTATCTGTTTGAACCTTCTTTCAGGGTACCGAAGCGATGATAAATATCCTGCCAGAGATGAGCAAGGAAAAATTGCATTGCTCAAAGAAGATTTAAGAGAATTTTACGACGTAGGGATACATGCTTTCACTCGAAGGTGAAACGTTGGTATTGAGAGCAACAATAACTATGTTGATAAGAAAGGATGACATCCACTGAAGACTAGTTTCGTTCTTATATATGATACATGTTCTTACGACTAAAGAAAAGGCATTACTTTTGGACTAATCCTCGTATATATATATATATATATATATATATATATATATATATATATATCAGTAGCCGATAGTTTATATGGGTATATATATCTGAAAATTATTTCGTTTACGCTGTGAATGATAACAGGAATAGGGTATGATATCCGAATGACGTAAAGTCAGCCAGGTTTCGATTCCATCTTGAAGAATCTTGTGTGTCTAGCTACTTCTCTTTACTGAAACAGTCTTTCTGTGGATAACAATATATATATATACTAGACAGCATTAAAGATTTAATCACGTTATCACCAATTTGTTCTAAAAAAATTTGAATGGTACGAAATGTTTTACATAGGTTGCAAACAATTTCTTTAAAACGGAAGGCAGAACGGCAAAACATGATTACATTTCATTTGAAAAGCCTTTGCTTCCTTAAATGAGAAATATATTCTTTATAACTTATTTTCAGATGCATTCGTTCTTTCTTTGGATGCAACACTAGATCCTCAATGGAACTAGTTTTCTTTACGCCAATCGCTTTATTTCAAAATGTTTTGCTTAACACTTTTCCAATACAGGGTCCTGTTGAACAAAATTGAATAAATAGATGTATGAGAAAAGAATAATCCTGAGAAATATGAAAAGCAAAAGAGTATGGACAAGGAGACGAACATTTGGGCTATCTCACCATCCAAGATTATTCATGCGCAAATAAATTAATGTTCGGATCAAAATAAAATTTTGAATACGGAAGGCACAAAAATAGAAAGGGATTTGGACACACACACACACACACACACATATATATATATATATATATATATATATATATATATATAACAAAAATTGACGTTTGATAGAAGATCTAACGATTAATGCATAATTTATGTTAGCGGCAATCATATATATATATATATATATATATATATATATATATTACAATAGTTTAAAATTGTCACTGTCTCACTTGGTTTGTTTGTGGCGGACCAAATGCAGTGAAAAATAGAGAGAGCTCAATATCTGTGATAGTGCTATTAGATAAAAATAAATATATATATTAGTTTATATATATATATATATATATATATTATAGTATCCATGTTATCATATATACATCTATAATAAATACGATCGAAATTATTATATATATATATATATATATATATAACCCCATACACAGTGAAGATGGAGCAAATACTTTTAGCCTATGGTCTTCCCAAAGAAACTATTGCAGCCATAATGATGCCTTACAAATACATGAAAGTAAAAGTTCGCTCACCGGACGGAAACAAAGACTTCTTTGACATTGACGCAGATGTTCAGAGAGAAGATATACTTGCCCCGTACGTGTTCATAATCTGCCTGGACAAGGACTTTGAACGTTGATAGATTTAATGAAAAAAAAATGGCTTCACATTCGAAAAGGCAATAATTTGACGATACCCCGCTTCTGGCATATACTCAGGCCGGGGTCAAATCCCAACTACATAGTCTAGAGAAAACAGCCGGTGGCACAGGCCTCCATGTCAATGCAGACAAAACAGAGTTCATGGGCTTTAATCAAAATCAAAAACGACGCATTACCATACTAAAAGAGTGGTTCCCCGAAACTAGTGAACAAGTTCACCAACCTCAGAAGCCGTATCTCATCCACGGAAAATTACATCAGTATGCGACTAGCGAAGGCATGGTTAGCTATCGATAGGGTATAGGTCATACAGAAGTCATACCTATCCGATAAAATAAAACGTAATATTTTCCTAGCAGCAGTCGAGTCGATACTACTATATGGATGCACAACATGGATGATGGTTAACCGTCGAGAGAAAAATTTTGACGGCAATTGCCTAAGAATGCCATGATCTATATTGAACAAATCCTGGAAGCAGCATCCCACAAAAGAGCACCTGTACGGCCTTTTAATTTTCATTTCTAAAACCATCAAAATAAGACGAACAAGACAAGCGGGACACTGCTACAGGAGTTTGTAAGAACTCATAGGTGACATTCTGCAGTGGACCCCATCACACGGCCAAGCGGATGATGGATCACCAGCTAAAACCTATTTACAACAGCTCTGTATGAATACAGGATGTAGTCTCAAGGACTCGCCGAATGCGATGGACGATAGAGGCGACTGGCGAGAAAGAAACAGGTAAATCCGTGTTAGCAGCTGTAAATATATATATATATATATATAGTCATCCACGGACAGATCTGTTTCGTTCTATCAGAACTCATCAGTGTGGCTAGACAGTATCTTCTCGTAGCTGGGATCGAAACCCGGTTGACTCAAACGTCAAACCAAAGCTTCTAACCATTCAGCCACGAGGAGATGTTAGCTGCGAAGTAAATTTTAAACGGTTATGAATCACAATTACTATTGTTTACATAGACCCGTTCAACGGTAGCCGAGACCTCAATTCAACTACGAAGAGGCTTGCAATCGACGCTAATGGCAACATGATTACTTATAATTAAAAAAGAAAATAAAAGTGACCGATTATTGGTCATTTCATTAAAAAAAAAAATGACATTTTTGGGGCGGGGGTAAAAAGTGCATGTGGCGTAATTATTATCTTCGTGGAAAGTGATAGAGAAACTTGAATTCAAATTTTAGATGAAGCTGTTACATTACACATAACACTGAAACTCTTGATAGAGGTACCCATTCAAATATGAATAAATAGTGGCGCAGACTGGAGAAGGAAAATTCATACTCCAAAACTGTTAACTTCTCTTAAAAACTGATCTTCTGTCACTCTACTAATTCTGAAGGGTCGGGATATCTCTCTATCTATCTTAATATATATATATATATCATATACATATGCATAAATATCACATGATAGTGTCTATGACACTGGGTTTTCACCAAGTAAGCTAGTGACAACCACAACACTCAACTATATATATATATAGTCGTGTCTTAAGTAGAGTGTTCTCCAATGGTCCAGGAGACTGGGGTTCAACCCCACATCGAGTCATACCAAAGACTCAAAAATGGTACTTAATACCATCTTGCCTAAAACTCAGCATTATAAAGTGAGGTTCAAGGATAAAATGACGCAATCCTGGGAATGTTGTAGCTATTGAAAATGGAACCTTCGGGTCACCTCGACTAAGGTCATCAACTTTACTTATATATATATATAGTCATCCACAGACAGACTGTTTCGTTTTATCAGAACTCTTCAGTGTGGCTAGACACGCAGGACGCTCGAAGCCGAAACCCGTCCAACTTCACGATAGACTAAGCTTCAGACCACTCGGCCAACAGCGGACTACGTTAGCTACGAGAATTTTTTAGGTATCTTATATTTTTAGCAAACAGCAGCAGCAGCCTTTGTTTACATTTTTTCATACCCTATCGGCTACCAGAGAACTCAATTCTTTCGAAGAGCCTTGCATTACGCTAACGGTGGCCGACAATTCCTTCGCCAGAGAGCTCAACCCCCATGGGGAGCATATATTGTTTATATGTGTGTGCGTGTGTATGTCAGTGTGTGTATGAGAGAGAGAGAGAGAGAGAGAGAGAGAGAGAGAGAGAGAGAGAGAATTATCGGGACTTTCGTAGTTTATGTATCGTGCGTCAGACCCTTTAGCCGTATATATATATATATATATATATATATATATATATATATATATATATATATATATATTCCTCAGTGTGTAAAAGTATAATACATGAAAACATGACGTTGGTTTTAAAATTGTTTTAATTCATGTGTAACATTTCGCTCATGATCTGCCAAACATTTTCGAACAAAGTTAGAATGCTTTTTAAGTGGTGCAAAAAAGACTGATACGGCTGATCTGTTTTGCAGATGAGAACGTTTCGTGACACGATATGAATGAGTTTTGATGTTAGTTATAAAGTTTGTTTGTTACAGAATTTTTTTTTTTTTACTTTTGAAAATGTTCTTGATTTCGTACTGTTATTCTATTCGTAGTTTTCTGTCTAAGTGAGGATATATATTTATCTCTGATGAAAGTAACACAAATTCAACTATATTTTGCTCGCTTTGAAATTCAGTTCTGTTAATTTTTTCACAAAAAACTCTGCATTCAGAGCCACAAAACATGACTAAATATATGCCTTTTGTTGCCTGACCTCAGGGGGCCTAGAATATACCGACTGTCTCTCAGACAGAGGAATAAATTATCTTCCCCGCAAAGGTTTTGTTTAATATGACAATCCACAGCGGAGGCTCCAGTTTCTGAACGATAGGTAATGTGGAGTCAGCGCTTTGTTGCTATTAATTACAGCACCATATTAGCTTGAAATAGTTGCTAGTTTTAGTCCAAATAGATCGACGAGGGTTATACAATAAGTAAGGGTGATCTTGCCAAACATGCAATAACAAACGCTGTTAACACTTCCTCTCTTTAAAGAAATAAATAGAGATTGTTTTGTTCTTGTCACAGAAGACCGTAAGCATCACCGTCTTTTTCTGACCACTACGACTATCATGGATATGATACTAAACAATGTAATGGTGAGCCTCCCACCTCAATGCTGGAGCTTTGGGGTTTGTAAAATTAAATTGTCATTGCATTAAAACTGGCCAGTCTTTAAATTTCGTGTCAAACAATGCAACCATAACGTCAAATAATAAACGTGAGGAGTCTCTGTGACGTTGTGCTTAACGTTCTGGACTGTGACATTGTAGTAAACGAATTTGAACTCCAGTTGAACAATAACGTTCACTTCTGAACTATTACCTTTAGGAAAGGTCTGAATCTCATTATTCTCCCAGATATACGTTAAGTATTACCACTACTTCTCTTCAACGAGAATGGTTTTGGCATTAAATAACTAATGTAGCTGATGTACTTTTCATTTCCATTGCTCCAAGCTCCATTCGGGCCTCGAGTGGTGGCACCTGATAAGTTCTTATCTCTGGGTCAAATAGAACTGCTTGACATTTAATATGTGTGCAACCAAATTACCAATGCTACGTTGAATTGATAGAAATAGAACTGTTTGATTATATAGCCGTTTGTAAAAATAAATGATTTTCAATTGAATTGATAGTTATACACGGAATACATGTGCTTTCATCAAAGAGGAGAAGAGACAATATCTCCACACTAAATGGTAGCTGTCTGAACCTCATGGACAAGTTCATCTACCTAGGAAGCAGTGTCTCATCGACCGAAAAAGATGTCAACACGTTACTAGCAAAGGCATAGACAGCTATCGATCGGCTATGAGTCATATGGAAGTTAGACCAGGCCGATAAAATAAGACGCAGTTTTTTTTCCAAGCAGCGGTCGTGTAGATACTACTATATGGATGCACTACATGGACATTTACTAAACGCTTCGAGAAAAAGCTTGATGGGAGTTACAAGAGAATGCTACGAGCAATCTATGTACAACAGCTTTGAGCCGATAGAGGATGTAGGCTTGAAGACATCCCGGGAGCAATGAACGATAGAGACAGGTGGCGAGAAAGGATTAGGGAAATCCGTGCTGGCAGCATGACATGATAGTGTTGATGTTATAAGTACATAGCAATATTTGGAATCATTTGACTTATGCTGAATTGAATTGTTAGAAAGAGAACTGTTTGATCATATTCCTGGGGGTAAACAAATGACTGATGTTTAATTGAATACTTAGATATACATAGCAATACTTTGAACCATTTGACTTTTTTGACATGCTAAATTGAATTGTTAGTAATAGAACAGTTGAATCATTCAGATGTGTGTATTTACAAAATGTGTTTACAAATCATATATTTAATATCTATTTAAAGACGGGATTTAGCATTAAATAACCAAGAATCGTTCATATACCATAAAACCAAACCAAATCAATCTGTTTCCTACAATGATAGGCGAAACGTGCACTTCTCTGTTTTCAAGTAATTACTGATAAGTAATTATCAACCAACTATTGTTGAAAAGCCATAAACCAATCGAGTAATGTGCTGGTCTTTATTGCAATAGAATGTTGTGAATCTTGCGTGATGTTCCTTTTTTAAATAAAAAGAATAAACTATTAAAAGCCAAGTACCTCTTCAAATACTTATGTCAAGTACCACCTATTTCTTCTCTATCACTGTACACCACTCGCATATATATATACGCCTTTATATATTTTGTATATATATATATATATATATATGCACACACACACACACACATATATATATATATATATATATATATATATATATATATGTGTGTGTGTGTGTGTGTGGAAGTGAAAATGAGGTAGAGCAGGAGGAGATTATCTTTACTCTGCCCTTTTATCTGAATCGAGGACTTTTTACATCTTATCTTTAGAAATCCCCGGTGATTTTCCATTGAAAATATAATCCTATTGTGTAACGTAGTCAAAAGAAAATAATTGTACAGTCGATGTCCTTTCTGATCGTCTAAGAATAAACCCACTTTCAGAAGAGACTTAATGTTCAATTCAATGAGAAATGTGTTTATACAAATAAGAAAGGCTACTTCCTCGATGATATTTGTTGATATCATTGAAGAACAGACTGTTCATATCGATTCCTAACAAAAGGTCGGGAGGAGAAAATTCATTCTGATTTATGAGCAAAAGCTGAGAAAAGAGCCAACGATTTTTCAATTAAATTGTCATTGCATTAAAACTGGCCAGTCTTTAGATTTTGAGTCAAACGATGCAACCATAACGTCAAATAATAAACGTGGGGAGTCTAAGTGACGTTGTAGCTAAAATGAGTCTCTGTGACGTTGTGGTTAACGTTCTGGACTGTGACATTGTAGTAAACGAATTTGAACTCCAGTTGAGCAATAGCATTCACTTCTGGACTATTACATTTTGGAAAGGTCTGAATCTCATTATTCTCCCAGCCATACGTTAAATAGTACCACTACTTGTCTTCAACGAGAATGGCTTTGGCATTAAATAACTAATATAGCTGATGTACTTTTAAACAAAGAAACCAAACCAAATCAAATAGGAAACTTGGTTATCAATTAATAGTTAGAGTCTCTTTTATAAAACCTTACAGAAGATTAGATGATGGTCGTTAGTATTATATGATTTGATGATGATATCTAGATGAGTCGAACTTCTATATTCTCTCACATGAAACGTAATTTCTTTTCAAACATACAGGGCGTCTCAAAATAGATGTAACCCGTTGATATGATAATGATTTATTACTGAGACCATCGCAATGGCGGTCATGTAGAACAAGTCCAGTAAAAATACATCCTTTGAGCTAGAGTCGTCAAATCAAACTTTTTAAAAATTGTTATTACATCAGTTTCCTGGAGATATAATCTTTTTTTTTTAGTTTCTTGCATCTGTTTTGAGACAGTTTTGAATGATTTTTTCTCTGCAAAATGTAGTGGCGCTAAATATTTTTCCTTGCAATGTGATGGAAGATTAATAGTTGTTAAAGTGTACTATTTTCAAATCTGAAACAAAAAAGAACACAACATTATTAGTAGTAGCGTTATTAGCAGTCACATGGGTCCCATTTATATTAAGACATCCTCTATATTTACATATACTGAGAAAGCAGAAATAACAGGACAGTCACATGGGTCTCATTTATATTGAGACACCCTATATATATATATATATACTGAGTGAGCAGAAATAACTGGGCAGTCACTTGGGTCCCATGTATATTGAGACATCCTTTATATATATATATAGTGACTGAGCAGAAAAAACAAGGCAGTCACATGGGTCCTATGTATATTGAGACACCCTATATATATATATATACTAAGTGAGCAGAAATAACAAGGCAGTCACATGGGTCCTATGTATATTGAGACACCCTATATATATATATATATATATACTAAGTGAGCAGAAATAACTAGGCAGTCACATGGGTCCTATGTATATTCAGACACCCTGTATATACATATATGTACAAAGTGAGCAGAAATAACAAGGCAGATACATGGGTCCCATGTATATTGAGACACCCTATATATATATATATATATATATATATATATATATATATATATATATATACTGAGTGAGCAGAAATAACAAAGCAGACACATGAGTCCCATGTATATTGAGACATCCTATATATTTTGCAATACAAATTTTTCCTGTGTTTTATTTTTAACGAAATTTCATCATTTTTCAGTCACTATTTGTGAATTATACTTCACAATTAATAAATAAATATGTTTAAAAATAATATTTCTGCTATTCATGAAGTATTCTATGGTCGAAACAAATGAAAGATATGTTGGTGCAACGGTCTTTTTTCCGATATTTATTGAGTTACAATCGTTGAAAATAACTGTGATTACATTTTTTAAGAAAATATTATAGTAAATTCAATTTATGTTTATTTTTTATATCCTTTCTGGGAAAGCGTAATTTGTGAACATCTAAACATTTAAATAGATTTAACGTAGAAATGTTTATATATCCTGCTTAGTAAAACGTAATTACATTGTGATACCCTAAAATTCTACTAGATTTAACATGATTTAATTCAATGTAGGGGCTTCCAAAATCTTATACTCGACAAAATTTCTAGCAACCTATTCAGTCGATATACATATTTACCATCACGTCTACTAGGATATAACACAAGGTAAATTTTTAAGCGGAGTTTAACAGGTTAAAATTCAGAGTTTTCCTTCTCCTAGACTAGTTGCCTCACCAAGGCTTAAGAACCCAGTCTGCCCTACTATTTCCCCATAGCTGGAGAGAGAATAATTGGATTCATACCTTTCCCAAGGGTATTAGTGTTATGTGAAATGCAATCAATCTCGTCCAGGATTGAACTCGTGCCGCTGTGTCCATTTCCTACGACGATACCCATTACACCACGGGCACCTATTCAGTCGTTATATAGGAAAATAACGTCATATTTATTAGATTAATATGTATAAATGATATGCATGCTATTTTGTTATGGGTTATGGAAGAATACTATTCGAGAATGTTTCGATATTTAACACTGCCGGCTTATGAATATGCATATTTGCACGAACACACACACTTTTTAAGCAAATATGGCTATACCGCACACATATAGAAGATACATAAGCGGTGAACAAAAGCAGTACGACTGTAGTATTTGTAGCAGTCCTAACCCTAATAAAAAGGTATTGTGCCATACTCGTGCGTACGTGGGGCGCTCGACAAATACCAGTACTTCTACCAATCCAGAAGCCAGTCGCCAAATAGGCGTTACCTCGTTAGCACCATCAACGCTCCAGTCCGTTTTCAACCAACACTGATCATTTCAGCCAACCCAACATTTACGAAATGTTCTTGTGATGCTGTACCATAGCCATAATAAACGCCATGTGTGAAATGAACATAGCATACCGATGTGAAAAGGAACCCCTCTTGAACAAGTAGACAAATTCACGTACCTAGGAAGCAGCGTCGAATCAACCGAAAAGGACATCGAAACGAGGTTAACGAAAGCATGGACAGCTATCAATAGGCTATCGACTATATGGAAATCAGACCTAACCGATAAAATGAAACGCAGTTTCTTCCAGGCAGCGGTCACATCGATACTGCTATATGGATGCACTACATGGACGCTAACAAAACGGCTGGAGAAGAAACTAGATGGCAATTACACAAGAATGCTGCGTGCAATCCTGAACAAGTCCTGGCAGCAACACCCCACAAGACACCAACTGTACGGCCACCTGCCCCCTATCACGAAAACTATTCAAGTTAGGCGAACCAGACATGCAGGACATTGCTGGAGAAGCAGAGATGAACTCATAAGAGATGTACTCTTATGGATCCCCACACATGGCCGCGCAAAAGCAGGACGACCAGCACGAACGTACATTCAGCAGCTATGTGAGGATACAGGTTGCTGTCCTGAAGACCTACCTAGGGCGATGAACGATAGGGAGGAGTGGCGAGAGAGGGTCAGGGATATCCGTGCTGCCAGCACGATATGATGATGATGATGATATAACGTAGGAATCCCGAAACACGAAAAACGCGTAACGACTTCTAAGTTCAGGTACGAAACCTTTTATTACCTTTGAGATAAAGGTTTCGACATTAAGAAGAGAGATGCACAATCTTTCTATGATGACTTTTTCATCTGCCCCCCCATCTCGCGCATCGCCCGTAGCGCACAAATTCGTCTGGCCTAAGTGAGCCCCGAAAGTCGACCCTTCCCGTTCGGAGTCTAGTTCTCAACTACTGACTTTTTCACATCTACCCAAATCCTCCATGCAAGCTTCCGGTGCATGACGTCATTCACATCCCTGGTCACATCCCCTCTCTGGGATTTTTATTTTGACATTTGTGAACGACACATCCTCCCTGCGTGCGCGTCAACACCTGTGCTCAAGTTTGCACCTAACTAACCCATGTGCTGAGCCGAAAGGTTCTCAGCTGAACTAAACCCCAAAGCAAAAACCATAAAACGAAATCCCTCGGCCATTATATTACAATACAACCAATGGAAATCTGTTGTTAAAAAATCCAGTGAGTATAGGGGATATGGAAGAACCTCCCATTTTAGTAATGTTTATCATTTTTTGGTTTTTGTTGGACTGCATTCATTGAAATGGTAGGTGATTATTTTTCAATGATAATATTTAAACAAATCTAATATTTTTTTTCATAAAATCTCTGGTAAAATGTAAAATCTTATTTGTAACATGAGGATGAGTGATATTTTGTAACAGAATAAGCGATCGATTTTCTTGACTGAAAAAAAAACCTTACAGACATTTCTTACATTCATTTGACTGACTAAAAAAATTAGTTTTTAATTATTTAGGTTTAAAACTTAGAAATGAGTTAACACTGTTAGAAATTCACATTTCGATTTGGTTTTATGCCATATTATCTATTACAGGTTATTTCTGGACAAATCCTCTTTATACATATATATTACATATATATGATTTGCAAAAACACATTTTGTTGATAACATTTTTAAATAAGCCTAACTTCATGCTTTTACACACGGCTAAAGTGTTCCAACTATTTTTATGTATCACTAAAACTTCAATCAAACATCAGTCATTTGTTTACGCACAGATAAAATGATCAAACAGTTCATTTTCAAAAAATTCAATTACGCATAAGTCATTTTTAATGTCAAATAGTTCTATTTGACCCATTGATAGGACCCTATCAGGTGCTATCACTCCAGGTATGTGTAGACCTGGGAGCAATGGCAATGAAGGGGTGCTCCCCACTGCCTACATCTCAAGCATTACTGCAGCCTCAACATCAGGTTGTTTAGTGTCATGTACAGTTGGTTTGTTGTTTGGGTTTTATGGCATATCAACCTTTGTAGCTTTGCCAAATCCATTTTTATACAAATAATAATTTTGCCAAATCCATTTTCGTACAAATAATCAGTTCTATTTTAAACAATTCAGTTTACCATGAGTAAACAGTTTACTTGTCAAAATCATTTTTTGTTCAAGCTATCCAGTTTAGTCAAAAAGTTCTAATTCACACAATTTAGTTTCGTATATTTCTTGTCCACACATACTTATATGTCAGAACAGTTTTCTTTCGAATAATTCAATTTAGCGTAGTACAATTTTAATGTCAAAACCATTTCTATTTCAGACAATTCATTTTAGCATAAGTATAGAGTTTGAATATCGAATCAGTACTATTTCGAGTAATTTAGTTTAGCATAATTACGCAGATTACTTCTATTTAACCCATTGATAGGGCCCTATCAGGTGCGACCACTACGGACCACAGTGGACATGGGAGCGATGACAATGATAGGGTACTCCATATTCCCCAAAGCTCCACCATCACTGGAACCTCACCATCAGATTGTTTAGCGTCAAATCCAGAGCACTCGTTTGGGGGTGGTCTTGCCCCTCTGCAGATGGGCATTCAACATATTCTACAGCCCAAAACAACTGGATATAGTCATATACACGACACTAGTTGTGTTGTGGGAGTACCCCTCAGCAGAGATGCAGTCGGTTTGTTATATTTTATTACAATGGATATAACAAGGCTGTTCATCACAGCATTGATTTTTATGATTCTCAACAACAGTATAAATTGCAGCGAACAGGTCGATCTGGGAAATAAATGGACCTCATGATTTTAGCTCAAAATTTTGGGTTAGACCTATAACTGCTGTATGTATTGACACCCAAACATAGTGTAGGCGACTGGTTGACCTAAAATTACCGAGCAGGCTTAATTTAGCATATGCTAAGATAACATGTAGCAAAATCATATAAAATGTGTACGGGTATTTAACTTGATAAATGTTTATGAGTAAATACTTTAAAAATTACAGTGGTATCTATCTTAAAATCAAGATTTTTAACGGCAATAAAATAAACTTCAACTAACCTGAATCTAATATTTTGTGCTATATAAGTACGTTGATAATGCCAAAGTGTGTATAATCAATAAACTACCATTATGTCTCATTAAACTGTTAATACTCCAGAAATGTATGCTGTACTGAATTATTCTCTGAAATCATAACAGCGTCAGCCATATATGAAGAATACGAATACTACTCATTAGGGCTTAAATTTACATGAATTCACAAGCTATTGCGCTATCATGCAATTACGTAGATATGTTATACTGTAGTTGTCTGACTGGTCACCTGGATGCTGTGACTTTCCGGTGAGAATTTATAGTAAGAGAGTCAGCTCTCGAAATCAGTTTGAGATATGACGTTAATATGATGCCTAATGTGTTTACTTTTACTAATCTGTGTTGATTTGTTAAATATGTTCCCTAAATACAAGTATAAGTTGAAATTGTTTGTGGCAGTCTGCTAGAGTTATGGTCAGGATTGTATATCGACTGTTAGAGGTACTATTCAACTGGTTTACCGCTCTGATATAATGGTTTGGATTCTATCCTCTCCATGTCAGTTGACCTCTAGTCTTGTAAAGATTTTTTTCTAGCATAAAATTCCGACAATACGTGGCAATTTACGATATGTTTTGAGCTTTTGCCATGCTAAAAAAATTAGTTTTTTCCTATCTCAGCGAAGATAAGCCGCGATGGCCTTGTTTACTGCGATCAGAGGGGACAAATTATATACCAAGATGTAGAATGTTCGGAATACTTGTACGTAAGAATTAGTAGTTCGGTTGGTTGGTTGTTTAGGTTTTATGGCATATCAACCTTTGTAGGTTATTTATAGCCAAATCCATTTTTATGCAAATAGTCAGTTCTATTTCAAACGATTCCATTTAGCATGTGTACACAGTTTAATTGTCAAACATATTTCTATTTCAAGCTATTCAGTTTAGTCAAACCATTCTAATTTAACCAAATCAGTTTACCATAAGTATGCAGTTAGTTCTATTTAACCCATATATAGGGCCACATCAGGTGCCACCACTCCAGGCCAGAGTGGACCTGGGAGCAATTACAATAAAGGGGAACTCCACATTTCCCAAAGTTCCAGCCTTACTGGAACCTCACCATCAATTAGTTTTGTGTCATATACAGGACACTCGTTAAGGGATACCTCTCTGCAGTTGGTGTATTCTACAGCCCCAGCCAACTGGGCAATACGCGGAGTTAAATGTCAAAAGAGTTTTATTTCAGATAATTCAGTTTAGCATAAGTACACTGTAGATGTCAAAACAGTTCGATTTCGAGCAATTCAGTTTAGCATAAGTACGCAGTTTAAATATCAAAACAGTTCTAATTTAAACAATTCAGTTTAGCATAAATACGCAGCATAAATGCAAAAAAAAAAAACCGCCATTAATTAAAGAAACAACGGTTTTACTCTATTTAACACATGGATAGGACCCTTATCAGGTTCTTCTACTCCGGCCTTGAGTGGACCTGTGAGCAATGGCAATAAAGGGTTACTCCGCATTCCCCAAAGTTCTAGCATTACTGGAACCTCACCATCAGATTGTTTAGTGTCATATCCAGGATATTCGTTGGGGTACGGTCTTACCCATCTGCAAAGAAGCAGTCGGTGTATTCTACAGCCTCAGCAGACCGGGAAAAATTAGTAGTTCGCTGCAGAGTGCTATGAATTGATAATACATTGATGATGGGATGGGATTTTCTATATAATCTAAGCTCGTAAATTAAATGGCTATCCCCATATATATTCTTCATTTACTCCTAATTCAGCTGGTGTAATTTTAGATATTACCTATAAATTAAATTAGAATCAAGATAAATACAAGAAGCGTATTCATGTCTTCGGACGCTGACTGGATATTACTAATATATATATATATATATATATATATATATATATATATATATTGTAAAATTTGATGGAGTCTCACACTCGGTTAAGTCGTCATAATAAATTTATTTCGGCGAATAATATTACTATACTCTCCGTCTCGTCAGATGACTATTTACATGCTTCTCTCTCGTCACTGAGTAACAAATGTGGAGTCCTACTCTGCGACAAGAGAAAAGTATGTAAATAGTCATCTGACGAGACGGAGAGTATAGTAATATTATTCGCCGAAATAAATTTATTATGAGTGTGAGTCTTCATCATATTATACTATATACGCACTGAATATGAATTTTGTTATACCCCAGCGAATAAATAGGGAACTAACAATAGCCATACATTGATCACTCTCATAGAGTCTATGTAAAGAATAATCCACACCTACTCTCCTTGGACACTGACTGGATATTTTAAATATATAAATAGATGAATATATATATATATATATATATATATATATATATATATATATATATAACAATGCTTTTAAAAGCGTATTAACGTTTAAGATAGATAAAATATTCTAAAAACGATTAAAAGAGATCTTTTTGTTTTGATCACGCCTCTTCAAAGAATTGTAACCTTGTTACTTAAGTTTGTACATGAGGAAATCTAACTTTTGGGCTGTGACCGACAAAAGCAAGGAAGAAGGAAGGAAATTCGAAAAGAAAACAATAATTCCTTCCCTCTTTCTTGTTTTTGTCGGTCAGAGCAAAAAATTTGGATTATTCTTGTACAAATTTAAGTATTACGCTTACAATTCTCTGAAGAGACGTGATCGAAACAAAGGGTATATTTCTTAGAATTTTAGAATATTTCAATCGTTTTTAAGATATTTATCTCTTAAACATGAATACGCTTTTAAAAGCATTGTTGAAATGTTGCATCTATCAAAAGATATATATGTATATATATATAGAGAGAGAGAGAAAGAGAAAGGTTAAGTTAGGTTATTTAACCTAATGGTATATTAACCTTTGGTGCATATTTAATTATGAACCTTGTCTATATACACAGATACACATATGGGATTTGCAAGAAAATAATCTGTAGGTAATTTTATATTAAAAAGTGTCAGGGATCGTTTGTTTGCACATAACTGAATTGTTTCCAGCATTTCTATTTCACACAATTCTTTTTATCAAGTATTCCTATCATAAACGAACAACTAGTACTCAGCTGTATCGTTTCAAATCACAAATAATAGTCCTTAGCAAAAAATATAATTTCTGTTGGACCCGTAGATGGGACTCTAAAGGAGACAGAGAGTGAATGGAGGATAAAGTGACGCTCAGAACAACAAAAATCGTGTAAAATAAGCAGTTTTGTTTTAAAATACAACTTTTTAGATGTTTAGAAAAATTAACTCTTGGAGAAAATCTTTGTATGACGATTGTGAATCTGCATTAGCTTCTTATTTTTATTTTTAAAGGTTTGTCATTATTTGTCTGAACTTTTGAGACGAGGCTTGATGTGTAATATTTTAGTTGTGTATACATTGGCCACTACTGGAGAAAATGGAGATCCCATTGCTTGGTGTTCTTCTTGTTTGTATGATTCATTCCATCCTGAAGTAAGTTGTTTTCAAACAAAGTCAAGATCTCCATCATAATATCTACTGGGACCCAAATGTTTTTATGGGTGTCCTCATGGTGTAATGGTTAAAGCGATGGACTTTGGAATCGTAGTAAGCGAGTTCGAATTCCAGTCGCACTATTACGTTCACTTTCGGGCAAATACCCTTGGGAAAGGTATGAAGCCCCTTATCCTCCCAGCTACTGTTCTTCTAGTAGAATGGCTTTGGCATTAAATAACCTGCAAGAGTTGATATGCCATTAAACAAAGAAAACTAACCAAACCAAACAAATGTTTTCTTCTCGCGAGGGATCTGTAGCTGACTTATCCCGTACTACTGTTAGAGTCCCATTGGTGGATACCTTTGTGAATAGATTTACCACATCTTGACTTACTATCTGGTTGGATCGAATGGCAGCATTATCATTTTTTTCTACGAATTATTTGAATAATATTTTCTATGCCCAGATAAAGATGACGGCAAAAGTCCGAAAAATCACAGCCAAAATTATGTCCTTATTTGTTGAGTTCGAACTCGATATTTTGAGGCTGCCGTCTTGCACAGTTGCCATTTGACCAAGAGGACCTCCTGCTGTTTAAGCAGAAAGTGAGAGACGAGCATGAAGAAGAGTATAAATAGGTAAACTTACGCTGTTTGTTATCTCTAAAAAATATATGGCCTTTTTATTTACAAGAACAACCGAAAATCAGAGATTCGTCATACTTGCTGATCAAAATGCTAATAATGGACAAATAAATAAACAAAAACCCAAAAAAAAAAAAAAAAAAGAAGATAAAATAAACAAAAACGATTTTTTTTGTGGATTGTCTGCTTTCTCCAAATTTTCTTCTCTCACAGTTCTGGAACGTTTGCTAAACAGCAAATTCTCCACAGGCTTTTTCAAAATTGTATTCTTGTGAAGCTGTTTGTTTTTCTTCAGATTCTTCCCGCTTCAAAGCCTGATTCTTTTATTTATTCATTCATTTATCCATTTAAATATTTATTTCCCTGTTGTCAATCCTTCCTTCTCTATGCATAATAAGATTTAATAACGATTGTTTTCTTCACTTTCTTGATAACACTCAGTAGAACCGATGTTTATTTTAGAATAATCCATTCTTTTGTTTTCGCAAACTCCAAAAATAAATATATAAATAAATCAGCAGAACAACCAATGAGTAACACATTTTTCCCTTTATATTACTTTTCATAAAGTTCCACTTGATATAATTGTCGCAACACTAATTTCCCATATCGTTGTTTAATTTCTTTGTTTAATGCAATATCAATCTTCATGGGTTATTTAATACTAACGTCAATATTGTAGAAGAACAGCAGTGGTACTATTTAACCTTTACCTGGTGATAATGGGGGGTGTCCTCGTGGTGTAATGGTTAAAGCGATGAACTGCGGAATCGTAGTACGCGAGTTCGTACTCCAGTCGCGCTATTATGTTCACTTTCGGGCAAATACCCTCGGGAAAGGTATGAACCCCCTTATTCTCCCTCCAGCTATGGGTAAATAGTAGGACGGACTAGGTTCTTCAGCCTTGTTGAGGCAACTAGTCTAGGAGAAGGAAAACTCTGAATTCAAACCTGTTAAACTCCGCTTAAAAATTGACCTTGTGTCATATCCTGCCCGAGCGGAGGGGTTGGTAAATAGTACCTGGTGATAATGGGGTTCATGCCTTTCCCAAACGTAATATTCTGAAAGTGAACGTAATATCGTGACTAGAGTTCGAACTCGCTTACTTCGAGGTTGCAAGTCCAGCACGTCGATATATAATATCGCCCTATGAGGCTATTGAATTTTCTCTAAGAATTGCTTTGTTGTCACAAGTCTGGAAATAATGAGCATCAAGTTATAAAACTCGTTATACTTGTTTTGCTTGACTAGCTCGTTCGTTAATCATTGGGGTATTTAGGTTTCAAATGGTTAGTTTATCTATTAAACACATACCTGTGTGCAAAGAGAAAATACTTTCTCAACTTGACTGATTTATTTTAACGGCATAGCAACCTGTCGATAGTTATTTATGTCTATAGGTTAACTAATTGTGTTCATTGTATATTGATATATATATATATATATATATATTCTATGTAGTTGTTTCTTAAGAAGGTTTTACTCTGAATTAAATTGGCTACCAAATATTTCCATTTAATGCTTATATTTTCCACAGGTGTGGTTCCAAGTATTCGTATCTAAGTAAGTTAGCTGACCGTAGTCAGGGTCAACTAAAAGGCTCCCTTTTCAATAGCTACTACACCAAAGTATAAGGGATGGCGTTACTCCTTTTCATGGATTTCTCCACTTATCCTTGATCCTTACCATTTAATGCTGAATGTTAAGGAGGCATCAAGTACCATTTTCTGAGTTTTTGGCATGATTCCACCTGGAATTGAACCCCAGTCTTCCGGGCCATTGGTGAACTTTCTAACTATTATGACATTCATATCTAATACTAATATTTATATGGTTTCAAGATATTACTTCCATCAAATTAGTTTAAACACAGCTATATGGATTCAAGTAGGAAATAATAATCTTTACTAAAAAATTATAATTCCAAATAATTGTAATTAAAATGAATGATTTACAGTTATATTATATAAAGAATTCTTATCAATTACAAATAATTTTCACATTGTTCTATAGTTTCAAGTATCCATACGTCAGCTAATAATTATATGGTTTCAAGTAAAAAAATCTATTAAATCATAGTGATTTGATTGTTCACAGTTATATAGTTTCAAGTAGATATTAATAAATCTAAATATGCAATTATAGCTTTAAGTAAATAGTCTTAATATTAATAATCTACAGTTATATGTAATCAAGTCTTTTTTTACAGAATACTACTTCTATTTATAACCGGGACATTGGCCCAGCGGTTAGAGTGTTCGCCAATGGCCCGGGAGACTTGGGTTCAATCCCAGGTCGAGTCATACCAAAGACTTTAAAAATGGAACTTGATACCACCTTGCTTAACACTCAGCATTATAAGGTACGGTTCAAGGGTAAAGTGGAGCAATCCTGGGAATGGAGTAGCGCCCTCCCCTACACCTTGGTGTAGTAGCTATCGAAAAGGGAGCCTTCGGGTCACCCTCGACTATGGTCGCTAACTTTACTTACTTTACTTCTATTTAAAATGATTTTGTTTCCACACAGTTATATGGTTTCTAGTAACTAATAATAATTCTCAGTAAACATTTCAGCCCATTCACCTTGGGCTTCTGTATTCTGCAACTGCATCTTTGGATATGACATTAAACAATCTGATGATGAGGCTCCAGGAATACTGGATCTTTAGGGAATGCAGATTATCCCTTCGTTGCTACTGCTTCCAAGTCAACACTGAACCGGAGTAGTCGCACCTGATAGGGTTCCATCTGTGGATCAAATAGAACTTTCTGACATTTAAACTGTGTGCCAACAAATTACTGATAGAATTGTTTAAATTAGAAATGTTTGAACATTTAACTGAGAGTAAAAAAGTGACTGATGTTAATTGAATTGTTACGGATAAATTGCAATACTTGGAACCATTTATCTTTGTTGACCTATGGTAAATTGAATTGATAGAAATAGAGCTGTTTGATTAATTAATTGTGTGTATCTACAAAATGTGTTTACTAATCATAGCTGAGGGGTTAGACCCTCCAATGAATGTTCTAGATATGACACTAACTAATCTGATGGTGAGGTTCCAGTAATGCTGGGGCTTTGGGGAATGCGGAGCACCCCTTAATTGCCTTTGCTCTCAGGTCCACTCTGGCCTGGCGTGGAAGCACCTAATAGGGCCCCATCTATGGTTTAGATAGAACTAAAGGCATAATTATGCTAAACTGAATTGTTTCACTGAACTGAATAGCTTGAAATAGAAATGTTTTTGACAAACCGTACTAACATTTAAACTGCTTGCTTATGCTAAACTGAATTATTTGAATTGGAACTTTTTTTTGACATTGAGGATGTACTACACTGAGCTGATTTGTTTTATATAGAACTGTTTTAACATTTAACTGAAGAACTGCTTGACTAAAATAATAAATAACTTGAAATAGAAACGTTTTTCACATTTAAACTGTGCACTTATGCTAAACTGAATTTTTTGAAATAGAACTATTTTCATGAAAATGGATTTGGCGTTAAATAACCTACAAAGGTTGATATGCCATAAAATCCGACCCCCCCCAAAAAAAAAACAACAACAAATTATATATTTAATATATATGAAAAAAAAAAGGATTTGGTATTAAATAACCAACAATGTTGTATATGTCATAAAACCAAACCGAATCAATCCATTGACCTTTATAGCTCCAAGTAATTATTCTAAATACAAACAATGCACACACATTTTTATCTTATTAAGTAATCCTATTCAATACTAATAACTGTTAAACTGATATTTTTGAATCACAGATGGGACTCTGGCTGTTACTTACATTTTAGGTCAGAGTAGACCTAAGTGTAACATCAACGTAGAGTTACTCTACGTTCTTCATATCTACAATACTGGAGTTCATTCTCACAATTAGTTTAGTGTCATACATAGGACATCACCTTTTGTAATGGATTGCATCTTATGTGATTGCCTGCTTCAAGAGGAGCGTCCCCACCAAGGAATTCACGCTGGCAGGATTAAGTTTACCGCTTAACGTCTGAAGCGCTACAAAATGGCAAATTCAGACGTGATCAAGCATTTTTCTGTGACAGCCGTGCATGAGTTTTCGTTCATGCGAGACCTCTGCTATCAAATCAGGCCTTGTGGGAGATCGGATAAATATCTTACCCCTGCAGCGATTGGAGTTATAAAAGCTTATATCAATTCCAACTCTTACTTCGAAGACAAGAATGTAGCTGAGTATAGTGGGGGGGTGAGATAGATAGAGAGAGAGAGAGAAAGAAAGAGAGAGAGAGAGAGAGAGAGAGGCGGGAGTTAACTCTTCTTAGTCGTCGCCTTGAGACTATCCGTTCTTCTCTCACAAAGTGTTATTCGTTTAAAGCGTATAAAATCTCTAACGAACAATGTTATAAATTCAGCTTTTTTTTTGTTTTGTTTCGTAACAAAAAAAAAAAGAAAAAAGAAAAAAAGATCAAAGACATGTGGATATTTTTTTATTCAACAGGCCCCAACAATTGAACATTCAGTCTAGACACGAAGTATATTGTTTAATATCCTGTCAACTCAAAACATAGACCACTATATGGCTCATTAACAAAGTGTGACCAAGGTCTACTTTCTGATTTTTATTCGTATGATCTGGTTCCGATCCATATAGCCTTTTACGTCTGTAACTCTCAATCAATGACATTCTGGTGAACAAAGAGATAATTATACTGAGGCTTTCTAATATCCTAGGGTCATTCAATAAATAAGGGGATATTTTTTAAAGAAGGCAAAATACAGTTTAAAGGTTTTTGTTGATAAATGTCTACTCTGAAAGGTTTGAAATGAGTTTATGGCAAAAAATTAGTTTAAGTCACGTTAATATTACAGACGTCTTTGACTCTTTCTCGCTATCTGTCCCTATCATCCATCGCTCCGGTAAGGTCTTTTAGACTGCATCTAGTGTCCGCACAGAGCTTATCTGAGTATATGGTGGTCGGCTAACACTTGTGGGTCCATATCTAAGAGTCCATTAGAGAATGTTGGCTATAATTCCGTTCTTTTTTCTCCTGGAGCATGTCGTGTTCATCTGACAAGAAAAGGTTGTGATAGGAAGTAATGATCATATGAAGTCCTTTGTGGGGTTGGGAGCTGGAGTGATTCCAAACAACACAAAGCATCCTTGTAAAATTCCTCTGTAGCCTTTTCTCCATGCATTTCGTTAACTTCCATGTGGTTCATCCATACAGTAGTATCGACAGTCAGAGCTTGGAAGAAACCCCACTTTATTTCATCAGAGGGATTAGATTTCCATAAGATTGATAACCTATCAACAGCAGTCTACGCTTTAGCTAGGCGTATGTTGATGTCAGTTCCCGTAGATAAGATATGTGAATGCTGGGTTATGGGAACTGGTATACTAACTTTGGAGGCTGTGAGCTGTTTTTATGGGTTAAAACGCATAAACCCTGTTTTATTTACGTTCAGATAGAGGTCAATTCCTCCATGTATTTACCCCAGTTAATGCAATTAGGATTCGTCTTGGGCAGGTGTTTTTCTGAGAAGCACTTGATAATCTTCACTGTCTGCTTCTGTCATACTTTCTGCGAGATATCATCTGATTTCTCCACCAAATAAATATTTTGAGGTTATTTATGAGGCAGGCCATGAAACAAAGTGCTCTAGGTTTGAACGCAGGTCTGTCATCAAATTTGGAGTGGTTAATAAATGCCAACCATATAAAACATATAGAACTATATTGGGTGAAAACTATGAAAACTATGAAAAGACTGCTCATGGATTAGAAACACACTGACTTTCTGGTAAAGAAGAATTATCAAGCTCAGTGGTCAGTAAAGATAGTGATCCTGACGGTCCTTCGCTATTGATTTTTATCTCAGTATGCAGGGGCTGTAGAATACACAGACTGCATTTCTGCAGAAAAGTAAAACTCATAACGAATATGCTGAATATAACACAAAGTCACATGATTAGGCTTCAGTCAAGGAGTCTGGAGTACTCTTTCACTGCCCTTACTCCCTTACTCCCAAATCTACACTTAGGGTCACATCTATGGGTCAAATAGTACTGTTTAATCATTTACTATCCTTGGAATCTTGAAAACCGAGTGAAAATTGAACAATTAGATAGCTATATTATCAGTCTGAATTTTTGAGAAGAGGCTTGATGTGTATTATTTTGATTGTGATTTGTCCTAATCTTTATTGTGATAAGTAGAAACATAAGGTGTCGGTTACTCTATCCTCCCGCTTTCCTCATGTGTCCCTGGTATAGAAATGATTCAACCTGGGAATCATTTGTAAAGTTTGACTGATAGCACCGGGTCAGTTTACTTTTATTTCTTTTTTCTAAACTGTTATTTAAACATTCGTACTTGATTTTATTATGGGTATGAAAATAAAATATCTGCTGAAAAATATCTGCGATTTAAAGGAAAAAAGACAATTAATCTGAATCCTAGTTTTCAGTAGAACAATGAAAAACCAGATAAAAGATTTTTTAAAGACTTTTGGAAATATTGCAGAGTGTTTGAAAACATGAGTTAGAGTAAGAATGGAATAACTTGGGAATTTTGAGTAGAATGCTGTGATAGAGGGAGGAAAGGTGGTGGTGAGAGGTTTAAAATGAATTAATTAAAAAAAAAAAAAGAAAACACAAGAAAAACGCTTGAATATCTCTATAAAAAAGACGAAACATTTAAATAGCTTTAGAATTCGACTTAAATATAAAAGTTCGCATTCCTATAAGAAACCCACAAAGAAAACCTTTAACCACTCTGGTTTGGAATGGGCAACTACCGGGTCAGTCAACGTTTGTCTTTTTTCTAAACTGTTATTTAAACACACATACGGGATTTCATTACGTGTATGAAAAAAAAATCTTTGCAGAACATTATCTGTGATTTAAATGAGAAAGACTATTTATTTGAATCCTAGTTTTCAGTTGTACACTGAAAAACAAGGTAAAAGATTTTTTTTATACTTTTGGAAATATTACAGAGAGTTTGAAAACCTAAGTTTGTATAAAAATGAAATGCCTTTAAGACCGGGTTAAACCGGAAATAAGGACCGCCCGGTGAATTTTTAAAATAATTCAACATAGGATATATATATATATATATTTAGGTATTATTCGGTCTAGTTAAACAAGAGTTGGGAGTAATTTTTCTTCGTGTTTTTGGTTTACACCAGAAACTGAAAAAACACGATGGAAATAAATTTATAATCCTAAATTAACCGGTCTTTGGTTTTTTTCTTAAAGATATATATATATATATATATATATAAGTTAAGGTTTAGCTTAGTATAAGTTAAAACTTATTGCATCGACGAAGTGGTTGGGGACAAACAGTGATCAAAGAAAATGACTTTTTCCATATGTTATTCCTCAAAGGCCATGGAAAGCAGCGTGGTGGACGTAAAAGGCGGACGAGCCCAATGACGAGTCAAGGACGCATCTAACCAAATACTGGGCGGACGAACCCTATGGGTCAACGACCAGAATCTAATAGTTCAATCAGTGAACTACTGTTACTCCTCTTTTAGAGTGGCGTCTGTGGATGAGAATAAAATACAACCATCGAAAGATTACCATGACTCATACTCAAACCAAAAGTCCAAACCGTATCGTCCTTCACGAGGATAAAAAAGCGCCGTGTCCTGCTGAGGTTGGAGCTCTGGCCCCAGTGTTTGAAAAATCAGCGGCAGAACTCAAACAAAAACAAAAATTAGATGTAAAAGCGCAATACAAATAACGACATTCATTTTTTAAACCTTTAAAAGAATAGGCCAACTACATGAGCTGACATCTGCGATAGATCATAACATAGACATGCTATGCGAACAAGAACACAGTTAACTTCATAGCAAATATACACAATACAACGATACCAGCAATGGATGGACGTTTGTCTCGGCATCTGCATGGAAAAACTCTGTCAACGCCGTGATAGTGGGTGTAGATATGTTTTTCGGTCCTCGGGCCCTAAAATCACTTAATAGCATCGAGAAGATACAACCGAAGATGATGGTAATTTACTAAGCATTTGACTTAGATGTGGCACAAGGGCATATGAAAGGGGCACCCAGTGAGACTCGAACTCACTGGTGTAGGTTTGCTAGTCGAGCAACTGAAGATGATGGTAGCCACGTTTAATGACAACACAAGAACCATCTCCTGTTACAGCTCTACCAACGTTACTGATGAAACGGACCTCATCGCCTTTTATATCGAGTTATTATCAGTTCATAGCATCCCGAAAAACAACGTGTAAGCATCGGTGAAGATATAAATGCCCAAATAGGTAAAAACGTAAACAACACATTCAGTTTACACAACTCATCAAACAGAAATTGGCGAACATCTATTAGATTCACTCTAAAAAGTAGATTAACTTGTCTTAATATAAAATTTCAAGAAAGAAAAGGGAAACTATAAACCTACACCAACGTAAATAACGCTAAAGCACGGATAACAACATTTACATGAATTAGAAATGGAATAATAGTGCATTGAATTGAGAGGCATATTCCCCTTTTGATGGTGTATACTCCGACCACCGAATTGTCACGACAAAGATACGACTGAGCCTACCAAAAAATGCGGCGTGAATAGCCACAATGATTGGTCCCGGCTTAAAAATAAAGATATTAGCGATAAATATAAGTTAACACTAGGAAACAAATTCGATGCACTTCAGTAGATATCAAAAACACTTACTCCGAATGACGAATATGAGAAATTCGTCAATGCCCTCATAGAAGCGGCAGTTGAATGCATACCAAATCAACTAAGAGCTAAACTCGACTAAGTACTAAAAGAATTAAAAAACAGGAAAGCTTCAGGGCTTGATGAAATACCCCAGGAGTATGGAAGACGAGGAAACTCAATGACATGCTGCTCCGATACTTCAACGCCGTATATAACCAGAACATAATAGACAGATGGACAAAGGGATGCATCCTCAATTTCTCTAAGAAGAGTGACCCCGAAATAGACAAGAACTACCAAGGTATAACCATTGCCTCAATTAGAGCCAAGCTCTACAATGCTCTGCTACGCCTCCGCATAGAACCCAAAATAGAGAAAATACTGAGGAAGAACAAAAATAGTTTTCGGAGAAATCGATCCACGGCATCACAAATTTTGACTATCCGTCGAATTCTAGGTGTTCGTGCAAAAAACCTCAATGCAACACTGTTATTTGTAGACTTCCCCAAGGAATCTGACTCTATACACATAGGGATGATGGAGAAAATACTTCTCGCCAAGGACTCCCCAAATAAACTGCCATAATGATGCTATATAAAAACACGAAAGCAAAAGTTCTCTCACCGGGTGGAGACAGAGACTACGTCGACATAGTAGCAGGTGTGCTGCAAAGAGATACATTAGCTCCATACCTGTTTATCTGCCTAGACTAAGTGCTTCGAACGTCTATAGATTTAATGAAAGAAAACAGTTTCACGCTGACAAAAAAAAAAAAAAAAAAGCTGAAGATACCCCGCTCAAATCGTTATGGACGTAGACTATGCCGATGACATAGCGCTTCTGGCAAATACACCCACCCAAGCCGAATCTCTGCTACTTAGTCTGGAATAAGTAGCAGTTGGCATACATCTGCAGATGAACAAAGACAAAACCGAATATATTAGCTTTAATCAAAAAGGCTACATCTCCACACTAAAGGGTGGTCCTCTGAAACTAGTAGACAAGTTCATATACCTAGGAAGCAGCGTCTCATCAACCGAAAATGACAAACGCGTGAATAGCAAAAGCTTTGACAGCTATCGATCATATGGAAGTCAGACCCGACCGATAAAATAAAAAGCAGTTTTTTCCAAGCAGTTGTCATATCCATACTGCTTTATGGATGCACCACGTGGACGCTAACTAAACGTATGGAGAAAAAGCTTGACGGTAATTACACAAGAATGCTTAGAGCTACATTGAAGCAAAAGGCAAAACCCCGCAAAACAGCAGCTGTACTGCCATCTTCCATTCATCACAAAAACCATCCAAATTAGACAAACCAGACATGTGGGGCACAGCTAGACAAGTAAGGACGAACTCATAAGCGACGCACTCCCGTGGACCCCTTCACACGGACGAGCAAGTGTTAAACGACCAGCTAGAACCTATCAATGTCTGCTCTGTGCCGATATGGGATGTAGCCTAGAAGACCTACCTGGAGCGGTGGACGATAGAGACGGGTGGCGTGAGATGATCCGATCTAACAGCTCGACATGATGATGATGATGATGATGGTGATGATGATGAAACCATGCCACTGTGTGAAAATAGAACTGTCGGTGTTTGACAGCAATATCAAAACCATTTAAGTGTGTGCAAATAAATGAGCTCTGAATCGTTAAAAAATATTACCAACAAAGTATTCATTTAAAAGTTATATATATATATATATATATATATATATATATATATATATAACGCATGAATACATAGGATTGGCCATTAAATATCTCCCAAGTTTTGATATCCTTAAATCCACATAATCAACCAACCAACCAACAAAGGAAGATGCGACAGTAAACATTGCTTTCTATTTCCGACTCTTCACACAATATTAACTTTATTCATTGAATGACCCTCGTATATAGTAAATACCTTATTTGATCGCTTCACTAGGCTCACAAGACATTGAGAGTAAGTTAGAACGCATTGTTTGACTTATTGATGTAACAATAATTTCAGACAAAACGTTAATCTATACGTGAAAAATAACTGACTGAATAAGCAACCATTTCTAAAGATGACTTGTACGAATTTTGC
The DNA here is from genome assembly GCA_963585895.1 of Sepioteuthis lessoniana. NCBI lineage: Eukaryota > Metazoa > Mollusca > Cephalopoda > Myopsida > Loliginidae > Sepioteuthis > Sepioteuthis lessoniana. The sequence goes on from OY757930.1 coordinate 40,209,713, forward strand.
GGTAAATCTCAACAAAAAGTAGAATGTGAGCAAATCACTTGCATAATGCAAAGCTCTTCGATTGAATTGATCACTCTGGTATTCGGTAAGGCAAAAATGAAAATAAACGAAAGCTACTACATAATGCCTTATAATTCCTGAACTGATGTGGTTTAGCGGTATGATACTAAGTCTAAGGTAAATTTGGGCGGGTTTCGATGCCAGCTTCAAACGACTTTCGTGTCTAGTCATACTGATGAGTTGTGATACAACGAAACAGTCTGTCTGTGGATGACCATATATGTTCTTCCCTATGGGGGTTGAGCACTCTAGCAAAGGAATAAACGGCTGCCACTCGCATAAAGGAAAGTTCTTCGAATGAAGTGAGCACTTTGGTATCCGATAAAGCAAAAATGTAAACAAACGAAAGCTACTACATTATGCCTTATAATTCCCGAGTTGACGTGGTTCGCCTGCAGGCCGAGCGGTGTGATACTAAGTCTAACATAAATTTGGGCTAGTTTCGATCTCAGTTTCAAGCATCCTACGAGTCTAGCCATACTGAAGAGATGTGATACTCGAAACAGTCTGTCTGTGGATGACAATAATACACTGGGTTGAGTCATGAAGGATTTTCGTTTTTAAAGGCAAATTGTGTTTACGCATTTAAAATGACTTATGTTTAAACATTATCGGATTAAAGAATGCCTTCATCCTATTTACCCAACCAAACAAATCGAGGCCAGGATGTTAATAAGACCTCTATCAAGATTTTTATCATTAAGGTTTTTCGGACTATTGTCTTCATCTTTATTGTTATTTCCACAACGTTTTGGCTGATATGTCCTCCGGCCTTCTTCAGGTGTTTGTCGAACTCGGGAACCTTCATGGAACTTCGAACCACGTCCTTTATTGAAACCACGGGGGTCGCCTGTCTGATTCCGTTCTGTTCTGATAATACCCAAAAACTCACCACGGTATGACTGCCCTATGTCAAAGGATTAGCCGAAAGGATCAAAAAGATATGTAGTCCATATGACATTAGGACAGAATTCACAAGTGGTTCAACTCTCCGGGGGTATCTCTTCCGGGTCAAACCACCAACGGAATTCAACATGACCAAGAACTGTGTTTACTCCATCCCTTGCAGTTGTGGTAAAATATACAAAGGTGAGACAGGTCGGCCACTAAAAGTAAGGCTAGAAGAACATCGGAAAGCAATAGTACGAGAGGAGATTGAAAAGTCGGGTATGGCAGACCATATATGGAAGGAAAATTGAAATCATCTCCCCTTATGGGACAAAGTTGAAATAATTGATAGGGCTGAACATTGGAGGATTAGACGCCTTAAGGAATCAGCACATATGTTAGGCTACAATGACCTGCTGAGTAGACCAAGTATAGAGTTGAATACAATATGGGAATCGATAATCAAGAAGGCTAGATAAAAATAAACAAAAAACCCCTGAAATCTGAATATGAGCACAGGTAAAAAAATCATACATAATAGTAGTAATTCTAGCTATAGTAAGAATATTAAGTTTATAATACCCAAGAATTCACTCTGTCCAGCAGGACACATGGCGTAACGGTTATAGGCGTTGATTCCTTGAGCTATTAAGAAGACAATCATCTAAAGGTTGCAGGCTCAATCCTCCCTACAGGCGAGTAATATACAGGAATACTTAACATTTGTACCCGGTCATGCCAAACGGTTTCAATAAAGGACGTAGTTCGAAGTTCCGTGAAGGTTCCCGAGTTCAACAAACACCTGAAGAAGGCCGGAGGACATATCGGCCGAAACGTTGTGGAAATAACAATAAAGATGAAGACGATAGTCCGAAAAACCTTAATGACAAAAATCAACAAGCTTCGTCTCAGAAATTTAGACAACCTCTGTCAAGATGCTTTAAGGATTTGAATGCAATTCGCGCAAAAGATCTTGACGATTAGCATTTTACCTCCACACATCCAAGTCAACATACTGCCACTAATAATAGATTGGAAAAGTGTGCATGATTATCTTCTAAGAAAACGCATTGCATCCGTCAGTAGGTACCACGTTGTGCTTATCCCTAATAGTGCAAGACTACATTCAGCAGGAATTATCAGGTATAAATATTGAATTTAGGCGGCTCCGTTCTTCCCCGTCTACTATATTCCTTTAAGTAATTTCAATATTTTTAGTTCTTCGGGAAATGCATTGAGTCACATAAAAATTTCTCAAGAAGGTCCGGGGAAAACGATCGTGGAAATTTTCCTGAGCTCGAAACCAGCTAAATATTACTTGAAAAGCATCTACAAGCTACTTGATAAATGACCAGTGGTTATTCAAAATAATGGTGAATATAGTATTGATTAAAATGAATTCGTTGTTGAATTATGACAATTTCTCCCCTTCACGTCATTTAGGTTCTAGAAATCTAGTCTTCGTTTCTGTCGAAGTGCAGCATTCAGTTCGGACCCCATTCATTCTGATATCCCAGTCTCCGTACAGCTGCCCAAATGGATGAGTGTTATAATTATAAATTTTCAGGACTTGGTACCAATTGGAGACGTCGATTGTCAAGTCAAGTTCTTCCAAATTACGATATCTACTGATGAAGAAAATTGCCCTTCTCCTTGAGTTAGCAAACTGTAGTATATTTTCTGGTGACAACTTCTCTGAATCGAATAAGTTGAGCTTTGCCGATGGTCATATACAGACGATTTAATAAAAGTGAATAAGAAAAATTTATAATCGAATATATGTTGGCAATCTACTGCACAAAAGAAAACAAGACAGCGACCTGGAATCTGATCTAATGTGTCAGTAAAATTCAATCCGAAGATCAGTGACTGCCAGAGTCTTTTGAAGGTGTGTGTCATTTGCATGTGTGCTGGTCTGTCTTCCTCCGCTTGCAAAGCCCGTCTGCCGTGTGTCTGTGGCTATGCCGACAAAAATGGCTCCTTATATGCGCAACATATCACCCACACATCAAACTCTTCCAACGCCAAAATAACTCAATTTTCTATTGTTTAAAATCGGGGTCAAAGTCTATTTCCTTATGTTTTGATTTCTTCCTATTTCAGATAAGGCTACTGTTTACAAAACCAAATATATTCGGATGACATCGTCAGAAACGACATCAAAAATATACTCTGGCCTGTCCAATTTCGTGGTCATACCTGTCATCTTCACGAGAAAAGATTTTAAAGAATTTAATATTCTTTTAGAAGATACACGAAGACTGTTAATATAAACAAACAATGCATGCATTTCTCTCACATCTAAGTATAAAATAATCCTAGATGATTTGACATGCCATGGAAATTAATCAATCGATCAACAACAGCCAAATTAATTTTAGTTCACAAGAAATTTTCTGTTTCTATAATTTTAGAAATTAAATTGTTTTATCTATCTACGTCTATATTTTATATCAATATAAGTCTTTTTTAAAAGTAAAAACTGATCATCTGTTTATATGGTAGCCGCCATATAAATAAGAATCACAAAAGCCCTCTATATATTCATATATTAATACTTGTTTCTAATTATCTACTTACCTAACTAACATCCTATAATTCTTGTGTCTCAATTTCAGTCATAAATGTATATCCAGTGTCTGCTGTTTTCGTAAAACTAAAAGCTTTAAGAAAATAAAAAAAGAACAGTGTTTATGTCTGGTTGTATTTTATGGCATATAAACCCTTGTGGGTTATATAATGCTAAATCCTTTTTATAGATATATATGATTTGTGAGAGAATACTTAGTAGGTAGCATTTGCAAAAATACCAGTATTCATTGTTTCCACGATATTAAATGGTTTCAAGTATTGCTATTTAACATGTATAATTCTATTAAACAAGTTTTTCTATCTAATTTGATATTAATCATTTGTTTGTACGCAGTTAAATGATTTCAAGTATTTTAACTATTTTAACATGAGTAATTCTATTTATTAAGTATTTCTATGTAATAAAAACTTTTTGCATACAGGTGCAGACAGAAGCAACGAAAAACTTACGAGTATCGTAGTGTTGCATAGTCACAACCTACTATACGTATAATACACATACACATCGACCTGCGGAAACATAGTCAACACAACATTGACGAACGAAACACAGTTCTTTAGAAAAACATACCTCTCACACTTTATTTGAAATGGTACGAAACGGTTACGAAAGGGTTATATGTGAGAGGTGAGTTGGAGACTGAACAAAACTACAACATATTGACCCCCAGCTCTTCTGGCTATAGCAGCACTTCTTTCTCATTCTCCTGGGCTGCTCAACCGGGGGTCCTGAGGGCCCAGCTCTCAGTCTGGTGCTGGTTCTCACGCTGGCATCTTATCTCCAAAACTCTGACTCCAACTAACTGAACTTCCTGTCGCGCCAGATTATATCATTGTTTGATATCCACCTACTTCCAGTGAACGTCACATTTGCACTGAATTCAACCCATCCACAGTCAAGGCTATGCCCTGATATCTTCAACCGGATGCACCTGTTCCCTGATTGACGGCTGGGTCAATATGTTACAGTAGCATATCCGTATGTTGATAAAAAAATACATTTCCTGGGAGCCAAGTGTCTCTAAATGACTTTTATATATTTGTTCAGTTCATTTTGTTTATTCAAGCAGCATATCAAACTTCATGGGTTATTTTATGCCAAAGTAATTTTTGTGGAAGAACAGTTGTGGTACTATTTAACACATGGCAGGGATGGTAAAAAGGGTTCATACTTTGAGTGTATTAGTCCGAAAGTGAACGTAATAGCACAACTGAAGATCGATGTCACTACGATGTTGCATCTCAGCTCATTAACCACTACCCCATAGGGGCACCCTTTTTATATCTGTGTTGAAGGCATTTGGCTAAGGATCTTTTAAATTTTTATCTCCTCGTCCTAGAATTTATGCCACTCAGAAACGCGGTTTTAATTCAATACATTTCCTGCAGTATTTCAATACTTCTATTCCTGTACCATACCCTTGATACGGGTATGTGAAGCGTACACAGAATATTCATAACATATATACAGAGAACATAGGGATCCCGAAACACGAAAAACACTTACGAGTTCTTAGTTCAGGTACGAAACTTTTTATTACCTTTGGGTTTGAAGGTTCTTCGACATAAGGAGAGATATACAAATTCTTTCTATTCTGGCTTTTTCATCTGCCCCCCAACACGTGTGGCACCCGCTACAAGGCCACTGCGAGCTAGCAAAAGTCAACCGTCTTCTTCCGAGCCAGGAACTCAACTCAACTGACTTTTTTCAAATCCCCCAAAATCCTCCGTGCACGCTTCCGGTGCATGACGTCATTCACATCCCCAAGTCATAACTGGGAATTTTTATTTTGACATCTCTGAATGACACATCCTCCCCGCGCGCACGCGTGAACACCTGTGCTGATGTTGCACCTAACTAACCCATGTGCTAAGCGAAAGGTTCTCAGCCTAACTAAACCCAAAGGCAAGATATATAAAACGAAATCCCTCGGCTATTATATAACATTCCCCTACCGCACTAAAAAAAAAACAAGAACTAGAAGAAAAACGAAAATGAAGATTTATTCGTACTTCATTGTTCATCGTTCATTCCTCAGTGCCTATTGCTGAAACATTTGAAAACGTAGAATTGTAAAAAAGCATATAAAATAAGAAAGCACTTAAAAAAAACCCTGCAAAGTTCCAGAAAGCTAAGATTACAATTATACACTATATATTTATTCTATTTATGAATCAATTGCACAAAGTTAACTGATTTCAAATATTTCTATCTTGGCGCAGTTCAACCGCAGCTATCGCCTTCCAGCACCTTTAAGATAAAAAAAAAAGGTTGGGTTGTCATGAAAGCAATTTGAAGAATACGGTTGCTTGCACTTGACATGATCAGACAATTGATCGGGTCTAATAGAGCTTCACCGACCGCCCGTCATGCACAGTAAAGGCCAAAGTTGAGTGTTGTAGGTCACGCGACCATGCTCGCCTAACAAAATATCGTCCTGAAGCATCGTCAACTATGGTCGTTTCGTCTTTTTAGGGGGCTCTTATCACCCTTCAGAGGTAGGGTTGGTGCATTTTACAGCCCCAGCTGACTGGACGAAAGAAATGAATTGGATTAAAGAGTCAAGTAACAAAAAAGGAATGAGTGGATTTTTATCTTTAAAAAATGAATCAAAATTCTCATGCCATATTTCACACGAATGCTGTGTCTTTATTCCCCTTGGGTTCAGGCGCAAATTGAAAACTAAATTCAAATAGTTTGCTCCGATGTCAGATACAGGAGTGACAGAGAAATTATTTCCAATAAATTCTACATTTTCTATGTTATCAAACGTCCACTATCCCAAAAATATGAATAAATAAAAAAAAAATTTGTTCGAATATGTAATTTTCAGACTGGGCTTAAGATTCGTCAGGTATACCTCTAACATTCTATGGTGCAAGTGAACTTTGGCAAGTGGTAATAATAAATCCATTTAGCTAACGTTTTGTCATTTTTTGGTCAGATACAATCAGTTGCGATTATTGTTTCGATTGGAACATTTTGGGCGTTTGCTTTTGAAACCTTTTTAAAATAACTGAATCTGTAATTGCAACACAGAGCTTTTATGCTCATTTCTTGGTGATGTTCCGGATAAAAAATCGATACTGTTGTGGGTTAGAATTCTTTTCGAAAAAACAACATTCTGACGTCTTTTGAAGCAAGTAATGTTGGGTATCACCCACCTTTCACCACACAATGAACTAGTCCATCTGCCATATATAGCAGTAGCTACTAATACCAGGACAGACTAGAAGGTGAAGAGCAGCTTCTAATTGTGGCGGCCCAGCGGCCTCGGTAGGGTTAAAATGTAGGAAAACGAGGACTACTATGAGGACCGGAAGTAAGGCAGGCGATTGGCGGGTTTTCGAGCCCTAGCAACAGTGAAGGACCAACTGAGAAGGGGCAAAGGTCTTGACCCAGATAGGGAAAAGACATATGATTGGTCGAGGCACCGAGGACGTTTGACCGCCAAAAAGAACGAAAGCCAAAAAGTCAGTTCTGAGCTTCGGCAAGGAGGAGAAAGGTCGCCTTTTCACGTGGTCCGGTGAAAGGTGAAATTCTAGTAACAGAATGGCCTAATAGAAGCCGTCAACTCCGTTGAGCAAGAAACTGAGGCACAACGTAAAAGAAAAAAATGGTGCCTTGCGTTAAGAAATTAACGAAGATAAGAAAAAAATAACAAAAGAGAGGAAAGGAAAAAGGTTAGTCAAAAATTCTATTACAAATGATATAGTAGTAGTAGTAGTAGTTGGCGACCATAGTCGAGGGTAACCCGAAAGCTCCCTTTTCGATAGCTACTACACCGATGTGTAGGGGAGGGCGCTAATCCTTTCCCTAGATTGCTCTACTTTACCCTTGGTCCGTACCTTATAATGCTGAGTGTTAAGCAAGGAGGCATCAAGTACCATTTTTTGAGTCTTTGGTATGACTCGACCTGGGATTGAACCCAGGTCTCCCGGGCCATTGGCGAACACTCTTACATAACCTAAATAATGGTCCGTATCAAGAATATCCAAAGAAACATTTTTGAAGTTGTTCATTAGCAGCCAGTTTCGGCGGAAAACATATTTGTTTAAAATTGTATATCCACTTTAAAGACGAAGAGGAGAGACTATTTTTCTTCGCTAAAAGAAGTGAAAGAAAGAGAAAATAAGTAAACAAATATGGGGAAGAACGAGGAAGTTCCCTCCCTTTAATTGTAACGGGGACAAGAAGATACGGGTGTAAGTTTAAGACGAGTTGAAAAAAAAGAAAGAAAAAAAAAGTATGAACTTTGTCTTATTGGAAGGACATAGTCAAACACTATTGGAAGCGACTTATCCTCCACATTTCTATATTTTTTTTGTATTTGTTTTGCTTTTTGTTTTTCTTTTGTTATAATTGTACTTTCTTATAATAAAATATGTAAGAAAGATACATATATAAAGAAAAGAAAAAAATAACAACCACGCGTCAAATTGTTTGTCCGGTTCGGAACTCTCCAGGTGTTCATTTATATCACGTCGCCCTCTCGACCCTTGACATCCTCATTCGTCCGTATCTCGAAAAATTAAACCTATACGAAAGCCTTATACTTAGCTAGTTATATGGGTTTTCAAAGCTATCAATAAAATATAACTAGTTACGGAGAATATTTAGAACTTGGGTGGTACGGTACTGTCGTCGGAGATTCTCCCCGACATTCCAGGATAATGTAACCTCGGAACAAAGATACAGTAACCGTCACATAATAAAAATAGTATTAGATCGTTAGAGGTTGGAGATCGCACTAGATCACATTACTTGCTACCGTAATAACGGAAGCCAATACTATCGTTGGACTATATCTTTATTCTGTATTCACAAATCCTATGTTCTTGTCTTCTAACAGTCTCTATAATATATGCTGTTAAGCAATGAAAGATTCCAAATTCCTAAAAAAAAACTAACGAGACGTTAGCTTGATGGAGCTACTATTGCTACTTGCCTAAGTTTCTTTGCAACACGCGGGTGCATGTTTAAAATGTGGGTTGTACTTCTGCTTCACTCTGTATATATACATACATAAAAATTTTACATCATTGCGTAAGGAAGTCGACAGGTGATATTGCTACCTTCTAACATCGTTGGCTGCATGATTAAGAAAATTTCCTATCAAGTTCATATTTGTCTACTCCATTGCTCTTGAAATATTAGGATTCGTATTTCAAGCGTTATACAGTGAACAGACATGAACCCGGTCGGAAAATTTTCTCTTGCAGCATATTTCCTATTCATTCCACATCTTGACAGCTCCAGACTATACAACCATGGTTTTCTCGTCAGCGGTTATATCAATTTGAATCCTGTGGACCCCTTCCCATGGACGAGCAAAGGCAGGACGACCAGCTAGAACCTACATACAGCAGCTTAGTGCCGATACGGGATGTAACCCTGAAGACCTGTAGGGAAGCAATGGACGATAGGGATGGATGGCGAGAGAGGGTCAGAGATATCTGTGCTGATGGCGCGACGTGATGATGATGATTCTTGACTAATACACCGTGAAAGATTATGGAATTAGTACACTTAGTGCATATCCACTAAGTGTTTTTTTATTTGGCAGTAAATAAACTAATAACAAATAAGACGAAAAGCATTTGTTCTTTTACAGCTGAATGTTCTGGTTTCATTAAGTGTTTATCAAATTATTTGAATTAATGGTTTACTTTTTTTTTTATATAAAACTTTATGAAATAACTCAATGTTTAAAAAAAATGAAGGCATCCATAAACAAAAATATAGTTTTAATTCTTAGTCGTGTTCACATAACAGCCCTTATAGTTTCAAGCATTAATTTGATTAATTTAAAGCAATTTTTTTATCAGAAAGATTACAACATTTCCAAATTGCAGTTAATAGATTTTCTTTATTGATGGATTCTTCTCATAAATCATTAAAAAAATTCATTCAAATTTTTTCTTTTGAATTTAAATCCAAATTATTCACTCACAATATCATTGATTTTATATGCTTTTCCTAAATTTTTTAAAAATTCCATTTGTTCTTTGAGAAGGAGTATTATTATATCCCAAAAGGACTTCATCTTTACTACTAATTTTCTATCAGTAGAATTAACAACTTGTCAATGATTTAAATGAACTATTGTGGTTTGGTTGTAGAAGTAATGATTGCCATCGCCTCTGTTGCTTAAAATGTAACCCCACATCGGGAATGACTTGAGAAATATATTTTATTCTTCCAGCAGCCATGTTTATATTTCATTTCATGGGCATCAAACAAAAATTTTCAACATTATCACTTTTATCACTATATTCTTGATTAATCATTGAATATCACTTTAATACAATTGTTCATATGCCATGATTATTTCTCTTTAGTCCACTTTAAACTCATTTTTTTTTATAATCGTGCTGTTTTTCTGTTGTCTATTATTAATTTAATTCTGCCGATTTCTTACAGTTCTCTCACTAACATTGATCCCCGTTTTGATCCATTCTCTTTGTATTTGTTTTCTGGTACATTTTCTATATTTAAGGTACATAAATCTAAGTTTTTTATGCTGATGCTTTCATGACATTTGCTGTAAAATAATTCGGGACGTACCTGCAGCGAGTCGACAACGCGTTCTGATTGGCTCAAGGGAACTCAAATGAAAACGCCATTAGGAAGTGGATGCAGGAGAGGAAACTAGAAAAGGAGTTCATTTGGATGCGGGACATGACGGAAAAGACAGCAGTTGGAGCTCGGACGCGCAGCGGTGAGGAGAGACTTTGCGAGGAAGCACGTGATAGAATTACAAGATAAAACGAGAAAGATAATTTGAGGTCTCTCTCTGTCCTTTCTCCTCGCGACATTTTCTTTTTCTAGCTAAAGCGGTCAGTTTAGTTTTCATACTTAGTTTCTCTCTTGTCGAAGACAACTACACTGTACAGTAGTGAATAAACCTTTGTATTAGTGAACCAAGACGGGTTTTTCATGTGTTCGTCACTTTTCTCAAGGCGAAGTTATTACTGTAGAATAACAATAACACATACATTCCGTAAAGCGTCCAGCTGGCAGACAAAAAAAGCAGGTCATAGCTCAGTGCAGTCATCCTTACAATGCTAAACTGAGGCTGGTTTATATGATAAAATACCGTCACTTACTTACAAGCAGCCAATCACGGTCTATGAAATGGAATGGCCCACTTGGGCACAATGGGATGTCCCAAGGCACCGTAAATAGCTTCCGTTCCTCAATTGGTTTTTGAGTTTCCTGTCTTCACGATTGATTGCTCTCAGCTAACGCGATTAATTACTCTCGGCAATCGCAACTAATTACCTTACACAACCTGACAAATTCGTCTGACTCTAAAGATGTAGAACTACACTTATAGAAGCGTTAGTTATGTGGTGGTGGAGGCGACCATGTAGTAGTACAAACTTTCTATTGGCATCACACAAGCACGAACTACTATCTGTGCCGTGTAATTTTACAACTTTCTGTTTGGTGTGTAATGATACATAGTTGTTATCCAGTATGTTTCCTTCTTTAATCATCCCGTTTCATTTAGATTTTCACCAAAATTTAGTCACAGATTACAGGGAACAACTAAAGTTATTATTATATTTGACTGTAGATTGTCTTCTTGAATATCTCTTCCAATGTTCTAGTTGTTAGGTCAGTTGTCGGAGCAATATTTACTTTCAGTAAGCTATGCCCAACCGCAGGAACTACTTTTAGCAGAAGACTAATTTGCATATCAATTGATCTACTGATAATTTTTTAGGGATGTAAATTATAAGATCATTCTAACAATTTTCCTCACGATTTGGTTATTCCATATTTTCGCCTACATAACTTTGAAAATACCATTGATTTAAATAATTTGATTTAGTTTAATATTCATTCTCTGAAGTTAGAATTTTCATTTATAACGTAAAAATATGTTTTGTGTCGTCTATGTTATTATGTTATTTACTGCTAAAAAACTAATGTGGACATCCAATAAGTGTGCCAGGCGTAGTTCATAATTGGTCTGAAAGATGGGGTAACATCATAGAAAACCCAGTCCAGTCGGCTTGGGAGGTAGAATACGCTGACAGCATCTCTGCGGAGAGGTAAGCTCGCCTGCTTAGTAAGATTCCTAGGCGCCTCTGGTGGTGTAATGGTTAGCAAGCTCGACTCACAGACCTACACGAGTGAGTTCGAGTCTCATTGGGTGCCCCTTTCATATGGACTTGTGCCATATCTAAGTAAAAAGCTTAGTAAATTTCCACCTTAGTGAGATTCTAGGATATGACACAAACAATCTGATGGTAAAGCCCTCGTCCTTGCACTTTAAGGAATGTGCACTCGGGTCCACTCTGATTCGGGTAGTAGCACCAGATAAAATCCTATCTATGGTTTAAATAGAACTGTTTAACCTTTTAAATTGTGTGTAAATAAATGGTAGATGCTTAATAGAATTTCTTGTGATCCATAGTAATATTTGGAACCATTTAACTGAGAGCAAACGAATGAGTAATGATGAATAAAATTATTAGTTTTCAGTAGCAATACTTGTAACCACTTCACTGTCTGTAGTAAAAATAATTATTCGTGTTAGATAGAAATATTGGAAACCTTTTAAAAGAGCTAAGACTTGTATAAAATTGTTATCAACAAAATTGATTTGCAAATCATAAATTTATATAAGAAATAATGTATAAACGGTACTCGGCATTACATTACCTACAATGGTTGATATGATATAAAACCCAACCAAACCCAAATACATGGAAAGCCAACAAAAATATTTTGGGAACTATACTAAAATGGAATCGGCAAACTGAGTTTGATTTAGAGCCAAATCCATCTGGCTTCCACTTCGCTGTAATCTCCGTAGGAATGGCATCTTTTTTCTCCATTCCTGCAGGAAAAAGAAGGGTTGTTAGGACGTTCTAATCTTGGTAGGTTGGTTTGACTAGAAGCAGGATGACCTTAAATATATCCTCCTGCAACTTAATGGGTTCACGTGGAAGTGTATGGCCCATTGCTCTCAGTATCTTGAATAGGCTAGATCACTAGTGAGGCGTTGTGTTTGTTTTTGCAACAAAAGTACAACAGTAAGTCACATTTTGGCGAAAGAAAGGATACGGATACAGTAGCAAGTGATCTATTTATTACTACATATATATTCAGTCATTTCGGTAAAGTCTCTTGGAAAGGAAGGAAGATGGCGTGCTATAAGAAGAATTTTCGATAAATTAGCATTTTTCGGATCTCATTACACTTTCTGGAATTCTGTTTTCCATTATTCGCCTTGTTTGAATTTCAGTCAAAAACTTTAAATGTTTATCATTGATATTCTAGTTCCAAATAAACACGCATGTAAATCCACTCTTCTCGATTTCTGCTCTGGTTAACGCAAGAAGTCAAAAGGAAATCAATTGTTCTGTTATTTTTACTGTCTCAGCTGGCCATCTATAGATATTATGTCTAGTAAAAAAAATGAAAGGAGACGCTGCAAACGAAAGCATCGACTCTTGAGTAGAGAGAGTAAAAATCTATTTCAGTTGGAATAACAGTTAAAATGCTTTTATTGAACACATCGGAATTTGTTGCAACATGATGCACAATGTTCTGCAGTCAGTAAGTAAAGAGGACAAATGAAGCAAGAAAATGATTTTGATTTTTTGATTTTTAGTAAATTTCTCTCGTTTTACCCCCGCCACATTGTGGCTTAGTCATAGCTTGGAGGACGTTGGAGCGAGTTCCTGAATTAATATTTCATTAAATGGAATAGAAAGCATTGGAGTATCATGGCTGATACATTTTAAAACTTCCTTGGATCTAAACAACAAAGACAAGTAAACATAGTCGTCTAGTTTACATATATTTCGTTTTTGAAAGTTTTTCCTGGCTGCATTTTCGTTATTCCCATGTAATTACTAGTTTTATCCTATTATGTGGATTTGGCTATTTTCTCGAGTACTCTGATTACATAAAATCATTAGGAGCTATAAGAAACGCAAAGTTGAATATAGGGAAAATTCTTTTAAGGCTCGATCTTGCATTCCTAAAAAAAAAAACCAACAACAAGAGAAACTTGGGATGAAATTCGACCAATGCTTTTAATATTTATTCAACTTCTCAACAGGCCGAATCTGACACAAAGTCATTTTATTGGGGATGGGGTGTGTACGGATCTAGACACATGCGTGGCCATCAGAAAATATTCCTGATCCCATTTGCATTTTTCATTTCTGGGGCGCCTCAGGCGTCGGGCTGTAAAGTCAGCGCTATTAAGCAGTTGTTGCCTGGGAGGTTGGATCTCTGTGTCAAGACAGTTAGCCTAATAGCACACACCCGGCGCGAACGCTCGGTGGAGCGCAGGTCCGACCAAAGCGCTTAAAATATTAATATGTTTGATTCTTAACTGGAATTCAAATAATGTCACACGTGGAAATGGTAGATTCGTCTCTTAATCCTTTCTTTCTTTTTTTATTTCCTTCCTACTTTTATCCATTCAATTCTTTTCTCCTTTAATTTCTTCCTTCATTCTTTCGTTCCATACTTTCTTCCTGCATTGGTCTCATTCTTTGCATCCTTCATTCCTTTAATTTTTCATTTATTTCTTCCTTTCTTTTTATTTTCTTCTTACTTTACTTCATATCTTCATTCGTTTATTAATTGTTTCAATTGTTCTGTCATTTATTCATTCCTTCATTCATTATATCCTTCAATCGTTCCTTTTATCATTCTTTCATTATTTCCTTAATACTTTCCTTCATTTTTCCTCTCATTCTTTTATTTCTTACTTCATCGCCTTCTTCATTTCTTCCTTCCTTAGCTTCTTACTTCGTTCCTTCACTCCATCCTTTGCTCCTTCATTTCTCTTCTTCCTTTCTTTTTTTATTTCCTTCTTACTTTCCTTCATATCTTCATTCGTTTCTTAGTTCTTTCATTCGTTCTTTAAATGATTTCTTCCTTCATTCAGTCATTCATTCATTCAGTAATTTAGTCATTCCTTCTTTCATTCCTCTCATTCCTTACATTCTTCATTTATTTCGTTATTCTTTTATTCCATTATTCCTTCCATTTTTATTTCTTTCGTACTATCTTTCATATCATCATTAATTTCTTAATTGGTTCATTCGTTCTTTCATTGAAATTCTTCATTCATTCATTAATTCAGTCAGTCATTTATTCATTCATTCCTTTTTTTCCATATTTTTCCTCTTATTCCTTGCATTCTTTATTTATTCTTTCATTCTTTCATTCTTTTCTCCTTCCTATTCATTTGCTTCATACTTTTCTTCACATCTTCATTCATTTCTTAATTCGTTTATTCATTCTTTCATTGATTTCTCCATTAATTTCTTCATTCATTCATTTCTTCCTTTATTCTTCTCATTCCTTGCATCCTTCACTCATTCCTCTATTTTTTATTCCTTTCATTCCTTGCATCGCTTCTTCATTCCTTTATGCTTCCCTTCCTTCTATCCTTCTTTCATTCCTTTCATCATTCTGTCATTTTTCCTTAATACTTTCCTTCCTTTTTTCTCTCATTCTTTTGTTTCTTACATCATTTCCTTCTTCATTTCTTCCTTCCTAAGCTTCTTTCTTCCTTCATTCCTTTCTTATTTTCTTCTTTCTTTTATTTCATTCTCAATTCCTTTCTGCCTTCGTTCGTTCTTTCAGTTACTCTTTCCTTCATTCTCTACTTCTTTATTTTTCCTTCAAATCCTTCATCTATTTCTTCTTCTTCCTTCCTTCCTTCCTACCTTGATTTTGTTGTCTTCCTGTCCTTATTTTCCTAAGAAAAAACTTAAGAAATCTCATCAGACTTCAAGAAAAAAATTCAATAAAAACTGTTAGAAAAAAAACTTTTGGTTTTTAACAAACATGATGAATGAAAAAACTGCTGCGTTATATATATATATATATATATATATATATATATATATATATATATATATATATATATATATATAGTGCTAAGTTTAAATTATGTATATATGTATATATATATACGAGGTGTATGCGATAAGTTTCCAGACTTTTTTTCGTATGGGCACTTTTATTGATAGTACACACATGAAATTTAGATCCACTTCGAAGTAATCTCCTCCGGCTGCAATGCATTTGTTGTACCGTCCCAACAACTTCTCGAAGGCCCCTTAGAAGTCCTTTTGTCTGAGCGTGTCAATGACTTCGTCACAGCCTCTTTCATCTCAATTGTCTCATAACGACAGCCTGTGAGCTTATGTTATGTTTTGACCTTTTGACCCAGCCAAAATGCCATTCAAGGTGATGCACCGGAAGGAAGTGACACATTCTAATGGCAGTTATGAGGAAATCGCGTGCGCGGAAATTGGCTGATGAAATGGGACGAGGTAGAAAAAATCCCATTATACTCTCATAGACTGACGCACCGGAAGAGAGTGACCTATGAACTGCTTGACAGTTATTTCCGCTCGATGACGATCACACAGGCCATTCCAAAGATAGCGGAAGTGACACATCCCGAACGCCAGGAATCGGAAGAAATTGCGGAGGCGTGGAGGCGTGTCCATATCACCACGTGGGAGTTTGAAGGTAATTTAAGGCCGAAGAATTGAACAAAAGGCAGTACAGTTGAGTACAGGCGAGTAGAGTCGGAGACCTGGTAGACGAGATGTAGTAAGAAAAGCCAGCACCCAGCAGAGTGGACTCCAGGGCCCCGGTTGAGCAGCCCTGGAGAACGAGAAAGACACAACGCTGACGGCCATAATTTTGGGGTCAAATATTTCAGCTATGTTCGGTCTCCAGCTCCCTCTCACGCTCAAACTTTTTAGTAACCGTTTGTACCCTTACAAATAAAGTGTGAGGTAAATATTTTTATAAAAAAGTCTTCCTGCGTCTTTTTCATTGCGTGCGTCTGTCTTTATCATTGCGTCTGTTATTCCTTCGTGCGTCTCTTATTATTGTGTCTTTATGATACGGCACATGAGAATATAACACTTAGGGAATAACCAAAAGTCACAGGGAGCAAGGTCTAGACTATAGGGAGGGTGGAAAACTGTCTTGATGCCTATCTTGGTCAAATAATCTGTGACAAGGTTAGAGTTTGTGAACTGGTGCATTGTCCTGGTGGAAATGCCACTGAGCCTATTTGAAGAGTGCTGGCCTCTTCCGACGGAATCTCTCCCTGAACTGACTTAAAACCTCAACATAGTAACCCTAACCCTAACCATATCACTTTGGCCAATCAACTCTGGTCTATTGTCTTCCGTACTCCTGCCACACCTCTCATCATCCCTCACAGACTCCCTGCCTTCCTTGAATCTCTAATGCCACACAGAAACTGATGCTCGATACATGCAATGTTCTCCAAAAGCAATCGGAAACATTCTATACGCTTCTGTGGCACTTTTTTCCAACTTAAAAACCGAATTTTATTGCATATCGTTCTTCTAAAGTGTCCTCACGTCCAGATTGCATTTTTGAAATTCACCAGCTTTAGTAGGGTGTATTCCAATTGCTGCTGTAGCTGTTCATTTGAACCTGAAATCATAAAAGTTGGTCAGTCATCTTATAAGATGTATAGCAATAACGTAGTGAATTTTCAAAAGTCTACTACAATTTTAAATGCCTGTACCCAAAAAGTCTGGAAACTTATTGAAATTCCCACGTATATATATATATATATATATATATATATATATATATATATATATATAAACTGGTAATACCAAGACAGCAGCAATAGTGCTACGCCTACAGCTTTCATAAGGTGAGATTGGGACCGAAGTTTCATGGTTAAAATATTCTCACCTCTCCAGGGCGCTCCAACTGGAACTTATGATCCAACCAGTCCTTTATTTACAATAAACCCCCTAAATATAGCTTCAACGGGAAATATATCTTTACTCTAGCTATTTTTATACCTACTGTAGCTGCAAGTCTTCGTAATTCTTTCAGCTTACGTTGATGTGCCCAACCAACACTTTCCTAAAAAATTCATTAAATCGAGTCTGTAAACTACTTTTGAATTAGCCTATTTGATCATAAAATCTAGAGGCTGGCAGGAAGGGAAGATGGCTTTTTATATCTACTGCGACGCTCCAGTCAGTGAAAAAAATCAAACAAATAGCCCAGTCGATTCTGACCGTTGAATGATCCCACAACACCACTTCACGTGGGTAAGACCCACTCAGCGAGTGCCCTGAGTATGAAAACAACTCATCTGATTGTAAGGCTCCAGTTCTGAAGGTTTTGAGGACGTGGAATACCCTTTTATTGCCATTAACTGCTGGCCCATTCTAACGCTTAAATGATGGTATCTGTTAGGTAGATCTGTATCAGGCAGGAACACGTGATATATAACTGAATGTAAATCATCTATATTAAGAATAGTTTCTGGAAGCTTTAATTGTTCACTAATGATCATTATTAGTTGCTGGAAACAATATGACTGTATTGAATAGAAGCAATTACTTGAAATCATAACATTATATAACATAGCATTTATGGTTATATATATATATATATATATATGGAGAAATGGTAGATTTAAATAAATCTGACTAGATGATAAAAATAAGTGGAAAAGTGAATAAATCAAACACTTAAAACGGATTTAGTAGAAATATTTCGTTCTTTATTCAAGGAAGAACTACTTCAGACTAAAAATTTGGTTGTAAAACTAAAAAAAAATAATCAGTTTTAAGATGTTCGTCAATTTTCTTACTACTAAAATTCCACTTATATATATATATTATTTTCATCGTATATATATATATATATATATGGCATATCAATTAATCAAGCGTTATTCATGTCAAGGTTTTGGAAATCACATTCATATTTGAATCTTTTGTGGAGTTGCTTTTTAAGTGTTTTTTTCTTGCGCACAATTATGTATGATATCAAGTATTCCTACCAAACTTAAATATGTAGCACTGTGCAAACAAATGTACCGTTTGGTACCAAAGAAAAGCTATCTAACTACTCAAAGGTTTGTCTGCTGCTCTAATAGGTAGCTGTTGGGATAAAGAAAAGAGTATGGAAACTGAGACGACCGCGTTAGCTAGACAAAGATAAGCAACAAATACTGGTGAGAAAAAGCGAGCAGACTCAGACCTTGAATTTTTTCCTGGTTCTAACACGCGTGTCTGCTGGTTCCCGTATAGGTTAAGGCTTACTTTGAAATGGACCTCCAAAGATGGGGCTCGTTAACTTTTACCTTCGCACATCTTCGTGGCCGGTGTTCAACAGTAAGTCTTTCCATTATCACGTTTCGCCGTTAACTCCCTCAAAACAAGAGTCATCTCTTCTCTTCTGCCTTGTGTCGGCAGGACTGACATCTGCTTCATACGCAGAGGAATATTTTTGGACCTCGAGATTTCTTTCTTTAGTTTTAACTTAAATAATTTAACTTAAAAATTTAACTACAACAAGTCTTTAGTTTTAACTACAACAAGAGCCTTGGCCAGACCGTTCAGTGACTTTTTTTAATCATTTTTTTCTTCAATTTTCATTTTCTGCGAGCCGTTCAATTAGGTTACTAAAATGACTTATGCAGGATTGAATTCTTTAAAAATAAGTGTTTGTAACTGCGTAAACAAATGACTGATGTTTAATTGGATTTTTAGTGATACATAGCAATACATGGCACCATTTAACTTTGCGTAAGCAAATGATTGATAGTAAATAGAATTGGTCGTATTAGACTGAAATACTTGAAATTATGTAACTGTAATAAAAAAAATGAGTTCAGAATCATTTCATAATGTTACCAAAAAGTTTTTAAAAACAATTATTATCCAATATATATCAGTAAACATGATATCGCATTAAATAACCTATAGCAATTGATATTCCATGGGGGTGTCCTCGTGGCGTAATGGTTAAAGCAATGGACTGCGGAATCGTAGTAAGCGAGTTCGTACTCCAGTTGCGTTATTACGTTCACTTTCGGGCAAATACTCTTGTGAAAGGTATGAACCCCCTTATCCTCCCAGCTATGGGTTAAATAGTACCACTACTGTTCTTCTAGGAAAATGGCTTTGGCATTAAATAACCTACAAAGGTTGATATGCCATTAAACAAAGGAACCGAACCGAACTGATATTCCATGATAGCAAACCAAACCTAAACAAGTGATTCCCAAACTGTATTCCGTGGCCCACCAGTATATGAAGAAATATTCAATAATTTATTATATTTAAAAATATTTAACTCTCGATTAATATTAAATATATTATTTAGATTTATTAGAGTTAGATATCGATACCTGAAAGCAATTAACTGTATGCAAACAATCATTAGTGTTTCTATAGCAAATTCTTGACACCATTTAACTGTATGAAATCAAATGAAATCTGGCGCATTTAAGAATAATGTTACCTACAAACCTTTCCAGTACAAATAATATATATATATATATATATATATATATATATATATATATATATATATCAGTATAAACTGGATTTAACATTAGATGAACCACTAATTTTGATTTTGCTTTGTTAGGTTTGGTTTCTTAGTTTAATGGCATATCCACGGTTTGGGTTATTTAATGCCAAAGCCATTCTCATAGAATTATTTAACTGATAAGTGGTGGGTTTAATATATAATGGAGTTTATAAATTTTGAATTGGGTCAAATCTTCTATCGGTCAAAAAGAACTAACTGCTTACTTATGCTAAAACTGAATTGAATTTGAACAGTTTGACTAAACTGTATAGCTTGAAATAGAAATGTTTTTGACAATTAAACTGTGTATTCATGCTAAACTGAATTGTTTGAAAAAGAACTGACTATTTTTATAAAAATGGATATGGCCTTAGATAACCTGCAAAGGTTGATAGGCCATAAAAACCCAACCAACCAATCAGCAAACCATCAAAGGGTTCTGGTACGAATACTAATGTAACAGCGCAACTGGATTTGGTTTGCTTTGATTGGGTTTTATGGCATATCAACCATTCTTGGTTATTTAATACCTAATCACCTTTTTACCTATATATTGAATATATAGGATTTGTAAACACATTTTGAAGATAACACTTGTGATGAGACTGTGCTTCTTTTTAGTTTACAGTTAAATGATTTCGATTATTTCTATCTCACACGAATATTTTTATTATTAATTATTCGTTTGCACACATTTTATATAATGATTGTTGACATGGATTTTGGATTCGTTCCTGGTGACCCCGTGTGCTTTGACAAGCTGTCAGGTTGTGGTTGGTAAACAGGGGGATGGCAGTGCATCGGGGTAGGCCAGTCGAGCAGGTATGTAACCGGAAGGAGACCACGTGATATGAGAACCACACGGTCAGATTTAGACAGTCAGTCCAGTGAGAATCGAGAGTCGAACCAGGGATACGCAGCTGATCAGAAGCGTTACTGTCATCTTAGACGATACGGCTTGCAAGTGGGTGCAAGCGTTGGCACCACCTGGTTCCAGGAAGAAAGATATAGGGCAAGAAAAAGTCCTCTCTCTGAGTATATGTCTCTCCATCTATCTCTCAAACTTACAACAAACTGTGTGCCCCGTTCGAGAATAAAACGATATATATATATATATATATATATATATTTTTTTTTTTTTATAAAGGAGTGTGTTTCTTTTCATTTAGTGAAGTTCGTTCATTATCTTTGATTATCTTCTTGGTTGGGTCTTTGAGAAGTACACAACACACAATTAAATGGTCTCAAGTATTGTTATGTTACTGACACAATTTAACATCAGTCATTTGTTTACACACATTCAAATGGATATACATATGATAATAATCATATTCAACACTATTCGTTCATTTGCACTCAGTTTAGTGGTTCCAACTACTGCTATATATCAGTAACAATTCAATTAGACAATCATTTGTTTACACACAGTTAAATAATCAAACAGTTCTATTTCTAACAATTCTATTAAGTATGAATAAATTGTTTGCATACAGTTCTATTTGACCCATATATAGAATCCTATCAGGTGCTACCACTCCTGGTCAGAGTGGACCTATGATTAATGACAATTAACGTGTAATCCACACTCCCTAAATCTCCATGTCTAGAGACTCGCCATTCAATTGTGTAATGTAATATCCAAGATAGTCGTAGGTAAGGGTCTTACCCTTCTGCAGAGATGCAGTCGGTGTATTCTACCACCTCAGGTGACTTGGCTAAGAGCCACCGGAGTTCGAACTCACTTGGTACGATTTGTAGTCCAGCACGTTGACCACAACACAACGATTAATCTTTTCCAGTAATTTTAGTCTGCCATAATTCCCAACTAACCAACCAACATACAAACCAATCAAACAACGACGAATTGTACATTCTTCCTTCTTTTACAAAATATATCGGTTTTTGTCAATACGAAATACTATTGTCAGTTTCAAAACGTCTCTTCGTAATCTTAGAAAGTGTTTGCAAAACCTAATTACGCGTCTACACGTAGCTATTTCAGCAAAGACCCACAACCAGTGTGGAGATGTTTGAGGGTTGCAGTCTTCCCACATGCATTGCATCGGACAGATTCTTTTTAGCTTGCAGAAATTCAAGTTGGCAGGCTTTGTTAGGATTTCGTGTATGGCCTTGACAAGGAAACTTCTCTTTGGGTCAATATGTTTGATATCACGCCATATATAATACATCTTTCTTTGATATTTCCCCAAAGCGATCCGAGAATTCTGTTTCAATTGTCCAACAGGTGTAGTGAGTCGGTTTCTCTCTTCAATATGGCGAATTTCTTATCTCACCATATTTGTTCTATTACTTGAAGCTTTCTTTGACCACCAACGTTGTGAATGGAAACATACCCCAGCTCTGTCAGTTTACCCAGCATCAATCTCTTCCACATAATAAAAGATATATATTCTACAGTATTTACATATCCACACACACACACACACACACACATATATATATATATATATATATATATATATATATATATATATATATATATATATATATAAAGAAGATGGGAATAAAAACTACATTTAAATGGATGAGAAAAATATATTACAAAAAATTAATTAGTTCCATCAACGCGTTCCGACATGGATTATCTTAAGAAATGAAATAAATAAAATTTCATGTAGATATATTTTTTGTCATCTTCAGCGTGTGTGTGTGTGGGGGGGATTATGAATTTAAAATAGCTGTTTGAAAGACTATAGAAAAAATATTCGAAAAAGATTACGTCCCGAAACAAAATTTAACTTTATTTAGCAAAAATTACGTTAAAGGGTTAAAAAAAAAACCTGCCTTAAATCAGGTATTATATGTTCGACTTTGAAAACATTGCAAGCCAGTGTAATACGCAAGAGGAAAACAAACTCAGGTCATGTGGTTGCCGAGATTAATCCCATGATAAGAAAATGTAGGAAACTAGCACAAAAAGAGAACAAGACGTGGCACAATTGGGTGGAGAAGGAGATCCACTGGAAAATATTTGAGTGGTAAAAGTTTGGCCATGCTAACAATTTTGAATAGTCATAAAACAGAATCTGTTCTGAAAAATAATACTTACATTTTCTAAGGTTTTGACATACAAACGAATCATTGAATCCAGGACATAAGTACAGGCCTAGTATTAACAAGAAGAAAAAAAAACTTATTTAATGGGTTTTGCTGGACCATAAAGTAAAAATAAATGAAAGTTAAAAGCTAGACAAATATATTGATCTTACCAGAGAATTGAAAAGGCTGTGGAAGGTGACTGTGATACCAATAGTATTTGGTGCTCTTGGAGTTACTCTCAATGGTCTGAAGAATATACTGGAGGAGCCGGAGAAAAGAGGAGAATAGAAACTATCGAAATCACGTGAATGATGAAATAGGCTTGGATGTTTGGAATAATTTTTTAAATTTGACGGCAGTCAGATTTTAGTGAAAAACTCTCCGTTAAGAACTAGCAGGGACATCTCTGAAAGATTGAAGTAATAATAACTGACAAAAAAGTGAAAGTATAATAATTCTGGGTGGGAACAGTGTCTATCAAGAACTGTGCAAAAAAACTTTGATTAAACGCACAAGTGATATATGAGCAGAGAAGACATCTGTGCTGGAAAATGGGACACTGAAGATTCGCTGGGATTTTGAAATATAGAGAACAATGTTCAGATTAGAGGTCCAAACTTACTAATAAACTTCGCCATTCCAGAGATCACAGTGGAAAAGTAAAGTAAAAAAAGGGAAAGGCTAAAAAACAACAAAAAAAAAAAAGACATAAAAAATGCGTGCATATCTGGCCCTTGCTACACGGCTAAAAAAGCTGTAAAACATGAAAGTGATAATTATACCAATCAAATTCGGAGCGTTTTTAACAATTCCCCCCCAAAATTGGAAAATAGAAGACAGAAACAAGAAATCTGAAGAAGAACGGACACTGTTTAGACATCAGATAATTCTGAAAAGATTATTGGAGAGCTAAGGAGAATTGCGGTCATTTGGACTTCAGTGAAGACCACTAATTACTACACGTGTGAAAATTTCGCAAAGAGTGAAATATTACCAATGATTATAAGAAACACATATGGAAACTGATAAAACCAATTTACATATTTTAATAATAAAAATGCCATATTTACATTTTACCTGGGGTTGTTGTCTTTACGAATTCTTGATAATGACAAAAGTTGACTGTCGTTAATTTTCAACTAAGCATCTTTAGAAAACGAATTTGTGAAAAAAACAACCAACTCTTGTTAAATAAACCTTCTCTCGTTTCATTTCGAAAATGCACTACTATTGCGATATTAACTCAAAGATGTCGGTGGTTAAATACTGGTTGAATCAAGTAAGCATTGTGATTAAAATGAAGCCAAAACGAAATCTAAAAACGTTTTTAATTCTTAAATATACAATATACGTGACGATATATGCATATATGATCATGATATTTTTTACAAATTAGTGATTTCTTTATGTCTAGAACACTATCTAGAGGTCTGTATCTATTTTAAATGAATTAGCACACACACACACACACACACACACACACACACACACACACACACACACACACACACACACACACACATATATATATATATATATATATATATATATATTTCAAAATAAATTGGTCTACTAAGAGATTTGTAGTTTTTAAAGACTTATTTATTTTGTTCTTACATACGTGTATATGTCCAGTTCGTTACTTTCGTCAAAGAACATATGTGCTTCACGAACAAATATACAGAAATTAGTTCAAGTCTCACTGGGTGCCCCATTTACATGGCCTTGAGTCACATATATTCTCTAACGGAAGCAACTAGCTGGAAGCATACACGTATCTAAGAACAAAAATAATACCTATAAAAATGCAAATCTTTGTGGACCTATTAATTTTGAAATATTAACTCTTTTTCTTCTTTGACCTACAAATAATATATATATATATATATATGTATATATATATATATATATATATATATATATATAATGTATGACTTTTTGATCATCAGTCCAAGTGTAATATAGCCAAAATGTGGTTATGTAAAATACATTCAAAATTGGACCAAGATACGAATACGTAAAATGTTCATATGCATAGGAATCCTGAAACACTGACGACTCTCGGTAGTTCAGGTACGAAACGTTTATTTGCTTTTTTTTACTTTTAGTTTTTCGACACGAGGAGAGAGAGACACAATTTTTACTATGCAGACTGTTCCAACACCGCCCTTCAGTCAACTCCCCAGTTGAACGCTCGGCCCAGAGTCAGAATCTCAAATCACTGACCGAACAAACGCGCGGCGCATCCCATAGACCCAACTGGACTGGCCTCGCCCAGGCTCAAAAATCAACTAGCCTCGCCCAGAGACAAATCTCAGCTGACTGCTTTTATCAAAATTCACCAAAATTCCCAGCCCATCGCTTCCGGGTATGACGTCACTCACACTCCAGTTCCATTACCTATCTAGTGTTTTTATTATGACATTTGTGATTGTCACATCCTCCGCGCACGAGCGTGGACTGCACTCAATGCACGTGCACTAAGCCGAATAGTTCTAAGCCTAACCAAACCGAATGATAAGATATAACCAACGAAAAATGATAATATAAAAAAAAAATCCTTCCGCAATTATATAACATAAGTATTTATGATTATCAATTTATGGTGAAACAGAAAATTGTGTAAGTACACCACCCTCCATCTTTACCAGATTTGACTCACTGCGACTTTTCCTTTTTTCTTTAACTTCATCTTAAGTTTAATAATTATTTGCATGGAAGACATTAAAACAACAACGTTCGAGCAGCTTCACATCGCATCGAAAGATGCGGTTAAGAGGTGCTTCGACTAATAGAAAATTGTATGGAATTGTATGGAATACTTGTACCAAATGTCAAGAGGACCAAGTTGAACATTTCCTTTTTTATTATTTCCATTTTGATTTCAGTCGTGGTACTTTTTGAATCAACCTCACATATTCGAGGGGTGGGGGTTTAAACTTATTTGTTGATACTGAATAGCTAATGAAATTATTGTAATTATTTTGAAGCAATTCATTATCATAAAAAGTTGTTCGAATCATTAATCGTTATTCGACTTTTCTTATATACTATGTTTTCAGTTGTTAATTCTCCATCCTTCTTGATTTGTACAATTCGAATGCAAAAAAAAAAAAAAAAGAAACGTATGTACCTATTAGCCTGTTCATATCTATCTATCTATCTAATGCACTGTTTATATCTGTCAATCTCTATACTTAGTGTGTATGGTTGATGATGAAGTTGTATTGTCTTGTATTTTGACAAAATTTTTATTTTAAATATTGATCAACATGTCTTGTGTCTGATCATATTTACCAACTTTTCCGCTTGGGCAGGACATGACAAAAGGTCAATTTTTAAGCGGAGTCTACAAGTATGAATTCAGAATTTTCGTTCTCCTAGACTAGTTGCCTCACCAAGGCTGAAGAACCCAGTCTGCCCTACTATTTACCCATAGCTGGAAGGAGAGTAATTGAATTCATACCTTTCCCAAGGGTATTAGTGATATGTGAAATGAAATCGGTCTCGTCCGGGATTTGAACTCGTGTCACTGTGTCCATTTCCTGGGACGATAATTATTATATCACGGGCACCTCCTTATTTATTGAGTCTGAAGTACAAAAAATATCGACAATTCATACTAATACATCTAGACTGTTGTCTAGAAGTTCAGCCATTATCATTTCATAATATAAGTAACTCTCCTCATCCTGGCTTCCTCTTCCTTCAATTATTGCATTTTAACTTTTAAAATTAATAGAATATTAAAGATGTGCACCTTTAGAGGTTAGTTGCTTTCTTGGTTGGTTTTATGGCATATCAACACTTATAGGCTCGTTAATGTCAAATCATGTTATATATATATATATATATATATATATATATATATATATATATATATATATATATATGTGTGTGTGTGTGTGTGTGTGTGTGTGTGATTTGTAAACGCATAGTTTGATGGTAAAAATTTCAAACGAGTCAGAGCTCAATTGCATGCGCTCAGCTAAATGATTTTGTTTACTTCAATCAATCAGTCATAATTCTATTCAATATCAATCATTTATTTTCATGCAGTGAAGTGATTTTAAGTATTGCTATGTGTTGGGTATCACCTACCTTTTCAGCATAATGATCTGTTCCATTTGCCAGTATCAGAGATCAGTCTGAGAATAAGCTTCGTCCTTGACTGTTGAATGGGTCGGTAAATGTGGCTAGCTAGGTTCCCTTAGATTTCTTATTTAAAGCATGACAACTCCCTTTCCCTCCCCCAAAAACCTTGAGCCCTTGTGCCTCCGTTGTATCCTTACAACGAAATAAAATAAGCTTCGTCCTTGACACGTCGCTATTTCTTGAATTACTATTGTTACTGCTTATTGTTACAAGTTAAAAAACGTTGTTTTCTTGGTAAGACTTGTTTTTTTTTTCTTGTTTAACTTTAATTTTATTTCCTTTTTTTTCAAGCCTGGCCCGAGAATTACTTGTGACGGTTTTTGTTTTCGTCTGACTTATTTTTTGTCACTTGTATTTTTATTTTTCCAACATTCAACCTTATCTCTTGTGGTCGGACTATTTATTTTTACCAACATTTTTTGTGTCTTTTTTCACAGGGGTTTCTACTGATTCTAATCTTTAGTAATTTTCTTTTAAGTGTTGACGTGTCTTTGTCTAAAGTCTAATTTTTTTTCCTTGAACAGTAGAACCCCCCTCCACACTTGCAACAGGTGGAGGCTATAGTTTTGCCCTCCTGGCCGCAATCCCTTCTGCAGCCATGGAGGGTTCTACCCCAAAAAATGATCAAACAAAAAAAGAACCCTCACAAGAAAGCCTCATAGGGGCAAATTGGCCGTCGCTGCCGATCCCCACTGATGCGCAAGACTCACAAGGAACCCAAGATAGCTCCATTCAGCCGACACAAAAGAGCCCCACACCTTGGAAGGGCCAGCAGAGAGGTCCTGCTGATTATGAAAAAGACAGGTTGGAAAAGTACGCTAAGTACTTCAAGGGTAATGAAATTCTACCCATACTTGAATTAGTAGAAAAGCTCACGCCCAGGATCCTGTCGCTGGTCATTTCTGACTTGAAGACCAAGAGGTTAGTGGGGCTGAAGAAGGAAACGTTTGAGGAGCTGTTGCGGAAGGCAGGCATCCTATGCCAGTACTTCTATCGTAAAAGTTTTGCGACATGGGATGTCCTGCTTCCGACAGAAGACCAGGCAGCTAAATTTGCAGCGAGCAACATAACGACCAAACATTTCAGGTTGCAGCCGGAATATAAGGGCACCCGTAGGCTCGGTGTCACCATATGTAACGTCCCGGCCCATATCACTGGAGAGGTTTTGGCCGCTTACTTAAGCGCATACGGTCAGGTAGAGTTTCACCTCCTAAGATCCCCGGCCGGGACAGCCTACGGGGATTACACCTTCCGGCTGTGCCTGACGAGACCCTAATCAGTGGGGATCGGCAGATGATTGTGATGGTGGAAGGGTGAAGACCAAGGTGTTGGTCTTGTAAACAAATAGGCCACATAGCAAAGTTTTGCCCCGAGAAACCAGGAAATGTAGCAGCAACAACAACAACAGCTTCAGCAGCCACCACCACCATCAGTAAGACAGCGGCGGCCCAGGACCCGGGTCAGGTCCAGCCCAAAACAAATGATCAAGAGGGCTATTCCGAGGTGACCCGGAAGAGGAGGGGATCCCCCAAACAGGGGGAAAAAGTCCAATTTCATCCCCTCCTCAAAAACATACCAAGGCTCCATCAACAGCAGCAAAAACAACACTCATCAGTAACACAGGCATCAACTCCAACAAAAGTACCAACAAAAGCAACAAAAAAAGCAACAACAACTTCACCAAAAGTACTAGAGACACCAGAAACTTTAACGACACCAGCATCATCAGCATCTCCAGTATCCCCAATAGCAACAAAAAAAATAAAAAAAGAAAAAATCAGTAAGCCAGGAGGAAACGGAAACGAGTACCAATTTAAAGAGGAGAAGGGACAGTGGGGAAGGGGCCGCAAAAAAATTGTGCCCAGAAAAACCCCAGCCCGAAGCAGGCCCTTCCCCCCAAACAAAACCACAACCACAGCTACCTCCTCCATCGCTACCATCAACGTCAACACTACCTCCACCGACTTTTCCCCCTCCAAATATATCACTACAGTCACCTCCCCAACGAATGGTCCCTCTTTCACCTCTCTCACCACAACAAGAACATTTCCTCCATAAACACCACCGCCCTTATAAAATCCCCCTGCCTAGATCACAATCAGCAGAAAGGGCACAACCCTCGAGCTCTACTTGAACCCCACCCCTTCCCTCATACAGTCCTTCAGAGTTATCATCCCAGGACTTATTCCCTGCAATCCCCTCACCAAAAAGAAACCCTGATCCTCCTGCCGGAAAAAAGAAACCAAATAAGCAGGAGGATAAACTTTCAATTGGACAGATGCAGCGGGCAGCGGCTTTGTGCTCAACCTAGAAAAAATCAATAACAAGAACATTGCCAATCCTTCGAACTTCAGGAGTGCAGCCATGGTGACCACTTTTGTCCGGTCAGCTGGCGACCGTATCAAGGGCGTGTGGAATTTCTTGAGTACGGTCTGTCAGACTGATACGGGCATGGAGTTGGCGGAGTTGGAGCACTCCTCCTTGAAAAAATGTATTACTTTTTCTTCGGGTAGGGTCCCTATCTTGGTTCACCCTTCTCTTTATAGGTCCCTAAAGTTGCAGTTCCCCATAGATGTCGGTGGAATCACCAGGGATAACCGAGTTACCACTGAACTCGGCACCGGTTCCCTGCGTCAGGCCGTCGGCATCCTCACCCGAAGGATTTCCGGCCCGTAGTCGACACTGAGTAAGGTAAGTTGGATTGATAGCTTTAAACCTTGCCAGTTTGAATGTGAGGGGACTGAGGGATTCAAGCAAGTGTACGCGCTAGCTTGCTGAGATCAAGAACATCTGGGTAGATGTTGCTGCAGTGCAAGAGACCCACTTCACTTGCAGTGCCGACTGTCAGGTGCTGGAAAGCGATTTTAACGTTTTCTCAGCATACGGCAGCCGCACCAGCGCTGGGGTCTCTTTGCTAGTTGGACGCAGCCTTGATGCTGATGTTGACGTTGTTTATGCAGGTGACGGGGGCCGGTTGGTTGTGGCCGATGTTGCCGTGAAAAGTTTCAAGTTTCGTCTGGTGGTGGTTTATGCGTCCAATATCGCTGCGGGGAGGGTTTCCTTTTTTCGTCGGTTGGCGCCGTTCCTGGACGATTCGAAGCAGCTAGTCTTAATGGGTGATTGGAATGCGATCCTTGCTCCCAAGATAGATAAGATCGGGCGGGGACCTAACAGATTGGGAAAGTGTGAAAGCAGCCTTGTCGGCTTCATGACTATCATGGTTTGGTCGACAGGTTTCGTCTGGATCACACAGGGCGGGAGATGTGGACGTGGCTAGATAGATCGCCCTCTGCCAAAGTAGGTTTCTACTTGGATTGAGTGTTAGTGAGAAGAGCTAACATTGATTTTGTTCGTTGTCCCACGTTCCACTTGATAGCGTGGACTGACCATAAACTTATTAGAGTCAGTCTGCGGTTAGCTAATTGGCCTAGTCTAGCCGGCTACCGGAAGTTCAATACCGCCTTACTGGAGATACGGGACTTCCGGGATCGGCTAGAATCCCTAATTCAGCGGGCGTTAGTGGGGGCGGTTACCGGGAATAGGTAGTGGGTTTCTCTTAAGCATAGGATTAGAGATTTCGCCACCAAGTACGGTCGACAGCTCAATTTAGATAGGACCGTGGAGGCGAAATCTATAGATAGACTTTCCCGGGCGGTGGCTGGGAGGGGGACTCCCTAGGTGTAGAGCTAGGTAGGAGGGACCTTGAGCGTGAAAGTAGCGAGCGCTACAAGGGATCGGTAGTTAGATCTAGGCTAAAGAGAGTTCTCAATGAAGCTGTGAAAACGAACGCAACTGCGCGTGAAGGAAAAGTGCGAAGGTTCACCGATTGGTACATCGCATCTGTCAAGACCCGGGACGGGCGTCTGCTGCGATCGACTCGTGAGATACGTGACGCCTTTCGGGCGCACTTTCGGGATCGCTTTGCCCGCTGCACTGATCTCCCGCTCCGGGAGTTTCGTAGCTATCTCGCCGACTTCCCCCGCCTTGGGGAGGCTAGCTGCGAGGGTGTGGTTACTGAATGCGAAGTCCGTGATGCGTTGAAGCAGGTCGGCCTCAACAAGTCTCTGGGACTAGATGGTTCGTCCTACGAAGTGTACTTGAGGATGTCGCACATGTTTGTACCTATTCTGACGGATATGTTCAACCATTGGTTCGCCCAGGGAGCCATCTTTGGTAGCGTTACCAAGGGCGTGATCACATTGCTGAAGAAAGGTGGCAGGCATGTTTGGGAGGGTTTAGACGACTACAGGCCAATAACTCTGCTTAACACAGATTTTGGCCCAGGTCTTAGTGAATCGTTTACAGCTTGTCATTAGCGATCTGATCGGCCCCGAACAGACCTTTGCTGTGAAGGGAAGATCGATCCAGGACAACCTGCACTTGATTCGCGAGGTGCTAGAGGGAATAAAAGACGGCACCGAAGCCGCGCTGATCAGTTCAGATCAGTCCAAGGCCTTCAATAGGGTTGACCATCGGTTTTTGGCGTCTGTTTTGGAGACTGCCGGATTCAAACCGGAGTTCCGCAGATGGATTAGCATGATGTACCACAACCCTCAGGCAGTGGTGCAGGTGAACGGAAGGCGTTTGGGGGTGATCGCGATCGAGCGTTCGGTCCGTCAGGGCTGCCCTCTGTCTCCTCTTCTCTATGTCCTTGCGTTGGAGCCCCTCTGCGCAGGCTTAGGGATGAGGGGACAAGTCCGGCACTGCATGGTATCCCAATCGTTGGCCGCCTTGCGGCAAGGGTTTCCACGTTTGCTGATGACGTCACAGTCTTTGTATCCCACCGGCTGGATATAGAGGCTGGGAAAGAGGCGGTTGTCGAGTACAAGCGGATTGCAGAGGCCAAGGTCAATTTTGAAAAAAGCGAAGGTTTGCGGCTCGGTGCTTGGAGGGGTAGCAATACTCTTCCAGGGCCCTTCCGCTGGAGTGACGGACCCATCCGCATCCTTGGGGTGTGGTTTGGGCCCGACCTCCAACTGGAGCGAAATTGGTAAGAAGTACATGCTAAGGGGAATGCTCAGGTGGGAATCTGGCTTTCAAGGAGGTTGTCCTTAAAGGGCAGGGCGGGGGCGTGCGCCGCGTACGTCTTCCCCTTGATCCTTTACTGATTGGCTGTACTTCCTCTGCCTAAGGCACATCAGTTGGCACTGCAACGATCCCTCTCCAGATTGCTCTAGGGAAGTGCAAGTCCGATGGTCCATAGGCAGGTCTGTATCCAACGTACACGCAACGGGAGTCTGGCTATGCCTGATCTGGAGAGCCACTGGCTTGCTAAAAGACTTGCATATCTGGGCCGAGTCCTGACGGGGGACTCAGTGTGAAGACGAAAGGCGAGTCGGACTTTTCCTCGCCTCAACTCAGACCGAAAGGCTGAAGGTCGACGTAGGCCTTTGGGCGAAGCACTGTTTGTCCGCGAGTGCCGAAAGGCCCTTCGTAACCTTCTTGGTTCCAGTGACCTTTCATGGCCTCGGAAGGAACTGTATCGGGAGCTAGTGGTGGGTTCCGCTTCTGATCCTCTCAGCGAGCGGCGCGACTGGACGGCGGAGGAGATCCGCACTCACTGGAATTGGGCACCAGGACCGAGCTTCTTGAACAACTCCGAGTTCTCGCTCACCTGGCGACTTGCACGGAATGCGTTACCCCTTCGCGACTTGAACTACAAAGTGGGCCTGGCAGACATGCCTGATTGCCCTCACTGCAGCAGTGGCCGGAAGAAACCACTGAGCACGCCTTCTACTACTGCGAGCGAGTCCGCTCGTTTGGGATCACGTCGGGGAGTGGACGGCTCGCATCGAACCCAAAAAGCTTGTGCTGCTCGACGTTGGTTACGTCGTAGACAACATTCTTCCTCCGTTTCATGGTGAGAAGCGTGTGGTGTTTCTCGCGATCCTAACTGTAGCCCGAATGGTGATTTGGACGACGCGAAACAAGGGATTGTATGAAGATGCAAACTTGAAGATGCAAACTTTTTTCATCGTGATCTGGTTTTGTATTTTCGGCATCAGCTGAGGGTCAAAATCAGATGCGATAGAAAACGCTTGGATCGCATAACATTCAGCAAAAGGTGGTTGACTGCAGCAAGCCTGGTCGTACGAATGGGGGCAATTTTGGAGTCATCCTTCCCTCCTCTGCCGACCCATGGCGTCTACGGTACGGGTCCTTAGGGACACCATCCCTGGTAAGAAGAATTGTTTTCCCCCTTGAAACCTAGTTAGCAGTGTGCTGTGAGTCATTGTCCCCGTCATCTAGTCGTTAGTTTCTCAAGATCTTCCCCCTCCCTATTATTTTTGTACCTCAACCCGAATCCCAGCCCGCTTCTATTGAAGATCTTGAACATTCATATGTAAAAAATCATATTACCTGCTTCTATCGACCCATACCGCGCCTGACCCCTTATTTCTTTTATCCCTGTAGATTAGGATTCCCGCCCCATTTAGGGTAGGTCCGGCTTGTTTCCGGTTTTTTCGACTCGGAAAACAGTCGGCTTCCAATTTTATAAACGGGGGGATGGGAGGGAAACAAATCGGGGAATTTTTCCTTGTTTTTCTTGTATATATATTTTTTCGGGTTTTTTCTCCCATTCCCATCATATCATTGTACATAAACCATATTTTGTAAATAAAAATCATATACCACTTTTGGGTTTTAAGTAGGCCATCTTCATAGAGCATATGTGGTATTTTGGTAACTGCTGCGCGCATGATGAAGGATGAATTGTTATATATTTTACTGTTGAATGGGTCGGCGAATGTGGCTACTTAGGTCCCCCTTAGAATTCTTAGTTAAAGCATGACCACTCCCTTCCCCTCCCCCAAAAACCTTGAGGCCTTGTGCCTCCGTTGTATCATAATAACGAAATAATATAAGCCTACGAGTCAGACCAGAAGAGCCGTTCCTATTGTTGAAGTATATAATTACTCTATCACTAATCCTATGTTCTTATTACTAACAGTCTCTCTCTTGTAAATACTCTTTCCTCTAAATATAACTATTTTCCTCACATATCGTGGTTTGTCTCATTATTACTACTACTTGTTTTCACTAACCAGAACACAACACTCTGTAATACCAATGATCTGATTAACACAGAGTTTAATGGTTTCAAGTATTACTGTTTAACATTAACATTCAACTTAACATCAGTCATTAGTTTACTAACAGTTAAATAGTTAAAGAGTAATATTTGACCAATCGATGCTACCCTAACAGGTTCTACCACTCCGGTTAGAGTGGACCTGGGAGTAATGGTAATGAAGGGGTAATCTTCATGGAGTAGTTTGGTTTTGTGTCATATTTAGGATACTCGTTGGGGAGGTCTTACTCCTCTGCTGAGAGACTGACAGCGTATTTGAGAGCCCTAGCCGATTTGGCCAACACCTGTAAAGATATTTCTAATATTTCTTCTTGGTTTATAATTCACTAATCATTAGTTCCAGACACCCTGCACTAATATTTGATTCCAAATAGCAGAATCAATGTTGCCAGTGAACAGAATACAAACGGAGAAGTCAGATTCGTAAACAAGTAGTTTCAGCATTTCCACCCTCAATATTTGTCAGGATATTAGTCAAAAATGGAAAAACAGAAGACTAGAAAGCTGCTCAGACACATACTACCCATTCAGAATGTAGGGAGAGACATTTTCCGGTGATTTTGCGAATTTTGATATATCATACAACCTTGCCTAATAAGTGTACAGAAAAGTTTCCATTAAAAAAAAAGACAGGTTCCAAATTTTTTATTTGGTTTTAGTTTACAAAAATAATTCCCCTTATATATATATATGTATACGAGGATCATTAAATAAGTTTCCAGACTTTTTTCGTATGGGAACTTTTTTTTATAGTACACATATGAAACTCTAGTCTTTTTCGAAGTAATCTCCTCCAGCTGCAATGCACTTGTACGTTTCCAACAACTTCTCGAAGGCCCATGGAAGTCGTCTTGTGTGAGCGTGTCAATGACTTCGTCACAGCCTCTTTCATCTCCTCAATTGTCTCATAATGACAGCTTCTGAGCTTAGGGAATAACCAAAAGTCATAGGGAGCAAGGTCTTGACTATAGGGAGGCTGAGGAACTAATGCCCATCTTGGTCAAAAAGTGTATGACAAGGATGGAGTCGCAGACTGGTGCATTGTCCTGGTGGAAATGCTACCAACCCAATTTGAAGAGTGCTGGCCTCCTCCGACCGAATCTCTTCCTCCCTTAAAACCTCAGTATAGTAACCCTAACCCTTTGGCCAATCAACTCTGGTGTACTGACTTCCTTACTCCTGCCACACCTCTCATCATCCATCACAGACTCCCTGCCTTCCTTGAATCTCTTATGCCACTCAAAACTGATGCTCGATTCATGCAAGGTTCTCCAATAGCAGTCTGAAGCATTCCATACGTTCCTGTGGCATTTTTTCCAGGTTTAAAATAGAATTTTATTGCATATCGTTCTTCTAAATCGTCCTCACGTCCAAATTGCCTTTTTGAAATTTACCAGCTGTGACAATCAGGCTTATTAGGATGCATTCCAATTGCTGCTGTAGCTGTTCATTTAAACCTGAAATCATAAAAGTTGGTCAGTCATCTCATAAGATGTATAGGAATAACATTGTCGATTTTCAAGAGTCTACGACAATTTTAAATTCCTGTACAAAATAGTCTGGAAACCTATTGAATGCATCACGTATATATATATATATATATATATATACCGGCCTATTGGCATATTGGTATTATGGTTCGCCAAGAGTCTGGGACACCGGGATTCAGTACCAGGTACAGTCATACCAAAGACTCAAAAAATGGTGCTTAATGACTCCTCGCTTAACACTCATCATTGTAAAGTACATATCGAGGGTAAGTTGAGCAATGAAAAGGATTTTGATTCGAAATATTTCTCGATGAACAAATAGAAAACTCAAGTTCTAAACAATGTTCGTAAACAGTCACATGATATATTTTTAAATGCAAACCCTGATTTACTAATTAACCGGCCACCTCTTTCCCGATATTTAGTTTTTCTCTGTGTTTTTTTGTATTTTTACACATCCATCGTTGATTTAATATCCCCGATATCATCCTTCCTAGTTTTGATGATAACTCATTAAGAAGCGAAACGCTATAGTGTTAACTTAGTTTCTCAATAAATCTCTCTTTCAGCTTGGATTACCTTGTTTTCAAGTTCTCTCTCTCTCCTCTCTATATATATATATATATATATATA